>JAJSOF020000021.1:43359880-44039880 GCA_025594305.2 Periplaneta americana | reverse complement strand
GATAACCTAGCGAGTTAGCTCATGTGTTTCGCACGGGACTCGGATTCGGAAGTTGCGCGGTTCAAATCCCCGAACCGACCAACTGGACTGTGATTTTCCATAGTTATTTAGGTAAATGCCGGGTTTGAAGTTTAATTGTCACAGTCTATTTTCTTTCCTCTTCCCTGTAGAAAAAGAATTTATATTTCATATCATATAATTGATCTTAATCTCATTCCACAGACATATTCAGGTCATGACGCATGTCTTCATCCACTTAGGGGAGGGGCGTCCTCCCCAAAACCGTCTCTGGGTTCCAAGCCTTTCACAATATCTCTGCCTGGACTAATTCCAAAGGCGATTCGACACATTGGAAGGGTCGTCGGAATGGATCCTGTGCTGCTTGGTCACCCTGGCGATATAAACTTAGGACGGGGGGTGTAAGGGACCCATTGGGTGAGCGGGTGGGGGTTTCATGCGGCCGGTGGGCTGGTACACCTCATCTTCATTCATCCCATAATTCGGGGTGCAGAATAGGTCTCAGTCTGCTCGACGTACTGAAGGGTCGTCCCAAACCCGCCCCTTGCCACCGTTCCCTAATCCCTAAGAAGAAGACAAGGAGAACAAGTTGAATGACAAGGAAGACAAGGAAAATACATCGAGAACAAGAGAAATACAAAGATGATAAGGGAAATGAAACGAGAACAATAGGAGTGCAAGGTGAACAAAGAGAAGAGAAGGAAAAGAGGAAAATAAATGTAGAACAAGGGAAACACAAGGAGAAGAAATGGAATAAGGAGAACAAGGGGAATACAAGGAGAACACGCGGATGCAAAGAGAACAAGGAGAATACAAGGAGACAAGGGGAATACACGGAGAAGTAAGGACTACAAGGAAGTGGATGATAAGGATAACAAAGGAATACAATAAGATCAATAGGAATACAATGATAACAAGGGTAATATAAGGAGAACAAGGGGAAAACAAGAACAAGTGGAATACAAGGAGAATAAGGAAATAGAAGGACAAGGGGAGTGGGGAAATAAAATAGGAAGTACAAGGGGAAGAAACGAAATGCAAGGAGAACAAATTGAATAGTGGAGAACAAGGGGAATACAAGAAAACAAGGAGAATACAAGGAGAAGTAGGGACTACACGGAGGCGGATGAAAGGAAAACAAGGGAATACAATAAGAACAAAGGGAATACAATGATAACAAGGGTAATACAAGGATAACAAAGAGAATATAAGAACAAGTGGAATACAAGGAGAATAAGAAGAATAGAAGGATAGGCGAAGTAGGAGAATACAAATGGGGAGTACAAGGGGAACAAACGAAATACAAGGAGAACAAAGGGAATAATGGAGAATAAGAGGAATACAAAGAGAACAAGGAAAATACAAGGAGAAGAAAGGGGAATACGAAGAGACCAAGAGAAATAAAAGAACAAGCGGAGTACAAGGAGAACAAGGGAATAGGAGAACAAGGGAAACGCAAGAAGAACAGGTGGAATACAGGGAAACAAGATGAATACAAGGAGAAGGAGAATTCAAGGCATACTGAAAGAGAAGGAGGGAAATATAACGAGGACATTACATGAAGGAGAGCAAGGATAACAGAAGGAGAACAATGTAAATACAACAAAAAGAGAAATAGAAGTAAACATGGGGAATACAAGGAAAAGTAGGGGACTATAAGGAAAAAAAGTTGAAGAAAAGGAGAACAAGAGGATTGGAAGAAGAACAAGGGAAATCTATGAGAATAATGGGAATGCGTGGATATAAGAACAATAGGGAGAAGAAACGAAATACATAAAGACAAGCAGAATATAAGATCAATGAAGAGACAAGGAGAAGAAGAGAAAGACATGGAGAGCAATGGGAAGGTAAGGAGAGAATGGGAAAATAAGGCGAACAAAGGAAGATGAGGAGAATAGGGGGAGATAATGGGAAAAAGGAAAGCTAAGGAGAACAGAGGAAGAAAATAACAAGGGAAGATAAGGATAAAAGTGGAAAATAAAGAGAACAATGGAAAGGAAAGGAGAACAAAGAGCTCTGCATTTTTATATGATGGCCAATTATCAAGTTACCCTGTCCTCATGCCTCGTAAAGAGAAAAATGTAGTTCTACGTCAATGAAGATTATTATTATTATTATTATTATTATTATTATTATTATTATTATTATTATTATTATTATTATTATTATCATCATCATTATTACTACACGTATATCCGACCTCAACATTTTAAGAAAAAATATTTTGTATAATCATGCCTTAGAAAGTATCTAATTTTCTTGTTGGTCGTAACAGAGTATGCAAATATGTACCGGTACTTGTAAATTATGAAATACGTATTCAACAAATGAGAGGAACATTGGTATCCGTATGACCCAAATGCTGACATGACAGGAAATAATGCCACAGTATTGCAGAATTTCCCATCACAAGCTGACAGAAAGATACATGGAAATAAAACAGACGCATAATACGTGACAATAATACCAAATGATTGATGTAGCTAACTCAGCTGACAGAAATATGCTAATGAAGGAAGATCAACTGTTGAAATAGATTGATCACAATACAGAATACAATGTATGTGAAGCTTATAGGCTAACACTGCGCCACTTATCATTGGCGCTCTAGAAAACGTTACAAGAAGTTTCCCCGAACTGACTTTCTATCGTTCCTGGAGCACCAGACTTGAATTCAACAAAGAGAGCAACAATTTCACACAATGTTCGTATTACTCATGATATGAAAGAAGAGTATAGTCAATCTGTGTAGTGTGTATTGGAAGGAACTGAGAGGTTACGTCTCATTCTAGTAACCATGAACGTACAGTATATCGATCGTCAAGTTCAAAAGTACGACAACTCAAAAAAACAAGTTTTGAGATATCTTCAGTTGAAAGTTTCAAATAAATTACTTAGAAAGAACAGAGTTCTGGTTCATAACTACGGCAATTAGAAATGAGTCAGTATTCAGGAGGAGTATATCACAATGTTCCAGTTCATTATTAATACATTTCGAAATGCACTAATAATGAATTAGTAAAGTCCATAGTTATAATTACTTCTAAAGCAGTTTATTTAGTTTTTTTTTTCTATATGGTTGTAAATATGACTTATCTCAATACTGAATCTGAAAGAGCTCCGAAAGGGGCTTTCAGTAGTATAAATAACAAAAAAATGGCAATTTTTGAGTTGTCGCACTTTTGAACTGGACGATCGATATATGAAGCGTTGTATTAAGAAACGATCGGAAAACTAAAATTTGACATTGGTACCTTGATTACAAAGAATTTGACGTGACTATATCTTAAATTAAAATTTCTTTTTTGGCATAATGACCCTTCCATATACAGGGTGGAAGTGAAATAACTCTGCAGATCGAAAGGGACGATAGGGTTCACTGAAAGGAATAGAAAACCTAAATTACATTTTGGAATTAAATGCACGGTTAATTAGAAAATTAAGTTGGAAGTTTAAGCAGTCCGGCAACATCGCAGCTAACACAGTTGTCTTTCTTCACGTAGTAAAGTTGTAAGATGTCAACAAAGTCAGATCTGTCTCTGTACGCGAGCCTCCCTCTGTCCCTACGACGTTGCATTCTGCTCTCATTGATCAGTGGGTTTTAAATTAAATTTACACGAAAAACGTCAACGCTATTGAAATACGCCATAGAAGTAAAAGATTCTTTATTGGATTGTCTATCGATATGGAGAAACATCACGATCCTATTCGCAATACTTACCGAATAAGAGGGTGTTAAACATTTGGGAAAACATTTTTTTCTGAGAACACTATGAATTTTCCAACAATACATTATACTTTTTTACATAAAACATGAGTTACTCGCTCTGAAAATCTGCTGGATTATTTCACTTCCATCTTGTATACACATTTAGGTCAAAACATTTCAAAATATAGTTTCTGATGTTTCACTACCAAATTTTAATCTCTACTATTCCAAATACGTCCTACAGGCCTTAAATACAGAATGGAACAGTATGGAGAAGGTGGAAACCCATGAAGCAAATTATATGCGCAAATGGAGTGAAACGGACCGTGTAGAAAACAATGAGATACTTTGCATGTTACACATCTATCTATATGTCTGTCTGTCTGTCTGTCTGCCTGCCTGCCTGCCTGTCTGCCAC
Organism: Periplaneta americana; assembly: GCA_025594305.2. NCBI lineage: Eukaryota > Metazoa > Arthropoda > Insecta > Blattodea > Blattidae > Periplaneta > Periplaneta americana. Next base: position 44,035,735 of record JAJSOF020000021.1, on the reverse strand, counting down.
CCACCCATATATATATATATATATATATATATATATATATATATATATATATATAAATAATTTAAACTGGCAGGAAATTAAGGGACAATGGCTGAACGGATTTGAATGAATGACCCATCATTTTGAAGCCTGGCATTCAAGGATTTTCAGAAAAACAGTAATTTTCAGTGAAGAGTTAGTTCTCCTACATAATTTTTCTATTTTCCAAAATCCATCTTTCGTCAGTTTTGAGAACTAATTGCATTTCAGAATAAAACAAAACACACACTACAATAAACAATAGGCTATTACACGAAGGCCATGATCTGCAAGATTGCTGACATATTTAGAGTTCAAATTCAATTGGTTATTAAAAACTTCAAGGCTTACTAAAAATAATTTACAGGTCTGAATCTGGGGTGTGTAATTTTCTGAGTACAGCTGTGCATTGGATATTATATAACCTGTTCGCGAACATAGTTTAGTAGTCTACCCCTAAAGATAGCAGCATACCATCTTAATTTAATTCCGCACAACGCCTTATATATTGCTGTATTACTCGGCTTCACAACGTTTTAGGGTTGTACAAGTTAGTAGTTCAGCTTTCGTAATATCTATGACTGGCAGACGTTGTTGCATTTCTGGGTGAAGGGCAAGTTCATATAGGGCGTGGCTCTTACTGGCTCGTATATTCATTTTCATAACATAAAATGTTACAATCTCACAATACAACAATAACCAAATATATCAATACAATTTTCGCTGTTCCTCGAAATATGTTGTATCGAGGTTAAGCTGTATCAGAAATGAACTGTAATAAGTTAAACTTTCCCCTTTGTTCAGTATCTCCGTTTTATCTTTCTTTATTTGTATTACCCGTCTTTGTGAAAACTTCAATTATTGTGGTTGAAATATCTTTCCCTAGAGCTAAGCGCACACGTTTTTCTTTCAATTGCTCACGCTTCAATACAGCACAACACTGATATTATTACAAAATAATTAATTCTCATTTGATCATTTTCGTGTTCTTTGAATTCTGGTAGTGTCCAAAGCAATGCGTTTGGAGTTATAGCCTACAGGATAAAATGTCAATGAAACACTTATGCATTTTAATTTCCAAAACTCTGCTTCGCTATAAATTAGTTTCTTTGAGCACGTTTGTGGCTGTTTCAGTGTGAGATTAATAGAAAACACGTCGAATATATTCCGATTTCCATGGACGTGAAAACATTTATAACTATGGCAAAAACTGGTGGTAGGGGAACCCATGCAAATTTCACGCGCAACATTTCGTACAGAGACTAGTAAAAACACGAAGTTTAGGACACTATGACAGTCAGAATAATGGAGATGTGAGAGAACAAGAGTGACAATATAAAAAGCGAAATTGAGTTCAAAAGAGCGAGGTACAGGAAAATTAAATAAAAACTTCCCACAAAGGAACTAATATATTTTAGTGAAAAAATACATTAATTACATAACGAAACTTCTAAAATAACTTACTAGGGGCGTGTTAAGTATACATGTACGCATGCAAGTCCCCGATTAAAATATACGGCACCGAAATTCCGTTCCGTGAATCAGTAAAGAATCTAGGTATTTATATGGATAAAAGTTTAAATTGGAACATTCAAGTTGCAGAAACCTGCAAAAAAGTATTCTCATTAATCCACTCGTTTAGGCGATTGAAGAATTTTCTACCCTTTCCCATGAAAAAAATTTTAGTGCAAACTCTCGTGATCCCCCACTTCGATTACTGTGATATTCTGTTTACTGATCTAAGTGTTACTTCGGCGCAGAGACTACAACGTGTTCATAATATGTGCGACAGTTTCGTATGCAATATTCGCAGGACTGATCACGTAACACCATCCCTCGAAATGTTGTCCTGGCTCCGTCTAGATGATCGTAGGAAAATCCACTGTCTTTCCCTTCTCTTTCACATATTACATTTCTCCACTCCTGTCTATCTTGCGTCTCGTTTTCAAAATTTATCCACCCATCATAACCTAGACACACGATCACAACACTCCTCAATATTATCCATTCCCTCCCACCGAACATCCTCATATTCATCTTCTTTCACTGTGGCTGTTCCTCGGCTTTGGAATTCCCTACCGAGTAATGGCAGGGTCTGTTAGACATCAAACCAATTTAAGAATAGACTAACGAAATATTTTTCTAACAACTCTTGTTAACAATAATAGCTTTTTCAGGTTTCCCAATGTTTAATGGTTAAATATATCACAGAATAAATATTTAAATTATCTCATTATTATTATTATTATTATTATCATCACTATTTCTTACCAATGTTTATTATTGTCACACTAACATTACTTATCAAACTTTCATTATTTACTTTCAAGTTGTTTTATGGTCTAGATATTAATGTAATAACTATGTACCCAATTGTATTCAATTAGAATTAGAGTTTGGCTTGGTGGAAGAGAAGGCCTACTGGCCTTAGCTCTGCCAGATTAAATAAATAAAAATTATTATTATTATTATTATTATTATTATTATTATTATTATTATTATTATTATTCAATTACAGAGACAAATTTTATTGTTTTTATATATACCTGCATGTACAATATGTTCCAATACAAACAGTATTGAAATTATGGCTCGCCCATTTCGCATGTTTGTCCAGCAGGTAGCAACCAAGTACAGTCGAAACCGCCTAGAGCGACATCTCTTTTAACGACGTATTGGCACAACAGACCAACAAAAGTATAGATAAAAGGCAAGATATGACTTTCCACTGATCTTGGAATTTCACACAATTCGTATTAAATTTAATGATATAATAGTACATTATGCAACGAGCCTATAATGGTAGTAATTAAGACGCGAGTATGTTTATGAAACGAGCGCAAGCGAGTTTCATAATTTTCATACGAGCGTCTTAATTACCATTAAAGGCAAGTTTCATACGACTTTTTATGCTCGACCATATTTCTAACTTGAAATTATTCAAAAGTAGGTCATGTTATGGTTAAGTAAGTGAGTAGCGAACTTACCTGAATAAAATTACGAGATGTGCGCAGATGCGAAAGTATTGATTTTTTCCTAGGCCGAATGCCATTGTCCTTGATATAACGTAGAGAATAAGATGAACATTAGTTTTGATATAACCTGGAAATTGATTTAGCATTGAAAAACGAGATGACAAATTGAATTTATTTGAATATTATTTGCAATTAACGCTAATTATTATAGTAACAGAACATAACCTTCTGCGACAGTATTGGATTTCCAGCCTCCGTGACTTTTCACTAATTGTCTTTCGATTGCATATCCAAGAATAATCGATACTTGCGGTTTTATAATGGTACAAAGGTGATCTGACATTGGCTGAACACCTGAACTTTAATGAATAGGTGTACTTTAATGAGGTGCATTAAAGGGCTACTACCAGGTGTATAATTACTACATTTCGGCATGGTCGAGCATAAAATAATTTTCAAATCTCTCGCATAGACGTAACTATGCATTATGTAAAATCATTCTCCTCCTACCACATTTTATTTCCTTCAAATGTACTCTCGCATTAGCCTTATATGACAGAATCCGCCTTTTTTCCTTTTTGTAACTTCCGCATTCAGCAAGTCATTTTATCTCTCTTCCTGTCATATATCTTCCTAACCACCTACCCTTAACCTCTGCTCTCTCTGTCCTTCTCTCTCTCACGTACTCAGAGGCGACTTAAAAGTAAAAACAAAAATCAGCTATCTCTTATAAACTTGACTTAAAGAAGATGGAACCATGGAGGACACCAAGTGAAGTGACATTTTGTTGCTCTTCAGTTAAAAACATTTGTTATATGTCGCAAACATATCCCTTTCGCATAATAGCCTTCAATCTTCCTACAAACTTCATTAATTGGAATTTATTAATTCAGGTTTACTAAGAGAATATAATCAGTTTTAAAATCAATTACAGTATACAGGTTCAGTTTCCTTGCTAGTTACTGAATTTTGGAACTACGGTACAAAAGGTGGAGAGGCTATAAATACTAGCAGTAATAATAATAATAATAATAATAATAATAATAATAATAATAATAATAATAATAATAATAATAATAATAATAATAGTAATTTCTTCTTCTTCTTCTTTCTCTCAGTTTAACCTCTCCCTTCTAGGTGCATTTACACGACCCACGCCACCCGGGCCTTACAGGGCCGCGACCTGTCGGGAGAGGAATTAATCTATGGATCACATATATACTTTTTTGACCACACAAGGACATGGAGGGCCTCCCCGGACGAGGGATCAGCTAAATGCTAGGGCCACCTCCGATACAACACAAACATTTAAGACATTACACGGCATTCACTCACATATATGAAAGGATTAAGGGAAGGATCGCCGTCCATGGCCGAACTTTCAAGAAGTACAATCCCGGCATTTGCCTGGAAATAACTGAGGAAACCATGAAAAACCTCAGTTAGGATTGCCGGCCCCTAGGATCGAACCCTGGACCTCCCGAATGCGAGGCTACACCGCTAGCCCGCTCGGTTAATAACTTAATAGTAATAATAATAAAAATTCAGTTACTATCAGAAATTTAACCTAAAAAACTCTGAAAATCAACAAGAAGTGCATTCGATCCCGATTGTGCTCGTATTATCCATGGGATTAATTACTATGTTTTACAAAAAATGTCAAAAATGACTTCGCTATCTTCAAATGCCTCTATATCCAGCTTACAACTTAGGCCTACTTACAAATGACTTTTAAGGAACCCGAATAAGCCCGCCATTGCTCCCTATCCTGTGCAAAATTAATCCAGTCTCTATTATCATATCCCACCTCCCTCAAATCCATTTTCATATTATCTTCCCATCTACGTCTCGGCCTCCCTAAAGGTCTTTTTCCCTCCGGCCTCCCAACTAACACTCTATATTCATTTTTCTATTCGCCCATACGTACTACATGCCTTGCCCATCTCAAACGTATGGATTTAATGTTCCTAATTATATCAGGTGAAGAATACAATGCATGCAGTTCTGCGTTGTGTAACTTTCTCCATTCTCCTGTAACTTCATCTCGTTTAGCCCCAAAATTTTCCTAAGAACCTTTTTCTCAAACACCCTTAATCTCTGTTCCTACCTCAAAGTGAGAGTCAAGTTTCACAACCATACAGAACAATCGGTAATATAACTGTTTTATAAATTCTAACTTTCAGATTTTTTGACAGCAGATTAGATTACAAAAGCTTCTCAAAAGAATAATAACACGCATTTCCCATATTTATTCTGCGTTTAATTTCCTCCCGAGTGTCATTTATATTTGTTATTGTTGCTCCAAGATATTTGAATTTTTCCACCTCTTCGAAAGATAAATCTCCAATTTTTATATTTCCATTTCGAGGAATATCCTATATCTAGGTATAAGAATTTATTTAAATAAAGTGAGAAAGAGTTCTTCTGATATATGAATTCTTCAGATTTGTATTTACCGCTATATTTATAGGGGTATGTGCATCTTTCACTAGTAATAATAATCCGTGGCGCTACAGCCCATGAAGGACCAAGACCTACCAGCCGGATGCTGGTCTCACGGCCACATGCCGAAGCAGAGGTGGACGATCATCCAACCAGAATGGAAGTATCGTGTGTTTAGCCGTTATAGCTGGTTTGTGTAACCTGATTTCGCTACCTATCGTAGCTACCCAAGTGCATCACTATGCTGGGTGGGCACCGGTCCCATACACTGGCCGAAATTTCATGAGAAAATTTCTTCCCCCTTAAGGACTCGAATCAGCGCGCATTCCGTAACGCGAGTCCTAGGCAGGATGCCTTAGACCACGACGCCACGGCGCGGGACTCTTTCACTAGTTAAAAAAAATAATTTCTCCATATCCTGAATTAATTTTGTGACGAAATTTGATGGAGTGATTAGACAGCATTTCTAGACTAATGATTAATTTTAGTATAAAAGAACAAATTTTCTTAAGGGTAATTATATTTTTAAATTGGAAAGTGCAGCTTTTGCAAAGAAAATTGGCTTCTCAGATACGTTATACGATTTTGAATATTTTTAATGCTTTCTCGTCTATTTATATTTTATAATGTTTGTGTCAACAAATTCTGCCTTTAAGAGTTAATAGTACATTATGCAACGAGCCTATAATGATGGTAATTAAGAAGCGAGCATGGATGTTTATGAAACGAGCGCAAGCGAGTTTCATAATTTACATACAAGCTTCTTAATTACCATTATAGGCGAGTTTCATACGACTTTTTATGCTCGACCATATTTCTAACTTGAAATTATTCAGATGTATACATTTTATTTGTATCTGACAAGATCGGAAGTGACCTTGTTCTAGGTCGTGAATTGTGAAATGTGCGCAGACGCGAAAGTATTGATTTTTTCCGAGGAACAATAATGTCATTGACCTTGATGTAATCCCGTTAAACTTGATATAACCTTGACAAATTGAATTTATTTGAATATTATTTACAATTAACGCTAATTATTATAGTAACAAAACATAACCTTCTGCGACAGTATTGGATTTCCAGTCTCCGTGACTTTTAGCTAATTCTCTTTCGATTGAATATCCGAGAATAATCGATACTTGCGGTTTTATAACGGTACAAAACTGACTTGTCATTGGCTGAAAACCTGTAAGCTTAGTTGTCATTGGCTGAACACCTGTACTTTAATGAGTAGGTGTACTTTAATGACATGCATTAAAGGACTGCTACCAGGTGTATAATTACTACATTTCGGCATGGTCGAGCATAAATACATATAAACAATTTTGTGTATCTTTGTTTCATGAATGGTATAATTTATTTCTTTACATAAAGAATTATCAATGAAAAAGAATTTGAAATGGTAAAAAAGTGCTGAAGGCAGAAAATGTTATTCAGTTTGAAATACTGTTGCATGCAACATTTCATAAATTTATTTAAAAATGTTTAAGTTGTCAGGGAAGCTAATTTAGGAAATATAAGTTACAGGAAACGAGCGACAAACTTAGAGAATATGAGAAGCTGTGTTCTTATTTAAATGGCCAAGTAAATGGACGCAGTCTCACGTTTTAAGTCATAATTCCTAAATTATTAGATATATTCATTGTTTTTCAATATACTACTGAGGGAAAACCAGTCAATAGAAATTAAAAAAAAAAACAACTTTTTTTTTTCTATTTCTAGAGGTGTATATGTGCTCTGAAATTAGTGTCGTAAATATTGGTTCATTAATACCACAGTCTAGTATATACTACTGAGGGAAAACCAGTCAATAGACATAAAAAAAAACATTTTTTCTATTTCTGGAGGTGTATATGTGCTCTGAAATTAGTGTCGTTGTAAATATTGGTTCATTAATACCACAGTCTAGTATATACAGTCACGAAGCTCAATACGTAGTAAATATGCATCCATAGATAGTTGCTCACCATTAGGATCGCTACTATCGCCTCATTATAGACAATGCAAAATATTACTTGCACAGTCTATTGTTCCTAGCACCCTCACAACTCAAGCTTCGTGACTGTATATACTAGACTGTGTTACTATCTCAAAACAGAGACACCGTTACGTTGTCCACAGATGGTTGATGTTTGAATTAACAGATGAGGATAGATGTCTCCTATCCAGTTTCTACCCATTTGCTTCTGGCTCGAAATTATGTGTCTACGTTTCATTACATGATATTGGATTGTAGTTTGTAGTTTAATTAATCAATTTCTGTCACCAAAGCAGCTATTTGTACGTTCATCACTGTGCACAGAATGCGAAAGTTTCCATGGTTACTGGATTTACTAAACATATTTGACATTTCTATATTCTGTTAACGATTAAATCATATTACGATTGCGAGTTACTATCAGAAATTTAACCTAACGATAGCAAAATAATGTTATCTAAAACAAAAGTGGTAGTGATAAACTTATTTACAAAAAGTACATCTTCACAAAACACAGACTGCGATGCATGACGTTTTAGTACACAGTATGTGACCAATAGAGGCTATATTAATCATAAGAAAGATTATATCCAATTGAATGAATTCCAGCTTTTAAAACTTCTTGTCAAAAAAGAGACACTTAAAATTATAACTTTATTACCAAATCACACCTCGACTTTTTATAATATGCGTGTACAACTCTAACACGTTATGACTAACAGTTTATAACTTTAGACAATACCTAACAAAATGTAATGTTGCACTCAGTTTAATAATATGTTCTTCTAATTTGGAATAGGAATTTTTAAATTGGACCATTTTTATCAGTATGTTTCAGTTTATAACTGAGTCAGACGTGAAATAAACTTAACCTTAACGATTATAGTATCATTACATGCTTAAACACTAAACCCGCTTTGTACAAAAATATTTTTTCTGCCCTGGTCGCACCATAGCGGACTTTTCATGTGTCCAGTTTTATATGTATGTATGTATGTATGTATGTATGTATGTATGTATGTATGTATGTATGTATGTATGTATGTATGTATGTATGTATGTATGTATGTATGTATGTATGTATGTATGTATGTATGTATGCATGTATGCATGTATGTATGTATGTATGTATTTATTTACACTGCAAGTGGGCAAGCACCCGGTGGCAGTGGTATACACAATATAAACAATACACAATAAAATTTACAATACACGATACAATTACACAATACACAATACAATTTTATACACAATACAATATGAATACACAATACAATTTAACATAATAATAATAAAACATAAATAAAATATCTAATTTTACAATACAACCTACATAATTTATATATAGGCCCTACATAAGTTTCAATAGTCTTTCACTTTACTCTCATCTCACTCACTGTAGTGGCACTATGACGCATTTCACTGACACTTTAGCACACATTTCACTGACACTACAGAACACATTTCATTGACGCTATAAATTATCACTGATCGGAACAATTCACTGCACTGTAAAACCATAACTTCACTGACTCAGCTCGCTTCACTGATACAACAGTTCAAATAAGTCAAATAATTACACCCTTATGCATACTTATAAACGGTACTACATTTAAACTAAACATTTCTAGTCTAAGGCCCTCTTGCACGCTATTTTTAAATAATTTACAATTCAAACCAAGGAAGTAACTCGTCAGGCTAAATAAATACATGTCACCTTAAAAAGTTAAATGTTAAATGTCACCTTAATTTTAATTTGCACTTTATACACAACTTTTTAAGTTATTCTTGAATCTCCTTAAGGGAAGACAGCCCTCAAAGACCGCTGCAGGTAGGTCATTCCAATCATCTATAGTTCTATTTAAAAATGAGAATTTACCTACATCCGTTTCTGTTTCCTACATTTGATTTTAAAGTCATGATCGTTCCTACCATAGTACGTTGGCTTTTCAAACCGAGCCGTTATGTCTACCCATGCTTTCTGACCTAGATTTGCTCTATACAATGATGTTATTCTAGTTTTCCTACGTCTGTTTTCCAAAGTTTTCCATTTAAGTTCTTTTATCGTATCGTTTCCATCTTCTCTTTTACCTTTAACAAATTCAGCTGCCCTATACTGGATTCTTTCATACATTGTGTCATGTATCTTCAATGTCACTTTAGGCACATAGTAGGTTCTTGCTGCTTCATCCAATCCTACTCCCCCATCTTGATAAATAGATAATGCCCTCTCTACGTCTTCTTGTGTCTATTTACCATACTGGTCTTGCTTTTCCTACTCCATTTTTAAACTACACCTTCCTGACTACTGCTGGTAGTTTAGTATGAAACACTCTCGTATTGTTGATTCAGTTCATGAATTCCATTATATAAGTGAAGAACAGTACTATAAAAATAAAACTACGAGAGTTTGTAAAGTTCATAGCTTGACATAGGCTATAAATTAAACCCCTCCTTCCTGACTACTTCAATTATAAATTCCATACAAACCAGAGTTAGGCCTAACAACGTAAATTTTGTACCTCACAATTGCTCAAAATAACGGTCCCCAATTCCACTGTAAGCATGACATCGGATTCTGCCGTATCATTTGAAATATCCCTGGCGTATTTATAATCACGTCACAGGGAGCTACAATCCTGGTAGCTTTCTTATCCATGTTTTACCGAGTTAGTATAAAAAGTGGTTTTTAGATATCCCCGTAAAAATAATCGAGTGGATTCATGTCGAATGGCCTCGTAGGATATTAGAATAGGACCTCCCACCTCCAGTTCCAATCAAACGACCAGGAAATGCATCATCCAGATGGCTTCGGGCATCTAAGCTGAAATGACGTGGTGCTCCGTCATGCTGCAGCCACATCATCTCTCACACAGTCACGAGAACGTCCTCCAACAAATCAAGCAAAACACCTTGCTCAAACCACTAGTACATCAATACATGTGGCCGTTTGGACAGGCAGGTGGGAGATGTGAGTCAATGAGGTGGTCTTGTAGCCTACGATGGCGACTCAGATATTTACAGCAAAAGTGACTTGATCGCCTAAATCTGAACTCGCAGGTACTAAATTTCCAATCACAAAATGTTCAACAGAACACCCTGCAATTTCTCTTCAATTTTGCACGCTTTTATTGAATCACCCGGTATTACCGCTTAAGACGTACTCACTGTTCATTAATATAAGCGGTTCATTGAAGACAGCTATTAAGAGATAGTCCAAATTCTTGAATAAAGGGGCTAAAATTCTTGGTTAAAAAAGGATAAAAATTCTTGAGTGAAAACGAAAATTTATTGAGAAAACCTGAAAATTTCACCCTGTTTTATTAAATTATGTTGCTTAAGATAATTGACAATTATAATTATATATTCAAAGTTTTACGTTGTCAACAATTCTAAGAAACTTAACATTATTTAAAATTTAAATTTGTAAGCAGACAACAGTTCTAAATTCGTAATTGTAAGGTTCTTCTTCTATTTGTTAGCACACACGAGAATTGTGGGGGAAAAAACGTTCACAGGCAACATTAGAAACTGGAACCCATATAGCTTGGAGTGCTCCGTCCACAAAATCACTGTGATCTTCACGTAACGACAGCAAACCTTCTGACACTGAAAGTCCAGGACTATTTTTAACTAACAAGCAAACGTTCTGATGGGGGCAGATAAAAAAGTTAAATTTTTTTCATTCATCATGTTAATAATGTCAAAAGAAGTGCTTATACAAATTTTGGAAACTCGACCGCAATTACGAGGGCCGTAAAAAATAAGTTCGCCAGGAGCCGCTAACAGGAAAAAGAACACAGTTTCATTGGACAAATTTATTGGAACGGACACAGCAATTGTTGAGCTATTTTTCAACATATTTTCCATCGGAATTGAGACATTTCTCATATAATGGGATCGACAGAGAGAGGTGCAGACGCAGTCAAATGCTGGTTCCAATCTGAGGCGGCTGACTTCTACGACAGAAACATTGATCCCATGGTATGACAAATGTCTCAATTCCAGTGGGGGATATGTTGACAAATAGCGCAAAAATTGCTGTATCTGTTTCAATAAATATTTATATGCAATTGTGCTTTTTTCTATAAACAGCCCCAGGGAAAATCACTTTCTGGACGACTTCGTAATTGTGGTCGAGTGGCCAAACTTTGTAAAAGAACTTCTTGTGACATTATTAACATGGTGTAAGAAAAAAATTTAACTTTTTTTATCTGCCCCCATCAGAATGTTTACTTGTAAGTGCATTTTAAACAGAACTTCCAAAATTTCCAAATTTAGAAAATTAATTGCTGAAAAATTGCGTCTTTTCGTGAATAACGACAGAAAATATGCTAGATTCGCGAGTCATAGGATTTTTGCGATTTTTCGCGAATGTTTCGGGAGTTGAAACGTGTAATTAGGCCTATATGATATTTTGTATGTGAACCATGTTTTAAACTGTGTTTATTTGGTTTTTAGGTTTTTCGCGATTTCGCGAGTCACGAATTTTGACTGTCTCTAAATTCATGACTATTCTGCAAATCGAATCTGAGTTAACTGCAAATAAATAGACAAATGCTACAGTTTATTCATATTATTGTAAGAGACGGTAATCATTTTTATTTTATTTTCAAAATATTTCATTGTAGTCCATACGCAGTAATAATTGTATATATCAACATGTATATTTAAATGTCTGTATGTATAGGCCTACGTAGGGAATGTATTGCTGAACCCCGTGTACGTGTTTTCAGGGATGAACACAAGGTACTGACATTATAATAGACTTCGCAAGTGAATCTAATGGTTTGCGATCGGCTGTAATTATGAAACGGCAGGTTCATTTACATAACATTCCCAACTTTGATGGCCACCTACTGAGGCTGTAGTTCTCTTGGGGCTGACGCTGAGAGTGCAATAAACCCACCTATCCTATCCGATCCCAACTCGGCTCGGCAAACAGTCTAACCCTAGGGGCTATATTTCACAAGCGATTAGCACTGTTCACATGAACTAATCAAATTTTTATTTGTATTCCCACAGATAGCAATCCACTAGATATTTATTTAATGTAGGCTACGGCTTCACTGATCCTGGTTCACCGCATGCTGGATCCAGAGTTTGCTAGTCACTCGCCGACATTTCCAAGTATTGTGGTTTAAGAATTTCCTAAAATTTGCCAGTTTGATAGGTAGATATATGAGTAAGTAGATAAATAAACAGATCGACGGGCAGACAGACTTGAAAAGACATGTCAGAACTTAATTACATGTATGTTGAGACGCGCTTTTGCCATTGTCTGCTGGCTTGTCCATTAAATTCACCTTTCTCTTCCAGGGTTACAACACTGCCATCGTGTTCAATATTCGAGGAATTATACAAATACTATATACAGTGGATACAAAAAGTATTTGCACACCCTTGTTTTTCTGAATATTTAAATAAATATCAAGGAAAATTTTATAAATAGAATTGTAACAGGTAACAGTAGTAATATTAAGAGCTATGTACTTGATAAGAATTGCGTACAGCTACAAATTGAAATAAGGATCAGAAAACTTTAATTTCTTGTAGTAAAAAAGTATTTGCACATTAAAACTCTCAATGCATAAGTCCTATTTTATTGGCTAAATCACATCAAATGAAATATTTGATGTTATAGTGGGGATTAGTATGTGTATTGAAGGATAGAACACCAATAAGCGACATGAGCCCGAAAGCATAAGAGCTACCAGAGTCCATGCGGGGTAGAAATGTTTTTCAACTTTGGCAAGGCCAGAATTGCCGTAAAATTGGAAAAGATCTATCCCTGCCTTTTTCTACTGTGTTATTTGTGCAAGAACTATGAGGAGACTGGAACAACAGTCAATAAACCACGAACAGGAAGACAAAAAATTCTTACACTTAGGGAGAGACGTCAAATAATTTACATTGTAATCAAAGATCCATTTCGAAGCGCTGTAACCTTAGCTGCTGACATTTCTACAATGTCGGTCAAACAGGTTAGTCTTCAGACTATCAGGAATGTTTTGCATAGTACTAAATTCCACGGCCGAACTCCGAGAAAAAAAAACCCTACTTTAGTGAAACTAATAGGAAGAAACGGTTGGATTTCGCTAAAGAATACAAAGATGAGCCCCTGGAATTTTGAGACAAGTTTATTTTTTCCGACGAGGGCAAGTACAATCTGTTTGGTTCTGATGAAAGAAAGTCAGTGTGGCGGAGACATAATCAGGAACTGAAAAAGGAAAATCTTACAGTCATAGTAAAACACGGTAGCGGTGATATCTTAGTTTGGGGTTGCATGGAATCCTCTGGGGTGGGAAATTTAGCAATAATTCATGGAATAATTAATTACAGAATGTATTTCGAGCTGTTGCGCCATAATGTACTTAGCGCAGAAAAATTGAAAATTATTATTTCCAATAAGACAACGACCCCAACCACACTGCTCAAATAATAAAGATGTGGTTGTTGTATAACACACCTAGAAGGCTTGTGACCCCACCTCAATCACCTGATCTCAATCCAATTGAGAATTTGTGGCACTTATTGGGCAAAGGAATCAGAAAAAACCGCATATCAAACAAGACAGATCTTCATAATGCTCTTATGGCAGAATGGACTAAATTTCTCCCGATACAACAAGAAAGTCAGTGTACTTCATGCCACGAAGACTAGGAGCCGTGGTTGAAGCCAATGGATTGCACACAAAGTACTGAGAGAGACTTCTCTAGTTTGCTTGAGTTTATTATTTAATTTACTGGCCGTGCAAATACTTTTTTTGACATCTAAAAATGCAGTTTTTAGTTTGTAATTTTATTTTGTAACTATATGCAACTTTTATTGATTATATAAGTTGTTCTTGCCATGCTGCTACTTACTAAACTTGTATTCAGAAAATCACCGTTATTATTTCTTTGAACATTAAAAAAAAAAAGGGTGTGCAAATATGTTTTGTATCCACTGTAGGTCTATTTAAGTAAGATAAAGCATATTCGTGGTTCGCACTGTGACCACACTGATCTCACTAATGCGATGTAGTCCTCTTACATTCACAAACTGCAGTCAGTTTTGCTAATCTGCACGAAAATGGCGAGACGGTAAAAGACAAAAGTAAAGTACGATAGCGTGGCTCTACAGTAATTAATTTTCATTTGGTAGTTCTAAAAGAAATGAAAAACATTACAAGACATTTATTAATTAATTACTATTACCGATTCAAATAGGCTATTACATTGTTACGCGGTTCCTTTCAGACACTTAAACTGTGTGAATTTTCAGTAGTAGGCCTAATTTGGTTTCTATTCTACTAACCTTAAAATTTCCACATGAATTATAAGATAATAATTACGATTTTATAATTTCGTAATTATATGATTCTTCTGCATATATCATGCTGGATGCAAGAAGAAAATCTATCATAACTTTCTGATCTATACTAAATGCTACAACATTTGTAACAGCAATAGAAGCATGGTAATAGTAGGGACATACTAGTATTGATAAGGGCGCGTAAATACGTGTATCAGCAGCAGTAGTAGTAGTAGTGGTGGTAATGGTAGTAGTGATAGTAGTAGTAGTAGTGGTGGTAATGGTAGTAGTGATAGTAGTAGTAGTGATAGTAGCAGTGGTGGTAGTAGTAGTAGTAGTAGTAGTAGTCGTAGTCGTAGTAGTGGTGGTGGTAGTAGTGGTGGTGGTAGTAGTGGTATTACTAGTGGTAGTATAGTAGTAGTAGTAATAGTAGTGGCAGTAGTAGTCGTAGTAGTGATGGTGGTAGTAGTGATGGTGGTAGTAGTGATGGTGGTAGTAGTGGTGCTGGTAGTAGTGGTGGTGGTAGTAGTAGTGGTATTAGTAGTGGTAGTATAGTAGTAGTAGTAATAGTAGTAGCAGTAGTAGTCGTAGTAGTGGTAGTGGTAGTAGTAGTCGTAGTAGTAGTAGTGGTAGTAATAGTAGTAGTAGTAGTGGTAGTACAGTAGTAGTAATAGTAGTAGTGGTAGTAGTAGTAGTAGTAGCAGTAGTAGTCGTAGTACTGGTGGTAGTAGTAGCAGTGGTAGTACAGTAGTAGCAGTAATAGTAGTAGCAGTAGTAGTCGTAGTAGTGGTGGTAGTAGTAGTGGTAGTACAGTAGTAGTGGTAGTAGTAGTAGCAGCAGTAGTCGTAGTAGTAGTGGTAGTACAGTAGTAGTAATATTAGTAGCAGTAGTAGTCGTAGTAGTGGTAGTGGTAGTAGTAGTCGTAGTAGTAGTGGTAGTAGTAGTCATAGTAGTAGTAGTAGTGGTAGTAGTAATAGTAGTAGTAATAGTAGTGGTAATGGTAGTGGTAGCAGTAGTAGTGGTAGTAATAGTAGTAGTAGTAATAGTAGTACTAGTAATAGTAGTAGTAATAGTAGTAGTAATATTAGTAGTAATAGTAGTAGTAGTAATAGTAATAGTAGTAGTAGTAATAGTAGTAGTAATAGTAGTAGTAATAGTAGTGGTAGTAATAGTAGTAGTAGTAATAATAGTAGTAGTAGTAATAATAGTAGTAGTAATAGTAGTAGTAATAGTGGTAGTAGTAGTAGTAGTAATAGAGACGAGGAATTTTAAGAACGCGTAGAAGTAATAGCAGCAGTAAGGACGAGTAATTGTAATAATGACGAATATTTATATAGTCTGGGTCAGTTTACTTAATACCCTAAGAGTGAAACCTAACCATTTTTCCCCTACTACTACATGAGCTAGTGGATTATAGTGATTTTCTAGCTCCCAGGTTGAATTTTCTTTTACCAACTTCGTTTCGAATTTCGTGTACAATTGGCAATTATTTTCTAACTATTATGTTGGCATCAATAACTTCGGTTTGCAGTAGAGTAAACTGATGAAAATGCAAGTACCTAGGCTTGTGAATTAATAATTAATTAGTAATACCGGTATTAATATTAATATCAATATACAAAACAGTTATGTTTCGTTGATTTCAATTCAACTCTATATTCAGGTAAATGTAATTAAATAATAAATAGCTTATAGACCCACTTCGTATGAAACATGCATGTAAATATATAGACATTTTAATGAAATTCATTAGTGTTTAGATTTTTATTAAAATATCCAAGAGAGGAAATAACATGGTGGCGACTTCTCCAAGAAAGAAAGTGCTTGAAATTATTTTAAATAAGCTATACATCTTAAAGTGGTGTTCTGTTTTCGGAATTCGTACTAATCATTTCACGTGATCAAACTACATTTTTAGGTTAGGTCTCGTGAATCGTAAACTGTTTAGTTAAAGCAATGAATTTCATGTTGCCAGGCAAAATAAGGTTTAAAATTATATCATGCTAATTCTAATTACCAACATAATATGCGAGAATTCCAGAAGGAAAATATATTATTTCATAAATTGAAGCGTCGGCTGGAACAACGTTATAAGTTACCAAATTTTCATTCGGCGTGTTTCCGTATGTATGTCATGTTACCTTGCTATATTTCTTGGCTTGCAACTGTCCATCAATGCAGTACGTTAAATTTGTGTACCCAAAAGTTTGCTATCCTCGAACAACGTTGTACGTGTACACATTTTTTCAGCTCCTGTAAATTTTACCAAATGTAATTTATAATGTTGTTGCAGCCGACGCTTCATTATTATTGAGTCATGCAGAAAACATCTCGCAACATAAAGATGAGATGTTGTAATTAAGATATGTAGGCCTAGTTATTGTTAATTACTGTATTATAGTTATTGTTAATTACTGTATTATAGATATTGTTAATTACTGTATTATTGTTATTATTATTATTATTATTATTATTATTATTATTATTATTATTTTAGTACTAGCATTGTGACTTTTTCCTCTTTGGTGATATCTGGTATTAGTTGGCAACACTGAAGAGACGGCAAAATTAGACTTTTAGGAACTACACTTACGTGATCCTCACTATAGTAAGGGGCGTTGTAGTGGTAGTAGTAGTAATAGTAGTAGGGAACGTAGTAGTTATAGTAGTACTCGTAATAGTGACGAGTAGTTGTAGTAAGGGGCGTAGTAGTAGGAACGTAGTAGTTCTAGTAGTACTAGTAACAGTGACGAGTAGTTGTAGTAAGGGGCGTAGTAGTAGGGAACGTAGTAGTTATAGCAGTACTAGTAATAGTGACGAGTAGTTGTAGTAAGGGGCGTTGTAGTAGTAGTAGGGAACGTAGTAGTTATAGTAGTACTAGTAATAGTGACGAGCAGTGGTAGTAAGGGGCGTAGTAATAGTAGTAGTGAACGTAATAGTTATAGTAGTACTAGTAATAGTGACGAGTAGTTGTAGTAAGGGGCGTAGTAGTAGGGAACGTAGTGGTTATAGTATTAGTAGTAACAGTGACGAGTAGTTGTAGTAAGGGGCGTAGTAGTAGGGAACGTAGTAGTTATAGTAGTACTAGTAATAGTGACGAGTAGTTGTAGTAAGGGGCGTAGTAGTAGGAACGTAGTAGTTCTAGTAGTAGTAGTAACAGTGACGAGTAGTTGTAGTGAGGGGCGTAGTAGTAGGGAACGTAGTAGTTATAGCAGTACTAGTAATACTGACGAGTAGTTGTAGTGAGGGGCGTAGTAGTAGGGAACGTAGTAGTTATAGCAGTAATAGTAATAGTGACGAGTAGTTGTAGTAAGGGGCGTTGTAGTAGTAGGGAACGTAGTAGTTATAGTAGTACTAGTAATAGTGACGAGCAGTGGTAGTAAGGGGCGTAGTAATAGTAGTAGTAGTGAACGTAATAGTTATAGTAGTACTAGTAATAGTTCGAGTAGTTGTAGTAAGGGGCGTAGTAGTAGGGAACGTAGTGGTTACAGTATTAGTAGTAATAGTGACGAGTAGTTTTGTAGTAAGGTGCGTAGTAGTAGTAGGGAACGTAGTAGTTCTATTAGTACTATTAATAGTGACGAGTAGTTGCAGTAAGGGGCGTAGTAGTATGGAACGTAGTAGTTATAGTAGTATTAGTAATAGTGACGAGTAATTGTAGTAAGGGACGTTGTGGTGGTAGTAGGGAACGTAGTGGTTATAGTAGTACTAGTAATAGTGACGAGTAGTTGTAGTAAGGGACGTTGTGGTGGTGGTAGTAGTAGGGAACGTAGTAGTTATAGTAGTACTAGTAATAGTGACGAGTAGTTGTAGTAAGGGACGTTGTGGTAGTAGTAGGGAACGTAGTAGTTATAGTAGTACTAGTAATAGTGACGAGTAGTTGTAGTAAGGGGCGTAGTAGTACGACTAGTTTTAGTGACGAGTAGTAGTAACAGTAGTAGACCCTAGTAGTCGTCGTAGCAGTAGATTTTATAACTATGCATACAATTGCGGAGGTTATTCAACATGGACGAGAAATGATTGAACAAATTTGTCTACAACCCGTAAATCTGAAATACAGAACACACAGCTTTTATATCCCATCTCAAAGAAGTGGTTGCTAAGGTTTTTATAGTCCTTTAAACAGGATAAGACTTTTCAATCATGCTGTAAGCCTGCACATACAGTACTTGCCAGAATATTGTGGTTTTCTTGTAATGAATAAATTTATGAGTTACTGTGAACGTGCCCTCAACATGAGTTGCAAAAGTCAATGAGAAATCTTATAAAATTTTCTCAATGAATTTTTTTTCTTTTTCTTTTTAATCTAGATTAAAATTCCAATATCTTGTTTAAGTTAGTTAATTAGTTAGGATACAATTAATTATGATACTTAATCACTCATTTAAAGTTAGTGTGACTGCAACCTGTGTATATTTTTGTGCAGCTTTACTTTGTTTATAATGTTTTTTTCTCTCTCTCTTTATTTCTTGTGTAGCTTTATTTTGTATATAGTGTATTTTTTCTGTTTATTTCTATTATTGTATTTGTATTCCTGGTGCTGTGGAAGAGAAGGCCTGATGGCCTTAACTACACCAGAATGAATAAATAAATAAATAAATAAATAAATAAATAAATAAACAAACAAACAAACAAACAAACAAATAAATAAATAAATAAATAAATAAATAAATAAATAAATAAATAAATAAATAAATAAATAAATAAATAAAACAATGGATACAGTTGATTTTAAATTTCTACGAATTTCAAAAAAGATAAAAATATGTTCTGTATTAAAAATGTATGCTTCAGTGCTTATCGTTGACTACTAATCTGGAGTTGCGCTCGGGCGTGGGTTCGATTCACGCTTGCGCTGATTACCCGGTTAATTTTTTCCGAGGTTTTCCTCAAATGTGAGGCGAATGTCGTAACCTCGGCTTTATCTTGCCTAAAACTATCTCGCCATCATCAATTGCTTCGACGCTAAATAACCTAGTTGATATAGCATCGTTAAAAACGGAAAAAAATAAATACAATAATATTGCACTCAAATATATAATTTTGTATCTGTAGTACGGTACCACAATTACTTATAATTTGGTTGGCAATACTTATTAACAAAACGTGTAACACGTTTCCATATCAACTACTGCCTTTTCTTGCGCCTCTATTTCGCTAGTTTGACAGCCGTCATAAGACTATTTCATGAAAGTCACATAAGATAATATATAACCGTTTTTCAAATTCATTTCATTCCATACAGTGCCCAGTTTCTTGTCACTTCTTATGGTCATCAGCTACAGAATATGTTGATTGTAGAGATTAGCAACGATCGAGAAAGCAAGACTTAACAGCGCCCGCAAAGGCGAAAACCCGCACGACAGTATTGTATACGTCGCGTCGTTAATGTAAAGAGACTGCTTGTGAGTGTTTTAAGACGTCGAGATTGATCACTCCCGAAGTCCCGTACGTCAAGCAGCCTTGAATTGCCACAGTTGTTTATACCTGACTGAACTTTTATCTATTTTGGCTACTCTTATAATATATGTATAAACAATCAAGTAGCCTATTTGAAACATCATCTCTTCCTTTCAGTGTATAATGATCCGTTCCCCAGTCTTTATTTAATTACTAGGCCCTTATTAAAAGGCTAGGAATTTTCTTTTCATATGTCTGAGATCAAGTGTGCAATCTCAAGTAAAAAAACATATTAACGTTATGTTTTATGTTTCTTAGAAATGCAAATTTATTTGAGTTTGTTTTATATTTATGCTCGACCATGCCGAAATGTAGTAATTATACACCTGGTAGCAGACCTTTAATGCATGTCATTAAAGTACACCTACTCATTAAAGGTCAGGTCTTTCAGCCAATGACGACTCAGGTTACAACTGTTCAGCCAATGACAGGTCAGCTCTCTACCATTATAAAACCGCAAGTATCGATTATTCTCGGATATGCAATCGAAAGAGAATTAGCGAAAAGTCACGGAGGCTGGAAATCCAATACTGTCGCAGAAGGTTTTGTTCTGTTACTATAATAATTAGCGTTAATTGTAAATAATATTCAAATAAATTCAATTTGTCATCTCGTTTTTCAATGTCGAATTCAATAATCAAGGTTATAATATTATCAAGTTTAACGGGACTACGTCAAGGTCAATGACATTATTGTTCCTCGGAAAAAATCAATACTTTCGCGTCTGCGCACATCTCACAATTCACGACCTAGAACAAGGTCACTTCCGATCTTGTCAGATACAAATAAAATGTATACATCTGAATACCGGTAATTTCAAGTTAGAAATATGGTCGAGCATAAAAAGTCGTATGAAACTCGCCTATAATGGTAATGAAGAAGCTCATATGAAAATTATGAAACTCGCTTGCGCTCGTTTCATAAATATCCATACTCGATTCTTAATTACTATCATTATAGGCTCGTTGCATAATGTACTATTATATAACCATAGGTAATATCATATAATAGAATCAGAACATTTTGACAACTAAGATACTGTTCTGTTTTGTCTTTTTGTCTCATTTAAACATTTATAATGTTATTTATTTCAATTATGTATGTTATTCAAAGTTACGAAAACTTTCCACGCCGACCAAATGCTATTTCGAGAATGATGAGCGAGACTCGAAGCGCAGGAGAATGTCGAGATGGGATTCGAAAGACAAATGCAACGAATACAGCGAGCGAGAACGGCAGTTAGTTTTGTTCATTTCTAGTTGACTGCCATCATTCAATGCCACTCGCGAGTTCATCCTTGTCTGCAATGACCTCGCGATGTTTCGAGCAGTTTTGTAGTTTTCAGCAACTTCCAAACAATGTTCAAGAGCAAGAAACTGCTCTTCAAACTTCTCACTCAAATTTACGAAGTGTTAAAAGTGACCGCAGTACCAACAAATATTTCAAACTCGGCTATAACTTCTGCGGGGAGACGGACGTAAACTCCGTAACTAAAACTTCGGACTATTAACTTTCTTGTGAATTTCAATGGTACGTCTTACTGTGTGACAAAAAGTTCCAAAGGACTTGATGTCACCGTTCTACTTTCTACGTCGGGCGTGTTAGTGAGAAGCCTTATAAGCTGAATTTCTTATAAGTAGAGTTCTGCATTTGGTTAGCTAAAGTCTCCAAGTGAACCGCAGCAATGTAGGTATGCACGGAGAATAGATCGGCGGCACTCATTCATACTACACAGTTCAGGTCTGCTATTCAGTGAACACACGAAAACAAAACAAAGCGGGGCACTTGGAGATCAGTGCTCTAATAGAAAAATTTGGTGGCTAGCTCTTCATTGAGGAATAAAAATATGGATTTTATCAGAAAGAAGGAGAACTTTTTCATTTGAAACACTTGAAATGTTTACAGTCATTCTTCGTAATGTGTAGACTGAAGACCAGTGATGTCAAAGCAAGCCATTTTTCTGACCTTGACGTCGTGCGCGGGAATCAAGCGCTAGGTATGTAAGGAGGAAGAATTATGTATATGAATAAGCAGCCTGTTGGATTAAGAAAACAGTGGTGCACAAACTTCAAACAGAACATGAAATTTTATGACATTTTTATATGGCTTCTTTCTGTTTGATATTTTATTTATTGTCTGTAAAACAAAAGTACTGACACCTATTTTTTAATATTCCACTTGTGTTTTAAATGTTAATAACATAATAAAGAGTTAAGAAGGAATATTCACATAGATTTCATTGTAGTACAATTATAGTGTACTAAGTGAATGAAACACATCATAAGATATTCCAAAGAAAGAGATGGAGTATGATATGATCAGTTTGAATTTATATTGATGGTATCTTTAGCGTTATGAAAGTAACCAATAAACTAATCAAAACAATAATATAGTACAAGGCAAAGTTACCTAGGTATATGTTTTAACTCCAATATTACATAACAGAACCCTTATCGCATTATGCTTTCAAGGTGATATTGGTGAGCAACTTCCTATCATCAGAATATTAAATTATTTTCGAAATATGCTGAAGCTAGAGCTGACGTTTCTACAACACATGGACACATATGTTTTGTCTATGACGTAACAGTAGTTGCTTTGTTAATTCATTTCCTTACAAACATTTTCCATGCGAATATTTTCAAAATTTTCAATGCACTATCTTCAATATTACGTATTTACGATATATTACATTTACGAAAACATTGCTTCAGTACCTGTAAGGCTACTAAATAAACATATCTGAAAATTTCATTTTTCTGTAAAAAGTTAAGAAAATATTCCTTTTGAATAAAAAAGCAAACTTGTGAAAAATGAGCATTAAAACTAAAACTTACATTCTTATAATGCATTTATACTTCTCAGACAAATATAAAAATTAACTTGAATACAGTTTATTTACTTACTTACAAATGGCTTTTAAGGAACCCGAAGGTTCATTGCTGCCCTCACATAAGCCCGCCATCGGTCCCTATCCTGTGCAAGATTAATCCAGTCCCTATCATCATATCCCACCTCCCTCAAATCCATTTTAATATTATCTTCCCATCTACGTCTCGGCCTCCCCAAAGGTCTTTTTCCCTCCGATCTCCCAACTAACACTCTATATGCATTTCTGGATTCGCCCATACGTGCTACATGCCCTGCCCATCGCAAACGTCTGGATTTAATGTTCCTAATTATGTCAGGTGAAGAATACAATGCGTGCAGTTCTGCGTAGTGTAACTTTCTCCATTCTCCTGTAACTTCATCCCTCTTAGTCCCAAATATTTTCCTAAGCACCTTATTCTCAAACACCCTTAACCTATGTTCCTCTCTCAGAGTGAGAGTCCAAGTTTCACAACCATACAGAACAACCGGTAATATAACTGTTTTATAAATTCTAACTTTCAGATTTTTTGACAGCAGACTAGATGATAAAAGCTTCTCAACCGAATAATAACACGGATTTCCCATATTTATTCTGCGTTTAATTTCCTCCCTAGTGTCATTTATATTTGTTACTGTTGCTCCAAGATATTTGAATTTTTCCACCCCTTCGAAGGATAAATCTCCAATTTTTATATTTCCATTTCGTACATTATTCTGGTCACGTGACATAATCATATACTTTGTCTTTTCGGGGTTTACTTCCAAACCGATCGCTTTACTTGCTTCAAGTAAAATTTCCGTGTTTTCCCTAATCGTTTGTGGATTTTCTCCTAACATATTCACGTCATCCGCATAGATAAGAAGCTGATGTAACCCGTTCAATTCCAAACCCTGCCTGTTATCCTGAACTTTCCTAATGGCATATTCTAAAGCGAAGTTAAAAAGTAAAGGTGATAGTGCATCTCCCTGCTTTAGTCCGCAGTGAATTGGAAAAGCATCAGATAGAAACTGACCTATACGGATCTGCTGTATGTTTCACTGAGACACATTTTAATTAATCGAACTAGTTTCTTGGGAATACCTAATTCAATAAGAATATCATAATACTTCCCTCTTAACCGAGTCATATGCCTTTTTGAAATCTATGAATAACTGATGTACTCTACCCTTATACTCCCATTTTTTCTCCATTATCTGTCGAATACAAAAAATCTGATCAATAGTCGATCTATTACGCCTAAAACCACACTGATGATCCCCAATAATTTCATCTACGTACGGAGTTAATCTTCTCAAAAGAATAGTGGACAAAATTTTGTACGACGTCAACAAAAGTGATATTCCTCGAAAGTTACCACAGTTGGTTTTGTCCCCCTTCTTAAAAATAGGTACAATTATGGATTCCTTCCATTGTTCTGGTACAATTTCCTTTTCCCAAATAGCAAGTACAATTTTATAAATTTCGCTATATAATGCACTTCCACCCTCTTGTATTAATTCTGCTGGAATTTGATCGCTAGCTGGAGACTTGTACTTTTTCAGATTTTCTATCGCAATTTCGACTTCTGAAAGCGTGGGTTCAGGTATAAATGGCTCAGCAGTTTGTATTTCAATTTCGTCCCGATCATTTCTATTTGGCCTATGTACATTTAATAGTTGCGCAAAATAGTTTTTCCATCTGTTTAGGATTGATGGAGAGTCTGCAAGCAAGTCACCATTCTCATCCTTGATCACGTTTACCCTTGGCTGATATCCGTTCTTAAATTCCTTTATACCCTTATATAAATCTCTAATGTTTTTATTCCTACTATTTGTTTCTACCTCATTCAGTTTTTCCTTCAAGTAATCTCTCTTTTTATTCCTAAGTGTACGACTTGCTTGCCGTCTTTCATTGAAATAATTATCTCTCTTCTCCTCAATTGGACCCTGTAAGAATTTCAATTTTGCCTGTTTCCTTCTTTCTACTACCATGCAACAATCTTCATCAAACCACGGTTTCTTTTTCTTAGTTTCATAATAACCTATGCTCTGCTCAGCTGCAATTTTGATACTATCTCTGATATTTTCCCACACGCTGTTAACATCTAATTTTTTCTCAACTTCGTCGGAACTTTCTAAAGTGGCAAACCTATTCGAAATTTCGACCTGATAATTTTGCTTAGTTTCCTCGTCCTTTAATTTCAAAATATTGAATTTAGTAATATTAACTTGTTGCTCTACTCGCTTGGCTACTGATAGTCTTTCTCTTAATTCTCCAATTACCAAATAATGGTCAGAATTACAGTCTGTACCCCTGAAAGTTCGAATGTGTACTATACTAGCGTGTCTCCGTTTATCTATCAAGATGTGTTTTAATAAATTTTCTTCTCATTATCCACTGAATCAGTGCTGGCCATCCCTGTATATAGCTCGACCAAGCGGCATATACTACCTCTTTCGTCTGTCTCTTTCCTTTCCGTTGTAAAGAGCTCAGGCTCTTCTGAGCTCTAAAGCGCGCGCTTGCACCTATGGGCATCAGTTGACATGCCTGGTCTACAGGATCAAAAAATGTCCATACAACATAGGGTCAAAACTTGATAGTTTTCCCAGAAAAAATATTAATTTTGTTAGTTTATTCGCATTATACTGCTTATATCGTTAGTAAAATTAGGAAAACAGTTACATCAGTAGGTATATCTAGCAAAGAGTTAATATTAATTTAAATACATATTTGTGTGTTCTATTACGTTTTCCTGAAATAAAATAAAATTGCATGCTTAAATTTGTTAATATTCTGGCGTGAGAGACGTGGCAACGTGTTGAGCAGGCAGTAGTACTCTGCACAGACGTACGTACATGTCAGCTGAGTTGAAGCTCCCTGGTCATATACACTCGTGAATTATCCACTTAATAATTCGGTTTATTTTAAATTTGTGCTCACATTTATGCTTTTTCATTTGTTGATTGCAAATTTTAATTCAACCTGCAGTAACTGAATGCGTTTTACTTATTGTAAAAATCAGAGATATAAACATTTCAGGCAGCGACTAAACATTTTTGTGTGACACTTAAATTATTCATTGAGTTCAATTTTCCAAAGAAATATAGAGGGTTCGATTGTTTATATCTACTAAAAAGGAGTGTATAATAACAGCGGGAAAGGGGGGAAATTACACATAGAACGTTGTGCAATATGGTCCCCACTTATAAGGGGTAATTTTAAACAAAATATGTTTTTAAATTTAAGGATTTTTAAAAGCATATTTCAACATCCTCTCGTCTTGAGGATCACATTTTCTAATTTACTCATTTGAAATAATAAACTTTTAGAGACTTGTCATTAATAAGGTCTCGTAGAATATGATATTTTTAATACCGCAAGCCACATTTTTGAAAAGCAATTTCTGATCCACTTTCTTAGTGAATTTGTGACCCAGTTAAGAATATTAACAGCGAATATCTTATAAAGAGCCTATATTCCCTTTTAGTTGTCATTTCAAACTGAAGAGCAGCGTTGCCTTATTCTGTTGAATGATATATTTCTCTCTCTTTTTTTTTCTCGAATTATTTCTCATATGATTCCCTCCTAATCCCTACAGGGTCTATGATCTTTTTACATCTATTCTTTGTCGTGTACACTGCGAGTTACGAGAAGTGATTGATTGCTCTACCAGTGTACTTTCAGCTTCCTACAAAGCGTGTTCCATATATTCACATTGTAGTTTGTTTTTTATGTATGAAATATGGATCAGTTTTATCTTCACTTTTGTAAAATAGGCTATAGCTACAATAGAGGTAGAGAATAAAGTAGAATATTTATTGCAATAAAATGAAATTTCTCAGACATTCTCTGGAAGCTTTAAAAATAATAAATCCAGTATATAAGTTAAACACACACTATATATATATATATATATATATTTATATGTATATATATATAAAATCTGAATTGGTAATGGAAATAAAACGGCTGAACGGATTTTAAAAAGTGACCCCTCATTTTCATGCCTGGCATCCAAAGCTTTTCGGAAAAGTAGTAGTTTTCAGTGAAATGTCAATTTTCCTACATAATTTTCCTATTTTCCAAAATCCATCTGTTGTCAGTTTTGACAACTAATTTTATTCAATCACGGCCGACTTGATTGAATTTCAGAACAAAACACACACTACAATAAACAATAGGCTATTACACGAAGGCCATGACCTGCAGGATTGCCGACATATTTAGAGCTCAATTCAATTTGTTATTAAAACTGATTCTGCAGTGTATAATTTTCTGAGTACAGCTGTGTAGTGGATATTCAAATCTAGGAAACTTGAGGTGGTTTGATGACATTATTACCATAAGAAATTAAATATTATTATAGTTAATATCATGATGCATCTATTTTTTCATTAATTGTACATAATAATGATGCTATATTCATTATATGAAAGTGAAACGTTTTGTGGTTATGTAAGTATATCTTCATTTCTATAATTTACTGAGTGGTTGCTATATATAACTACAAAACTTAAGTAAGATAATAATATTGTTATTAAAAATCAAATATTTTATACTTATTAACCCAGTGGGGTTGGGTCTTTTTTCATATACTTAATGGCGATGGTAGATATTGATATGTGTCATTGTCTTCATATTGGCTCGAGAGAGCGCAAAAATTACAGTTCCTAAGGAAAGATCAAAAGGTATTACTTACTGATAAAATAAGAGGCCTAGAAAATTTTGTAGTCTCCAGATCATTTCAGCAGGATCTCTTAGTAGGAGAAAATGATTTTACGCTCTACATTTGAAGTTCTACATGCAGCAGCTATACGAAAATGTTATTGTTCGAAAGCTTAGCAAACCTGACATTTTTTTTAACTTTTGCCTACAATCCATAATGACCTGAAATAGCTACTGCTATCGTCCTGACATTGATACTTGGTTTTCGCGTTGAACCTCAAAAACTGAAGTTGGATAGGTTCAAGAAAAATTATTTGGCCTAAAAAAATCCATTCAGAGGGAGTATGTTTCATTATTATGGAAGCAAATATCTATCAAAAAGACAAGTATTCTTAATTGAAAATAAATCTGAAAAATTTTTATTTGAATGTCTATCGAACTTAGTTTGCAGCAGTATTTGCTGCACAAGCCACTAGTATATATGTATTTATATGTGTAAGTTGTAAAAGAATTGTAGGGAAATAAATGGTTTAATATGCTTCTAAATAAATAAAGAAAAAGACTATACAAATACAGTATGATTCGGATTAGTGTTTATGAATTTAATATCTGTTCCGCAACAAGAAATAGTCTATAATATGAGCATCGAAAACCCGTATTATCTCCTAGAATTCACCATAGCAAATTTTTAACTTACAGCGTATTCTGAATCTCACCAGACCGGTGACATCAATGACGTCACGCTGCAGCGGAATAGGAACAAAACTGCTGGAAGGTTGGATGGCTATCATGGCAGCTGTAAAAGTAGTTGTACTGTCCGCATTTCTCGAGAAGAACCGCGCAAGGAATGCGAGTTTTTCCCCCACTCTTATAACCTACCCCCGACACGGACCCGCCGGCCATTGACTGAGTCTTGTTTGTCCCAGCCGGCCAATGACATCACCCCATCCACCTGCTCCTTCAAGAACGCCGAGTTACTGACTTACTCTCTCCTCTTACCCCGCAAGGACCATACTCTCCTCGCAGGGATCCTCTCGTGAAATTTGGAGAGTATGTGCTATACTAGCAAGATTTTGCCAAATTTCCATACTGTCATCTCCATACTGGCACGTTGACATGTTCGTTCATAAGCCATTAACATATTTATTTTTACGTTATGTACATTACAAACAATATAGCAAACACACCGCCATGACACAACAGTGCACGATGTCATTTGTCTGCTAACTCCCGCCCTATGCAAGAACCAATCAGATTCACTGATGGCGGCTGATGGATGTTGCCAACACCTCTGCAAGCTGATGGCACCGGTGCGACACCGGTGGAGTCATCGTTGAAATTCGGAATACCGTGATGCCATCAGATTGCTTAGCGCTGAGATTCGAAACACGCTCTTAGTTACAAAGTCGGAAGCTAATTTTATTTAGATTTGGCCACTGGGTGTGGGTGGACCTCAAAATGGTTCTTAAGAGCATAGAAATGCGAACAAAGTTAACTGTTTGAGAAAACATACTTCAAAGTGTACTATTTTTAGTTATCGTTTCCACGTTTTGAAAATAACTTCGGTTAAATGTCTCCCATTAGAATTTAAACACTTATGTAACTTCCAATGTTTCGTATTTCTTCTCATATGGCTTCTTTAAGATTTTCTGTAGTACGCCGACGATTCTGGTAGACTTCGGACTGTAAACAGCCCTATACACAGATCCGGAGATCTTGCTGGCCAATGATCCCCAAATTTTGAAATCAGTAGATCAGGGAACATGGTTGTGAGAATAGTATCTTTCTCTTACAGTACGCGCAGTTGCACTATCTTGTTGAAAGAAAGGATTATTTATCCCAAGTTAACACCGTTATTGTAAGAGTCGTTGGAGGGATACAGTATTTCAACGCCAGAGACTGTTTCACTGCTGAGCGGGTCAGACTTCTTGCCACGGCAGTTCGCACTCGTTCAATGTTCTGTGGCGCTCGAACGGAACGTGTAATACTGCCACGGAATTAAGAATTAACACTGCGATGAGCACGAAAATTTCTAAACCATTTTAAAATAGTATCCCGTTTGGGTATTCTTTCATGTCTTGAAAATTGAAACTCAGTCATATATTTCTTTTTTGCCTGCACAATGCTCCGGTACCTATTCAAAAACGTCTCCACAGAAAATGTACGTTATAATTAAAAATATGTCATAGCTAATCAAATCCTATAACATAGAAAATTAATTCATAATTATTTGATATTCAATTATGACGTTCGCATTCTGCAGCCTACTAAAATCCCCCCTTTCCAGTGGCCAACCCTTTATAACCACTACATTATCGTCGATTTTCATGAATGACGAAACAAAATCAGAAGTGATTATAATACAAATATACAACTGAGTGTTTTGTGGAAATTTGGCAATATTAATAACTGTTTTACTAATATCGTGCTATTAAATTAGGATGTCACTTCTTCGTGCACTTCAGTCGAATTTATTTCGACAGGTGATTCAGTGCAGGAATTATGAAAGAGAGGAGGCAGATAGATTAGTGACTGACTACTGCTGTAAAACTCATTAAAAGGTGTAAATACTGCGCTGCAACATTTCCTTAATTAAAAACTGAAGTAGGCCTACTAGGGTTGCCAACCCTCCCTAATTTTCCCGAGATCTCCCTATTTGCCCCTAATTTTTAACAGATTCCCGGCTCGCGTATTATTCTTCTCTTGGAGCATTTTTCTCCCTTATTTTGCAGAATATAAGAATGTTTATTCTAAACATTTGATTTTGAATGATTATTTATATGATGAATTTTGCTGTTAAAGACAGCCATTAAAATATGCAGTCTTTAAAAAAAAATGGATTTTAGTGCTCACCCGTTTAACATCAAACCATGTTAATTTATAAATTTGGAAAAACTGGCGAGTTTTGTTTTAAGCTGACAGACCGATTATTTAGTCCTGACAGCTCAGCGACCCGAAAGAGGGGAAGTAATAGGAGTAGTGGGGAGAGCTCCGGAGTAGAGATAAGGGCGAGCGGTCGGTAAAGGAATGCAGTACAGCTTAACTGTACTAGAAACATACAGCTCTACCGCACGCATGACACTCGATCGCACCGAAGGCAAGCGAGTGACTAACCCAAACACCCCTTGGCGTAACTAAATGGACTCGCCTGACCCAGGCGCACATCTCCGGCGACTGTCAGGACTAAATAATCGTACTGTACCAAGTAGTAATGCTCATACAAGGAAAATGTTTTATCTCTCGAAGTAATTGGACAGATGTTCGAAGCACGAGCACGATACATCTAATCAAATCAGAACTGCAAAGTGTAGTCTAATTTAACTATTATGCGGGACAAAATCTGTCTCAAAATACTCTTAATTTAAGCCTAGCTGCCGAAGTGTAGAATAAAGTCCACAATTTGTCAATTTTCTATGTGAAATTTTGTCGATTCCTTAGTCTCCTCAAAAGAAGTTGGGAACCCTAAGGCCTACATACACACTAAAATGCATGTTATTTGTAGAATTTTAAGTGTTTTGATGTCAATATCCTTAAAAGTGTGGTTTTATTATAAGAAAATTCGTGTTCTGTATTATCTGTTTTCCTTTGGAGTATAGAAGAGACCTTATCGATCTTGTTCACACACTGACTTTCTGATCAATTCTCTGTTATATTTTTCGATATTATGAAATGCTTTGCTCTTACACGTTCATTTTTTCCGTTGTAATGTGATACCATGCAGTCTTCACAGAAATTATAACCTTCATTGTTGTTCTTGGCATCTCCGTTGCTTCGACAATATCTCATATGAGTGAAACATTTGCTTAAATAATGAGTTCGACGACCTTTTACATACGTCACTTTTGATATTACTACATCTTAGCATTCCCTTTTCTTCAGTAGGATCGCGTAAGCGTGAAGAATTTGTAAAGATTCTGAAGTACATTAAAACAAAAAACGATAAAAATCGAACAAATGCAATAATTTTTGTTGTTACGATTATACAAGAAAGTGCAATGTGTTTTGTGGCTGGCAAAATTTGAATCTGTGATTCGTGTACGAAGTGAATTTCGTCGCGTTTTTGACGAAGAACCACCACACGAGAATGACATTCGTCGTTGGGATAAACAGTTAAACGAGACTGGAAACATACTGGAGAAAATGCTTACTGGTAGACATCAACAAATGATGAAACTGTACAAGCCATCCGAAGAGCTTCTGTACAAAGTACAAAGAAATCAGTTCGTAAATGTGCCCGACAATTAGGACTTTCTAAAACAGCAGTTCATAGAGCTTCAAAGAAACTTTTCATCTGACTCTTTATAAACTTCAATAAATTGTTACATGCACTTCATCCAAATGATTATCACATAAGGTATAAGTTTGCTGTGGATAAGCTTAATGAATAATATATTCAAATTTTGTCAGCCACAGAACACATTGCACTTTTTTGACATCCATTTTGTATAATTAATGTAAAAATAACAATTATTGCATTTGTGTGATTCTTACCATGTTTTGTTTCCTTCAGTGCCTCAAACTTAGAGATAAAATACTTCGAGAGTTTTATTTTCATCTTGGTACTAAAATTACATTTCTACCTCTGTTAATTCAAAAAAATATAATCCTCTGAAACCTCACCAAGACTTTTTTGGGATACAGTGTATTTCAAACAGTCTCACTATCACGTAAATGTTTAATCACGTCTAATTTTTGCTGAAAAATTAAGACAAGATATTTTGACATCTTTCAACTATTAACAATGACTCGTTGATTTGAAAGACAATTTTCGTACGCAACACGTAACAGAAAAGTAACTGTTGGTGAGGAGTGGGCATTGCATTCAGAGAACACAATTTTATTCGAGGCTATCGACGTTGTCATATATCGAACTGGATTCACGATTTGAGGCTACACTAGGACTTAAGTTTGAATCTCGCTTGGTCCTATTACCTTATTAGAATTTTTCAGACTTTTTCCTAGCTGTAAGATGAATGTCAGAATCTTTCATGAAGAATAATTATACTCATCTTATCTCGCAGTTATCAATTCAACCGATGCATTATATCGAACTAGTTGATACAGCGTCGTAAAATAACCATCGTCGTCGTATATGAATTAGGTTTGTATGCCTGTTTCGACCCCATCCAACCAGTCTCACTGGTCTATTATGTCCTCTTGGTGTGTAAGAGATCATGAGCTTTAGGATTCTAGTGTTACCATTTTGTAGGCATAGTGTAGCCAATTAGATCTGAAATTGTTAATTTTGTTTTCAATATATTCAATCTTCAAATGCTCTAGAATGTCTTCGTTCTTCTTTAAATCCTAAAGGGTATAGATTTCACTGCTTGTGCAAATGAATGAATGAATGAATGAATGAATGAATGAATGAATAAATGAATAAATGAATGAATGAAAAATAAATGAATGAAAAAATGAATAAATGAATGAATGAAAAATGAAAAAATCAATCAATCAATCAATCAATCAATCAATCAATCAATCAATGAATCAATGAATGAATAAATGTAAATGAATGAATGTATGAATGAATGAATGAGTGAATGAATGAATAAATGAATAAATAAGTAAATAAATAATTGAATAAATGAATGAATAAATAAATGAATGAATAAATGAATGAATAAATAAATAAATGGATAAATAAAAGAATGAATGAATAAATGAATAAATAAATAAATAAATAAATAAATAAATAAATAAATAAATAAATAAGTAAACAAATAAAAAGTAAACAAATAAATAAATACGTAAATAAATAAATAAATACGTTTAAATAAATTAGTAATAAGTAAATAAATAAGTGAAAAATAAATAAATAAATAAATAAATAAATAAATAAATAAGTACACTACTAAATAAATAACTACATAAATAAATAAATAACTACATAAATAAATAATAAATCCATAAATAAATAAATAAATAAATAAATAAATAAGTAAATGGTCAAATAAATAAATAAAAATAAAAGATAAATAAATAAAATTAAAAAATAAATAGAAAAAAATCAAAGAAACTATAAATACAGTAATAACAGATTTTATTAAAAATTTTAACTGCTTGTAGAAGGACTAGATAAAAGTGGAGTTATACTTCACAGATCAAATATAAACATTTATGTCAATGATCTTAAATAAGATACGGTAGTCGTAAACCTGAGCTCTGACTACAGACGCCTACCGCGACGGCTAAAATGGCTGCAGTTTCTGGAATATAAGAGAAATATAACATCAGCAACGTCATAAGACTATGGAAAATTTTCTAGATGCTTTAATATTTGTGGAAGATGTAAGAACTGGGTTAATAGTATTAGGTATGCACGAGAGCATAAAAGACGACACACTGACGTATATAGAGGCTTAACCGTCACCCTAAATGTCATCCGCTGCTTGGATAAATTAATACACATTGTGTTTGGAAAGTTTCTCCGAGGTTTTAGAATGACGCGGCTCTTAAACGGATTTGTCTATACACAGCAGTGTCTTTGTAGTAAAACTTATAAAGTTAACGTAGCGCGAAGAACGACCTATCGATGTTCCAGTTCTTACCATGTTCTGAGTAGAATATCAGCATTAGCAATCGAGATTGAATTCGAAGTGCCTGTCTTCAGACCACCAATAACAGTTACTAATAGTAACATAATTTCACATAAAAATTCCAACAGTGTCATTTTTTTAGAAAAGAGGACATCGAAGGGTATGGGAAGTCTATATAGAAACTTTTTCATACAATTGTCATTGATCTACTCCCATGAACTCCAACGTGGAGGATCGCTATCTTGTTGAATAATAATGTGTGGCTGTAATGCTCAATCTGAGATTGTATGTATGGATATAGTTATCAATTTGACATACAATAATGTGCACTTGAAATGCTGAATACGATATATAAAAATATGTGCTTATAGTGTTAAATCCGATATTTAAAATGTATGGTTGTAGTGTTCAATCCGAAATACAAACTAGTGTGTGTTAGTAGTTAATCAGAGATAGAAGAGTGAGTGATTGTAATGGTAAATCATAGATAAAATAATGTGTTATTGTAATACTCAATCAGAGATAAAATAATGTGTTATTGTAATACTCAATCATAGATAAAATAATGTGTTATTGTAATACTCAATCATAGATAAAATAATGTGTTATTGTAATACTCAATCATAGATAAAATAATGTGTTATTGTAATACTCAATCATGGATAAAATAATGTGTTATTGTAATACTTAATCATAGATAAAATAATGTGTTATTGTAATACTCAATCAGAGATAAAATAATGTGTTAGTGTAATACTCAATCAGAGATAAAATAATGTGTTATTGTAATACTCAATCAGACATAAAATAATGTGTTATTCTAATACTCAACCAGAGATAAAATAGTGTGTTATTGTAATACTCAATCAGAGATAAAATAATGTGTTATTGTAATACTCAATCAGAGATAAAATAATGTGTTATTGTAATACTCAATCAGAGATAAAATAATGTGTGGTTGTAACAATGAATCTGAGGTAAAACAATGTGATTTTAATGTTCAATTAGAAATAAAATAATGTGTGATTGTAATGCTCAATCATAGATAAATTGTGTGATTGTAATAATGAATGAGAGTTAAAATAATATATGATTTAAAATTCAATTAGAGATAAAATAATATTTGATTGTAAAGTTCAATCAGAGATAAATTAATGCGAGATTATAATGCTCAATCAGAGAAAATATAACGTGTTATTGTAATAATGAATCAGAGGTAAAATAATGTGTAATTTTAATATTCAATTAGAAGTAAAATAATGTTTGATTGTAATGTTCAATCAGATATAAATTAATGTGGGATTGCAATGCTCAATCAGAGATAACATAATGCGTGATTGTAATATTCAATCAGAAATAAAAATAATGTGTGATTGTAATAATGAATCAACGGTAAAATAATGTGTGACTTTAATGTTCAATTAGAGGTAAAATAATGTTTGATTATAATGTTCAATGAGAGATAAATTAATGCGTGATTGTAATATTCAATCAGAAATAAAAATAATGTGTGATTGTAATAATGAATCAACGGTAAAATAATGTGTGACTTTAATGTTCAATTAGAGGTAAAATAATGTTTGATTATAATGTTCAATGAGAGATAAATTAATGTGTGATTGTAATGCTCAATCAGAGATAAAATAATGCGTGATTGTAATACTCAATCAGAGATAAAAATAATGTGATTGTAATAATGAATCATAGGTAAAATAATGTGTGGCTTTAATGTTCAATCAGAGATAAAATAATGTATGATTGTAATGTTCAATCAGAGATAAATTAATGTGTGATTGTAATTCTGAATCAGAGATAAATTAATGTGTTATTGTAATGCTCAATCAGAGAAAAAAATAATGAGTGACTGCAATACTTAATCAGATATAAAATAATGTGATTGTAATAATGAATCAGAGAATTTTCTATTAGAGATAAAATAATGTGCCAGTGCAATAATGAATCATATATAAATTAATGTGTGATTGTAATGCTTAATCAGGGATAAATCAATGTGTGATTATAATGCTTAATCAGAGATAAAATAATGTGTGATTGTAATGCTCAATCAGAGATAAATTAATGTGTGATTATAATGCTCAATCAGAGATAAAATAATGTGTGATTGTAATGCTCAATCAGGCATAAATTAATGTGAGATTGTAATGCTCAATCAGAGATAAAATAATGTGTGATTGTAATGCTCGATCAGGATGAATTAATGTGTGATTGTAATGCTCAATCAGGGACAAATTAATGCGTGATTGTAATGCTCAATCAGAGATAAAATAATGTGTGATTGTAATGCTCAATCAGGGATAAATTAATGTGAGATTGTAATGCTCAATCAGAGATAAAATAATGTATGATTGTAATGCTCAATCAGAGATAAATTAATGTGTGATTATAATGCTCAATCAGAGATAAAATAATGTATCACTGTAATGCTCAGAGCTACAATAATGTGTGACTGTAATGCTTACTCAGAGATACAACAACGTGTAGTCGTAACGCTCAATTTCATATGTAAAAATGTGTGGTGGTAATGCTCAATTTGAAATGTAAAAATATGGGGTTGTAATGTTCAATCTGAGATACAATAATGTGTGGTTATAGTGCCCAGTCTGAGATATAATAATGTGTGGTTGTAAACCCAGCCTGAGATATACGAGTAATAATGTATGATTTTAGTGTTCAACCTGAGATATATAATATATAATTATATTGTTCAATCTGAGACATAATAATGCGTATGATGTTTGTGCTGAGTCTGTGTTAAAATAATGTATGATTATAGTATGATTACAGCGTTCAACGTGTGATATTATGATATAATATATTATTATAGCAGTCTTTTATCTTTGATGTAATAATGTTTGATTGTAGTGATTAATCTGTGATACAATAAATTATGATTGAAGTACTCAGTCTGTGATGTAATAATGTGTGGTTGTGAGATATCATGTATAATGTATAAGATAGGTGCTCAATCTGATATAAATAATAAATTATTATATGAGTAGCGCTCAATTTGAGATATAATAATATATGATTATTGTCTCAAATTTGTGATATAGATTAAAATGTGTAATTGAAGAGCTCATAACTATGTGATTGTGGTGCTCACTCTGTGACGTAATCATAGTGCTCAATCTGTGTCTGTGGTATAATATTACGTGGTTAAAGTTCTCTATCTGATACCTAATAATTAGAGAGCGCATTTGGAGTTTGTAAACCGCAAGATTAACTACAACATCGACTATAGGTATGACCATGAGCAGCACGTAAGACAGTGTACTGTTCTTATACAGCCAGAATCACAACTAAGCTTGGCGGTAACAATCGTTTGAGTTACATACTTCTAATGTTCTGTGAATGCACTTTAAACAACCTTTAATTTACACTTTACATTACTACGTTTACAATTTAGTGTGTTACAGCAATAGAGCTCACATAGCCTATTTACAGTGAATTCATACAGTTAATCACATATCGAAAAATTACATTAAATTTCTTTGCACTACTTTCTTCTCCTTCATGGATGTACTTGTTGCAATGGACAACAATTATAACAGGGATTGAGAGGTGAACCTCTTACGATATTCAGTTAGTGATTATACTGAGAAAAATTTCTTTCTACAACGCATGTTGTGGCAGGGGCGAACTCAAAATATAGTACCGATACATCATTATTTTAGTTTGTTTCACTACTCAATTTCTAATATAAAAAAATTATGATACCAGACTTAGGGGTATAATAAAAGATACTCTCCTCTCGGTAAAATTTCCGTAGAGACGTGTTGAGGTCGAACTCTTCAACAAAATATAACTGCAGCTTCAAATGCCGAGACTTATTTTCTTTCGGCATACCTTACCGATGTTTTGATTTAAAGGTAAATACTACGAAATTAAGTAAAGAAGTACGCAAGGATGAGAAGAATTACTTACTTACTTACTTACTGGCTTTTAAGGAACCCGGAAGTTCATTGCCGCTCTCAGATAAGCCCGCCATTGGTCCCTAACCTGAGCAAAATTAATCCAGTCTCTATCATCATATCTCACCTCTCTCAAATCCATTTTAATATTATCTTCCCATCTACGTCCCGGCCTCCCCAAAGGTCTTTTTCCCTCTGGCCTCCCAACTAACACTCTATATGCATTTCTGGATTCGCCCATACGTGCTACATGCCCTGCCCATCTCAAACGTCTGGATTTAATGTTCCTAATTATGTCAGGTGAAGGATACAATGCGTGCAGCTCTGCGTTGTGTAACTTTCTCCATTCTCCTGTAACTTCATCCCTCTTAGTCCAAAATATTTTCTTAAGAACATTATTCTCAAACACCCTGAATCTCTGTTCCTCTCTCAAAGTGAGAGTCCAAGTATGAGAAGAATTAAGGCACGAAATAAAGAAATGCTGTATGATAGTGCAGAAGCACGAATGCAGAAGTGAAGACGTGTGGACTTAAGTAAAGAACTAAGAAAGGAAGTTAAGAAATATGGCAGGAAGTGTAGAAGTAGGAAGTAAGCAAAGAACTGCCAAAGAAAGGTAAATAAATGCTACGAAATCCCGTACACCAGCAGTGAGTTGTTAGCGTGTCTATGAGGTAGAATTCCACCCACACGTGTGACATCATTAAAGCACTCCGTACAGTAAATTTTTATTCAATACGCACCCTATTTGCGTTCTTTAGTAATAATGTGCGATTGTAGTGGTGAATCTGTAATATAATGATATATAGGTTTAGTCTTCAATCTGTATTATTAGTACATTATGCAACGAACCTATAATGAAGGTAATTAAGAACTGAGTATGGATATTTATGAAACGAGCACAAGCGAGTTTCATAATTTTCATACGAGCTTCTTAATTACCATTATAGGCGAGTTTCATACGACTTTTATGCTCGACCATATTTCTAACTTGATATTATTAATTTTATTGTATCTGACCTGGAGCAATGTCCCGAATGTTGTGAGATGTGCGCAGACGCGAAAGTATTGATTTTTTCCGAGGAACAGATGTGCACATTGACCTTGCTAGGCCATAAGAACCTACAGAGATAATATTGAAATAAAATTAGACATTGAAAAACGAGATGACAAATTGAATTTATTTGAATATTATTTACAATTAACGCTAATTATTATAGTAACAGAACATAACCTTCTGCGACAGTATTTGATTTCCAGCCTCCGTGACTTTTCGCTAATTCTCTTTCGATTGCATATCCGAGAATAATCGATACTTGCGGTTTTATAACGGTAGAAAGCTGACCTGTCATTGGCTGAACAGTTGTAACCTGAGTCGTCATTGGCTGAAAGACCTCACCTTTAATGAGTAGGTGTACTTTAATGACATGCATTAAAGGTCTGCTACCAGGTGTATAATTACTACATTTCGGCATGGTCGAGCATAAAATAATATGTGCTTGTAGTGCTCAGTCTGTTACAATAATGTGCAATTGTAGTTCTCAATATGTGATGTAGTAGTAGTAGTAGTAGTAGTAGTAGTAGTAGTAGTAGTAGTAGTAGTAGTAGTAGTAGTAGTAGTAGTAGTAGTATTTTATTTATTTAACCTGGTAGAGATAAGGCCGTCAGGCCTTCTCTGCCCCTCTACCACGAGATTACAACTATAACATGAACAATAAAATTACAATTAATATTAAATTTACAATTACAATTACAATAAAAATTAAAGTACGACAAGAATACCTGATTAATGAAAGCTAGACATTTTATCATAGAAGTTAAGAACAAAGAATATTTTTGTATTTACTAAATTACAAATTAAACCTACAATAACAAAATTCTATAGTGATGAAATTACCGGATATTGAAATATTTTGTGATAGATTAAGAGAACTATTTACAAGAAACCATGTCTGAGCGAGTCTCAACTACTGACAAAGTGCCTAGTAAGTTTGCGTTAGAATTCAATTTTATTTCGACAGCAGGTAGCGAATTCCGGAGTCTTAGCAGGGCTATTGTGAAAGAGGATGAGTATGAGGAGGTGCGATGGGATGGTATTGTTAGTATTGTTTCATGGCGAGAGCGTGTGTTCAGATTGTGGTGGGAAGAAAGGTAAGTGAAGCGAGACGACAGGTACGAAGGAATAGAAGAGTTCAAGATTTCGAAGAGAAGGAGAAGTGCACGTAAATTTCTTTTCTTATCTAGTTTAAGCCAACCTTTGCTTCCAGGGATGGGGTAATGTGATCATATTTACGAACATTGCTTACAAAACGTACACACAAATTATGAGCACGTTGAAGTTTCGTTTTGTTGTCGCTGGAAAGGTCAGTCAGTAAAATGTCAGCATAGTCAAAATAGGGAGAAATACAAGCGTCTGCACAAGGGACTTTTTTAAGCAAGAGGGAAGATGAACATTTATCCTTTTTAGCACATGGATAATAGAATATACTTTTCTGCAGGTTTCTGTGATTTGCATGTCCCAGATGTAATAATATGTGATTATAACTTATAACATCCAATTCCGGTGCAATAATGTGCTGAATCTGAGATATAATAATTTTGTGGTTGTAATTCTCAAACTGAAATATAATGGTGTACGTTTCTAGAGCTTAATTCAATATATAACATTTTGTGACTGTAGAACTATACTTCGTCTCATAATGTCTGATAGGAGAAGGAAACATTGCCGGTAGAGAAGTACATATAATTGCTATTCAACCAATGGCAGAGGTTTCATTCCACGCTTGTCTTGAAGTTGGGCGCGCCTAGAAGAATTCCCGGCCACTTAGTCACTCGTAATGAGTGCACTTCTGCACATAGTGTGTTGGACATTGTGCCACTGTCACACATCTGTGACACAGTGCATGAGGGTTGCCACTGAAGGAAACTGAAAGGTGAAACTTAAACTGGTAGGATTGAATCTGGCAACGGAACTGGAATCCGATGTGGGTTAAAGCGTCAGCACGTAGAACTGAAAACCCGAGTTCGAGTCCTGGTGCCGGAGAGAATTTTTCTCTGCTCCACCCATCCTTCATTATACAAGGACATCATTTTATTTTTACTTCAATTTTTATTGTACCTGCGTTTCTAAATGTACTTGACTCCCACCCCTTTCACTAATGTCCTTGCTAACGTCAGTCACACAAACTTACGGCCGCTGTTGCTAGCAGTGAAATAAACAGTACAGAGTACAGTGTGTTTCAGAAATATGTTGCGTTTTCTATAGAAGAAAAAGCTTATATTATTGAAGTCTATTTTCACACAAGTATGGTATGTAGCATAACTGAATTTATCTGTGTGGACTGAGCACAAGTGAAGATTAGAGTTACCGAAAGTACTGCACCCTATAATACGGTGCGGTACTTAACAGCATTATTTAAACAAGAGCTTTGTTTTAATGTTTGTAGGTATGAAGGACGATGATGGAAACTGGAATTGCAATATAACCGAATGTGAACAACAGTTTTTTTCACAATTTCCTCATTATATCATTACGGAATATTTTCGTAGAAATGTCATTAATCTGGTAGATAAATTTAGAGCAACAGAGTGTACGGAAAGGAAGAAAAGTGTAATATGGCCACAAAGGTGACAGAAG
This sequence comes from Periplaneta americana, assembly GCA_025594305.2. NCBI lineage: Eukaryota > Metazoa > Arthropoda > Insecta > Blattodea > Blattidae > Periplaneta > Periplaneta americana. Next base: position 43,993,945 of record JAJSOF020000021.1, on the reverse strand, counting down.
ATGCTGTAGAAGATGCTAAAGAAAGGATGCAGCGAGGTCGTAGTAAGTCAGTCAAGAAGTTAGCTGTAGAAATTGGGGTTTCTTATGGAAGTGCTCACAAAATTCTCAGGAATAAATTAGATTAGTAATATGCTGAATAAAGTAGACATTACATAATATATATAACCGCCTGAAGACTTGAGTTTGTGAAAAAAATTGTTACTATTCTATTGTTTTTGATAAAATACTGTAAAGTAATGACCAAACTGAAAATCGTGATACTATATTTCCTGTAACATAAATGGATACACTACTTTTCTCTCCTCCTATAGCTAGTAAAATGATTTGTTTACATATTGCACTAGCAACTCATAACTCCTGTAATGGAAGAGGGGTAACAGTGTTTCCGAGCCAGGTTAATGTTAAAAATGTTAGTAAAAATAAAGTGATGTCCCTGTACTACTGAACCATGCTCTGACTGTTTGTCTGGTAATTATCTTCATCGCTTTTGAGTTAAAGTATATTTATCCATCGTTTAAAATTAACGATGACAGATCCTCGCAAGTAATCAGGAATTATTTTCCTTCTAAACGTGAAATGCTAAAACATGTTGATTACAGTGATATAAAAGCCAGATCGTAACTAATGGAATACATTATGTTGTTTTACTTTCAATTTAGACTCCTGTGGTATCTGTGTGAAATGAACATACTGTGCATTTCCGTAAATAAATGATTTTAGCCATTAGCAGTTACAACTGAATTAATTATCATCGTCGAGAATAGCATTATATGCCGTGATATTATTACCGTTGTAATCTAATTTACGTAGGTACTAAATCAATAGCACTTGGTATGGGGTGCAGAGGGAAAGAACGCTCTAAATCCAAAGCTCTCGCTTCAGTTTTAAAGTTTCCGGTCCAGGCGCATCTAACTGATAAAGGTTTGTGATGGCAGAAGAAAGAGTTTTTATCTCGGCACATTCTATAGGACCTGTAGTGCAGGTAACAGTAAAAGTGTAGGAATATTTGTACTATAATTTTCCATTTTACATTACTATATAATCTCCTTGTCAAAATACTCGAATATACAAATTGAAATCAATATACAGTGAAACCTCTCCTTACGGACACCTCCAAGATACGGACACTCCACATACAGTACACGGACAGATTTTTATGTCACAACTGAAATAATATAGAAATAATGTTAAATTTAACTCTCGTTTACGGATACTCTCAGACACGTGCACGGACAGCTGTTTCACAGTCCTAAAGCTCGCTTTACCTCCTGACTGCGGACAGAACTTGGATTTCAAAACTTAATGTGTTACAAAAATGGAAAATTTAGTTTTGAGAACTGTACAAAAATTCCTTAACATTAAAGAAGACGATAAGGGTCTCGTAGGCTACACCACTAGCCCAGCCGGATACCCCTTGTTAGCTGGAAGCGGGAGGATAAACAGAGTCATAAAATTTAACCTGTCTGATGGGTCCAAGGTTTCCGCGATCGTGAAATTGTATTCGACACATGACAGGGTTAGTAGGATTATTCTCTTCACTTCAATCAGTTGATCTGTTTTGAGAGACATGGCACCTGAAAGTAAAGGTTAACTTGAAAACTGTAAATTAAAGTACTGCATAACTGTAGATCTAGAATAAAATTGCATGGCATAGTACTGTATTTTCCTTTTTCAGTCTTATCTACTGTAGCTAAAAGTTGCAAAAGAATTTACTGTAGTATACTGTATTTATAATTAAACTAAAGCAATACATTGGGAAGATAATATTAAAATGGATTTGAGGGAGGTAGGATATGATGATAGAGAATGGATTAATCTTGCTCAGGATAGGGACCAATGGCGGGCTTATGTGAGGGCGGCAATGAACCTCCGGGTTCCTTAAAAGCAAGTAAGTAAGTAAGTAACTTAAGTAAGTAAGTAAGTAATACATTTCATTTAAAGCATGATGGAATACATAATGTACAAGTTATTATAAATTCACTGTTAGATTAGGGAGTCTCCCTCCCAATAACGGACACCTCCCAGATGCGGACAGATTGTTACGTCCCTCCGATGTCCGTAAATGAGAGGTTTCACAGTATTTCCTAACTATACTAGTATCTATTGCACTTTTAAATATACATGTGTGTGTCACTAAAGATTATTACTTCCATGCCTGTTAAATCAGTCTATCAAACAGTATCAGATTGTGTTTAAGAACTGAGCTTCTACACGTGATTTTGTACAAACATGTCAGGAACCTATTGCCATTTTCCCTCAATCTTTCCACATACACCTTACATCTAGTCTTCTTTTCTGCCATTCAAGAGACGCATTTAGTATAGATTCCAGGCGTTTCCCTTGTTCTAGATAACGTATCCGTTTGCTATGTCCTATGTGTTACTTATATTTAGGAAAGTCTGGAAGCTTATTGTTTGTCCTTTGCTTAAGTACACACTACACAATTACCACTACCATTTCCAAACCACTACTACTATTACTTATGGCTTTTAAGGAACCCGAGGTTCATTGCCTCCCTCACATAAGCCTTCCATCGATCCCTATCCTGAGCACATTAATCCAGTCTCTATCATCATATCCCACCTCCCTTAAATCCACTTTAATATTATCCTCCCATTTACGTCTCGGCCTCCCCAAAGGTCTTTTTCCCTCCGGGCTCTATATGAATTTCTGGATTCGACCATACGTGCTACATGCCCTGCCCATCTCAAACGTCTGGATTTAATGTTCCTAATTAAGTCAGGTGAAGAATACAATGCGTGCAGTTCTGCGTTGTGTAACTTTCTCCATTCTCCTGTAACTTCATCCCTCTTAGCCCCAAATATTTTCCTAAGCACCTTATTCTTAAACACCCTCCTCTCTCAAAGTGAGAGTCCAAGTTTCACCATCATACAGAACAACCGGTAATATAACTGTTTTATAAATTCTAACCTTCATCTTTTTTGAGAGCAGACTGGATAATAAAAGCTTCTCAACCGGATAATAACATACATACTACTAATATTAAGTAATAGATCTTATTTATGGCAAAGATTATTGTGAAATTACATCTTCTTTCTTGTAAGTCAGAAACGTAGCTACTCTAGTATTCATCGTAAAGTGAACGGAATATTTTAAGACATCTATGTTACGATATTTTCGTTTTCTTATTCCGCTTAAATGTCCGTTTTTCTTCTATTCGGTCATTTTTGTGGTATTTTCGTTTAATTTAGTCACAAATTTCCATTGAGGCAATTATTTCACTTTTTTATTTCCTTTCCTATTTTCTCCACACATTCTTTTGGTCCTTAATACCCATTATTTTATACATAAACATATTTTTATCAATTCTATACATTCATGATGCCATTTTAAGGGGCTTTTCCTTCAACTCATTAAGAGCAAATGCTGAGTAACTTTCGGCGCTGGACCCTGGACTCATTTCGCTGGCATTATCACCTTTATTTCATCCAGAACTATTGCAGTAAAATAAATAGAGTCGTAAAATAAAGTTATTAAAATATTTAGAGAATCACAACGCGTCAAATGGATGCATACAAAAAAATCGGTTAATATACGAATATGGATGTAAAATTAATAACCATAGAAAAACTGTCTAACCCTGTCCTCATGTGAGCATGGACTTTTTAACGAATCAAAAATAGTTTAAGCGGAAAAAATGAGAATATGATGCTCTTATTTGGTCTTATCCTAAGAGACAGAATATAATATCAGAAAATAAGGAAAATCATGGAATATGATCGATAGTAGATGATATTCAAGACTACCAACTTGAATGGCAAGGGCATATTTTGAGGATGCTCATTAGACATCGCTCATGCCAAGCATATTTGTGTGATCCCGTTGGGAGATTGAATATTGACGTCCAAGAACTATGCGTAGATAACAATTTCACTGACCCCGAAACGGGAATTAATCTACTCCTTATTTTTGAGGAAAAGGAAGAATTCACTTCATTTATTATTAATAACGGTGACAATGTCATGCATAAAAATATTTGACAGTACGTACATTGCTGATTTGTACTATGATGATATTTTAACACAAATTATTTCAGAATATAATATTTCATAGAGAATATAGATGCATAATCCAGGGTTTTATGTGTTTGAGCAGTGTTTCTCAATCGCAGGGCCGCGGCCCGATACCGGGCCCCAATATCAATTATACCGGGTCGTTTTCTTATTGAAAATATAGTGATTATGAAGTAATTTCATTCATTTTTTCAATTTCTCGAAAATTTGAGTACATATTTAACTCAATTTTGGACTGTCATTAAAGGGATTTGCATTTTCCATGCACAAAATGGAGTATTTAACACATTTAGTATGTATCGTTTATACAAAAATCACACCCTAGTTATCCCTTATAGAAATATTCTACCTGCTGTAACGTCCACATATGTTTGCAAATGTAATTTATTTTCCATTATTTCAAGAACAAAACTGATAACTTGCTAATCAATACTGATATTTTCGTGATCATTTCTTTAAGTGGGAAAGGAATGATTTTGAGTGAAAAGTTTTTTTTTTTTTTAATTTTTATTATGGTAATATATTATTTCGTTTACTTCTTTAAAATGGTATATCACATAAATGATTGTACTCAATTTGTATCTATTTTGATTTATTGATTTTTTTAGGAATACAGAAATTTTAATTTTAACGCTCATTCTCTATGTATTTTGAGAATTTTGGGCGGAAAAATTATACATTTTCATTTTTCCAAGTTATTCTTTGATTTTTCCTCTTCACAATGGAGTATTAAATATTATTACAGTAAAATTATATGTGTGTTAACTTTTCGTTTTTTCTGAGGAATGGTGTTTTATTTTAACGCTTATTTTCCGTAACTTGAGTTTTTTCATACAAAACGAATCTTTCCTTAACTTCTATTTAATGTAGAAAGCTTGTATCTACAGGAATTATTTACTTGGATCTTTTACATGAACCGAAACAACGTTTTTGAAATTTGTTAAATTTTGGAGATAGTACAGGTGATAATGTACTGAAAATATAATACATTGAGGAATAATATAGGAACGGAGAAAAATTATTTCCCAGGAAGGAAATAAATTTATGTATTTTCATATGACGATCCCTGTGGCCATTTATATTATTGTAAACTGATGTCTGTGCCAGAGTAAATAAATATGTGCTTATGAGCGGTAAAAAATTTACCTATTCAATTGTTTTTGAGAAAACGTTCCTTATGTAAGACATAATTTAACGTTGTCAAAATAGGAAATTCGATATCCCTTTAAAAATTCACGCCTGAACAAGTACAGATTTTTTCATATAAATCATGTTACTAACGTAGTAGAACAGCAAGTATCTTTGTTAAATATGTAAGTGTCCATAAAACTTCTGGTAGACCTTGTGTTGCAGCAATGGTATTTTGGTTTCACGACGTTTTCAACTACATAGATTATTTTTGGCGTCGAAATTCAATTTAGGCGACAAATTGATGAAAAATTCTACTTGGAGTTCTCTACTTTACTCGTGAAGGAAGTCAACTTAACGATTACAATATCCTTTAAATTCCATCGCCTTAGGCCAGTTTGGAACTCTAGAATCTTAACTAGTACTTTTAATACCGCAAATAATGAAACAATTTTCACCACTACATCGGTTATTACAATTTTCAAGACAGAGATCAGCTTTCTTGTGGTGTCTCTAATATTACACACCCTATAGGCTATCATGAGTTGAGAAGTGAGTTTGTGTGTCGTTGGCCCCAGGGGCTGATAGTCACGTATGAGGCTAAGAATTCTGCAGGGAGCCGACCGGTGCTGGCGACGTAATTAGCAGAAGATCCCTCGAGTCCTAAAAGGGCCGAACTGTGTTGTACACTCTTGAGAAGTCGGATGATGTTTCACCGGAGCGGAAGACGAGGAGTCTAAAACCGTGTTAGACTTGTTCCTAAGATTACGTCATTTTCAACGAAGTTCGGTGTTATACAGAAGATATTACTTTCAACCCAAGAAACCACTAGGTAGGAAATAAAATCGTATTGGATAGCTACCCGTATGACGTTATTTCCAAGCTGAAATATACTACAGACAAACTAAAATACAGAGAGAGAGAGAGAAATAAATCGTCCGGCCTTAATTAAGGATGACCACGAGGATCCGGAAATTAATAGAAAATAAATATATACAATTAAATATGAATATTGTTATGAAAATAAAATGTAATAATTAAGCGCTATTGATTCTATCAATTACAAAATAAAATCGTATAAGATGCCTTTAAAATTATACTTATAAATAAAAGATTTTGTGCAAGATCGTGCGTATTTGCTTGGTTTCCGCACAAAACCAATCCGCGGAAAGTCTAAAATTCCACATTCAGTATTCCCAACCTACACACATAACAATTTCCCTCTTCTTACCGCTTAAGTGACATATTGATTTTACTGCTTTAGGCTTTTAACATATTATTTTTAGAGACGTTCAATATAGTAATAATTATAAATTGAAACTTATCACTGCAATTTCACCTAAATTGCACTGTTAATTATTGTTTTTAAATATTTGCAAAAATTAAGTAAACTCTAAGTCATTACATAGCCTTACCCTTTGTTTTAAGTTCGCATTTATAGACTGGGGGAAAAAAAGACAGACGTACATCACGGCCTGCTGGAGTGTAGTAAACACAGAAAATATTTTAAAGCAACAATGTTGAAGATGGATATTTTGTTTTGCAAATTTGCCATCATTGAACAGAAACCAAGATGGAGATTTCATTGCAACTAATTAGAAATTCCTCTTTCAGGTATGTAATAAACGATCTTCGCACAAAATAATGTACGATACACGAGCGGTATGTTTTCTTTCAATTCTCGGAAATTAAAAAGCTCAACTACGTATCGCTTTTTCAAACTTTTCCTCGAACATGAAAATTTCAACATACCGCTCTTGTAGCGCATATTACTATTATTTAAAATAAAACTCGGCCGACGGTTGACAATATTAAAAAATAACAGTATTAAAAATCAAATTTAACAGTATTCAAAAACAGAGCAATCATCTTCTTACTGAGTAGAGTGTAGTGCAGTAAACTGAATATTCTAACTTTATTGCAAATGTTTCGGAATTGTTAAGGCTGGTTCACAATAAACCGGGAACGGAAACGACAACGAGCACGAGAACGGAAATAATGTTAAAATAAATGTATTTAAATGTGAGCATTCACAATAGTTAATTGTGAATGTTCACATTTAAATAAATTTATTTTAACAATATTTCCGTTCTCGTTCTCGTTGTCGTTTACGTTCCCGGTTTATTGTGAACCAGCCTTTAATGTTTTGTTTTTCTTCAAATGTGTACTAATTTTTAGGCGTTTAATCATTTTCATTAATCAATGAATATATTAGGCAGTCAATATATTACATTAATACAGATTTTATATGTTATATCTGTCTCTGTGAAATGTCACATTTGCGGTGGAGAGGCAAGGAGATGGCAGAAAGGTTATAATGTTTTTGAATAAGCTAACGCCCACGTTGTAAGATAATCCACTGACCGAAAGAGATAAAATGTAAGATCTGTACTTTTGGTTTCTGTTGTGATTTTATCTTTGTTCTAGTACTTCCTTTCTCCCCTCTTTTTTTTTTTTTGCATTTTTGCATGTCATTTCATTTCTTTTTCTTATTTATTACTTATCCCTGCATTTTCTTTGTATTTTTATTTGTGCTCTAGTGTTTTGACGTGAATAAGGCCTGAAGCCTTAACTCCACAAGATTCAATGAATGAATGTAAGGTGAATGAATGATAGGATATATATTTGTCGATTAGCACTTACTTCTGGTGAGATGGTACTTCATATATTTTGTATACAGCGCCATCCCACCTTATTTCATAAAAATTTATGCAAGTCATTACTTACTTCATTCTCTCTTCCACTCATTTTTCCTTTAAATGTATCTTGTCACCTCTCGTTCACCAGCCTATCTATCTAATATTTGCCCACTTCTCCACTTCAGTCCCCCACACTTATATCCTCCCGTCATTTCACTTCACTTCCTATTGATACCCTTGATCTCCCTACTATTGATTTTTTTCTTGACTTTTCCTCTACTACGTCCCACTACACCAGGTTCGATTTCACTAGCAATGGATCTTGAAAATCGAATGAATGAATGAAGAACAACTTGAGCCTTCAGGTCGAGGATATCTGGTGTTCTTTATTACAGAGGTAAATATAGTGTGCAATCTGTCGCCATTCACACATTTGGTAGAATGTCGAAAATTACTGCGGAGCTTTTATGGCTAGAGAATTCTTGTGAATCCACAGGACACTGTTGTAGAAGAACGTACCTTATAGTGGTGCCGATTTGACAATAATTCTCAAACGAAAGAGGTTGGCAATCTACATCGGTTGCCGAGAGCTGTATCGAAGAACCGTTAAGGAATAAAATCACAATTTAAAAGAATTTCTGGTTCTTCCACTATTGGATTCCTTCCCTCAATGAAGTAAAATTTAGTAATTTACATAATTAAATTGTCTTTGATTTTAATATTAGGAAGTAAAGCCAGCTATCTCAGATTCCTTCCTTCCTTCGGTAATTTGCATAACCGTACCCTTAATTTTAATGTTGGGAAATAACTGTTTCCTATGAGTACTGCGAACTTTTTGGAATAATATAATTGGTTGTGTTGCTCGAACTGAATTATTGCATCTCAATGCCAACTTATCAGTATAATATGAACCTATAAGTGAATCTTAATAACTTTTACCGATAAATGTTAAATCAGATGCTTGCGATTCAGTCCCGGTTCAAAATGGGGTCGGCCAACCCGAAGGAGATTTTTTTGCGGCACCCTCAATAATTTATAGTATACATTTCCTGAAATAAGTGCAAATGCAGAGTCTGTATCAAATTTTCACTGAAAACAGACCCGTGGAGCCTCTGGGAATAATAGTATTTCAGCAATTCAGCCATCGTTACTGCAACATTGTACATGAGATAGCTTCTGTCAAGTGAGAGTTTAAATATCCAGTCCGGAGATATAGGCTATGGTGCTTCGGACGGGGGTTTAAGTGTCCAGCTGTAGCGTAATGTGTTGGCGGGATAGCATCTCGGCGGTCCAGTCAGGGTTTAATATGTCCAGCCAACACGGCATATGTTCTTGGTTAGATGGTACCCCGCTGGTCCAGTCGGGGTTTAATTCTTTATTACAAGCCAAATACGGCAGATGTCTTGTTGGCGAGATAGCACCCTGACAGTCCAGTCGAGGTTTAAGTGTCTTGCCAACACGGCAGATGTCTTGGTGAGATAGCACCCCGACAGTCCAGTCGGTGGTTTAATTCTCTCAGCCAACACGGCAGATGTCTTGTTGGTGAGATAGCACCCCGGAGGTCCAGTTGGGGTTTAATTCTTCTGCCAATACGTCAGATGTCTTGTTGGTGAGATAGCACCCCGACAGTCCAGTCAGGGTATAATTCTCCAGCCAACACGGCAGGAATAAAAACGATGTCTTGTTAGCGAGATAGCATCCCGACAGTCCAGCCGGGGTTTAAGTGTCTAGCCAACACGGCAGACATCTTGTTGGCTAGGTAGCACCCCGACAGTCCAGTCGGAGTTTAATTCTCCAGCCAACACGGCAGATGTCTTGTTGGCTGAGTACTGACGGTCCAGTCGCGGTTTAATTCTCCAGCCAACACGGCAGATGTCTTGTTGGCGAGATGCCAATTTTCGAGGTTTAATATGTAGCCAACACGGCATATGTCTTGTTGGTGAGATGGCACCCGACAGTCAAGTCGGGGTTTGATTCTCCAGCCAACACGGCAGATGTCTTGTTGGTGAGATATCACCCTCAATCCAGTCGAGGTTTACATTTCCAGCCAACAAGGCAGATGTCTTGTAAATAGCACCCCGGCGTCCAGTCGAGGTTTAATTTTCCAGCCAACACGGCAGATGTCTTGTTGGTGAGATAGCACCCCAGAGGTCCAGTCGTGGCTTAAGTGTCCAGCCATCGTTACGGCAGATGTCTTGTTGGCGAGATATCACCCCGGCGGTCCAGTCGAGGTTTAAGTGTCCAGCCAACACGGCAGATGTCTTGTAAGTGAGATAGCACCCCGGCGGTCCAGTCGAGGTTTAAGTGTCCAACCAACATGGCAGATGTCTTGTCGGTGAGATAGCACCTCGACAGTCCAGTCGGGGTTTAATTCTCCAGCCAACACGGCAGATGTCTTGTTGGTGAGATAGCACCCCGGCGGTCCTGTCGGGGTTTAATTCTCCAGCCAACACGGCAGATGTCTTGTTGGTGAGATAGCTCCCCGGCGGTCCAGTCGAGATTTAAGTGTCCAGCCAACACGGCAGATGTCTTGTAGGTCAGATTGCACCCCGGCGATCCAGTCGAGGTTTAATTGTCCAGCCAACACGGCAGATGTCTTGTTGGCGAGATTGCACCCCGGCGATCCTGTCGGGGTTTAATTCTCCAGCCAACACGGCAGATGTCTTGTTGGTGAGATAGCACCCCGGCGGTCCTGTCGGGGTTTAATTCTCCAGCCAACACAGCAGATGTCTTGTTGGTGAGATTGCACCCCGGCGATCCAGTCGAGGTTTAATTCTCCAGCAAACACGGCAGATGTTTGTTGGTGAGATATCACCCGGCGGTCCAGTCGAGGTTTAAGTGTCCAGCCAACACGGCAGATGTCTTGTTGGTGAGATAGCACCCCAGCGGTCCTGTCGAGGGTTTAAATGTCCAGCCAACACGGCAGATGTCTTGTTGGCGAGATATCACCCCGGCGATCCTGTCGGGGTTTAAGTCTCCAGCCAACACGGCAGATGTCTTGTTGGTGAGATAGCACCCCGGCGGTCCTGTCGGGGTTTAATTCTCCAGCCAACACGGCAGATGTCTTGTTGGCGAGATTGCACCCCGGCGATCCTGTCGGGGTTTAATTCTCCAGCCAACACGGCAGATGTATTGTTGGCGAGATTGCACCCCAGAGGTCGAGTCCTGTCGGGGTTTAATTCTCCAGCCAACACGGCAGATGTATTGTTGGCGAGATTGCACCCCGGCGATCCTGTCGGGGTTTAATTGTCCAGCCAACACGGCAGATGTCTTTTTGGGGTTTAAGTGCTCTGTCGCCGCGGAGGATGTCATCATGTTAAGAAAGCAACCCGGGTCGGGGCGTCAGACGTCTCCTGGTTCGAGAGATCACAGAACTTTGAAAAAAGTATAATCAGATCGGGCGGAAATTCACGAAATGACCTTTTTGTTAAAGCGATTATAAATTTAAAATATATTTTTTTACGGCACGTGTTGTTCAAATTCGAAAAATTTAAAACAAATAGTAATATCAATAACTAGGTGTAAGCCCTATTTGCCATGTTGGTGTACTAAAATATTTATTGATAATGTAATAGGAAGTTATGTGGAAATATGCTCATCAAAAAGACAGGAAAATCCATCACAACATAGATTTCACTTTAGCAATACTCGAAACACCTAAAAATAATCTTAAGAAGGTATATATTCAAAGTAGACTTTAATGTAAACCTCTAGAATTGATTTTCCTTTAAACTGTGTTAAAAGGCCATTTTTCCTCCTCTTTCTATCACACGTTATTTTGCACAGACCTCTTCAGTCTGCCGGCGGTATCAATTTCAGTCAAAGACGACGGACAGGAAGAATCGATAGACGGCGTACGAACCAAAGAGAAAAGTGAGTGCGGCGACAAGAATGGGAATTTAGGCTCCATATTAAATACGCTGCCAGCTGTGGTATATAGGCCTACTTGCTAATATTCGCTGCCTTTCAGGCACGTGTAACCAGTGATTTGAAAGACATCATTTCGATTCTTAACAGATTCAGTAAAATATGTGTTAGAATAGAGTGTAAATTACAATGACTTCAGGTTTTGTATTATTATCTCGTACCACTCGAGAAAAACTGTAAAAATTATTACATGCACCTTTATTGGAGATGCGTCGATGTCACTCGAAGTATGTTCGTTAGTTAGGGAATTTCATTTGCTCAATCATGTTATAGTTGTGCTTCTACTACAACATTGATAAAATGGAAAGCGCAACTTACATTTATTATGCTTCCGGATCCAACCTCATGTTTAAAATAGAAGAGCAAATAAGTACACACTTACTATTGTAACGTTCATACTTTAAACTCAAAATACATAGGCTACCTCTGAAAGAGTAGTTGTTATTATAGTATATGTATTTTAATTATTCTAAGTGGCTGTATTATTATTTCGCTAATAAATCATTTTTAAGCAGATGAAAAGTTATTAACAAAATTAAAAGCATTCTCAAGCTCTAATGATTGTAGGTTCATGGTGCGTGCTGTTGCAATACCTGAATGAATGAATGAATGAATGAATGAATGAATGAATGAATGAATGAATGAATGAATGAATGAATGAATGAATGAATGAATGAATGAATGAATGAATGAATGAATGAATGAATGAATGAATGAATGAATGGGGAGAAGAGGAAATGTCAATTGAAAGGTACACGATGATAACCGCATCCTTGCAACGATTCTTGGAACTCCTGGATGACTCAATATTATCTGTATTTCATGATCCAGAGCCGTCCAACCGAGTGAGACTCGGACATTCGTTAAACCGAACATTAGACCACTCCGCGAGACGGAAGAGTTTCGCATATTGTCTATAGCGCCAGGCGCTCAGTAGCAATATATAATTTCTATTTTTCGTAACCGGTTGTGCTCGACTCTAATTCATATATTCATTCATTAATTTATTAATATGTTTTCTTTATATACAGGGTGATTCACGAGGAAACGTAAAAAATTTAGGATACGATATCTTAGGCCATTTTGAGTGAAAAAGTTCATATGAACATAGGTCCGTTTTCGAACGATGGCGGAGCTAGATGCATTTTTTTGGTAAAACGTCTTGCCCCAATGTGAATCAGACGTTACCATATGCTGCTGACATTAGACAAGGTCACCAATCGCAATGAATGACGTAACATTGGAATCTGCATTGTGAGCGATGTAGATAAGAGAAGAGAAACAAACCGGGTAGTGGACATTACAAATGTCACAACAAATACGCTATCAGTTATCAGTTCACAGCAATTCAGTCAGCTACCTACAGTACAGTAGTTATACAGGTACAGTTGTCGGAAGTGTTACGTTGTGTTTTTCAAGATGCCTTGTAAATTTTCGACTACAGAATACGCCGATATTGTATATGTCTATGGTTTGTGCGATGGAAGTTCCTTGCGTGCCGTCGTTGAATATGAACGACGCTTTCCGAACAGAAGGGTACCATATCGAAAAGTATTTACTGTCTATGGGGTTGGATGAAAGACTTGGTATAGCAAAGGAACGGGGAAACGAGAGAGGCGCTAATCGATCGTATTTTGGATGCGGGATAAAGACAGCCACGTGCAACTGTCCCGAGCGATGAGCGCGATTCACGCCCGAGCGCAACAGTGCATTGAAGCAGAAGGAGGTACCTTTGAAAATGTGCGAAAACATCGACCCCGACTTCTAGAATATTAGGTATGTATGCATACTTGATTATAAAGTTTAAATTTGTCCGTTATCTATTTCTAAATGCGAGTTACTACAATGGAATCTCAGAAGTTTTTTTGAAATCTAAGAGCCATATCTCCGTAACCGTTCGAAAGCGGACCTATATTCATATGAACCTTTTCACTCAGAATGACTTCAGAATTCACATCCTAAATTTTTTACCTTTCCTCGTGAATCATCCTGTATATATATATATATATATATATATATATATATATATATATATATAGAAATAGGCCTATAATTTATTTGGATTAACGCTGTATCAGAGTCGCTTTTATATTGCATTAAAAACTCTTAAATACTCATTCACGCATGAGTGATTTTTTACTATCTACAATATTCCTCGACTTTCTTGTTCTAAGAGTCTACAAAAAAAAATATGATGCTTGCCGATTGCAGGAAACTAAATATTTGAACATTGACTTTCCACTAAATCGAGGGAGCAGTGCAGTAGAGGTTTGAAAACTATATTAAAAGATATGCCTTTTACCAAACATTTTACAGAGTACAGGAACAGAATTGAATGTAATTTTAACTAACTTGTATGTAAATAGTTTTAACTTCTTTGACGAAGTCTATTGCAATTTTATATTATTTAATGACTTTTAAATAAAGTAAACCAAACATAATTATAATGTAATATTGATTTAACATGAGAGTTTTCTTGCAATACGTAATTAATTTACATGAAGAACAAATTAAATACAATATGATGCTTAATTTATAATTTATGCTAGGAATAAACAACAAACACAAAGAATGATCTATAAAAACCGGATGACACAAATCAATTCGATGTTGTATGTGATTTTTAATTCTTTCTTTAAGGGGAGGCAGACGTGAATATTTCAAAATCCACAAAATTTATTCGATTTGTTTGAAATTGATCATGGATACTAAGTATGTTATTAGTAATGGACATACCAAGTTTCAACTTTCTAAGTACAATAGTTCTGTAAATATTAATAATTGCATAAAACTTTATATCGTTTGATATAAAATGCTCCATGCACCATATTGTAAGAAATTTTCAATATTTCTTTTTATTTATATGTTCAGAGAAGGTATATAAATAATGATAAGTATTAGTTTATTATGGGAATAATACAGTACCGTAATACAGTTATCTTGGTTTTAATTTCATACTTTTAAGGGCACAAAATAAAAAACTAATATGAAAATAAAGATGATAAAAATGGAAAAAACCAAATTTTCATTTTTTCTTCAGTTTTGTTCGAAAATTTCACCTCTGCCTCCCCTTAAACTGATTAAAACCTTTCCACAGTCTCTAACATGACGAGATAAGGGGATCTTACACTATTTAGCGTGTATGGAATTGATGATAGCGAAATGAGGCCATGAAACTACATTCGGGCACAGTACCGGATAAAGAGGCGAACGATCCTATCACCTATGTTACGGTTTTGGCCTAGCTTTCGTTATTTGTAGAAGATCTTGATCGTAAAAGACACAGAAAAATCTTGTTAATTATTTAATTCATTTTCCTGATTAACAGCTCAAGAAAATAAAGTACAAAAAGGAATATCATTTGTAATATGGCAATGGAACCCAATTGTGTGAAACGTAAAATATAGGGAGAAAGAAGTATGTATCGATATCGTTATAAATTTGATATTGGTAACGACTTTAGAAAGCAGAGAATGTTCTGAAATGTGGTGTGGGTTTCATTTATGGAACATGTAAACATTTTGTATACAATTTTTTAATAAACTTCGTCTATCAATATTTAATGGGATATAAGGGAACGGAGCTTTAAATAGAGTTCTTGCAGAGTGTTTTCATAGAAAATAATGAACAGAGAAACTACATGGATAATATTAGAGACTGGATATAAATTTAATTCCTTTACTTCTGCACAAGTACAACATATTTCAAGGAACCTGCAGGTATTCTGTGAAATATAAATTACTTGACTATACTACCACTCAGTGCCTCATTTTAATTTACTACTGTCTGAATGTGATACACCGAAAATAAAGTTTCCGGCCATTGGAGTTCCAAAACATTGATATTGAATATTCCAACCACTCGAGTGCTTGCGGCGACACCTGCAGCAAAACGAAGAAAGTAATTTAATTGATTGCACAACTCCTATTTCCACAACAACAGATTGCTTCAAGGAAAGTGATATTTTATGTTGTACGGTAAAAATTCGTTACATAAATCTATAAACGTATCAATGTATTAAAAGTTTTTTTCGAAATCACTAATGTTACAAAGCTCTTAGTCTACAATGTACTAAGCGGATCAAAGAATCAGCAGAAAAGTAGGATTCTGAAAGTGAAATTCAAAAGATGTTGGATCAAGGTCTGCTTATGGAGAAATAAAAATCTGTAACAATCTTAACAGGCGTGGGAAGACTTTTACGGCAATGGTTTTCAGGGTTTATCTATTCCTATTACAGAGGGGATTACCTTCATATCTCACTTTCAAGGTTAGCACGTACGTACAGTGAATGGAGATAATTCTCTTCTGCTTTTCAATTTCTATTCAAAGAAATTCAGTAATCCTACATAGTCGATACCTACATAGCATCTTATGGGATAAAGACATAAAAAAACTGAAGAATCATATAAGGAAGTCCTCAGTGAATCAGTTTTGTGTCATGAAAACGAAATATAAAAAGTGAAAAAGAACACTTCAACAATATAAAATGCAGTAGAAATGTACTATATTCCATGAGGTTTTCAGGTTTCTAGATAAACGCGGTTCGGAAATACGGAAATAAGACATTAAGTGAGTATAGTTCATGGCTCGTAGCTAGAGTGATGTGTTCGTATGAAACTTTCGACTGTCTGAGAGGGTTCGATATTCGGCCCTTCTTTTCTTACTTTTCAGTTTCGAACTTCGACTCCAGGTGATTGTAGAATATTCTAATTAATACTACTTTAAAATTGAAATACGCAATCCATCGCAACATTATATGAATCAGTAGTAGCTATGAAAGCTCAAATTCTACCGCCGGTAACCATTCACGGTTTGAATATCTGAAGCTCGTAACAGCAGAAGTGAAAGAGAGCGAGAAAAGAATTAAATATAAGATGTTTCAGCAAGAAAACCACGTCGATATCGTCAAACTCAATGTTATCGATCTCGTATGTCAGGGATGAGACGATATTAGCTCCCAATCATGGTAGAAGAGCTCGACCTTGATCACGAGCGCATAGCGCATCCACTACATGGCGTCGTAACGTAGACATCAGAGATATACATGCACATGCAGCGAATAAAGGCAGCAATTATTACAATAACTTGCGTTACTAAATTTCTGGCTATGTAATAGGGTTAATTATTCAGTTATTTAATATACATGTATATATAAACAAATCGCAAAGGGAAGGTTTTTTTAGGAATAAAAAGAGAAATAAGAAAAGTTAATTGTATGTAAACCATTTTATTGTTAAAAGCAATTATTTTTATGTAAATACTTCACTTCATTGGTTACGAGAAACTAATAGTTTCTACCTGCTCGACGTGTGTGATCTCTAAGTACTTTTGAGTATTTGTTGAAAAAATAATAATGACAATATTGATTGAAATAGAGTATATTGATTGTGTGATTGTAAAATGTAGTCCTTACTCTCCAGTCGTGATTATGTAATGAGTTTTCTTAGAGCGATTTGTTAGATTCAGAGTATAAGCAATTGAACGAAAAACAAATTGATTAAATTAAGATATTGGAGCCATCGTAATTTTTGGGGTCAATCATTTAAGGGGATATGTATGATTTTTAAAACTTCCACAATTTTCGGTCAAAATTTGTGAAATTTAAACTATATAAACAGATCTATAATAATATCATCTGTACAAAATTTGGTGCAATTAGGTTTAGGATAGTTTTGAAATTATATTTTTAAATATATTTTATATTGACGTTACTAAGAAAGCTCCTTGCATCAAAGTTTTCAAAATGTTTAGTTCATATTTGCTAAAAATCCTGAAAATAGTTATTGGGATAAAAGTGAATTAGCTTTTTGAGCTTAGTAATAGTATAAGTTAAAGTGCAATCAAAGATAAAATATTATTTCTAAATTAAAGAAACACGTAGTCTGATAAAAGTAAATATCCAGAAACAAGCAACAAATAAAACAACAACAATACATTTAAAATAAAGAAATAAAAGGACTCTAGATACAATATACTGAACCAAATGTAAATTAATTTACCTTCGATGTCAATTCCGAAATCAATTTATCTCTCTCTTCTCCTGAATAATGCCTATATGTATTTTTTCATATTGCGTCTCATAATGCCGTTTTATGTTGCTTTTTTGCAAATTATATATTTTTACACAACAAACACTGGACTTCATCACCATGTTCGAAGCATAAATATTGTATCTTCCACTCTTCCTTGAAAGCTTTAAGCGCTTCCGTTCCGTCATGATGCGCTGTGTTCTACGATCTGTACATCCTTTAGCCTGTTTACAGGTAAAAGAACTCCGCGTGCAAGCAGCGGGCATAAAAGAGGTCTCGCTCGAAAGTACTAGTCACCATCGCAAGACTGTCGTATGTATTTTATACCATGATCTGTTATCCTCTAAATTCAACTTTTTTCTTGGTTTACCCAGGTTTCAAAGTTCTCATGGTAGTGTCACTAGACGTAATATATTCAAATACATTGAAATAAATTAATAAATCGTGTTAAAATTCTGTGCTGTCTGTTGTTTAAAGATAGCCTACGTTGCTTATTACGAAGGAAACAAAACAAATTAATTTGAAGGATTGGATATAAATTATTAAGAAAACGATATTATACGAACTACAAAGAAGAGTAAATGACTCGATAAAACATTACCCAAAGCTGTAATAACGTTGGAAAGAAAGAAAGAAAATAAATAATTAACATAACAGATTGACAGCACGTGTTTGACATCAAGTTTTCAGATCAGTGATGTCCGCCTAAGAAACCGTTAAATATCTCCCACATGTCTCTACTGTTATTTTGGCTGTCTAAGCAAAAATGAACGGTTTAAATCAGACACCCTGTATAGCTAATTGAGTCTGTCTATGTAGGCATGAGATTCACAGAGTCACAACTTCCACAAGGGAACAGTCTTGAGTTTCGTTATGAATTTAAATTTCATTCAGTCTGGTTCTGTTATGTTCCGAGTATGGAAAAGACTGATTTGTCTGGCACAGATGCACTTGTCGTTCACTCTATTTTTCATTTTTATGAACTCCCGAGTTGAAAGCTTCGAAACGCGACAGCATACATTTATTGCTGCTGCAATTCCTACGTTTGAAGAAAAATTTTCCCTATATACTTAATGTGCAGATACTTCAGCAGAGAAATGAATGTTTATGAAAGTGGAGCAAAACTGGATTACCATTCAGCTTTCATATTTGAGTAACCCATTGGCGAAAGTCGTTAACCTATATACACTTGAAATCATTTTTTTAGCAAGATCGAAAAAACTTGTACTGTTTTTGTCAATCAAGCTATCAAAGCTATCTGTAAAATTTAAGAGGGAAAAATTAGATTTTATCCGCGAATGGAAAGTTAAAATCGGGGGATAATTTCCACTTTCGTGTACTATACAATGTTTTATTCATTACTGGTATCTAAATTTTGTTACTAGTATCTAAATTTAATTTTAAATTGTAGGCCTTCTCTTTGTTGAAAGTTACACAACGCAAAGCTGCACGCATTGTATTCTTTACCTGACATAATTAGGAACATAAAATCCAGACGTTTGAGATGGGCAGGACATGTAGCACGTATGGGCGAATCCAGAAATGCATATAGAGTGTTAGTTGGGAGGCCAGAGGGAAAAAGACCTTAGAGGAGGCCGAGACGTAGGTGGGAAGATAATATTAAAATGGATTTGAGGGAGGCGGGATATGATGGTAGAGACTGGATTAATCTGGCTCAGGATAGGGACCAATGGCGGACTTATGTGAGGGCGGCAATGAACCTCCGGGTTCCTTAAAAGCAAGCAAGTAAGTAAGTAAGTAAGTAAGTAAGTAAGTAAGCAAGTAAGTAAGCAAGTAAGTAAGGCCTTCTCTTTGTAATATATCTTAATGAAGAAGTTATAATACGAGTATAAGAGAGTGAAATTAGATTTAATGTAGGAGTGAAAAGTTTAGCTCCTGAAGCGCTCGTTTATTTATTTTATTTTATTGGGTTATTTTACGACGCTGTATCAACATCTAGGTTATATAGCGTCTGAATGATATGAAGGTGATAATGCCGGTGAAATGAGTCCGAGGTCCAGTACCGAAAGTTACCCAGCATTTGTTCGTATTGGGTTAAGGTGAAACCCCGGTAAAAACCTCAACTAGGTATCTTGCCCCGACCGGAATTCTAACCCGGGTCACCTGGTTTCGCAGCCAGACGCGCTGACAGTTGCTCCACAGGTGTGGACTGAAGTGCTCGTATGGCATACATTATTTCATTCATTACTGTTATCTAAATCTCATTACCAGTATCTAAATTTAATTTTTAATTCTATGCCTTTTCTTTGTAATGTATTATTTGTGTAGTTACGAATGCATGAATTTTATTCTTGCTAATGTATTGATTGAAGGATAGATCCGAATATATTAAATAAGCAGTCGCGGACAGCCGATAAGAGGTGGTCATCCAGCTTGGAGGTTGGGCGAAGGGCTAACAACCCATCATCGTTAAAAACAGCTTCTTAAAAAACCCCAACATACGCTTCGGAATGGGCTGATTCTATAGCACGACAACAGGATTTCCTTTGCTGTTGTCGGTCATAGAATCAGCCCATTCCTAGGCTTATGTTGGGGTTTTGTAAGAAGCTGTTTTTAAAGATGGTGTTTAGGAAAATATTTGGAGCTAAGAGAGATGGGTTACAGGAGAATAGAGAAAGTTACATAACGCAGAACTGCACTCATTGTATTCTTCACCCGACATTATTAGGAATTTTAAATCCAGACGTTTCAATTGGGCAGGGCATGTAGCACGTATAGGCGAATCCAGAAATGCATAGACTCTATAGTGTTCGTTAGGACGCCGGAGGGAAAAAGACCTTTAGGGAGGCCGAGACGTAGATGGGAGGAGAATATTAGAATGGATTTGAGGGAGGTGGGATATGATGGTAGGGACTGGATTAATGTTGCTGAGGATAGGGACCGGTGGCAGGCTTATGTGAGGGCGGCAATGAACCTGTGGCTTCTCTAAAAGCCATTTGTAAGTAAGTAAATGTATTGGTTATAAAGGAGAGACTGATTTAAAAATGTTAATTCATATGTGAATTAATAGTTATTTATGGTACTTGTGAGGTAAGTGTAGCCTATCTTTATTGCGCGAGTGGAAAGATTTAAGCACGAGGCGTCATAACAAAAACATTTGTTTTATAAAATAATATATGTTGAAAATAAGTTCTCATTTAATCAGATATCACTGCATGGATTTTAGAATCGATACGTGTACTAGGTAGTCATGATGTAAGAGGCTATGATTAGTGAAGAATGGTATCTAGGGCGTTGGATAAATAACAAACTATAATTAATTATATAATTTTAATATTTATTTTCATTTTAAACGTGTATTTTCATCTTTTTGAAGTTTCAGGGATCATTTAGAACTGTTCACGGGACAAATGTGATTAAAATAATTTCACATTTCACTTCTGTAAACTTAAGAGGAATATTAAAACGTAATTAATAATCGTGTCTGTTTAGCTCAGTTGAATAAAGTGTGTTGTTATTAAATCCTATAAACCCAACTTCGCAGGTTCAAGTCTCCTCGCATCCCAAAAGTTAAATTATTACAAAATTTAAAAAAATACATATTAGATATGAATGGAATGCACAAATTGCGTCGTAATAGATAGAGAAAAGAGAAGGAGATTGAGTGTATCTATATTTAAGAAATGGTGATAAAGAAGTAGAGTTAGTGATATCTAATAACTAATATATTAACTTCTTGAGTAATAGTTGAATGGAGAAGTATAATTATGTGTGTGCCCGGGTACTAGGAAAATACTAATGAACTGTGAGATAAAGTTCAAACTGTGAGGTAAAATCTTTATCTCACTTGTTGAATAAAGTAATGTTGAATAAAAGCCTACTTTACAAACGCAAAAGTATTTAGTAAAGGCATGTTTTTCGTTATGGTCATGGATAAACATACATATATTATGGATGCAATTCACAAATTACAACGTAGTAGTATTAGTAGATAGAGAAAGAAGAAGGAGATTGAGTGTATGGAGATTTAAGAAATGGTAATAAAGAAGTGGATTTAGGGACATCTAGTAACTTCTTGAGTAATAGTTGAATGGAAAAGTATACGTGTTTGTCCGGGTACTAGGAAAATACTAATGAACTGTGAGGTAAAGTTTTTATTTCACTAGTGGAATGAAGTAATGTTGAATAAAAGCCTACTT
This sequence comes from Periplaneta americana, assembly GCA_025594305.2. Taxonomy (NCBI): domain Eukaryota; kingdom Metazoa; phylum Arthropoda; class Insecta; order Blattodea; family Blattidae; genus Periplaneta; species Periplaneta americana. The sequence continues at coordinate 43,972,028 of JAJSOF020000021.1, read as the reverse complement.
TATAAACGCAAAAGTATTTAGTAAACGCATGTTTTTTGTTATGTTCATGGATAAAAACATTTTTTGTACTTAGCATTTTCCACATTACTGTACCAGATCCGTAAAATATTACCATCCCAACTAAAACGTCAAGACTTTTAATATGACGGCATAACTTGTGCCATAAAGTTAACATTATGAAACGATTTGCCATGCTGTAATATTTAATACATCATTGTTGTAATAGCAACCTCTTTCTTCATAGACCATGATATCAAACTATCCATCATTACAAATCTTATGTAATTTCTTTATTAATTGTTTCATAATGCTGTCGTACAAAAAATAACTTATGAAACATGTTACCTAAAAATTGACTCGTGTTATAACGAATATCATTATGAACTTGTTTCATAATATACTATTAATTCGCTGTTGTGAATAAAACTATTGTTTAGGTTGCTAAGGACGGCAGAGGTTCATTTTCGACGACGACGCGAAGACCGCTGTCTAGCGGTGGTTCCGAGCTTGACAGGCCGAATATTACAACAGCGGCACCTTCCAACTAGTGATACGATGGTACAAATGCCTGAATCGCGGTGATGACTGTATTAAAAAAATAGTCAAAAGTACTTAGAACATTGTCTGTATTTTTACTTCCCTGTATGTTTATTATTGTGGCTGAAAAAAAATCAGGGCAAAAATTTTTCGATTCATCATCGTGTTTAAATGCGTTATGAATTGCTTTATACAGGGACATCATTTTATTTTTACCAACATTTATAATATTAATTTGGCTATACCTTTGGATCAACGATTAAGAACCGGAAACACCGTTTGCTACACCCTTCTGGAGTTCGATGACACTGGCGTAATATCACTTTACTAGGTATAGAAGGGAAGAAAAGTAGTTAATCCATTTACGTAAACTAAGAAATATCGCGATTTTGAGTTTGATAATTTTCATTAGGTTTTTGTTTAATCAAAATACAGTATAGCATTAACAATGAGTGTTTTTACTCACGAACTGAGCTTTCCATGCGGACGTATTTATTATGAAGTGTATATTATACTGTCTACAGCACATTAGCGTACACTATAGAGAATGAAGTTAAATTAAAAAATAATCAGAATATGGATATTTAAACACATTTTTGAAAATGGTGGCCGTTCATTTCCATACAGGTTTCAGTTCTAATGTGCATATCGCACTACAGACTATCATACGTAATTCCTATTACCAGGTTCGTACTTCGTATCAGTGACTCATGTTGAAATAATTCTATACCTACTCTATGAAAGAGATTTTACGTACTGTAAATTCAATCTTCACTTCTGCCCGATCCGAAAGGATAAAATTACTCGGACATGCTATCTACTGTCCGTCCAAGTGGTTACGTCGCAGCGTTGTAGAAAGGAAGGAAATCACGTGACAGTTAATTACTTAACGACGCCCTTTTATTTAAGTTATTTTAAACAATTGTATGGGTATAATATTACGTAGACGTCCAATTCCTAACAGAAATTAATGTTCTCAGAAAAGAGCTAAGACAGCCCAGCCACTATCATTTACAGAGACGCGAATAGAAGCAGGTGGGGGAAACCGGGATGCGACGTAGGCAAATGGAAAATGATGCAATATTGAAAGCTCTTTCGTCATTGGAAAACGCGAACATATTTTTGGAACGTACTGTTTACTATGACCGTAAGGCTACTATGACTATATGCGGTCTTGGATCTGTGTGGACGGTTGAACTTCAATAGTAGAAGGGGTGGGAGTGAAGTACATTAAAAAACTCAGGTACAATAAAAATTGAAGTAAAAATAAAATGATGTCCCTGTATTAGAAGAATAAATACAAAATAGAAAATAATTAGGCCCATAACTATAGAAGAAGAAGGATGGTAATATGCATATATTCAAGAATAATTTTTTATGATTAGCCAATATATAAACTAATCTTTTTTTTGTACGTGGTTTGACGTCAATCAGTGAAATAGGATGTAATTACAGTAGTTTAATCTTCCAATTTATGGACAGATAAATTCTAAATTTTCGTACTCACCTTTCATGTTTTAACCGCACGACATCAGAGCGAGATCTACAGGCATAATAATAATTCCGGCTAATAAAACATGGAATCAGTGGATTCTGGGTTTTGACCTTTACGCTTACATTTAAATGCACTTAGAATCCTTTCAAAATAACATCAATGAATGACACCGTTGGAAATAGGATACTGTTTTACTCGTTTTCGATGACAAACAATACAGTTTTCTGTATTTAATTTAAATCAAAATCAAAATTCATTACGACTAACATGTTTCGCAAATATCAGTATAGATGGTTTCAAATGCAGCCGCATATATTGAGCTTTTATTATAATTGGAATTGCTGTACATTTATACAATTTTTTTAAGCTGGTATCACAATGTAATAGATATATTGAAATGGAAATGCATATGCGAAATTGTGGTTACAATGTTTCATTAATGCCGTTTTTGAGCTACTGCGGGTAATGGTGAAGTTATGTGAGAGGATCAGTATAGTGAAATGGGAATAATATGGGAAGAAGAATTTTCGATAGAAAACTGTCCCAAACTCGTTTTTTCTAACATTACCCAAGTACAAAAACTGTTATGCGTTGAACGTTGCTTTACATGACCGATTTCTCCCCTTAGAACCTTGTTCATTCAATTTGTTGAGGGTGAGAAACGCTCCATTTAAAAGAACACACAAAATGGAATCATATATCAGTGGTCGGCATTTCTTGACTTTCGTATAAAACAATACTTACCTGGCTGTAGTCAACCCCTTAATACACAACCAGGGTGGAGGGGTAAGGAATGATTTCACTCCCCTTAGCCAACATCTTGTTCATTCAATATTAAGCACTTTTGGTATCCTCCCCTCTTACCTTCCCCTTTGCTGTGTATTGCGGGCTGTGTTTTATATGTCGTATTTTTTGCCGTCAACTGTCATAAGGAAACCAGTTTCAGTATTGTATTGTATGTTGATGGTATAATAGTAATGATTCAAGGAAACTAAGATGATTTACGATATGCTATCCATATCTTAACCCTCAAAAACAGAGGTGCGGTCTCTGAGACCGCTCCAAAAATTTTAATGTTGAAAATAACCGGTTCCCGCCATTTCACGGATGTGAACGCTTGTGTACTTTCCGGCGGGAAGCCGGTGGTGAAGGTCACTTAGTGGTATTCAATTATTTCGTGTAGTACCGGAGATATTACACATAGTGTACTGCTAGCGGTCTCATAGACCGGACGTCTGTGTAAGTGGACTGTTTTCTCAGTTCTCATAATGGATTATACACAAGGCCCTTGGCTAAAAGTTGGTGTTAGTGATGAAAACTTTGACGAGACAGTGCTTGAGTGGACGGAATGTGAGGATAGTGAGGTTGACCATGCAGGTGAACAAGATTTTGTCTTTGAGAATGATCAACAAAGATTGCCCACGAAAAGTGTAGAAAATGTACTGTATATAATGTAAGTAGTGTTGTGAATATTTCTATTTTTTGCTTTAAACATAACATTTTTTTTCATTTAATCATTAAATGTATATTAAGTTATTCCGCTAATTTCATTCAAAAACTGAACATTAAAATACATAAATGAAATAAGTATAATAATCCTTCAATAACTGTCTTTTTAACCTAATAAATAATACAAGAAATTACATTAGGTCATTACACAATCAAATATGACTAGCGCTTTCGCCAATTAAATGGCATCTTCAGGTCTATTAGCATATGGTAATGCTTTAACTTTTTTACCCATTTAAACCGTATCATCTTCATACTTCCAAGCTGCACACATATTTTTGCAGCCTTCTATTTAATGCATGGATTCTGTATTTTAACATCTAGACTCTATATGAGGTACTACAACCACTATGCCTTTCAAGTGATTATTACATTATTTCGTTATTGTACAGTCATTAATATAATATTGTTTATGCTCGACCATGCCGAAATGTAGTAATTATACACCTGGTAGCAGTCCTTTAATGCATGTCATTAAAGTACACCTACTCATTAAAGTACAGGTGTTCAGCCAATGACAAGTCAGCTTTGTACCGTTATAAAACCGCAAGTATCGATTATTCTCGGATATGCAATCGAAAGAGAATTAGCGAAAAGTCACGGAGGCTGGAAATCCAATACTGTCGCAGAAGGTTATGTTCTGTTACTATAATAATTAGCGTTAATTGTAAATAATATTCAAATAAATTCAATTTGTCATCTCGTTTTTCAATGTCTAATTTAATTTCAATGTTATATCAAAGTTAATATTTAGTTTACTCTGTAGGTTCTTATAGGCTATCAAGGTCAATGTCGACATCTGTTTCTCGAAAAAAGTCAATACTTTCGCGTCTGCGCACATCTCACAATTTACGAGGTATTGCTCAAGGTCAGTTAGATACAAATAAAATGAATAATTTCAAGTTAGAAATATGGTCGAGCATAAAAAGTCGTATGAAACTCGCCTATAATGGTAATTAAGAAGCTCGTATGAAAATTATGAAACTCGCTTGCGCTCGTTTCATAAACATCCATACTCGCTTCTTAATTACTATCATTATAGGCTCGTTGCATAATGTACTATTTAATTATCTCACATCATGCAATTCATCATATTTTATTATGTTGCTTTTTACATACGTCTTTATGCTTAAAGCATTACCATATGCTAATTAGGCCTGAAGATGCCATTTAATTTGCGAAAGTGCTAGTCATATTTGATTGTGTAATGACCTAATGTAATTTCTTGTATTATTTATTAGGTTAAAAAGACAGTTATTGAAGGAGTATTATACTTATTTCATTTATATGCTAACTTGTCGGGCCAATATGCCTCTTAAATTAAAATACATGTTGAGTTTTGATAGAGGCGTCTATATGTGTACTCATGTACAGGGATATAATTTTATTTTACTTCAATTTTTATTGTACCTGAGTTTTTTAATGTACTTCACTCCCACCCCTTCTACTTGTTCGAGCTGTCCTCCACATAGAATTAAGGCCGCATATAGTAAACAGCACTGAGTTAGTGAGTATAGTACGTTCCAGAAATATGTTTGCGTTTTCCAGTGACGAAAGAGCTTTCAATATTGAACCATATTTTCGCACAGGTACTGTTCGTTTGCCTACGTCGCATCCCGATTTCCCCCACCTGCTTCTGCTCGCCCCTCTGTAAAAGCTGGGCTGTCCTAGCTCTTTTCTGAAAACATCAATTTCTGTTAAGAATTGGACGTTTACGTAATATTATACAACTGTTTAAAATAACTTAAATAAAAGGGCCTCGTTAAGTAATTAACTGTCACGTGATTTCTCCCTTTTCTACGATCCTGCGGCATAACCACTTGGACGGACAGTAGATAGCATGTCTGAGTAATTTTATCTGTGCGGGTCGGACAGAAGCGAAGATTGAATTTACAGTACGTAAGGTACTCTTTTATAGAGTAGATAAAGAATTGTTTCAACATGAGTTACTAGTACGAAGGACGAAACTGGCAATTGAAATTAGATGCAATAGTCTATAATACGATAATATGTACAAAAGAACTAATGGCTGTTTCGAAATGAACGGCCATCATTTTCAAAAATGTGTTTAAATATCCATATTATGATTATTTTTCAATTTAACTTCTTTCTCTATATTGTACGCTAATGTGCTGTAGACAGTATAATATACACTGCATAATAAATACGTTCGCATGGATAATTCAGTTCGGGAGTAAAAACACTTATCCTTAATACAGTACTATATTTTGATTAAACAAAAACCTACTGAAAATTATCGAACTCAAAATCGCGATATTTCCTAGTTTACGTAAACGGATGAACTACTTTTCTTCTCCTATACCTAGTAAAGTGATTTGTTTGTGTTTTACGCTAGTGTCATCGAACTACAGTCGTGGAAAGGGGTAGCAAACTGTGTTTCCGGTTCTCTAAAGGTATAGCCAGGTTAATATTAAAAATGTTAGTAAAAATAAAATGATGTCCCTGTATTTCCAAGCAGTGGTATTACGGTATTGAGTGTTTATGGTATTATAAAAAAATATTGCAGTAGATTACATATCTGCTTTAAATTAAGCGAATGGATGTAAAAAAACACCACCCAAGTTATTTCACATTGATTGCTTTAGACTTGTGACGACAACAATACTAATAGAATGGCGGTATCACGTCTGTGTTGAAGGTTCGCATTACGCACGCCTGTTGTTGAGGGTTAAATTATATAATTAAAGATAATTTTAAAATATCATGGTATAAAAATAAGTAATGGCATTCTAGAGAAAACCATTATAAATAAAAAAATAGTCCTAGTTAATAAGACAATTGAATAAGTGACATATCTAGGTTGCGATATAAATATATGAATAGAAACTGAAAAATACATTACCACAAGACAAGTAAATTTTTATAGGCCTATCGTACGTAGAATCTTGACAAAATGAAACAGCAGAAACAAGGATTATATTTTATAAGTCAATGACTTCAAGTCATCAGCTTTATTATATGGGAGTTAAACGTGGATGCCGACAAAGAACGCAAACCATAATGCAGTAATGCAGAGCACAGAAATGGTATTTTTAAGAAGAACAAAGGATTGTACAAAGTGAATAGTTTGAAAAATGAAGACATACGATCAGAATTGAAGGGATTAGATCCATAGTGGGCCAAGCGCCATACATTAAAAACGGAGTAAACAAGGGTTAAAATTATGCGCTTACCAAAATTCAATGAAACATATAGCAAATAATATAAAATGTGCACATTAAAACAAATTATACGTCAATCTCCATTACATTTTGGTAACTTTAATCTTTGCTTTCTCCGTTTTTAATAAATGGCGCTTGGCCCACTATGGCTCTGAACCCTTCAGTTAGGAATGTGCAAAAAATCCTAAAAATTCAAGATTATCGCAATAACTGGATACAAAATGAAATGGATTCCACAAGTCTGCACAAGATAACATACGAATAAAGACCATCAGGAAGACGAGACGTTGGAAGAAAAAAAAATGCCGAAGCATAGCTGTACTACACTGCAGCTTTCATACGTAGTATTACGTTTGGGGCTGCATAATCATTAAAAGCGGTAAATACTGTAGATTTTGTAACATTAAAAACAAGACAATTACAAAAATTTGAATCACAGAATCATCTGAATATAACTTCATGTCAAGACTACCTACAGCAGCTCTATTTTCACTACACAATGATGCGAATTTCCATTGGCCATGTTTTGAATTTTCACTACCACACTCACAAACCGGAGCTGGTAACTGTGACTTTTAAAAATCGTTCAATAAATTATATTGTTTCAATTCCGAGATCAATACCGTCGGTGTAATTGGTAATCGCGAAATAGTATTTGGAAAGATATGTCTGAGGATTCGCCATGGAATTACCTGTCATTCTCCTCATAGTTGGAAAAAACTTCGAAAAAATCCAACCAGGTAATTCTTCCAAGCGAGAATCGAACCCATTTCGGAGAATAAGCTCGGATCAATAGACTATTGGGACAGAATTTAGTTTATATAGAATAAAGAATGTGTTAAGGTCATAATAATGTATATTCGCATTTTACATCACATTAGAATACAGGAATATGTTAGGAAAATACGGTATGTTTCGAACGTACGATTATCAGACTGCGAGTGTCCTTATAGATAACATACGCAGCATTCCGTTGAAACTTCGCATATTATTGCATAAAATACAATTAATCATAAAGCAGGAAATTTTGGGAAACGAAGCTGCATGAAATGCAAGAGAAATTCGTAATGTACATTCAACATTTATTAGTAAATCTCTGCAAGTGGTCCACTATCAACAATGACAACATCTATTCCGAAAACATTTCCTTGTCATAGTCTATCCAACACGTTCATTGCTATCGTGGTAATTATATCAGAAAGGAGGACTCGTAAAATTGGACATCAGTCACTTCACACTCCGTTTCTAGAATCTGTGGAGTAAGTCGACGCATTTGGGTGCAGCCTATGACAAGCGAATGGACGGAGCCTATCAGGGTGGGAGTTTATTGCGGATTGCATCGGTTCACGGCCACTAAGGAGTAAGATGCGCGTGACAGAAGGTGATAGGTAGGGGTGGCATTTTAGACACTCGTCGTCAATCAATGGTTTTCCCCAGAGCGGTCGTTGGACTGCTGCCCATCCACTCGACACTTACTCAAAGGACTTGTTTTGGTTTCTATACTCTACAGATTCCAGAAACGGAGTATAGACGCATAAACACGGCACGTGTAACATAGCGTCACAAAAATAAATTTAAAAAAATTAAGGAATGGTATCGGGTGAACGTGGTGGCAAGGAATTGGATCCGTTGCTTCCAATCCAGCGACCTGGAAATGTGTTATTAACCCTCCAGTACTCGCGCGGCAGTCACTTCAATCCTATAGATTCAAAATCCCCTATATACACTTTAACAAACTGAAGGATTTTAATAGTAACTGGTGGCAAATAGAGGGAATTTACAACTTTAACAATGACTTTTAACACACCTTTTCCTTAGAATTTAGTGGGGTTTTGAATTCAAACTGTATAAATCATTAAAATTCATTCTTAGCAACCATTATGTGGGCATTACGAACAAAATGGTCTTTAGAGGGTTTTGAATCTAAGGAATTCATTTGTAATCCACTGATAATGCCACACTCCATACAAAGCACTTCATTAGTGTCTTCTTTAGTTCTTTTTCCAGAGGTCCGCAGAAGATTCTCCTTTTTTTTTTATTAAAAGCTTCCTTGGCCATTGCTATCCTTCTTTTCACTTCCTGGCAGCAACTCATGTTACTGCTCATAGTACACCCCAAATGTCAGTACTTGGCATTGAAAACAATTTGGATAAAAAAAAACAGGAAAAAAAAACTCTTCATTTAACAAAGTAAATGGGATGGTGTATTCACTCACAAATTCAAGTATTTTCCAGAAAATCCGCTCGTATCATTGCAAGAGTGCAGTGAACAAAATCTGTGTTATAGTACTTCTTCTACCATTTATACTAGCCTATACCATCGAAATGATCTTTATCGCTGCTATAATTTCGTGGTAAATTAAAAAAAATATACATTACGAAATCAGCCGTGCCACGAAATTAGTCGAGTTTTCCCTACTTTTATGTCAGCGCCTGTGTTTGGAATATAGGCTATTTTACGACATATTAGAGCTGTTGTGGTTGGAGAGTTAGGTCGTAACAGAAGAGAATTGTTTTAATTGCGAATGGATGAAGTTGGCTTTTGGGTTATGTTGTTCCTACACGCCTCTGAATTAAATCAAAGATTTGTGTAGTAAGACGCCTGTTATTTACTTGCAACGGTTGACAGATTTTATATCTTAAATCAATAGGAGTGCTTAGTGTAAACATTTAAATTTACAGTGCAGCGGATGTGGATGAAAACAAAATTTGTTTATTCACAGAGCAGCCGGAGTTCTTGATGAACTGTGCGTAGCACACAATTTTGAAACGAATGCAAACACAGCGGGAGTTTAAACAGTTGTACTGAACTTCCAATATCCTATTCAACGGCTACGTGTTGGCGGCAACGTACTTGCTGCCCTTATTCACAAATTTTACCCCATTTTCTCTTTAAAGCTTATTCAAATGCAAAGCGTTTTATATGAAGTTTTGGCATTTTGTTGAAATATGTTTTCATCGTCGGTCCTCATTAAGACAAAGGATAATGAAAGGAAAATTTTCGCATTAATTAAGCCTACCTGAACCTTTATGTGTAACTACTGGGGCTAAATAGATGAACTATATATAGGTCTAAATATACGATACTAAGGTTTATGAGATTTCTGGTCATCATGGTGACTGCGATCAAAAACAGAATACTCGTTATCCCAACCTGTGCTGGCACTTCGCATTTCCAAACTTTCTGCACCATGCAACAAATGCGCACTCTCTACTGGAAATGATATCATTCACATTCAAATACTTCTCATTCGTATTAATTTTGAACTAAATAATTCATGTAATAATAATAATAATATCACAAAATCTTATTTAATGCTGTGATATACAAAGCGTGTCCCCTCCTTGTATGTACAGTTTCTATCTTCAGCATTGTTCAATTCAAACTCTCCCCTCCCGGAGAGGACTTATATTATACCCGGGGGAGATGGAACCAACAGCAAAAGAAACAATAGTTCAGATCTTCCGTAACAACAGATTCAGTCTTTGTAAAATGGAAACATAGAGAAATGTGATCAAATAAAGAAATAGAGTTTTATTCCTCTGTACAGTGACTTCATTTGGATGCGTGGCCGATTGGCGGGGATTTGCTTGATCTTGAGCTGCGCTGCTTGTAACCGGTTATTTCTCCCTTCACTCTCCCGTCTCTCAGTGTGCCTCCTAAATAACTTTCTATGAGATCACGGGTGCGGTAGTGGGATATAACGGTTTTTATAGCCCTGTTGTGGGATACTCAGGACGAATTAAAAGAAAACACATATACTGGAAGTAATCTAGTAGGGAAGACTCGGCTAATTCCGCAATATTAAGAAGTAAATCTATCATATTTTTATCAAAATGTTTATTGAAAAATATTATCAAGGTATGTAGACATGGACGAAATCTTTCATTACCAAATGAGATAAAGAGACCTATTAAAATGCAAATACATTTAGTTGTACATACTTTACAGTTGAAAAAGAACTCGGGTAATTCCGCAACAGTCCGGATAAATCCGCAATAGGACTTACATCACTATTCTAGGTTTAATTTGTAATTCAGTAAATATAAAATATTCTTTGTTTTTGTATGACTATTACACTCCTACTACAACATACCACTTTTGACCAATAAAATGGTACGAAAGGACGTATTTCAACCAATCATGGCTGCTTATCGCACAATTTTATCGAGTCCCTAGCATTTGTTTAATTTTATCGCGTCCCTAGCATTTGTTTCTTTGTTTGCCAACATTTGAAACTGCGCTGGTCTGGACGTCAAAAAAAAAAATAAAAATATATATATATAAAATATATATATATACAAACCACGCCAGTCGATGCACAGCAGTTTCAAATATGACTCGCATTGGCATTCAAGAACAAGAATTAATAAAAATCACTGATCATACCTATGCATCTTCTGAAATCAGATTTACAAATAAATGAAGAGCACCATTCGGAAATCCTGAATAAGTTGAAAACACCATGTAGGCCTAAATCAACGAGTTCCACTTCTATTACGCACACGTCCAATATAACATCAATTGAACCACTGACCATATTCAAATTTGAAAATTGTACATTCAATAATTATTCATTTTAAAATTATTCATTCGGAAATTCTGAATAAGTTGAATACACCATGTTGGCCTAAATCAACGAGTTCCACTTCTATTACGCACACGTCCAATATAACATCAATTGAACTACCAACCACATTCAAATTTGAAAATTGTACATTCAATAATTATTCCTTTTAAATTATTCATATTTATTTTTTATGTCATCGTCGTTAATTAAAACTTTTCTAACACTTGTGTATATTAGTTAGGTTATGTTATAGCTTCTGCTATATGATATTATGCATAGTCACGTATCAGAGATAGTTTAATATTAAGATTTATTGAAAATCATCTGTCAAGTGACGTTGATTACTGGGATTCGGATAATTGAAGTGGAATGTTGCATTTTAATAAAAATGAAACTGAATCAACAAAGCCTTCTTGACTAGTAACATTACCATCGTGTATAATAGATCGAGAACATCTCGACGAGAAGGCATTGCTCACTACTGCCATCTAGCATGCATCTAGCGTAATATTTGTAATGTTGAGATGGTACAATAATACATTTGAAGACAGTTGTATTTTCGTAAGTCAATATTTTATTGTATTGGAGTACTTCGTTACTTCTAAACTTTATACACTTTCATCTAATCGTGTAATAGTCAATTAAATCCCACTCGAGTTTTGATTTTCTCTAGATAAATCAAAACGTCTAGTGAGATTACTGTTGATAAATTATCTAGCTTTCATTAGTCAGGTAATCTTTTCGTACTTTGATTTTTATTGTAATTGTAATTATTGTAATTGTAAATTTAATATTGTAATTTTATTTGTAATTGTAATATAAATCTAATACTAATTGTAAATTTATTCTTCATATTATAGTTGGAATCTCCTGGTAGAGGGGCAGAGAAGGCCTGACGGCCTTATCTCTACCAGGTTAAATAAATAAATAAATAAATAAATAAATAAATAAATAAATAAATAAATAAATAAATAAATAAATAAATAAATAAATAAATAAATACTAGACTTGGCTAATTCTGTAGTCGCAAATAATTATGAAATACATTATGAAAGTAACATAAAAGGAAAAATTTGTACCGTATGTAATAATGCTCACTTTCTTCACAGCTGTGTAGCAAAACACGAAAAACAGCCAACTTTCGATGTTTCATTGTATTGCCGACAGAGGTGTCGACCAATATCCTTGATTTTTTTCTATAGTACTGCATAGGAAATGCCTCTGTTGACAGCCTCTCAAAACTTACGTTCACGCAATTGTCAAGCCTCAGTAAAATCATATATGCACTACTGCGGAATTAGCCGAGTTTCCCCTACAATGCAATTAATTAATGTCTGATCACTTTTTAAAAACTACATTTCATAAGTAGCCTCCACGACAACGAATACATTCCTGCAATCTGTTATGAAAGTCCTGCATAACTCGCCCCATCAAAACTGGTTCTGTTTCAGCTGGATGATGGTGCGAGGTTTTATCTGATACACCCCACTTTTGAGGTAATCCCATAGGAAGTAATCAGTTGCAGTCAGGTCAGGAGATCTTAGTGGCCAGGCACTGTATCCAAATCGTGAAATTATTTGTCCTGGAAACATGTTTCGCAGACAGTTCATTGAATCATGAGCAGTGTGCGTTGTGGCGCCATCTTGCCGGAACCATAATTCATCAAAATTAATTTCATCACGAATTTTCAACATTGTGAACATCTGGTGATACCGTTCTGAGTTGACGGTCACAGTAGCTCTTCTTCGAAATAGTACGGCCCGATAATTCCTAAGGCAGAGACGCCACATCAAACCGTTGCTTTTGGACTGTGAAGTGTATTTCCCACACTTGAAAGGGTTGTTCATCGCTCCAGTAGCAGAAATTCTATTTATTTACATAACCGGAAAGGTGGAAATGTGCCAGATTCGACATTATCAGTCTGTTCGAAATATCCGGATTAGCATTCAAAATTTTAGTAACATGTCTACAAAACTGCAATCGAGGAAGTTTATCAGTGGGTTTAACATGATGCGAAATTTTAATTTTATACGGATGACATTTGAGGTCACAGTTTAGGATGCGGCGAGAACTTCTGTCCGATAGATTCAAAGGCATTGACTAGCGCCTTGCAGAGCGAGCTGGACTTTGCTGTACAGTTTCTGTAGCTCTCAAAATGTTCTCAGGCGTGAGGACTGTTTTTGCACTACCAACAAATTTATCAGAAACATTGCCAGAATTGTTAAATTTACTCACCCACTTTAGGATAGAGTTTCGGGACTGAATATATTCTTCCATGCCGTGCGATATTAAATTTAATCCTAAATTTTCTGTGATCGATTTCAACTCCAAATAAGTTCCTACTATGAACACACGTCCATAGACAGTTATCCATATTGTCTTTCATAAAAATGAGAAAAACAATTGCATGGCTTCGAGATCACATTACCAACACTGCTGATACCTTCACTCAAAACCGCTAGCAACGAGCGCGTTCTAAAATCCGTCATATCCCACTGCCGCACCCTATATAGGCAGTACACGCTAATTTAATATTAAGCATTTTTTTCGGTTTTCCTGTCGTATTATAATACAATATTTATTTGATTAAAACTATGTTCATAGTTTTATGTATTAAAAAGCAATTCCATTGTGAATTAAAAATATAAGCACTTTTAAAACAGAAGCTAACAAAAGTGAATAATTTCATTAAGTGCTATTATTTTTATAGCACAAACACAAGCAAAAGGGACAATGTTGCAATTGAAAGGGAGGATGTAATCACACCAAAAAAATTGAAATAAAACTGATATTTAATTTAAAGTAAGAAAATCAGATGAAAATAAAAATGCTCATAAAACCGTTATAATCAGGGAACGGATTTATATGGACTAAAAATATATGAAATATGTAAATATATATGTAGTTATTTTTACAAAATATGGAATTAAATATGGATTTTTACCAAAATATGGAATTAAATATGGACTTAAAATTATAAAAAAATGACTATGTACGTTAAATATTGGTACATTTTAATCAAACTAAACAAAAAATATAATGGACGTACCTTATCTTCCAATGTAGTTTCAACAAAACACAATTTTTATTGTCTGTTACCATAACAATAGGTTACAAACATTTCTTTCAAGTGCTGAAAAGTGAATCTTCTTCTATTGTCTCTGAGGATAGATTTATACTGACTAAAAGAGCGTTCGACGTCACAAGAAGTAACTGGTACATAATTCAATTTCACAATGTCTGCTGGGGATAAGTCCAAGTTAATCTTCACTGTTGATTCACCACTCATCACAGCAACAACCTTTTGTAGTTCTTCATATCCAGGGTTTTTGAAAGTACAGTGTCCACCTTAGCTCTTACTGCATCTGCAACTTTACCTCTACCACGATTCAGTTGTTCCACAGTACTATTTATAATTTCAAAACTTTCAGATAGTGAAAGGTGCCTATTTTGGAGACTTTTGAGCGTTTTTATGATGCATGAAAATGTATGCTGAATGTGAGCTAAGTCATTCTTCACACTTATGTCACAGGTAACTGTTTTCGCAGTATCAATTGAGACTGCATCTTCAGAGTCAATGCAAGGAGAACATTGTTAATAGAGTCTATATGTTCGGCATAATATTCAACTGCTTCTAGCCATGTACCCCATCTAGTTAAAATTGGCTTTGGTGGCAATGGAATTTCAGGGTACATTTCTTTCAACACGTTAACTCTACTGGGAGCTTTGAGAAATACTTTTTCACTGATGAAATCAACAAATCTACTTTAGGAAATTGTCTCTGACCACTTCTGCCACACGATGAAATGCATCGCCACACAAGTAAAATGAGTCAATTTAGGATATACAACAGATAATGCTTGTCCAGCTTTGACCATATAAGGGGCAGCATCGCTAATAAAGAATAACACATTATCGTACATAATACCCTTTGGCCACAGGATACCCATAGCTTCGTTGAACAGTTTAACTATAGTTTTGTTATTGCACTTTTCTAGAACATCACAATGTAAAAGAATTCGTTCAGAATATTGTTCACTTAACAAACCGATAACTACATTACCAACAAGTCTACCTTCTTTGTCGGGAGTCTCATCAATGGAAACCCAAATTGAACTATCTTTAATTTCATCTCTTATCTTCTGTATTGTCTCATCGTAGATGGATGGAGCATACGTCTTCCTAAGTGTTGACTCATCCGGGATTGTATGTTGAGTATATTTTTCAAGGAATTCCCTGAAGACCTTATTCTTTAGTTTGTAGAGAGGAATATCAGCAGAGATGAGAGAACGGCACAGGTCGATGTTAAACTCAGATCTTACATTCGATGTTGTTGGTTGTGTTAAAAACAATTGTCTCTGCTTGGAATTTAGTTGTTTGTTGGCCTGATGTTTACTAGTTGTAATGTGTTGTTGCACCAGGAACTTTTGTGTAGATGATACTGCACACTGACACAAATTACAAAATAATATTTTATTGTCAGTTGATAAACCATCTTCTTTAAATTCTGAAATGTAACTTGTTAGTTTTGATTTTAAATTGACTGAATGACGTACTTTTGGCATATTTACCGTCTTTATAGTATGATTTACAAAACTGAACCTATGTGTACTCTGACTGGCATTTAACTGTTGAGCTGCACAACTGAAGTCTGTTAAAAATTTTAAATTAAATTAATACAGTTTTGTAACTTACTTTCCCATTGTTGATAGGACTGCTAATTTTCAAATAACTCTGATGTTAAAGGGATTACTGAACATGTGTTTAAATCTCTATTGTTGAAATGTATTTTTAAAAGTTAATGGAATTTTGTTTTGTTTTATTGTTAAACCTAATATAATATGGACTGTTTTATATGAAATATGGAAAATATATGGAAATTAACGAAAATATGTACTAAACTCTAAAATATGGAAAAATATGGAAAATAAAAGTAGGATTTTTCAACCCTACACATTGTGAAACATAAAGATAATGCAAAATATAAATTATATTAGCTTTATAAGTAAATATGTATTTACATATAAATCCTTTCCTGGTTATAATAATGATGAATTAAAATTAAAATTTACTATTAGAAAGCTGTGATGTTCTCCACTCTTAAACGACATCTGGTTTTGTGTTTACATTTTTGAAGTTTTAACTTTTATTCGTTAAAATTAAAACTTAATTCTCGAAATTAATCAAAGCAAAATTAAAAGAAAATATATTCTGACAGAGTTCGCGAAAAATAACTTAACATTACATTATATGGCTAAAATAAACTCTTAGTCTGAGTCTTTGCCTTGGAAATTCTTCCGTTAACAAGGTGCTAGTGCGTAACTCCGCAAACAACTTTTAGCTGGTTCCGTCATGTCTTCCCGCAAATAGAAAGTAGAATTAATGATTTCATGTTTTCTGAAACTATCCACCAAAAAAGTCACATGACAGTGGCGTCCATTTTCTTTATTTCATATAATGAGCAACTCCTGTGTCAAGACATAATAATAATAATAATAATAATAATAATAATAATAATAATAATAATAATAATAATAATAATAATAAAAATAAAATTACTTTAAAAAATTGTCCGCTTTATAATTCATGATTGTTATCTAATTATAGGTAAATACAATAAAAATTCAAATAAAAAAATAAGTTCCAATTTTAAATCTTGCATTTTAAAAATTATTATTGATTTTTATGGAAATACTAAAATAAAGTAGAATTCGAATAAAAATTACGAAACTACTTTTAAATGCTCTTTGTATCTAATATTTGGTTGTTATGTAAATATAAAAAAATACAATTAATGAAAATAAACTTCTACTTTTCAAATAATTTGTGAATGTTATGCAAATACAAAAATAAAATAGAAACACAATTAATAAAAATGCAGTTCTAGCTTTAAATGTGTCTCAAATAATTGATGATTATTATGCAAATACAAAAAATTAGTAACAATACAATATTAATATACGTTAAAAGAGCGGTATGTTGACGTTTTCATGTTCGAGGAAAGATTGAAAAAGCGAAACGTAGTTGAGCTTTTTTAATTTCCGAGAACATGAAAACAAACATACCGCTCGTGTATCGTACATTATTTTTGTGCGAAGATCGTTTATTACATACCTGAAAGACGAATTTCTAATTAGTTTCAATGAAATCTCCATCTTGGTTTCTGTTTAATGACGGCAACTTCGGAAAACCAAAATATCTTTCTTCAACATTGTTACTATAAAATGTTTTCTGTGTTTACTATACTCCAGCAGGCCGTGATATACGTCTGTCTTCCCCCAGTCTATAAATGCGAACTTAAAACAAATGGTAAGGTTATGTAATGATTTATTTTTCATTTTAATATTTTAACAATATTATTTATATAACATATTGCAGTAATAACATCGGCATCTGGAATCTTGTTGATTTTTTCACGGCTTCCTTAATGTTAATTGTATCAGGAATGCAATAAGTTTCGTGGAGTAGTAGACTTTACTTAATTTTTTCAAATATTTTAAAACAATAATTAACAGTGCAATTTAGGTAAAATTGCAGTGGTAAGTTTCAATTTATAATTATTACTATGTTAAACATCTCTAAAAATAATATGTTAAAAGCCTAAAGCAGTAAAATGAATGTCGCGCTTAAGAAGAGGGAAATTGTTGTGTGTGTTACGTTGGGAATACGGAATGTGGTATTTCACACTTACCGCGTATTGGTTCTGTGCGGAAAACAAGCAAATACGCACGATCTCGCACAAATAAATATACGCTGCTTTCAAACGCTATTCGTTTCAAATAATTGACGTTTTTATGAAACAACAAACATAAAGCAACAACATAGATAACAAAATCAAATGCCAGTTTTAAATGTTGTCTGTTTCAAATAATAATTTGTAATTTTTATGCAAATACAATCATAATATTAAATACAGATAATAAAGGTCAAGTACTACTTTTAAATGTTCCCTGTTTTAAATAATTGGTGATTATTATGCAAATAGAAAAAAAAATAAAATTCAAATAACAAATTTCAAGTATTACTTTTAAAGGTCGTCTGTCTTAAATAATTGGTGATTGTTATGCAAATAAAGAGAAATACAAATACAAATAAAAACCAAATGTTACTATTAAATGTTCTGTCTTTAAAATAATTGGTATTTGTTATAATATAAAAAAATATAACAAAATATAAGTAACAATATCAGATGCTACTTTGAAAAGCTGTCTGTTTCAAACATATGGCGACTTGTAATTTAGAAAAAAATGAAGATTAAAATAATGAAAACCAAATTCTACTTTATAATAATGTCCTTTTTAAATAATTGGTGACATGTAAATACGAGAAACAAAATAAAGATAGGACAATAATAGAAATCAAGTTCTGTTATTAAACGGCATCTGCATAAGAAAAATTGGCGATTGTTATCCAAATACAATATATATAATTAAAAATGCAAATAATGAAAAATTAAGTGCTACTTTTTAATGCTGTTTGTTTCAAATAATTGGTCATTGTTATGCAAATACCAAACATAAGATAAATATGCAAATGACAAAAATAAAGTCATATTTTAAGGACTGTCTATTTAAAATAATTTACACGTTGTTATGCAAATGTGAAAAATAAAATAAAGACAAATTTTTATTTGTCTTACTTTTCAATGTTGTCTGATTTAATTAATATATAATTGTTATCGCGAATAAAAATAAAAATTAAATTACAAATAAACATTAAGTTTAATTTCAAATGTTATCTGCTATAAGCACTGATTGGTGACTTAAACGAATACAAAAATTAAACAACAAGAATAATAATAATAATAAAATAATAATAATAATAATAATAATAATTAACAATAATAATAATAGTAATAATAATAATAATAATAATAATAATAATAATAATAATAATAATAATAATAGAAATCAAGTATTTCAAACAACCGTAACTGCAGATTTTGATGTACGTGATCAAGGTTGTTTCTCTATCAACTATTATTCGCATGCCGACATGTCATCCATATCCGTTCATAGCAATGTCAACTTTCAACGAGATAGTATTTATATCTTATTATTGCAGGAATAAATTTGGGCTTATTTATCCTATGAAACCGAGGCTATTGGACAAGTATAACTTACCCTGTCACAAAGAATTCAGTACAACCTTGGTTCATTTGTTAATAAAAATATGAAGCAGAGGAATTGATATTGATGGCGTGTCCCTTACACTCCGCCATATGTCCTTGGCTATTGTCAAGCAAATTATATTGTTTGGGAAATGGTGGAGCAATAACAAAATATCTTATAATAATTGACTAAAGACAGGCTTGAATTTTTCTTTCCTTTTGAAGAAATGCAGAAAATATTCGAAACATCTGTGGTTATTACTTTCCAGTGAAAGGAAAATCTATTACAGTAACTTCCTGCTGTGGCAGGTTGGTATCACTGCGAGAGGCAGAAGCAGAAGAATGCAATATATTCTCACAAAGGATGAAACGTGTCCTCAACACGGAACTTCAGTCTTCAGTCACAGAAATCTAACAATATTCGAGTGCCATCTTTCAAGTGACAATATTCCTGAACAGTTATACGAGATTTAGAAAAATTTACATTCCAACTTATTTGTTGACAAGGAGACAAACAAGACATTTTTAAATGCTGTATGTAGTAATTATTCCTATGTCATATTATACAGGGTGTTCAATATTAAGACAGGAGGTAGTACGTACCAAAACAAGAAATAAAAGTCCTATATACTATACACGGGTCCTAAAATTAATATTTTCTGAGAAATTAATAAATTTTTATCAACAGTAATCTCACTAGAGGTTTTGATTTATCTAGAGAAAATCAAAACTCGAGTGGGATTTAATTGACTATTACACGATTAGAAGAAAGCATATAAAGATTATAAGTAACAAAGTACTCCAATACAATAAAATATTAATTGACTTACGAAAATAAACCTGTCTTCAAATGTATTATTGCACCATTACGCTAGATGGCAGTTGTGCCAACTATGGAATCTTCATTGAACTCTGTAGACGGTTACTAGTCAAGAAAGCTTTGTTGATTCAGTTTCATTTTTATTAAGACAGTTGCATTCCACTTCAATTATCCGAATCCCAGTAATCAACGTCACTTGACAGATGATTTTCAATAAATCTTAATATTAAACAATCTCTGATACGTGACTATCCATAATATCATATAGCAGAAGCTATACCATAACCTAACTAATATACACAAGTGTTAGAAAAGTTTTAATTAACGACGACGACATACAAAATAAACATGAATAGTTTTAAAAGGAATAATTATTGAATGTACAATTTTCAAATTTGAATGTGGTTGGTGGTTCAATTGATATTATATTGGACGTGTGCGTAATAGAAGTGGAACTCGTTGATTTAGGCCTACATGGTGTATTCAACTTATTCAGGATTTCCGAATGGTGCTCTTCATTCATTTGTAAATCGGATTTCAGAAGATGCATAGGCATGATCAGTGATTTTTATTAATTCTTGTTCTTGAATGCCAATGCAAGTCATATTTGAAACTGCTGTGCATCGACTGGAGTGGTTTGTAATTATATATATATATATATATATATATATATTTTTTTTTTTTTACGTCCAGACCAGCGCAGTTTCAAATGTTGGCAAAAAAAGAAACAAATTCTAGGGACGCGATAAAATTAATCAAATGCTAGGGACGCGATAAAATTAAACAAATGCTAGGGACGCGATAAAATTGTGCGATAAGCAGCCATGATTGGTGGAAATACGTCCTTTCGTACCGTTTTATTGGTCAAAAGTAGTATGACGTAGTAAGAGTGTAATAGTCACCACTATATTGTTATCCAACCAGGAGATCAACCGTGAAAGGAATGTGCTTATTATTGCCTCATCTATTGGAACGAAGTAGATAAATAATATTACCGTTATAACGCCAGTTTAAAAACCATGCGCTCTCCTGCATGTGTTGTTTCCTGTATGAAGAGATTAAAAGACCAGGAGATTAACTGTGATCTAATTTTGTAACTAGGGTAGTATCAATTTGTCTGTATTAATGTTATTGTTTGTGCTGTGAGAGCTAGCCAATAGAGATAAGAGTACCCACGTGTGTGACCTTATGACATCTTATGACATCAACATTCATTCACAGCATTACCCCCCTTCGTCTCATCCGGCGGAGACTTTCTCGTGGTTGGAGCACAGTAGCAGCAGCATATCTTCCACTGTGAGCTCTTGGGCAAGAAACAAATGAGGAAACAGAACGCGCTCTCATTCAATGTCATGAGATCTTGACATTAACTTTCCTTTCAAATAAGTATTACTAAAAAAATTTTATTGTCCTTGGTCGCTTTTAATCGGAAAATCTTAGGAGTGGTAATATAGGCTACTTTGTAAAAATTTATCACTGAGGCCAAATACAGACAAACTTTTTCAGAGTACAAAGAAATTGGAATCATTTACAGAAATGCCTCCTTCCCTCTTTAACAGTGGTGCAATTTATTAGGTACACGATGATATACTTAATATTTAACAAATACTGTACAAAGCCCTATTAGTAGTTCAGACGGCAGAGCTACGCCTTTCGCGACAGTGGACAGGAATTCAAATCTTTGCAGTAGTGGACTTCTACTTTTAGTAGGAAAAGTCAATATTGTGAAGGGTTTTTTCTCGGTTCCTCCCATTTTCTCCCTTATATGTAAGTCCACGAACACACTCCACATTTTCCCTTTCATTATTTGTCTCGAAAAATATAGCACCACTTGTGTTTGAGTGACGCCGAATCGATCGTCCACCATGGTAGGTCTTACTCGAGATTTGTCGAAATACTGGTAGATGGCAATTACGGTGAATTCTAGAGGACTCATAGATCTGCATAACAGCCACCGTAGCTCTCCAGGATCCTACATTCCTCCTGATGGGGACATGGCGACTTATATATAGATATATGAGGTACAACAGATAATGATAAAAAATATGTAATATGGATCGCTACGTAGCTTATTTTATTACGGGTGTACTGAAAGTCAACTTGAGTTGAAGTGCTTTGGGTTGTCCCAGTCCTGGTAGACAAGCACCTCTATAACTCTGTAAAAAATATATTTCAGCTGCAGATACATTTATTTATGACGTGTAAGACAGGCAGAAAATTCAATCTGGCCTATGAAAACGCCAATGATACAAACATACCTATATTGACACAGCTGTTACACTTTGAATAATAATAATAATAATAATAATAATAATAATAATAATAATAATAATAATATATATATATATATATATATATATATATATATATATAAGGATAGCTAGTTACCGTAAGTACTCTTAAGCCTTGTCGCCAGACTTTTCAGTAATGCCTTGTCTAGCGAGGATAGCGACGACCTTCTCGCCACTCGTTCCGCCCAAGCTTTTAACATTTCAGGCGACTTCGACCTTCTGCTGTTCAGCAGCGTTGCTGACCGTGCTTGCCATATTCCTTTTTTTTTTTTTAGTAGGTTATTTTACGACGCTTTATCAACAGCTTTGGTTATTTAGCGTCTGAATGAAATGAAGGTGATAATGCCGGTGAAATGAGTCCGGGGTCCAACACCATAAGTTACCCAGCATTTGCTCATATTGGATTGAGGGAAAATTCCGGAAAAAACCTCAACCAGGTAACTTGTCCCGACCGGGAATCGAACCCGGGCCACCTGGTTTCGCGGCTAGACGTGCTAACCGTTACTCCACAGGCGTGCACTGCCACATTCCTTCCCCTCATATGATAGCTATTAGATTACGTTCATTTTCGCCACTTTCTCCTTAAAATTCTTTTAAATTCGTTCAACGGAACGATGACAAATTGATAGGGATAAGTGGTTAAAGGCTCGGAGCTGACATAGATTCTTCCTCACATACCCAAATTTAATTTGAAAGACCCGCGATTGCTTACTTTTAATTCTCTTTCCTCCAAATATTTCATTAAAATAATTACAGAGGATTCCATGTTAAGAGAAAAGCATTGGATTTATGGGCATTGCCTAATACATTGTACAAGCTATGTGGTAGGTAGGCGTTTCTATGGCAACTGCACAGTTGATGGAATAGCCCTATATACTCAATGCTTTTTTCCTAACGTGAAATCCTCTATAGCAGAGATGGGCATCGTGCCTCACTTGAGAATTTGTGCCTCACTGACCTTCACAGAGCTTATCGCTCTGAGTGACATCATATTCACAGTCCCCGTTCCTCCCTCACGCAGCTCCTAGGCGTGGGCAGGTTCTATATCAGTTTCATAAGCAATATCAGTGGTGGCATAATGGCATTACCAAAGCAGTGTGTACGCGTTAGAAAACGATTATTTCATGAGAAATGGGAGGATGAGTTTTTTTGCTGTTCAGAAGGGGAGAACATACGATGTATGTTATGCTCGAAAATCCTATTAGGCATTAATAAATTTAATATACAACGACATTACTCCTTACGTCATAAAGAACATGCTGAATTAGAAGGTAAGATAAATTAAATGTTATTTTTCGTACTATTCCGAATAAAATTTATGATCTTAACATTTGAATAGTATACTAAATACGACATTATACCTTAAACATGCTGCATTAAAAAGTAGCCTACGAGGAATTAAATGTTGTTTGTACGTATTATTTCCAAAAGAAATTTATATAAAAAAATATCAAATGTGCGTACAAAACGAAATATGATTTTCTGAAATTATTTTAGGTCGAGAACGTGCAAATCTATTAAGAAATCTTAAGAAACGCTAGAATATTCAAGAAAATAAACGTAGACAACGTGATGGAATATTATTGGCTAGTTACGCAATTTCTCGCCTGTGATTTAAATCAATTCAGCGACGGAGAAACAGTAAAGAGGTTTATGATTAAAGCTGCCGAATTAATTTGCCAAATTGAATAACAGTTTTCGAGTCTCTCACGTTAACCAAGCGCTTTCCTAATAATTCGCCACTGACCGCCTTAGCGATTACGATAAGGTGACGCAGGTCACAGCAGTTTATATTTCCCATCCTACTCTGCAGTCTCCTCTCCTAGTAAACAAACTATTTCAAATCGAGTGCCTCACGTAACCGAAAATTGTGCCCATGTATATTCTATAGCATCTTTAATTTCCATGCGCTGTAACTGATATTTTCGACATGAATAATAATCTGGCTACTGAAGTGTTTATCTGAGTGATTTTATCATGATCAGCAGTCACGATCAAGCTCACATCCCTCAACTCGTCTTCTCGTAAGTAACCAACAATATTCATCTGTATTCAAAATGTATATAAAAGGTTATTCTTTTAATCTGCATCATTAAATAGCTTAAAAGACACAGCAACATGTATAGAACAACGGAATTCTAGCTTATTGCTTCACATGCGAGTACGTTATAAGGGTAAGAAATTTGCTGAACGTTTTATAATCGTTTTACGACGTATAAACCAACTCCATTATGCCTCGCCAGTTTATTGTCGTAAAGCGTAATGAGGAATGACTGTATGCACCAGACATAACCTAAGTTAGAGAGTAATAAATTAAGACTTGACGCAAGTACTACAGGACATTCCGACGTAAAACACAGGTAGGAGGATACAGTAGAATGCAGAATGAGACATAAGCTTATACGTATGGCAGAAGGGGTTATTAAATTTAACCTGAAATTTTGCCAGCTCAGTTTACATTAACAATATACACAAGGTGCTGTTTAACATGGAATGGAACTCCTGTGGTAGTACCGGTAATGAACATGTAATTTCTTTGGTAATTAAAAGCTGAAGATTTATTATACTAATTCCGAAGATGAACAGATAGATTTTTCTCAAATAAGCTGATTCTCTAGTATGATTTTTGTACTAAATAAGGTAGCGCTTATATTGTAATTTACTGAAAAGATATTTAAAAAAATAGTAACTTGAAATAGCAACGTCAAGTTTATATTATTGTAGTTTCATTGAACGTTTTATTCTGTGACACCAAATAGAGAAAATACGAAACAAAACGGAAGTTTATATTAATTTTATTTAGGTGCTGTTTTAAGGCGCAGAAGATATGTCCGGGCAGCATATCGTGCCTAAGATCGCAGATTCGCGTCCCGGCCACTGCAATCAATTGAGTCTGCGGTAAAGGATGGGGAGGGCCCATGTAAAGCAATCGATGTAATGGTACGCATGGAAGCTGACGGGGTTTCAGTTGACTGCAGTTGAAATGATTTTGCTTCTTTTTAAAGAAAAAAGAAAAAAAAAAGAAAAACATTACAAAAAATTATTGTTTTAATCAAATGCAATGTCCTTAATGTTATATAAAATTAAAGAATATCAACGTATTTTATATATAACATACAATTTATAACATATTATATCACGCCATGACCATAATACTAGCTGGCCACTATAAGAGATGCACGGTTCCTAAAGATTAAGTATAAGGGAGGAACTAGTGAATATCAGTACGGTAGGTCAAATTTTAGGAGAGTTCGTCTTGTAAGAAACTCGTAACTCAATAGAAGCAGAAAATAAACAAGTTTAATGAAATTAAATAAACAAATATCAATGAAAAATAAACCTCGCAAACACGGATTAATAACATAATGCACACTGGAATCAAAACCCTCGCTTTACCAGTCTACTTTGCCTTTAGTTTGGCTATGCTGTCTTCCGTCACAGAAGACAAAATTAATATCTATCCATGAAATACGATAAAAAAGTAGAATTGCTAAACACCTGTATATAATATGTTGAAATGAACTTTCCAAATCCTACAATTTGGCGCCAATTTTATTAAAATGTTTGGCCTCCTGTTGAAGACTTTTCATTGTCGATCACATATTATTGGACTGGACATTCAAGCCCATCGGCCAGTTGGTTAATCCGCAGTCATTCCGTTAGTCGACGAGTTAGCAGTCAGTAGGCTAGTGTACAAGACAGGTAGTCTGTGAGTCAGCAGTCGATCAGTCGGTGGGCCAGCAGTTGCTCGACGATCTGTGAGTCAGCAGTTACAGTAAGTCGGTCAATATAAATCAGTAGTCGATCAGTCGGCGAACCAGCAGTCACTCGACGAGTTCGTAAGTCAGCAGTTAAGCCGTCTTGTATGAGACAGCAGTCGACCGGTCGGTGGGCCAGCAGTCACTAAACAAGTCTGTGAATCAGCAGGTACGTCGGTCAATATAAATCAGCAGTTGCCCAATCGGTGAACCAGCAATAAACCGACGAGTCTGTAAGTCAGCAGTTAAGTCGGCCAGTATGAGTTAGCAGTCGACCAGTCGGTGAACCAGCAGTAAACCGACGAGTCTGTAAGTCAGCAGTTAAGTCGGTCAGTATGAGTCAGCAGTCGACCAGTCGGTGAACCAGCAGTAAACCGACGAGTCTGTAAGTCAGCAGTTAAGTCGGCCAGTATGAGTCAGCAGTCGACCAGTCGGTGAACCAGCAGTAAACCGACGAGTCTGTAAGTCAGCAGTTAAGTCGGCCAGTATGAGTCAGCAGTCGACCAGTCGGTGAACCAGCAGTAAACCGACGAGTCTGTAAGTCAGCAGTTAAGTCGGCCAGTATGAGTCAGCAGTCGACCAGTCGGTGAACCAGCAGTAAACCGACGAGTCTGTAAGTCAGCAGTTAAGTCGGCCAGTATGAGATAGCAGTCGACCAGTCGGTGAACCAGCAGTAAACCGACGAGTCTGTAAGTCAGCAGTTAAGTCGGCCGGTATGAGTCAGCAGTCGACCAGTCGGTGAACCAGCAGTAAACCGACGAGTCTGTAAGTCAGCAGTTAAGTCGGCCAGTATGAGTCAGCAGTCGACCAGTCGGTGAACCAGCAGTAAACCGACGAGTCTGTAAGTCAGCAGTTAAGTCGGCCAGTATGAGTCAGCAGTCGACCAGTCGGTGAACCAGCAGTAAACCGACGAGTCTGTAAGTCAGCAGTTAAGTCGGCCAGTATGAGTCAGCAGTCGACCAGTCGGTGAACCAGCAGTAAACCGACGAGTCTGTAAGTCAGCAGTTAAGTCGGCCAGTATGAGTCAGCAGACGATCAATCGGTGGACCAGCAGTCGCTCGAAGTCTGTGAATCAGCAGTTAAGTCGGTCAATATAAATCACCAGTCGACCAGTCGGCGAACACCAGTCGCTCGACGAGTCTGCGAATCAGCAGTTAAGTCTGCCAGTATGAGTCAGCAGACGATCAATCGGTGGGCCAGCAGTCGCTCGACGAGTCTGTGAATCAGCAGTTAAGTTGGCCAGTATAAGTCAGCAGTTGACCACTCGGTGGGCCAGCAATCACTCGACAAGTCGTCAGCAGTTAAGTCAGCCAGTATAAGTCAGCAGTCGACCAGTCGGTGGGCCAGCAGTCACTCGACCAGTCTGTCAGCAGTTAAGTTGGCCAGTATAAGTCAGCAGTCGATCAGATGATGGGCCAGCAGTCGCTCGACCGATCTGAATCAGCATCCTGTCAGCAAATCAATTAGTCTGTCGACATCAGGCCAGTCGATGGGTCACCAGTCACACGGCCAATCTGTGAGGCAGCAATAAGTCGGTCAGTCTGCGAGTCAGCAGTCACTCGACTAGACAATATTGCCCTTTCACTTTTTCGTGAGCATTAAATATGCCATCTTGTAAATAACATTCAACCAACACTGACAGAATATCACTAGTTGATTTCAGGTAATTCGTAACGGTTACATTTCTGGTTCTTAACTTCAGTTGTGTACGTATCTAGAAACAATATATGGAGCATTAAGTCTCTTGGTCTATGACGGCCTTCAGCACTCAGCCAACAATTTCATGGAATTTCGAGCACTTAACTTCGTTTCTGTGGACTCATCTCGGGCCCCTAATTCAATTGCACCCCCACCATGCAGTTGGTACGGAAACCTTATCAATTTCCTCTCTTTTATTTTCGTCGGTAGAAGTTTCGATTTACTTCAAACAATTGTATGAAACATTTCATGGAAGAGTGACTTTTATTTCTTCTATGTAACTAAAATTCCAGTTACCAGTTTATTAACAGACGACAGAACGCAGAAAGGTCATTATCAGATTTCAGGTTATGAAATTATTTTCTAAACTACATACATACGTAGAAAGTGAAACACTTGAGAACGTGAATAGTTGAAGATAAAGGATGAAAATTGCAAAAGGTTACAAAGAGAAAACGTGCGGGACAAAGGAGAGAGAGACAAGAGTTTCCCACGAAGGTAACGAACGTGTATATTACAACGCGTTTCGTAACAATTCAGTTACTTAAATTCCAAATTGTATTACTATAGCGTATATACACAGACCAGTCAGTGAGTAACAAATTGAAGTAGCGATTCTTTCTTTTCCATTCACTGTATAACCTGGTACCGAGATGATAGTCTTATGACTTTTTGCCTATGTACAATTTGAATAGTGTCACCAAGGCTCTTTTTAAGGCTTTCCTGACTTCCGTAAGACCAGAAAAAAGGAGATAGAAATACATGAAACGTTGCAGATGAAATTTACATTGGAAAGTAGCGACATAGTTGAATAAGGCGCCTGATGCTATCACCACTAGATGACAGTATCATCCAGATGTCAAGATGATCGATATATCCACAAGCGAAACAAAGAAGCAGTAGTTGGAAGATGGCGGCACTTTTGCACGAAGGTAGGCTACCATTGTTGAGCAGTGCTCAGTTGTGCGACTTTTCTGGGCAAAAGTTCTGCAGCAAAGGATATTAATAAAGAAATGCTACCCGTCTGTGTTGAGCATTGCCTGTCACGTTAAGCTGTCCTACAATTTGATGCATCCATTGATGGAATTTTTGTGTGACTTATGTCACTTTTGTTCTCTCTCTTTAGCCTTGTGGTGTATGCCTGCCAGAAAGGAGAAGCGTTTGATGTTGATAGATGTGCGGCCTAAGGGATGTCATTGATGAGAGGCGCAAGTGAAACAAGCCAGCAGCAGTTGCAAGATGGTAGGCCTACATGCGCACGGGTGTACCATTGTCGAACAGCGCTCCATTGTGCCATTATACTTACTGACAAATGGCTTTTAAGGAACCCGGAGGATCATTGCCGTCCTCACATAAGCCCGACATTGGTCCCTATCCTGAGCAAGATTAATCCAGTCTCTACAATCATATCCTACCTCCCTCAAATGTATTTTAATATTATCCTCCCATCTACGTCTCGGCATCCCCAAAGGTCTTTTGCCTCCGGTCCCCCAACTAACACTCTATATGCATTTCTGGATTCGCCCATACGTGCTACATGCCCTGCCCATCTCAAATATCTGGATTTAATGTTCCTAATTATGTCATGTCAGAAGAATACAATGCGTGCAGCTCTACGTTGTGTAACTTTCTCCATTCTCCTGTAACTTTATCCCTCTTGGCCCCAAATATTTTTCTAAGAACCTTGTTCTCAATCACCCTTAGCCTCTGTTGCTCTTTCAAAGTGAGAGTCCAAGTTTCACAATCATACAAAACAACCTGAAATGTAACAATTTTATAAATTCTAACTTTCAGATTTTTTGACAGCAGACTAGATGACAAAAACTTCTCAACCGAATAATAACAGGCATTTCTCATATTTATTCCGCGTTTAATTTCCCCCCGAGTGTCATTTATATTTGTTACTGTTGCTCCAAGATATTTGAATTTTTCCATCTCTTCGACCTTGTGCGATTATTCAGGGCAAAATAATCTAGCAGTAAAATATATGCATTCACAAATAAATGCTGCTCCTGTACGGTGAGCTTTCTGTCATGTAAAGTTGTCTGCAATTGGGAGAAAAGTTCTATGAAGAGCAGACAAGTATCAAACACAGAGTCGGTCGCACGGTCAACATTTGAGACGAATTACCATTTTTATTCTGCCTAAGTAATGAAAACAGTAACACAACTAATAAATCATTCACACTCCAGTGTTCTTTTCAACTATCATCCACGTCTAAAAACTCATTATGACAGACGCATTTTAATTCTGATTTGTAAATAGTGAATAGTGATGGCAGTTCTCGGAATTATTGCATAGTTTATAATTGTTAATTAATTTGAATACAGAGACTCCGTTATTTGACGAGATTCCTCTGATTACTGTCATACTGCAGCAGTTCATAAACAGTTTGTTTGTTAGTCCGACTTCAAAGTGAATTAAGGATTCTAGGAATCGCGCTGTTAGTATTAATACAATGGAACAATGCTGAATTTATTTCCATTCCGAATTACTAACAGCGTATTCCGAATCTCACCGGACCGGTGGACAACAATGACGTCACGCTGCAGCGAAATAGGAACAAAACTGCTGGAAGGATCGATGGCTGTCATGGCGACTGTATAAGTTGTTGTCTGTGCTACGCTAGCAAAATATTGCGAAATTTCCGTACTGCCATCTCGTTCAAAGAAAAGAGAGCATAAACAATTTATTTCTTGAACCATTAGTAATAACTGGTCCGTTAACATGTTCGCTCATACGCCATTAACATATTGTTTTTACGTTGTGCTCATTACTAACAATACAGCTGAACTAAAGTAAAATATATACAACAGTGCACGATGTCATTCGTCTGCTAATTCCCGCCCTATACAAGAACCAATCAGATTCACTGATGGCGGCTGATGTAGACTGCCACCACCTCTGCAAGCTGATGGGACCGGTGCGACACCGGTGGAGCATCAGTGTCGCCATCGGTGAAATTCGGAACGCCGTGATGCCATCAGACTGCTCAGCGCTGAGATTCGGAATACGCTCTAAGCATACCGTATCTAGGATAGCATGTAACCAAATGAAGTATGCACCGAAAAAGGGTACCTACTTAAATCTTTGCTCGGCTATTGAGCACGTTTGCCTCGCAACTACCTCGATTGTTCCCCCCGTCTTTTCTTTGTTCTCTTTGTCTTTCACTTCTTTTTCCTGAATTCCCGTTGTTCTCCCTATTTTCCCTTACCCTTCTGGTCCCTTGTTCTCCTTCTGTTCCCGTGTTCTCAAGTTTTCTTTTTCATTCTCTTTCTGTTCCCAATTTTCTCTTTATATTCACCGTGTTTTCCCTGTCTTCGCTTTATTATCCTTGCATTTCTCTTTTCTCCTCGTCTTCCCCTATTCTTCCTGCCTTCTCCCTGTTCTTCCTGCATTCCCCTTGATCTCTTTGTATTCTTTTTCTTCTCTTCTCCTGCCTCTTATTCTTCTTGTCCTACGGTTATCCTTCTATTCTTGTTTCTTTCCTTGTATCCTTCTTGTGTCATTTCTCGTACAACCCACACGTAGTTCTACACAAAGACATGCTGCATAGTAAAGCTATGCACCTGTCGACAGGGATCGCACACACATGTACTTCTACGTAAAGATATGCAGCATAATAATGCACCTGTCAACTATTTTATTTACTCCAGACAATAAATAATAATAATAATAATAATAATAATAATAATAATAATAATAATAATAATAACAACAACAAAACAACTTTTATTTGAGAGATAATAATAATTAATAGTACACTTTTGGTTGGCACTCCCAAAGAAACAAAAGCTTGTGGCCGGGAGCGGAGTTTACATTAAATATTAAAAAGTAATATTACACCCTTAAGCCTACACTAAAATAATTATTTAATTGTTTAATTTAATTAATCAAATATAAGTAACCAAAGTAAAGTGAAAAATACCAAAATAATAATACAAGAAATAATAATACGAGAAATACAAAGAACAATTTTATCAGATAATACACAGAAGCGTAAATTAACTAGGAATTATAAGGGGCGATGGCCCCTTTAAACTAAAATAAAAGTACAATGAAAAAGTATTAAATAATACAATTATTGTAAAATAAATATAAAATATTGTCCAATAATATAATGGAGTAATATATTATATACATAAATTATATTTTAGTTCTATTTTATTTATTGAATTTTGAAAGGTTCATAGCATAAACATATTTTTTTCTTTGCTCTCTCACATTAAATTTTGAAATGTCAAAAATTGAAAAATATCAAGAACGAAAATGTAAAGAAAAATATAAAAATAAATAAAATTATTAGAATACTAATCAGTATTTAAAATCAGTTGAAGTGTTTGCTTTTTAAATAATTTATTATTGGAAGATGCTAATTTTGAATGTTTTTAAATTAAGTTATTATACAATCTCGGGCCGAAATTTGAGCCATGCCTTAGTCCTGCTTCAGAATTGCTTTTGGGTTGGAACAAAGGACATGATGAAATGTGTCTTCTTGTACTATAACCATGCTCATAATAGTTATTACTTTATGGTAGTGTTTTAATAGGTTATATATATGTATATTTGTTTAATATTCAGTACATTAAATTCCTTGTATATGAGGCGTGGATGATAATCTATTTTTTTTCTTAATACATATTTTTATTATTCTCCTCTGTAATAATATTAATGGCATGAGTGAAGTCTTCATTGCCCCACCCTATCCTATAATGTCATATTGTAGGATGGAATGAACTGATCATCAATATATTTGTCTAAATGCTATTTTTTGCATAAAATATCTTAGTAAAACAAATTTATAAATTTTTTTACGTAGTTTAAGACACAGATAGTTTATATGATAATCACATCGTAAATGTTGATCTATTATAATACCTAGGTGTTTTACTTGGTTTGTTTTTTATTTTTGAGCTAACTGAGAGCAATTACTGTCATGGATAACTAAATTTTGATTTAGATTCATGAAAACAAACCTGATTTATTTATAAAAAACGGTATTAATGTAGTTTTATCAGTATTGAGCGAAAGGTGGTTCGTATTTAGCTGTGTAAACATATTGTAGATTCAGTGGTTGTCTTAGCGCTGCACTTATAATTCTCACAGCAGAGGAAAAAAGTATTTATTAATAAGTATTATTTCCCATCATGACGACTTGAACCCCCAAATGGCTCACGTCTGTTATAGGCCTATATTTGAAATAAAAAGCACAAATGGCGATTAACTGAAAATCTGTATTCATGATTTACACTTTTGTTTTGTTTGCATAAGTTGAGGGAAATAAATGGACTGCCCAGTATACTAATAAACATCCAAATGCTGATTCCGATCCCAGGCGGCAGACCTCTACGACACAGGTATACAAAAGTTGGTTCACGGTTTGATAAATGTCTCAATTCGGGTGGGAAATATGTTGAAAAATAGCTCAAAAATAGCTATATCTGTTTTAATAATTATTTCCAATGAAATTGTGTTTTATTTTTGTAAACGGCCCCCAGGAAAACGTTTTTACGGCCCTCGTAATTGCGTTTGAGTAGCCAACATTTATATAAGCACTTGTTTTGACATCATTAACATGGTGGAAGAAAAAAATAACTTTTTTATCTGTCCCCATGGGAATGTTTGTTTGTAAGACGATAGGATTAACGTCCATATCACTTTATTGAGAATTCCTTGAAATGACTTGGGGAATATGTACAAACTACTGAAATTGAGCGGAAAATACTGTTTAATTTGCACGAGGCAAAATGACAGACCAGCTAAATAACACATCGCATCAACAAACATCAAAACAAACGAAACTACTTCAGTCATCCCCTGTTAACTATGCCGTACATTGAAGTTTACCCAAAAACACACAGGGCTACGTACCTTAAAGTCGGAAGTACCAACTATGTGAATAAAATGAAAATTATCGCTTCCGCTCAATTTTAGACATTCGTACGAATTATCTAATTCAAATCAAAAGTTCTGAATAAATTTTGTTGAGAAAACGCACCGTCATGTAAAGCAAATAATTACAACATGTTTTTACCAAAATCCATAAAACTAGAAAACACTGTTCGCTATCAAAATTTAAAAATATTTATGAAATATGGTCCTGACTTCGAAATATGCACAAACGCCCAAAATATCGTCGTTGTTTCTGCAATAACTCCTATGTGACATATTTATCAATTTTCAGATTTTTGCTCTATTAAATAACTTAAATAGTGATACATCAAAAATAATAAAATTTCCTATATGTAATTATATTTCTTTGTTTCCAAAATGTAAGAATTCACAGTCTCCTATGTATGGCTGCCATGAGAGGAATAAATGTGTTTTTTCTTCCTACTGAAAAGTTTTATATTTTGCACATAGGAGTTATTGCAGGGACAACGACGATATGTACTTACTGTATATGCACAACCACCATGCGCCAATCATCTTAATTAAACATTAAGATATGCAGCTCCGATACAAACATATATATATATATATTACCATTAAAGATAGGAATTTATCCACAGAGACTACAAGGTTAGTCATGCATAGTGTGTTCGTTGTTGAAAGACAGAGTGAGCGTAGCTAACAATGCAGGTGCACATTAGGAAACTCTGCCGTGGTATAAGCAGGATGATATTGTAGCTTTATATGACTAACCAATCAACGAATCGCAGTGCAATGTAAACCAATTGCCAGAGCAGAACGCTGAACTCTACGCACGAGAAACATATTCCCATTCAATTGCTGTGATACAAAACACATTTCAGTTGTAACCTGGCCATACCTTAGGCTTCACGTCATTCATGACGTAACGATAGTCTAAACACAACTAATCTAATATCCTCATGTCGTGGTATCACCCATTATAGCTATGATTACATAAAAATAACAAAGGAAATAGAAATGTATTAATAAACTTATAAATGGACGTGGAACAATGAAATCAATAAGTAGCCTAAGCAATAAGCGAGTTCTTAAAGAAATAGTAATTCCTAAAAGAGAATAAATTTTTAAGTAATTCCACACTTCTCATCTTCTTGCAAGATATGGACTCTTCCTGTGCTTTTATATCTGCAGTGCTTGGGAAAAGTGACACAAGTCAGTTTCCACAAACCTTTTTTGATAATTTATTGACAACTTACGGAACATCTGCTCGCTTGGAAAAAGAGACATAAGTATTTCTCCCATTACAATAATTCATACAGAAAAAATCAAATCGACATAAACCAGTGTGAGTTATCAATAAATTATCAAAAAAGGCTTGTGAAAACTGACTTATGTCACTTTTCCCAAACACTGCAGATTTGTTTGTTCAATACATGACATTGCTGCCTCCTGTAAAGCACTAGCCTCCTGTTACATAGTCCGACAACAATATTACTACGGAAAGCTGTTAATGCATGGCAGGGCTGATTCACGTTATACACAAAATATTACATTTTTCGCAATTCTACCTGGTAACGTGAACAAATTTAATGTTTAAACAAATGAAAACCAATGCGCTATTAGAAGAAAGAAACTACCAACAGAAACGAGAACGCAAAAGAAATACAATTTAAGTAAACAGGTAACAGAATCGACTATTGATCAAATTTTTTGTATTCGACAGATATTGGAGAAAAAATGGGAGTATAAGGGTACAGTACATCAGTTATTCATAGATTTCAAAAAGGCGTATGACTCGGTTAAGAGAGAAGTTTTATATAATATTCTTATTGAATTTGGTATTCCCAAGAAACTAGTTCGATTAATTAAAATGTGTCTTAGTGAAACTTACTATCAAATATCACCTTTACTTTTTAACTTCGCTCTAGAATATGCCATTAGGAAAGTCCAGGATAACAGAGAGGGTTTGGAATTGAACGGGTTACATCAGCTTCTTGTCTATGCGGATGACGTGAATATGTTAGGAGAAAATCCACAAACGATTAGGGAAAACGCGGAAATTCTAGTTGAAGCAAGTAAAGCGATAGGGTTGGAAGTAAATCCCGAAAAGACAAAGTATATGATTATGTCTCGTGACCAGAATATTGTACGAAATGGAACTATAAAAATTGGAGATTTATCCTTCGAAGAGGTGGAAAAATTCAAATAACTTGGAGCAACAATAACAAATATAAACGAGGAAATTAAACGCAGAATAAATATGGGAAATGCCTGTTATTATTCGGTTGAGAAGCTTTTGTCATCTAGTCTTCTGTCAAAAAGTCTGAAAGTTAGAATTTATAAAACAGTTATATTACCGGTTGTTCTGTATGGCTGTGAAACTTGGACTCTCACTTTGAGAGAGGAACAGAGATTGAGGGTGTTTGAGAATAAGGTTCTTAGGAAAATATTTGGGGCTAAGAGGGATGAAGTTACAGGAGAATGGAGAAAGTTACACAACGCTGAGCTGCACACATTGTATACTTCACCTGACATAATTAGGAACATAAAATCCAGACGTTTGAGATGGGCAGGACATGTAGCACGTATGGGCGAATCCAGAAATGCATATAGAGTGTTAGTTGGGAGGCCGGAGGGAAAAAGACCTTTGGGGAGACCGAGACGTAGATGGGAAGATAATATTAAAATGGATTTGAGGGAGGTAGGATATGTTGGTAGAAACTGGATTAATCTTGCTCAGGATAGGGACCAATGACGGGCTTATGTGAGGGCGACAATGAAGCTACGGGTTCCTTAAAAGCCAGTAAGTAAGTAACAGAATAAACGTAGCAAAGTAGAGGTATATGAAAACAAATGTTTGACTGGAAATGCCATGTAAATAAAAAGTCATGTCCATATGTTTTAACAACGATGTAGTCCGCGAGAAATAGCCAGGGTCGTGCGAGTTGCCATGAAAAATAAATAAACCCTTTAGTTCTTTATCGACTGCTTCAAATGTTATACACAGCCCTCGCCTACGCTCTACTGGAATCCACGTGTAAAGTTTTCAAAGTCCCTTTATGTCGCTTTGGTCCTCTCATTTTATTACGTACTCTTTCCTTTATTACATCAGCTGCATTCATAGAAGCTGGACAATTTGAAATGGTACTCAAAATAATTAATTTTGCTCGGGGACAGTTTGCGCGGCCCATTGTTATTTCTCGAATTACAACGAGAAAAGGATTGGCTGCAGGAAACAAAGACACGTGACGGAAGTGTTAGCAAAACACGGAAAGTAGAATTTGAAACGCAACCTGACGGCACGGAACTGAGGAGAGTTTAAGAAGTTCGTTTCTAGTTGTCTCTGTCCGAAGTGACGTTAGATGCAGGTTCTTCCCTAGTAAAGATGTCTCTTTGTTTCTGGGTCACTTAATGAATTAGAAATCTGGAAAGTAGAGAAAGACTACTTGCTAAAAAGTTAAAATAAATTGCCACTAAAGGGAGAGAGAAAGAATGGACAGAAGAATTAAAAAATATATAAGACGAGAGATGGAGTAGGAGAAATAAAGATTAGTATGAAGAAATTAAGATGGATAGAGATCAGAAAGACAGAAAGAAGCAAAAATAACAAAATTAAAGTAATGATGAATAGATATAAAAAGAAAGAAAGTTAAACGAAACACTGAAACGAAAATGAAGAGAAAAAAAAATTAAAAGGATATAAAAGAATAACAGGACAGTAGAGAGTGAAGAGGAACTGAAGTAGAAAGTAACGGAAGAAAAAAAGAAGAAAAAAGGAGAGGAATAAATAGGATTAAGAAAGAGGAAAGAAAGAGAAAAAGAAAAAATAAGGGAGAGAAAAGGGAAAGAAGAAAGAAATGTGGGAAGAGAAAAGGAAAGGAGGGAGGAAACAAAAAAATAAAAAAGAGAAGAGAAAAAGAAGGGAGGGAAGAGGGAAATAAGAAAGGAGGGAAGAGAAAAGGAAGAAAGAAGGAAAAGAAAAGAAAGATAAAAGGGGTAAAAGGAAAGAAGGGAAGAGAAAAAGAAGAAAAGAGGGAAGAGAAAAAAGGAAGGAGGACAAAAGGAAGAAAGAAGAAACGAGAGATGAAAAAAGAAAGAATGAAGGGAAGAAAACTAGAAGGAAGAAGGATGGTAAGGGAAAAACAGCAAAGAAAAGGGGGAAGAAAAAAAGAAAGGTGAAAAGAAAAAAGAAGAAGAGAGAAGAAAGAAGAAAGAGGAGATAAATCGAAAGAAGAAAGGGAAGAGAAGAAGAAAGGAAGGAGAAAGAGGAGGATCGATGAAAAGGAAAAAGGAGAGGGAAGAGAAAAAGAAGAGAAGAAAAGAGATGGAAAAGGATAGGAAGATGAAGAGAAAAAAGAGAAGGAAAGAGAAAAGGATAAAAGGAGAAAAGAGAGGAAAAGAAAGAAAGGAGGAAAGAAAAACAGAAGGAAGAAGAAAGGGAAGAGAGAAAGGACAAAGAAATGAGAAAAAGAGAGAAGAAAGGGAAGAAGAAAAGAGAAAATAAGGAAGCTAAGAGAAAAGAAGAGAAGTAAGAGGCAAAGAAGAAAGAAAGGAGCGAAGAAAAAAAAGAAAGGAGGGAAGAGACAAAGAAGAAAGAAAGGAGGGAACGGAAAAATAAGAAAGAAAGAAGGAAAGAGAAATGGAAGAAGGAAAGGGATATAAAAGAAAAAAAGTTGGGAAGAGAAACAGAAGGAAGGAGGGGGGAGACAAAGAAGAAAGAAAAGAGGAAAGAGAAATGGAAGATAGAAGAAAGGGGACATGAAAAATAGAAAAGAGGTAATAGAAATAGGAAATAAGGGAGGGAAGAGAAATAAAAGGAAAAGGGAGAAAAAATATGGTTAATTTAAGGACGCTCGCAACTGCAGAGTTTATATCAGTGTCACTGGTGTGCCGCAATTTTGTCCCGCAGGAGTTCTTTTACATGGCAGTGATCTACTGACATGAGCCTGTCGCATTTAAACACAATTAAATGCTATCGACCTGGGCCGGGATCGAACCCGCAACCTCGAACACAGAACGCCAGCGCTATACCGAATGCGCTACCCAGACCGATGTAAACAGGAGAAAGAAATAATAACGAAAGAGGAAAGAAGGTAGGAGGGATGGTATTGCAAGAATGAAGATAGGACAAAAAGTGAAAAAGGAAAAGGAGAAGAACGTAGAAAATAGGAAGGATGAAGAAAGAGCGAGAAAGAAAGGAATGTGTGGGGAGGGAGAAGGTATAAGAGAAAAAAGTAAATAGCGAAAGGGAAGTAATATAAAAGTAAACAATGAAGAAAAATTGAAGAAGAAACGAAAGCGGGGTAAAAGTAGGTGAGAAGGAAAGGAATAAAGAAAAGGACGGAAAAAGAAACAAAATTGTAGGAGAAAAGAAGAAAAGAAATAAAAGCGAAAAATAAAGACAGCATGGAACTCTGTCAAAAAATTACAACGATAAATTTTATTTTATTTATTTATTATTTTGGTAATAATTGTAACATAAAATATAATATATACAGAAAAAACTTTAGCTCGCCCCTGAAAGAGTAAAACTCGTGCTCAGAGGCGGATTCCTGAATTGAAATTAATAATTATACAATACAATTTTGCCTTATGTCTACTATGCAATTATAGTATATAAATTTATATTTACAAATTTTCAATTTTCATAAAATCCATACATAACTTTTTTAATTTAATACTAGAACTATTAGAATTGACAAGATTAGGATATTTAAATATACATTTGTTATATATTCTTGGGCCTAAATTACTACTATGATTAAATACTGTAACAGTGTTCCATTTTGGTTCAAACAATCTTAAAGAATTCATACCTTTTGTTTCATAACTATGAGAATGCAATTCAAAATTATTTCGATTTTTATGTATGAATTTTATTAATACAATAAAATTTGTCTTACGTTAAGTACATTAAAGTCTAAAAAGAAATTTTGAGATGGAAAATCAATAGGTTTATGAAGACATATTTTAATTATATTCGTCTGTAATAAATAAAGTGGATTAAAATTGGATTTAAATGAGCTACCCCATCCTGTAATTCCATACATAATTACCGATTGAAATAAAGTTAAATATATTGTGCGTAATAAACTTATTGATAAGTAATTCCTCAATAAAGCAATAGTAATATCCGTTACAAGAGCGGTATGTTGAAGTTTTCATGTTCGAGGAAAAGTTTGAAAAAGCGAAACGTAGTTGAGCTTTTTTAATTTCCGAGAATTGAAAGAAAACATACCTGAAAGAGGAATTTCTAATTAGTTGCAATGAAATCTCCATCTTGGTTTCTGTTCAATGACGGCAAATTTGCAAAACAAAAATATCTATCTTCAACATTGTTGCTTTAAAATGTTTTCTGTGTTTATTATACTCCAGCAGGCCGTGATATACGTCTGTCTTTCCCCCCCCCAAGTCTATGATGAGTCTGGAATCTTGTTGATTTTTTCACGGCTTCCTTAATGTTACTTGCATCACGAATGCAATAAATTTAGTGGAGTTGTAGAGTTTACTTAATTTTTGCAAATATTTAAAAACAATAATTAACAGTGCAATTTAGGTGAAATTGCAGTGGTAAGTTTCCAATTTATAATTATTCCTATATTGAACGTCTCTAAAAATAATATGTTAAAAGCCTAAAGCAGTAAAATCAATATGTCACTTAAGCGGTAAGAAGAGGGAAATTGTTATGTGTGTTAGGTTGGGAATACTGAATGTGGAATTTTAGACTTTCCGCGGATTGGTTTTGTGCGGAAACCAAGCAAATACGCACGATCTCACACAAAATAATATACTATTTTACGTAATTTATTACAAAGGTAATTAATGTATTGGTACCATTTTAAATGATTATTATCGAAAATTATACCTAAATACTTAACTTCAGAGGACTCTTTAATAATCGGACATTTAAAGTGTATAAGACAACAATCAGAATTATGTAATTTAATACTTAATATAGATGTAGGAGAATGAAAGAGGAATAGCAAAAAATTATGCAAAAGAGGAAAATGAGGAAAAAGATTAAGAGAGAAAGTAATAAGGAGGAAAATGAAGGAAGAGATCGGAAGAGTGGACGAAGATGAAAGAATTAAGATAGAAATGAGCGAGAAGAAAAAATAATAAGGAAGAGCGAAGTTCAAATAAAAATCAGAAAAAGGGCAAATGTTAAGAAATAAAGAAAAGGGAAAAGAATGTATGAAAATAATGTACTGCGGCAAGAAAGCTAGCGGAATCAGTTCACGCTACTCTAGTACACAAAGAAGAGCGTCCAACTTATTCCTATCACGAGGTGCTATTCAGTAACCAAGTTCTGAGGCGGAGAGTTGTTTGGTAGCAGACGGCATTTCACGCTCCGGAGGCCATGTGGCCTCTGTGGAGACCGCGCCATCCCCGTCACTAGCGAAGTATTTTCTATTAGTCAAAGGGTGGTCATTAAATGTTCGGGATTAGGAGGGGTTTGGGGGTGGAATCCATCCAATTCAAGTTACGTTGCACTTCCGAGCCAAAACTAACTTCCAGATCCCACAGCTAATTTCATTAGACAGATATGCAAGAAAATTCATTCGCATTCTGCCGTTAAGCATGTAGGCTATTCCTAAAATTCATCTACAGAGCCTTAGTTCAATTCTCATTGCGGTTCCGATTTCGATTTTGGGCAGATCCTGTGACATTTGTGATGGACAGAGGTGTTATGATCTTGTGTTTTTTTTTTTTGGTACCAAGTTTGCTTTACCATTTTCATTTCAGCATTAATCCATTATCGTCTTATGATCAATATTCCTCTTGCATTTCCAATAGCCTCTATAGCAACGTACTATACCCATTAGGGTGTATCGAAACAAGAATTTCGAATTTCAAAACGTAAGGTTGTACAGGAACATTATTTTATTTTTACTTCAATTTTTATTGTACCTGAATTTTTTAATGTACTTCACTCCCACCCCCTCTACTAGTAAACTTCCAACCGTTCTCCACACACAACCAAGGCCGCGTATGCGGTCATAGTAAGCAGTAATAAGTGAGTACAGTACGTTGCAGAAATATGTCCGCGTTTTCCAGTGACGAAAGAGCTTTCAATATGGAATCATATTTTCGCACAAGTATTGTCGTCCGTTTGCCTACGTCGCATTCCGGTTTCCCCCTCTCGCTTCTGCTCGCCCCTCTGTAAAGGCTAGTGGCTGGGCTGTCTTAGCTCTTTTCTGAAAACATTAATTTCTGTTAGGAATTGGACGTCTACGTAATATTATACAACTGTTTAGAATAACTTAAACAAAAGGGCCTCGTTAATCAATTAACCACTTCCTGATTAACCCGATTTAACTCGGGTTGCTAACTTGTGTCAAAATTTATTAACCCGAGTTAACTCGTTTGAGTCCCATTTTCGCTGCTAAGGATTATATCCCAATATATACGTTTCCATTCTTTCATTAACCTTTTCCTCACTAGATGGCTACAGAAGTTAGTGATATTGCTATATCTGGTGGTGTTTTTTGTACTTCTTCCTTGCGAGTGGAATTCTATGCACATATAGCATTCACACACAGGTAGTGAGTAGATGCTAGTTAGTTTTTGGCGGTTTCTGTTTGTTTTTAGTGTTCTTGTGCTGTTTTGTGTAAAGATGGATCAAGTTAGTGATTCCGAAACTTTTGATCAGGAATATATTCCTGTAGAAGATTAGGAAATGAAACATCGGTATCAGAAGACGAAGTTATAGACCAACAAACAAATTCAGATCAGTTGATTTCGGGCCTTTTCGACAGTGGTTTTAATAGAAGACATCTGGCACCATTTCTTCTGCACCTCGGAGGTCCCTATTCCCTGAAATTTTAACATTGTTTCTGGTAACGATAATTCTCAAATTTTAAAATTATTCTTTAATAATGACCTCATCAACATTATATTCGAGGAGACGATTCGGCATGCTAATAAGTGTTCACAGAATGCTGAAAATAATTCGTGGCGGCCTACTACAGAGTCTGAAATACGTGTACTTTTGGGTGTAGTGATACTGCAGAACATTATTCACAAACCTAAAGAACAGATGTACTGGTACAAATATTCAATGACTGCTACACCATTCTTCCCAAAACTCTCTCATGTAGGAGAGCAGATACTACTGTCCGGAATGCAATGTGTCACTGTGCGTAATACCCTGCTTTCGAGTCTATCACACGACAAGCAACATTTAACGCCTTGATAACAGCACTGGTATTGTACCTCATAAATTAATCCATAAAAAAAAACATAAATTGGTAAATAGTTCAGGAAAAAATCAAAGTGGGACAACTACCAGAGCTGGACTCAAGGTGCACGAGATAACTCGGGATAATAATTCAGGTATGAATGTATGTCTATTTCATAATGATATTTTAGGTATGTAAGAAAATTAGTGATGTACAGTGATTCTGCAATATTAAATAACCTCTTTACGAAAATAAAAAATGACACTTTTTTTCACAAAACTGGTAAAATATAGAGTAAGGGAAGAGGTTAACTGTCATGCTCCCCAGTCAGATAAGAATAACATGAATACTTATGAATAATTTCAAGTTAGAAATATGGTCGAGCATAAAAAGTCGTATGAAACTTGCCTATAATGGTAATTAAGACGCTCGTATGAAAATT
Organism: Periplaneta americana; assembly: GCA_025594305.2. Classification (NCBI taxonomy): domain Eukaryota; kingdom Metazoa; phylum Arthropoda; class Insecta; order Blattodea; family Blattidae; genus Periplaneta; species Periplaneta americana. The sequence goes on along the minus strand of JAJSOF020000021.1, from coordinate 43,928,560 downwards.
ATGAAACTCGCTTGCGTTCGTTTCATAAACATACTCGCGTCTTAATTACTACCATTATAGGCTCGTTGCATAATGTACTATAATGTGTTTTGCTTGTAAACCGACGATATGCAGTAAAAATTAATTACATTTTTTTTTACCGAGCCATAGGATGTTTAAAGTTTAGTGTATACAGTATTTTTTTTATTTTTATAATTCTTTCATGCGTGGCCATAAGGGACTAAGTCGCCTTTTACAATTTTTAGTTTCTCATAAGCTATTAAAAAGAAGCTGTGTTTTCATTTTTTTATTGCGGGCTTGTATCTGGGTGGAATACAAGTCATAATAAAGTAAAATGATCAATTTGCCTTAAGTCTTATTTTCTAACATTTTGTCGGTATTAACGGTTTATGTCGACATATGCTCTTAGTATCATAACTATATGATGTACTGGAAAAAAGTTACGTTGAGCACTTAAGATTTGTACGCCACTGTACTTAAACTATAGTGAGGATCACGTAAGAGTAGTTCCTAAAATACTAATTTGGCCGTCTCTTCAGTGTTGCCAACTAATACCAGATATCACCAAAAAGGGTAAAATCTCAATCCCATGTATAATAATAATAATAATAATAATAATAATAATAATAATAATAATAATAGTAATAATAAGAGCAAAATGAAGACAAGTTTAGTTATATATAATTCTATGAATCAAACAATTACGGCAATGCGAATCGAAGTAATCATTAAAATAATAGAAAAACATTATATATAAAAAATAAAAATCATATATTAGAACAATTATATTTTAGGAAAGCTCACAGTCTAAACAGTCTAGCATACAACCAGGTTTTGAAATTAGTAAATCTCTGACAGCCTCTTAAAGTATGAGGTAGGGAGTTCCAATGACGAGAAATTGAAACTGTTAATGATGAAGAATATCGGGAAAGGTTATGATGACGTGTACTCAATGTGTCAATGATCTGAGATAGAGTATTTAGGTTATGATTGGTGCATAAAAAGACAAAACGAGACGACAGATAACTTGGGTTTGAGAATTTATAATAGAAGAGAAAGACAGTGTAAAGTTCTGCGATCGTTGAGCCGGAGCCAAGATAAATATTCGAAAAATGGTGAAATATGATCGTACTGTCGGTCATTGCATACATATATTATGAACACGTTGTAATTTATTCGAGAGTTCGGTGCTTAAGTCAGTGAACAACACGTCACAATAGTCAAAGTGCGGCATTACGAGTGTTTGAAGTAATGTCTGTTCCAGTGAACCATCGACGATCTGCCTATGTTCGCAGAATACTGTCATACAAGAGCTTTCTGAAGTAGACTGTTTACAGAAGGTTGCTACGTTACATCAAAAGTGAGACGTCCTTTACGAGAAGATCCATCAAACTGACTCTTCTATTTTATTACTGTCATTCAGTAACACGTAAACAAACAATCGTTTCTGACATGGAGTAAACATCTGGAAAGAGCTGTAAAATAACATATAGCAATCTAAAATAGGGAAATATATTTCATCTAACTTAATTTTCATATATGTAAGGTTCATTTAGTGAATAGTATGTTTTAATCGGTTATATACTGACCTAATTAAAAGGTCAAAAGTATTGAAAAAATCGCACATCGCGACTCAATATGAATTTCATTTCTTTTATGTACATATTATCAGTATTAACGTTGTAACAGATTCACTCAATAATGAATTAAGAACTCTTAAATATTCATTCTCACAAGATCGATTTTTTACTGTCCATAATGTTCCTTGACTTTCTTGTACTACCTAAATATGATACTTGCCGATTGCAGGGGACTTTCTCCACGTGTTGTATCTATGTAGGTCGGTAAACACCGACTTTCTCCTATATTGAAGGAGCAGTGTAGCTTTATAATTACGTAAGTTGGAATTGTAAGCGATATCAATGTTAAAATATACAGGGTGTATCAAAAAGGATGACGCAAACTTACACCGCTGAAAGTACACGATAATAGAAGCAAAAAAATCTCAGTAAACATGGGTCCACGCGAGAAAATTACGAATGTATGGTTACAAGCACCAATGATTTCATTGTAAACATCATCCTAGTTAGTACAAATTGATTTGAAATTTAGAATTTACTATTAATTTTTCATCTGATCACAGTCAATCATTGTGGGCCATTAACGTTTGTTAAGCACTATTACCATACCAAATTTGTCCCCGATTAAAATATACGGCACCGAAATTCCGTTCCGTGAATCAGTAAAGAATCTAGGTATTTATATGGATATAAGTTTAAATTGGAACATTCAAGTTGCAGAAACCTGCAAAACATTATTCTCATTAATCCACTCGTTTAGACGATTGAAGAATTTTCTACCCTTTTCCATGAAAAAAAATGTTAGTGCAAACACTCGTGATGCCCCACTTCGATTACTGTGATATTCTGCTTACTGACCTAAGCGTTACTTCGGCGCAGAGACTACAACGTGTTCATAATATGTGCGTCCGTTTCGTCTGTAATATTCACCGGGCTGATCACGTAACACCATCCCTCGAAATGTTATCCTGGCTCCGTCTAGAAGATCGTAGGAAAATCCACTGTCTTTCCCTTCTCTTTCACATATTGCATTTCTCCACTCTTGTCTATCTTGCGTCTCGTTTTCAAAATTTATCCACCCATCATAACCTAGACACACGATCACAACACTCCTCAATATTATCCATTCCCTCCCACCGAACATCCTCATATTCATCTTCTTTCACTGTGGCTGTTCCTCGACTTTGGAATTCCCTACCGAGTAATGTCAGGGACTGTCAGACATCAAACCAATTTAAGAATAGACTAACGAAATATTTTTCTAACAATTCTTGTTAACAATAATAGCTGTTTCAGGTTTCTCAATGTTCAATGGTGATATATATCACAGATAAATGTCTAAATTATCGCATTATTATTATTACTGTTATTATTATTATTATTATTATTATTATTATAACTATTTCTTACCAATGTTTATTATTGTCACACTAACATTAGTTATCCAACTTTCATTATTTACTTTCATGTTGTTTTATGGTCTAGATATTAATGTAATAACTATGTAAGCAATTGTATTCTATTAGAATTAGAGTCTGGCTGGGCGGAAGAGAAGGCCTACTGGCCTTAGCTCTGCCAGATTAAATAAATAAATAAATAAATAAATAAATAAATAAATAAATAATAATAATAATAATAATAATAATATTATTATTATTATTATTTTCTCTGAGGCACTGATGGATTCTTGTAAATGTACGATTTTTTGGGTGTCTTCGATCAGAATGTTTCTTGGTACAAGCGTACAGCCTCCGTGCACTGCCGTTAGTCCTACCATACATGAAATGCATATCCGCATAATCTTCTCTACTGTAAGGTTCCATTGTAACTACAGTACAATACACTGGCACTCCTCAGACAAGTGACGTGACTGATACCTTTTGAGACTGTACTGTATTCGTCCTGTACGTTCTGCGTGTATGGTTTGATTGTAACTCCACTTCTCGGCAATGTTCAGTTTCGTAAACAAAGAGCATTGGACCACTTCTAGTGCACAAAGAGTAAACCATACGATGTTACAGTACATATAAGGCGAATATTTGTAAGTCCAAGGAATAAGATATCTTATATTAATTCATATACAATATGCGTAAATGTATACAATTAATTTTAGACAATGTATCATGTGCAGGCTGTGAATGTTCCTTGGATTTAAATGTTTATTCGTAATCGTTGTTTTTAGGCTTAGTCTATTATAGAAGCTTCCAAGTTTCCGCCAACAATACAAAAGAAAACAAACATGAAAGATATTAGTGCTTCTAATGCTGTTCCACAGGAAATTAGCATCAAGTTTCTCGTGCGGAAGAAACAGGTGCTATTAAACTTTATGGAAGACGTCTCGTACAGTTTCAGGTAGTCATTTAAATACGGCCGCACTAGAGTTTCTAACAAGCCATATGCTACAAGTTCTGCGACTTCCGTCAACGAACAAAAGAAAGATTCAACGCGTCGAAAACTTATTCGGCAAATCCGACTGACGAATAAGTGTATATGACTTGCCCAAGAAAGTAAATATCAAAGTTTGTAGCACCCAGTAAATTATTCATACACACAAAGTTTTGAAAACTGCTTGCAAGTTGGTAAGTAGAAACCTGACTAAAACAAAGCAAGACGATTTTAATTTCTATCCCAATAGCTTCAGCACTACTACTAAGAACGTCATATCTTCCTGGATAGAATTGTGAAGACAATCGAAAATATTTTAGTATGTGAATGTACTTCTGAAATCAAAATTGCTAGGAAGAAATTGAAACATTCCTATCTTTCATCACCAAAAAGGCAGAAGTGAAATCATTCGATAAAAATGTTGTTCTGTTACCTGAAAGGACCAATATCAATTTTGTCTTATATCAAGAAACAATGATTATAGCATGCTATAGTAGTGCTGCAAGGCAATTTTAAAGAAGCCGTAAGGTTCAAATGACATGGATCTAAAGAGATAAATCTCCTTCATGAACCTCCCTTGCTTCTGAAAAATCACACAAGATACATTTATTGAACTTCACTGGAAAGTGCTGTCACAGTGTTCCTACAGTCCAGACTTATCCCTGTGGGAAGACTATAATTTTTTTTCACCGCTGAAGAAATGCTGAGAGGGAAAACAAATTTGCAACTAATGGCCTGGTGATGGAAGAGGTGTGGAAATAGCTACAAAAATATTCTTTACAGAAAGAATAAATAATCTCTAAGTTCGCTGGCAGAAATGTACCTCATCGATAACTTTGATAAACATAAAAAAATTAAGAATATTTTGATTCTTTTTATATTATGTAATCGTTTAACATCAAGATCAAATTTAAATTTCCTTTTGTGCGATTATAATCTAAAAGATGCATCATCAACATGTTATAAATTTAACAGAATTCAAAAGAAATCAAACTAGGGCTAAGTCCCGAAACAGAATCCTAGTATGTTTGTCGCCATAAACACTTATTCTTTGAGTAATTGCTGGCAACTTAAACGATTTGACATTGCAGTTAGAACTATGACAATCATTTATCTTCATATTGACGCTAATACGTTTATAAATAAAATGCAGCCATCATTGTCACATGTGTATCAGTTAATTTTGCTCTGTGAGTGATACTTAGAACGGCAGCAGAGGTCTTCATCATTCAATTTAGTAATTTAACCCAGTGACATTAAAGACAAGGAGAAAATGTCGTGAGGACATTCTAGACGTTAGTGAGCGTTATATAGTATTCCTCTACATAAATCACGGACTTTCAACCTGTGTGCCATGGAACGTCATGTGACGTAGCTGCGTGGAGTAAGCCGTCATGTCTCGGACAAACGTTACGAAATGAGCTCTGGTTCGAGTCTTCATAGGGGAATATACTTTTTTCTCGTCAAATTTCGGCCACTGTATGGGACGACCCAGTATCGTGATGACTAGGGACCATAGTTTGTCCCAGGACGTACAGATAAGGTTAGCTGTTCATCGACAATGTTGAACTGACATATTTTACGCGTGCCACAGCATCTTTTTTGTGCTGAAATTGACGTTTTATTCATGATTCAAAACTAACCTCATAGACTGTTTATAGTGCATTAAAGCAGCAGTGGCGAAAATGCGATGGTGCGCCAAGACACTGTGTAACCTGCAACGTACATAGCACCTATGGAGGAAGGCGGACACCCGAAGAGGAAGTGAAGCAACTGTGTGACTTATTAACGGATTTTCATTTGCCTTACGTCAAGCACTTAAATATAATTTTATACAGTATAAGGTTACAAACTAATGTTTAGTACGTGTAACGAAGAAAGAAATAAGAAAACATAGGACACATTATCACAACCTAAAATTAACGGTCTTCAGAATGTCTCTGCGACAAAGTTTCAAAATCAGGAATTATGTCACTTACTGCCAGTCGTAGTTGATCACGAAGGTATTTGTCTGTCAGTCGTGATCTAAATTTGGTTTCTACTATTTTCATTGTTGAAAATAATTTTTCACAAACGTAAGTTGTAGCGAACATGGCTTCAACAGAGCAAGCGAAAGAACGAAGCTTCGGATATTTATTTTTGGCAAAGATTTGAAAAGTTCAACATTTGTCAAGTCTTTACATCTAGCTTTCATTTAACATCACATTGTAAATCTGTGAATAATTAATAATTAATAATAATAATAATAATAATAATAATAATAATAATAATAACATTTAGCCTTTTAACGTTTCGTGAGTCTAAATGCCTTTTTATGTTATACAACCGTTTTCCTCGTATTCATACACTTAATATTTTCATCTATTGGCTGAAAAAACGGTTCCCATCCTACTTGACTTTCGTTTTTGTAGAGGTACAGGTTTCGAGAGAGACATTGCGACGATACACCACTCGCAGGTCAGAGACAAATACAAATGGAACGGAGTTTGACTCGAATGAAGAGGGTAAAGGTAGAAAGCAAGAGAAATGCAAAGCTATCATTGCGAGCCACAATGTACTCGCGAGTCACATTTTCGCCAACTGCATTAAAGTAATAAAAACTGATACTACAATGATGTTTCCTACAATTTAAATTATTTGTTCATTTATTGACACTATCAATCATAATTTACTTTTGGACAAACTACATACTATTGGATAGAGGTATAGTTTTAAAATTATTCCAATCATATTTTAGTAACTGAAGGTAAATGACCAAAATTGAAGCTCAATTTAGTGAATACAAATATATTGAGATAGGTGTACCGCAAGGAACAATTTTGGGACCTATTTTATTTCTAATATATGTTAATGATCTGCTAAATATAAATTTAGAAAAATTTAATGGATCTCTATATTCATATGCGGATGATACAGTAGTTATTTTCAGTGGTTTTTCTTGAAGAAGCATATAGAAATGCTAATATTGTTAAAAAATGGCTTAATTCCAACTTCCTTTCTTTAAATATTCTAAATCAACTTTAGTTCCTTTTTCGTTAACAGCTGCCAGTGTTCAAAATTTAAAATTTAGCGATGAATATAGACTAATAATACACTGTGAAAATTGTTTAGATCCCAAAAGTTGTAAATGTCCACCATTGAAAGAAGCCACGTATGTCAAATATCTGGGTATCATTATTGATCAGAATTTAAAATGGCCTCATCACATTACTTATCTTTGTAAGAGGCTTCAGAAAACAATTGATAAATTCGTTTAATATTCGATGCTACTTACCCATTAGAGGTTTACGAAATGTTTATTTAGCCATTATTCAGTCTATCATTCAATATGGTATAATTGTTTGGGGTGGAAGTACAAAAATGAATCTCAGTCCGTTAAATTTACTACAAAAACGAATAATTAAAATTTGTTTGAAGAAACGTTTCGATTATCCAACTAAATTAATTTATTCTGAATTTAATGTATTTAATATTGAACAAATTTATAAGTATACGCTGTTAAAATTTTATCATAAAAATCGTAATAAGTTTGTATTACAGACACATAATTATGACACAAGACGAAATATTAATTCAACATTAGTAGAACCTAAATGTCGACATCTGCTGGTCTAAAGAATAGCAATTTTGGCCCTCAACAATGTTTAACTAAATTACACCCAGAACTTCTAACATGTAACCCACTAACATATAACAAGAAAATTAGAAACATGTTAATATCTTCAATTTGATTAAATAAATTTATAGCCTATGTGTATGAATTAATCAACCTTATTATATTTGTATTCTATAATTTTGAAATATATATATATATAGTCCTACTTTTCACGTGCGATATTATTCTTCTCTAGTGTTAATATTATATTATATAATTCCATTGCCGCTGTAATTAATTTTAGTTCCTATTTTATTTTACTTATTTATTATTATTATTATTATTATTATTATTATTATTATTATTATTATTATTATTTATTTTCTATATTTCTCTTATTTAATAATGTATTATATAATTTCTGTAACTGTAATTTTAATTCTATTTCCTATTTTATTTTATTTTATACTTTCTTATAGGCCTATTAATATTATAGAACTGCGACCGAACACGAGCGCTGCTCAATCTCAAATTTTGTTAATACACTGCATCTCCTTTTTATATTGTTTGTATTATTTTATTTCTATTTCTCTTGTTTGTTTGTAATTATATTCTTCTGTATATTTAAATTTAAATAAATAAATAAATAAATTTATTTAATTCATTTATTTTTACTGGCAAAACCATTCCACTTCTTTTCCACTCAACAAGTATAAAATGCATAGCAAATATAAATAACAGCAACACAGAGAATAATAACAATAATAATAATAATAGCACAAAATGTAGACTTGTTTAGTTACATATGATTTCAAGAGTTAAACAACTACAATTTAGTGTTAAATCAAAGAAATGATATTTCATAATGAAGGACAATTGATATAGTACAGCACTAAAGAATAAACCTGCAGGTAAATAAAAAAACTGTTCGTACTCCTGAAAATATTGAGACCGTTAGAGTTGCTTCAGTGAGTAAACAGTCTGATGAGTTCAGTCCGGAGACATGCTTTGGCACTTAACATGAGCCACTTTAATGTACGACGAATACTGAATAAAGATTTAAAATTTCATCCATACAAATTGAAAATTGTGCATAAATTAAATCATCAAGACTTAAACAACTGTGTCATATTTTGTGAAAGATTTTTAAATGAGATCAAAAATGATGAAGATGCTCTTTCCAATTTATGGATGTCTGATGAAGCCCACCGTCATTCAAACATCTTCGTAAATAAACAGAACTTTCGGTATACCTACGCAAACCAATCGAAACGTTGAACATCTGAAGACAGCAATTCGTGAAGAAATTTTAAACATCACAGTCGATATGATGCAAAGTATAATGAGAAACTTCAAAAGCAATTACATTTGATGTATACACGTTGGTGGAGGACATTTCAAAGATGTCATGTGGTTACATGTAAATGACAAACTATATTCTATATTTTCACATAATAAAAGTTAATTTAATATCTGTAGTTCCATTACACTAATTAAAAATCTCCCGTTCCTTTGGCCCACCCTGTATCTGCTTAGTCGTGCCAAGAAGCATAGTTTCTTTACCCCGCAATAAATTTGGAGTTCCTCCCGCCCCAAAAAACCTGCACGAAATTGGAATACCTTCGCGTTCTTCGCAAGGAATTTGACTGCTCTGGCTTTCCTTACAAATAGTCACTTTTAAAGAGCTTTTTGCTATACTTCCTTCCGATGGAAGTCATGCTTTTGAATGTTTAAAGCATCTTATAATGCCACCGTCATATTATGGACTTTGAATTCGCGAACTTCGGTTGTGATTACAGGCAAAGTCAAAAATAGGGAAGACGGTAAATAATAAATTACGAAATACCCAGTATAAGACTAAATTTCACGAATAATTACTCTCCTGGATTCACTAATTTAATTTTGTTTACTACTCCATCTATGTTACAAAATAACATCATTAAGCAAAGTTCAAACGTAAGAAATTACGGGTTTTGCATTTCAGGAACTAAGGAAGAAAATGAAAACGAAATCAGATCATAACACTTGCTAGAGATTAAAACTCAAGATTGATTCCCACACCATCTTGAAACAAACCAAGAGCGAAAGAGTGACATAATTAAATTACGTCAGGTAAACACGACACGGAGTGATGCAATGAACTTCATAGCAGCGTTAAAATCGTTAATTAAAACTGTATGTTTACAGAGGAAATTATTTTTCGTTCTCAATTAAGCTCCATCTTGTTAAGAGCTTTAACTTTTAATACACTTCTGAAATCAAATATGACGACATCGTCACATCATCAAATAGAAAAGTGCATCATTAGAGAAATTATAGATTGAATCTAGTGTCCAGATGCAACGATAACTTAATATATCGATCTTTTTTTTAAGGACAAAAATTCGTTCCGACACCGGGAATCGAACCCAGAACAATCAGTTTGGCGCGCTGAGTGCTCTTACCATCTGAGCTATGCCGAGACCCGATCCACAATGCTGGCCGAACTCTCCTTCTTTGTATCGTCTATGGTCTGCTACCTGCATTTTAGACTTAAACATGCGTCATTCAATAAGTGGCAACAATGTTTGTATGTGACGCTAAAAGCGGTGAATGATGCAAGCTGATAAATTCGTTCCAGCACCGGAAATCGAGCCCAAAATCGGGTTTCGGCATAGCTCAGACGGTAAGAGCATTCAACGCGTCAAGCTTGAGGATCCTGGGTTCGATTTCCGGTGCCCGAACGAATTTTTCCCCATTAATAAATATCTACGTGATGATTACACAAAGTCATTGATCGCATAATATCCAATAGAGGACGGCGACATCCTCAAATAAATAAATAAACAAATAAATAAATAAATGTATGTATATCATCAAAGTTTTATTGGGGGATTTCAATGCTAAAGTACGACGGGAGGATATTTTTAAACCAACGATTGGAAAAGAGAGCCTATATATAAGTAGTAATGACAATGGAGTTAGGTTAGTCAACTTTGCCACATCAAAAAATTTAATTGTCAAGAGTACAACATTTCCCCATAAGGATATACATAAATATACTTGGACTTCTCCACATGGAATGACACACAACCAAATAGATCACGTCTTGGTAGATAAACGGAGACATACTAGTAAAATAGACATTCGAACTTTCAGGGGGGCAGACTGTAATTCTGACCATTATTTGGTAATTGGAGAATTAAGAGAAAGACTATCAGTAGCCAAGCGAGTAGAGCAACAAGCTAATATTAGTAGATTCAATATTCTGAAATTGAAGGACGAGGAAACTGAGCAACGTTATCAGGTTGAGATTTCAAATAGGTTTGCTGCTTTAGAAACTTCCGACTAAGCTGAGAAAGAGTTAGATGTAATAGCATGTGGGACAATATCCGAGATAATATCAAAATTGCAGCTAAGCAGAGCATAGGTTATTATGAAACTAAGAAAAAGAAACCATGGTTTGATGATTGTTCCATTGCAGTAGATAGAAGGAAACAGGCAAAATTGAAATTCTTACAGGATCCAATTGAGGAGAATAGAGATAATTATTTCAATGAAAGACGGGAAACAAGTCGTACACTTAGGAATAAAAAGAGAGATTGCTTGAAGGAAAAACTGAATGAGGTAGAAACAAATAGTAAGAATAAAAACATTCGAGATTTATATAACGGTATAAAGGAATTTAAAAATGGATATCAGGCAAAGGTAAACGTGATCAAGGATGAGAATGGTGACTTGCTTGCAGACTCTCATTCAATCCTGAACAGATGGAAAAACTATTTTGGACAGCTATTAAATATACATAGGCCAAGTAGAAATGATCGGGACGAAATTCAAATACAAACTGCTTAGCCATTAATACCGGAACCCACACTTTCTGATGTCGAAATTGCGATATAAAATCTGAAAAAGTACAAGTCTCCAGGTATTGATCAAATTCCAGCAGAATTAATATAAGAGGGTGGAAGCGTATTATCTAGCAAAATTTATAAACTTGTACTTGCAATTTGGGAAAAGGAAATTGTACCAGAACAATGGAAGGAGTCCATAATCGTACCTATTTTTAAGTAGGGGTGCAAGACTAACTGTAGTAACTTTCGAGGAATATCACTTCTGTTGACGTCGTACAAAATTTTGTCGAATATCCTTTTGAGAAGATTAACTCCATATGTAGATGAAATTATTGGGGATCATCAGGACAGGCATAATAGATCGACTATTGATCAGATTTTTGTATTCGACAGATATTGGAGTAAAAATGGGAGTATAAGGGTAGAGTACATCAGTTATTCATAGATTTAAAAAAGGCGTATGACTCGGTTAAATGGTTTTATATAATATTCTTATTGAATTTGGTATTCCCAAGAAACTAGTTCGATTAATTAAAATGTCTTAAAACTTACAGCAGATCCGTATAGGCCAGTTGCTATCTGATGCTTTTCCAATTCACTGCGGGCTAAAGCAGGGAGATGCACTATCACCTTTACTTTTTAACTTCGCTCTAGAATATGCCATTAGGAAAGTTCAGGATAACAGAGAGGGTTTGGAATTGAACGGGCTACATCAGGTTCTTGTCTATGCGGATGAGTGAATATGTTAGGAGAAAATCCACAAACGATTAGGGAGAACACAGAAATTTTACTTGAAGCAAGTAAAGAGATAGGGTTGGAGGTAAATCCCGAAAAGACTAAGTATATGATTATGTCTCGTGACCAGAATATTGTACGAAATGGAACTATAAAAGTTGGAGATTTATCCTTCGAAGAGGTGGAAAAATTCAAATATCTTGGAGCAACAGTAACAAATGTAAATGACACTAGGGAGGAAATTAAACGCAGAATAAATATGGGAAATGCGTGTTATTATCCGGTTGAGAAGCTTTTGTCATCTAGTCTGCTGTCAAAAAATCTGAAAGTTAGAATTTATAAAACAGTTATATTACCGGTTGTTCTGTATGGCTGTGAAACTTGGACTCTCACTTTGAGATAGGAACAGAGATTAAGGGTTTTTGAGAATAAGGTTCTTAGGAAATTATTTGGGGCTAAGAGGGATGAAATTACAAGACAATGCAGAAAGTTACACAACACAGAACTTCACGCATTGTATTCTTCACCTGACATAATTAGGAACATTAAATCCAGACGTTTGAGATGGGCAGGGCATGTAGCACGTATGGGCGAATCCAGAAATGCATATAGAGTGTTAGTTGGGAGGCCAGAGGGGAAAAGACGTTTGGGGAGGCCGAGACGTAGATGGGAAGATAATATTAAAATGGATTTGAGGGAGGTGGGATATGATGGTAGGGACTGGATTAATCTTGCTCAGGATAGGGACCAATGGCGGACTTATGTGAGGACGGCAATGAACCTCCGGGTTCCTTAAAAGCCACTACGTAAGTAAGTAAGTAAGTAAGTAAGTAAGTAATAATATTGGAAAGAGAAGACTATTCAGTAATCTTTATATGAAACAACGAGTGAAAGTGAGGATAGGAGAAGAAATGTCAAAAGGAAGTGAAATTGGGAGAGGAGTACGACAAGGATGTCCTTTATCACCTACACTGTTCAGCATCTACTTGGAGGATTCAGTAAAGAACTGTTTTCAGAACATGGGCGGAGTGATTGTAGGAGAAAGAAGAACATGAGATTTGCTGATGATATGGCGTTGTTAGCAGAAGAGGAAATGATACTAAAGGATATGCTACTGTAGCTAAACGACAGTTGTGAGCAGTATGAGACGAGATAAATGCAAATAAGGTGAAGAGCATGGTCACAGAAAGAAAAATACAGAAGATAAACTTGCGAATTCAAAATGAGGGAGTAGAGCAAGTGGGCATCTTCAAATACTTTGGATGTACTATAACCAGTAATATAAGCTGCAGCCAGGAAGTCAAAAGAAGGATAGAAATGGCCAAGAAAGTTTTCAATAAAAAAGAAGCATCATCTGCGGGCCTGAAAAAAGAACTAAGGAAGAGACTAGTGAAGTGCTTTGTATGAGTGTGGCATTGTATGGGTCAGAAACATGGACATTACGACGAAGTGAAGAGAAACGAATAGAAGCATTTGAAATGTGGATATGGAGAAGAATGAAATGTGTGAAGTGGACAGACAGAATAAGAAATGAAGCTGTGTTGGAAAGAGTGGGTGAAGAAAGAATGATGCTGAAACTGATCAGAAAAAGGAAAAGGAATTTGTTCGGTCACTGGCTGAGGAGAAACTGCCTACTGAAGGATGCACTGGAAGGAATGGTGAACCGGAGAAGAGTTCGGGATAAAAGAAGATATCACATCCTAGACGACATTAAGATACAGTGGAAGCTCTTAAGTTCGACAGAAATCAAGTGCGACATTCCTATAGTTCGACTGCTTTCGTAGGAGAATTAGATACGCCCCTATACGGGCACTAAGAAATGGATTTGCCATTTGAATGGAAATTGGTCCTGTGCCTTGTAATGATACTTTTGTTAAAGGAAAAGAGAATATTTTATTGATTAGGACATCCATATTGATCACTGATTTCAAATTAATGAACTCTTCTTTTTCTATTTGAGAATTGTGGCGTTTGCGAGACGGAACTTTCGAAACCCACTGTGGTACTAGATGCGAATACACAAGTCTCGGGGCGGGCAGGAAATGCAAGTACAGTACTGTATTCGTTGATGGATAACCAATAAGAATTTGTATTTATTCCACCTGCTACACCCACTACCCTTATTGGTCAGAACTTATGAGAGTCCACTGTATATGAATGATATGAGGAAACAAAGAGGAAGGTAGAAAATAGAAAAGAATGGAGAAAGTTGGGTTTGCAGTGAAAGACCTACCCTTGGGCAGAACACTGAATGAAATTAATAATAAATTATTATTATTATTATTGTTATTATTATTATTATTATTATTATTATTATTATTATTATTTATTATTATTATTATTATACACAGACTATTCCCTACCAAATGCCCACCTCCTGCATTTCACCTCTCGCAGGTTGGCAGGTCTGATGTTTCATGCGCTACTGTTTGTCAAGAATTACGTGAGGCGTTTAGTTCAATATTTGACTGGTAAGGCTGGACGCTTAGTAGCATTACAGAATAAAAGATTTGCTGCCAAATGCTGCTTTCGCAGTGGCTTAATGCACTCATAAATGGTTATTGATTCATATTCCTCTTAGGCTTATGGTCAATTAAATGTACACTGTTATTATATGTGGGAACCATGTAACGGGAATTGCACCGTCTATCCGTCAAGAATGAAGTCGAAAAGGAGCTCAAATATTTGTAGGCCTATGATACAAACGCCATGAATAACAATATCCTTGAAGAAGAGAAGAGTTTGTTATAACGACAAACAATGGGAAATGGCTTCACGGAGGGTACAAAACTTAGGACAATAACATTGAAAATGATAACAGAAGCATTGACTGAATGGGTGACATTATTTTATCAGATCTTGAGTGCACAAACATACGATCCGAAAACAGAAATTCTCCGCTTAGCGCTTCCATAAAAATAAAAACTTTTGAGAAGCAACCATAAAATCTAAGATGCCCTAAGGAACAAACATTATAACTGAAATTGGGCTACCCAAGTACTAGTGTATAAGACACTGCTGAACTTTAATATGAAGTATAGTCTTTCGTAGTCGAATACCAGCCTATCACGCAGGCAGCCCAGGTTCGAATCCCGGTTAAACCTTTATATTTTATTTTATAATCCTTAGTAACCCATTATGCTCACAAAACAGCAGTTGTGAATTTTCTCAGGAGTTGTTCCATTTTCGCAATATAGGCGCCCTCATTATTCCGTTAATATATTTATTTTCTATATATAGAGTGAAAGTGAAATAATCCTGTAGATTTTCAGAGCGAATAGCTCATGTTGTGTATAACAAAATGTGTAATAACTAGGTATATATAATTTTTTTATATATTCCGTCGGATCCCGGCCAACTAGTCACTCATAACGAGTACACCTAAGCACATGTATGGACTTCGGTCCTACGTTCATAGACATCTATGAAGTAGTGCAGAGGGCGGCCACTAGAGGAACCAAGAGTTGGAACTTAAACTGAGACGATTCTGTCCACGCCGGGGTGGGTATCCGGTGTGGCTTAGTGGATAAAGCATCAGCACGTAGAGCTGAAAACCCGGGTTCAGATCCCGGCGCCGGAGAGAATTTTTCTCCGTTCCATTACTCTTTCATCGTATGACGACGCAGAATATCTGCATGGAACTATCATATGTACTTCGGTACATTAAAATAATATATATGATATGCGTAAATCACTTCGTGATTTAAGACGGCGCTTATTCCGTCGGATTCCGGCCAACTAGACACTTATAACGAGTGCACCTCAGCACATGTGTGGACTTCAGTCCTACGTTCATAGACATCTATGACGTAGTGCAGAGGGCGGCCACTAGAGGGAACCCAAGAGTTGGAACTTAAACTGAGACGATTCTGTCCAACGCCGGGGTGAGTATCCGGTGTGGCTTAGTGGATAAAGCATCAGCACGTAAAGCTGAAAACCCGGGTTCAGATCCCGGCGCCGGAGAGAATTTTTCTCCGTTCCGTTACTCTTTCATCGTAATAACTAGGGCTAAGAATTGTATGTACCAGTACGTAATTGCGTTGGAGGGGAGGATTTCAGTGTGTTTCGTTCAGCAGTGAACTTCAGTTGATCGGTTACATTACGACCGAATACTGCTATTCGTAACAGGCAACATTCAACGTCCTGTAAAGAAGAATAATAGCAAGATGCCGAGGACGAAATTTGTGACTTAATTTCAAATGAAAAAATTTGTAATAATGATACAGATTTTGAGTTAAATGCTTGTGTAAAATATTTAAAATATTCCCTCATTTTCTCTGCAAAAGTGGAACGAAGTTCTTCTAGATGTACTTAAGGCTACGTTTTCTAGCAACAGACAATCATTCTCCTTTGAAAATTTGAAAATGTGGTTTGTTATTCACTACAACAGAATATGAAATGAAAAGTTACGTAAAACAAAAATGTAATACACCATCATATTAACATAGTGAAGTAATAAGGCTGATACTTGTCAATGTTATTAGGTGTATTTTCTACAGACAGAAAATAAAATGTCTTTTAAAATAGTGCAATTTTTGTTTAACAAAGAAAAGGCCTTTAAATTTTTCTTTAGTAGATAGTTGTGTTTCGAAGTCAAAGGAGTAGCTTTCAACCACCCAAATGCTGAGGACTAACTTACCGTGATGATAAGTATGAGTTCAAACGAACGAAAGACACTGCGTTAACTCACCCCAACTCTGAGACGTATTCAAAGTTAGAGGCGCACGAAGCGCACTGGTAGTATAACGGCATATATTTCTCAGGCCTAGCAATAACATATTGGTGGAATGTTCATAGTTTTCTCAGAAAAAAATTACTGTTTAACACCCTCAAAATTTGGAAATATTGGCAGCGGTGAAGCGAAAATGACAAGGTGGGGGGTATCGCCTTTCCTTTTCATTTCCATCTATGTCCAAGGCTGCTGTATAATGTTTCGAATGAAACATTTCCACTTCTCTTTATTAAAAAAAAAAAAAAAAAAAAAAAAAAACTTCATTCAATCTTCTAGAAGTGACGGCTACAAACTTAAAGTGTGGAATATCAGAGATATCGACATCGTCGTACTATTGGGTGGCAATGTTCCCACAGTAACATGACCTATGAATCCTCCATTTATATATGTTGTTTCAGCTGGCTAAACCCACACTTTAGCTTCTTTTAACGTCCCGTATACGAGTTAAAACATTTTCGGAGTAGGGCACAAAATGATGTTTACTCAGTGTTATTTTAGTGCATATTCCTATAAATATTTTGAAATTACTGTTTTCCACTTTTACAAACAAAATCTTAGCTAAGAACATCATGTTACACGAGTCGTAATAGAACAGTGACCGAGTAATAGGAACCAAATAAGAAGAAGAAGAAGAAGAAGAAGAAGAAGAAGAAGGTGGTCTGCTTTGAATCTTGAGAAATACTTCTACATTTTTATTGTGTGTTCTCTATAAAACATTGTTTGTCTTCTCTGATTTTAGAATTGTATAAATGATATTTACCCCATTCGAACTGAAGTATTCACTCCAAACTCTTATCACCAAGTTGAACTCCAGACGCATAGGATTACTTTCTTTCTTTATAGTCACTGCAGTAGAGCGTCTCGTTTAGGCACAGTGAAAACATGAACAAAGTGCAGGTAATGTGTGGGGGGAGGACGAGCCGTGCGATAAACAAGAGGGATGGATGCACAAGATTTTAGTTACAACATTTATGGCGGAGCATTAATTGAAATTATACTTTCCAAAAACACACAAAACAAAAGAACACAAATTTCATAACGTTATCATATAGGCCTACACATTTTAACAAACAAGCAATTGTAACGTTGAAATAAATCAATATAACAAAACAAATTTGGTACTTATATGATGTTGCTTTCAAGCAGCATTTTTTACGGTCATGAATTACATTCTCTGTACGACTAATATAATATCACCGTCTTCTGTGGCCGAATTAACAAAACTACAGTATATTGGTCTGAAGTGACAACACTATTTCCTAAACATAATTATCCCTTCTCAAAGTTCAATTTATTCAGGCGCTATACCTGACCATTTCAGATCAGTATACTGTAGTTTTGTTAATTCGGCCACAGAAGACGGTGATATTATGTTAGTCATACATAGAGAATGACATTCATGACCGTAAAAAATGTTATTTGAAATCAACACCATATAAGTAGCAACATTTGATTTGTTATATTTAATTATTTCAACGTTACAATTGTTTGTTTGTTAAAATGTGTATATGATAATGTTATGCAATTTGTGTTCTTTTGTTCTGTGTGTTTTGGAAAATATAATTTCAAATAATGCTCCACCATAAATGTTGTAACTAGACTTCGTTGAATTGCCACACGCAGCACGCAATCAGGTTGCCGATGTACGGTAGTATAGACCTCCCGGTCTCGTAGTATAAGCAGTTCATGTTAAGAGTTGTGACCGGTCCAAATAGATAGAGCAGCAACAGATAATGTATTACCTATGTAAGCACTTGTTTTTGCATTACTGTGGTTGGAATAGTCAAAGCTTAACATTTGTTCAGTGCAAACAAGCATTCAATCAAACATACTACAATGAGAGTGTTGCTGTTCCAAACAGTTGCCCCTGGAATACCCTTACCACCGCAGCCAGTCTTGACCCGTTGGGAAACGTGGTTGGATGCTGTTAATTATTATGCAAAATATTACGGCAAAATAATGGAGGTAATTGATGCATTGGATAGCACAGACAATTCCACTGTTGCAGCTGTAAAATCATTGCCATGTGAACAGCTATTGGAAGATATTCTGTTCATTGATTCTAATTTTAAAATCGTGTCCAAAAGCATCACCCTGTTAGAATCGTCTAAACTACAACTCTCAGACGCCCTTAATATAGTGGATAAAGTATCACAAACCCGTTATCCAAAATAACAATTCACTAATTTCAGAAAAAGTGAAATGTAAGTTTAGAAACATTATTGCTATAAATTCTGCCTATTCACAACTTCGTATTATAAATGATGTACTATCAGGTCACGACAAGACGTCTGAAGTTTGTGTACTAAAAAGTAGTGACTTTCCGTTCTTCAAATATGCACTTACTACATCGTATGATGTTGAACGTACATTTTCCCAATATAAAACTGTTTGAGTGACCATCGGAGGAGGTTCACTTTACAGTCCCTCAAAATGTACGTAACTCTTCACTGCAATGCACATATTCAAGAATGATGTGAGTATATTACATTAAATTTTAAGAGTTAATATATCTCACTACAAAATAATTGTATATTTACATGTTTAGACATTTCCTACTTCAATGATCATTCATTATATTTCTTGAATGCAGGGTACAGGTTTTATTGTAACCTTAATATACTGCTCAGTGTTTACATCAGAGGCATACTCCATCCGTTGCACGTCCCCTTCTCATACAGTCTATACTGCGTGCGTAGTAAACCTTACGATTCTCGTGGCAATTCCACGAAGTCTAGTTGTAACTAAAACTTGTGCACCCCTCGTGTTTACCGCACGACCCGTCATCCCCCTACATGTTACCTGCGCTTTGTTTACGTTTTCACTGTGCCTAAACAAGACGCTCTACTCTACCTCATTCCCTATATGTAGGCTAATATTGAATTGATTGTAAGTGAGGTGCGGTTGGTGGAAAGTTGTTTATGAAGTAATGGTATTATTAAATTTGTCATAGAAGTCGACAGCTTCAGTCTAAGAGTCGGTTAACTCTAGCATAACGAGACGCATTGAGAGAGCAACTCTGCTGTCAAGACACTTCTTTATATTAGTCAAAAACTGAACTGTCTAACTCCGCAGCGTGCTATGCGCTATACTTTGTACACAGATAATCTCTTTCCAGTGGGTCGGTGACCAAACGCTGGACTCTACTGTCTTGTAGGTATGACAACGAACTCTACTGAACAAATGAGATCAATTAATTTTTACTTTAGTTGTAATGGTTTGCTAAAGGTACTTCTTATAGTGTTTTTTATAATTCTGTAGTGTCTAACAATGCAGAGTTCAGAAACTCACTTCAACAAGGTTGCTGGGCATGAATCAACAGCCAGTAGCATTAAACAGCTGATATCAATGAGCAAGTCATTTGCAATTAGATAAGAGACGTGATCGAGATAGGTGTATTATTTTTTAATAACATATGAGGCAAGACGATATGAGTAAAACATATGTCAATTTGTGTATGCTATTTAAAATACTGAATGCAGAAAAATGTTTTAATAGACAAGCGCAATATTTCTGTTAGTTATTAACTGTTGTTGGAATGCTGAAAAGGTAAAAACTGAACGAAAAGCAAATATTATTCTATCCAACTTACTGAAAGTATTTTTAGTTAGTGAATTGAGTTCATGTGTATGTTTTCGTTAAATAAAGAAGGAAATATGTAACACATTTGCAATAGCTGAAATAATATGTAACGCAATAACGAACAGTTACAAATAACAAACAAATTAATAATATTTAATTTCCGTTTTACGATAGTTTTCAAACTAAACGCAGTACATTCACTTAGAGCAGCGGTGGCGAAAATGTAATCGTGCGCCGAGCCACTGTGTAACCTGCAACGTGCATAGCCCCTATGGAGGGAGACGGACACCCGAAGGGGAAGTGAAGCAACTGTCTGACTTAGTAACGGATTTTCATTTTCCTTACGTCAAGCACTTAAATATAATTTTATGCAGTACAAGGCTACAAACTAATGTTTAGTATGTGTAACGAAGAAAGAAATGAACAATATCACAACCTAAAATTAACTGTCTTCAGAATGTCTCTGCGAAAAAGTTTCAAAATCAAGAATTATGTCACTTACTGCCAGTCGTAGTTGATCACGAAGGTATTTGTCTGTCAGTCGTGATCTAAATTTGATTTTTACTATTTTAATTGTTGAAAATAATGTTTCACAAATGGCTTCAACAGAGCAAGCGAAAGAACGAAGCTTCGGATATTTATTTTTTGGCAAAGATTTGAAAGTTCAACATTTGTCAAGTCCTTACATCTCGCTTTCATTTTACATCACATAGTAAATCAGTGAGTTCAAATTGAAGAGCTAACCGCATTATTCGTACATCTGCTGAAAAAAGATCGACGTACAGAGATGATGATGATGATGATGATGATGATGATGATGATGATAACAACTATAACACTTAACCTTTTAATGTTTCATCAGTAACATGTAGTATAATGCCGTTTTATGTTATACAACCGTTTTCCTCGTAATACTTGTGAACAAATCATACATTTAATATTCTCATCATACTGACAGCAAAAAAATGCGTCCTCCCATCCTACTTGGAACTTTCGTACATGGTTTCGAGAGAGACATACTCCACTCGCAGGTCAGAGACAAATACAAATGGAACGGAGTTTGACTCCAGTGAGTGAGAGGGTGGAGGTTGGCGGAGGTTAGAAGCAAGCAAATGCGCAGCTATCACTGCGAGCCACAATGTCTCGCGAGTCATGTTCTCGCCACGGCTGACTTAGAGTAATCACATGTCGTAATGAGAATGAAAGACGTTGTACCACAGTATAGGAATATTTTTTTCTCGTTTAGCTTCATAAATTCCTACTCAAAGTTCATCAAAACAGATTTATTAAAATAATACCGATTTTTTATATTATTTCATATACATATAAATTATTAATAAAATATATAAAGATTTTCTGTATATCTAAAATATTTTTTATTTTTATTTCATAAAATTACATTAAATTTTAAGCATTAAATCATCATTAATAAGATGTGCCTGAAGTATTCCAGTAACGCACACTTAAATAAACCTGAAATTGTTTTAATTCACATACGCCTACATACAGTAGGCCTACATATACCTACCGGGTGTTTCAGCCCATCCGTAACATCCTTTTTTCTAAAAACTATGTGATACTGGTTGCTCATAAAAAATTCTGATAATTAAAACCTATGTAAGAATCGATTGATGGTAGTACCATTTCCCGTAACAAACCTGAAGTAGGGGTACCTGTGACCAACTTCGAAATTTCAAATCAGAACATGGGTTATTGAAGGTACCATTAGAAATACTTTTAAAAGAAACAACTTTTACTGAAACTTTTTTTTCTAACTTTTAATGTTTACTCACAAAACAACAAAAATGGTATCTTCTGAGAAATGCTGTATGTTGTTTATGTACGCATACTTTTCATAGTAAGTGTTCAAAATATACGCCACCCTGTGCTAAACAATGTTCTGATCACCTCCTAACATCCGTGATTGCATTTCCAGTATAGCTGAGAGACCCACAGGCTTCTCTAGGCCTTATTCTTTGTTTCATGTCTTCTCTAGTTGTCGGTCGCACCTAGTAGAACATGTCTCATCATACAAGGACATCATTTTATTTTTACTAACAGTTTGAATATTAACCTGACTATACCTTTGGATTAACGGTTGAAAATAGAAAACACTGTTTGCTACCCCCTTCCACGAATGGAGTTCGATGATACTGACGTAAAATACAAACAAATCACTTTACTAGGTATAGGAGGGAAGAAAAGTAGTTCATCCATTTCCGTAAACTAGGAAATCTCGCAATTGTGAGTTTGATAATTTTCATTAGGTTTTTGTTTAATCAAAATACAGTACAGTATTAATAATAAGTGTTTTTACTCATGAACTGAGTTATCCATGCGAACGTATTCATTATGCAGTGTATATTTTACTGTCTACAGCACATTAACGTGCAATGTAGAGACTGAAGTTGAAAAATGGATATTTAAACACATTTTTGAAAATGGTGGCCGTTCATTTTGATACAGGTTTAATTAAAGTTTCGTCCTTCGAACTAATTCTGTACCTACTCTATAAAAGAATACCTTACGTACTGTAAATTCAATCTTCACTTCTATCCGATCCGATAAGATAAAATTACTCAGACTTGCTATTTACTGTTCGTCCAAGTGGTTATGTCACAGGATCGTAGAAATAGAGGAAATCACGTGACAGTTAATTACTTAACGAGGGCCTTTTATTTGAGTTATTTTAAACAGTTGTATAATATTACAACAGAAATTAATGTTTTCAGAAAAGAGCCAAGACATCCCAGGCACTAGCTTTACAGAGGGGCGAGTAGAAGTGGGTGGGGGAAATCGGGATGCGAAGTAGGCAAACGGACGACAGTACCTGTGTGAAAATATGATTCAATATTGAAGGCTCTTTCGTCACTGGAATATGCGAATATATTTCTGAAACGTACTATACTACTAGTAACTAACTCAGTATGTTTACTATATGCGACCTTGGTTCTGTTGGAGGACAGTTGGAACTTCATTAGTAGAAGGGGTGAGAGTGAAGTACATACAAAAACTCAGGTACAATAAAAATTGAAGTAAAAATAAAATGATGTCCCTGTATAATGAATATCATATATTGAAAAATTTCTACTTTTAGTATGCATTTTGTTTCATCACATGAACAGTTAAAACTCAGTGTGATTTTAAAAATTAAATTGCATGCACATATTAAATTATCAGCAAATCAAATAGATTGACAATATAAAATCACTAATAAAAATAACTTTATTTTATAATTATGTGTCATACATTTCAACTTTCTTTTTAATATCGTTATAAAATATCTACGTGTTGGAATTAGAATATAAAAAACTGGCTACCAGTTCATTATAAACTCTTCTCATGTGAACAAAATATCAATTAACTTAATAGGCTTAATTGAAACAACGAAAACGGACACTAAAATATTGACAATTTGATTTTGCTCATCACATTAATGAAAGAGATTATTTTAGCCTATTTTATACAAAAATAGGTTTTATTATATATGATTAATAACAATATGTAAATGAACACTTATTTTCCCATTATTCTTGAAATTTTTCCTAGAGATTAAATTAATTTCTCTCAATTTAACTAAAACTAGGAAATAAACGGAAACGACAAGATACTGTAAACAAAAGAATATCAATTTGAAGATGTTACGCGTAACACTGAAATTAAGGACTATATTCGTATATATGCTTTGAAAGAAAGAGTGATTATCATCTTTGTTTACCAGATTAATAATAGCCTAATAAATTTAGTCATTATATATTTTTCTAATATTCTCAAAAGCTTAGAGTTATCAATTTATTACTAAAAATTATATGAAGCCACTTCAGTTGTTTGTACAGGGACAGCATTTTATTTTTACTTCAATTTTTATTGTACCTGAGTTTTTGAATGTACTTCACTCCCACCCCTTCTACTAGTAAACTTCCAATCGTTCTCGACACAGAACCGAGAGTATACAGTCAAAGTCGCCTTACGGTCATAGTAAACACAAACAGTACAGAGTTAGTGAGTATAGTACGTTCCAGAAATATGTTCGCTTTCAATATTGAATCATATTCTCGCACAGGTACTGTCGCCCGTTTGCCTATGTCGCATCCCGGTTTCCCCCACCAACTTTTGCCCGTCCCTTTGTGGCTGGGCTGTCTTAGCTTTTTTCTGAAAACATTAATTTCTGTTGGGAATTGGACGTCTACGTAATATTATACAACTGTTTAAAATAACTTAAATAAAAGGGCCTCGTTAAGTAATTAACTGTCACTTGATTTCCCCCCTTTCTACGACCCTGCGACAAAACCACTTGGACGGACAGTAAATAGCATGTCTGAATAATTTTATCTTTTCGGATCGGGCAGAAGTGAAGATTGAATTTACAGTACGTAATGTACTCTTTTTTAAAAGTAGGTACACAATTATTTCAACATGAGGTACTAGTACGAAAGACGAAACTGATAATTGGAATTAGGTATAACAGTCTATGTGCGATAATATGCAAAAAAAGAACTGAAACCTGTATAGAAACGAACGGCCATCATTTTCAAATATGGGTTTAAATATCCATATTATGATTTTTTTTTCAATTTAACTTCATTCTCTATATTGTACGCTAATGTGCTGTAGACAGTATAACATGCACTGCATAATGAATACGTCCGAACGGACAGCTAAGTTCGAGAGTCAAAATACTTATTGTTAATACTTTACTGCATTTTGATTAAAGAAAAACCTAATGAAAATTATCAAACTCAAAATCGCGATATTTCCTACTTTACGTAAATGAATGGACTACTATTCTCCCCTCCTATACCTAGTAAAGTGATTTGTTTGTATCTTACGCCAGTATCATCGAACTCCAATCGTGGAAGGGTGTAGCAAACGGTGTTTACGGTTCACAACCTTTAAGCTGAAGGTATAGCCAGGTTAATATTAGAAATGTTAGTAAAAATAAAATGATGTCCCTGTATCAGTTCATAAATTAT
This sequence comes from Periplaneta americana, assembly GCA_025594305.2. Taxonomy (NCBI): domain Eukaryota; kingdom Metazoa; phylum Arthropoda; class Insecta; order Blattodea; family Blattidae; genus Periplaneta; species Periplaneta americana. The sequence continues at coordinate 43,903,145 of JAJSOF020000021.1, read as the reverse complement.
ACAGATGGCGTATAACATCAGTTTAAACTTAAAATAATCTATTAGTAGTATCATATTGACAGCCTTTCAAATCTTGGATTTAAATATCGAGATCCTAAGCTATTCAAATGAACAAAAAAAGAATATTTAATTTAATGTTATAAATATGCATAATATAATTTTAAATAGAAAAAACACTAATCTCTTTCAAAAAATTGCTAAACAATTTTAGATAAATATTTCTGAATTTTACACAAATATTATAGACCACACACCGAAAGAACTAGAATTATACGATGCAAACTAGACGAATATCAATTTGTTAATGTTGTTGTAATGTAATATTATGCGACAAGTATTTTAGTTAAAATACTGGATCCAATTTTTATATTTGCAAGTTGAATGTTAATAGGCCTATATAATTACTGAAAATTATAGTGATTTACTTTTTTTTTATTACCACAAGGTAATGAACTCGATTTGTCCCGCGCTGTAGCGTCGCGGTCTAAAGCATCCTGTCTAGGACTCGCTTTACGGATTGCGCGCTGGTTCGAGTCCTCAAAGGGGGAAGAAATTTTCTCATGAGATTTCGGCCAGTGTATTGGACCGGTGCATCGTGATGCACTTGGGGAGCTATGACAGCGAAATCCGGTTACACAAACCAGCTGGGGGGCTCATCGTGCTAACCACACGATACCTCCATTCTGGTTGGATGATCGTCCACCTCTGCTTCGGCATGTGGCCGTGAGGCCAACAGCCGGCTGGTCTGTCTTGGCCCTTCGTGGGCTATAGCGCCACGGATTACCATAATGACTCGATTTACACCAAAAATTCACGAAGTCATTTCAATTTAGATGTGTTAATTCACGAAAATGATTATAGTGTATAACAGCGTTTCTCAAACTATGGTCCGCGGACCACCTGTGATCCTCGAGGTCTGCCCTTGTGGTCCTTCAAAAACGACAGAAGAAAAAATAAAATTCGAACGAATTGCGTATCACACTATAGCTTAAAATCTCAGAGTTTGGAAATAATACATGACAATCGAAATTCACTTTTTCTCCCAGTACAGACATTTTATGAAATTTATTACTCAACCCGTCTATCGACTTCCCACTCTACTCTCAGCAACAAAAGAGGGACTTAAAGCACTATATACGTGGTGTTTCTCGACATCGTTTCCCTGCACATCTGGCGCCGCACTTGTAACCCAGTCAGGGACCACCCGAATTCATAACAGAGGACCAAAGTACCGAACCTTAATTCAATTTTAAAATATAAGTATACTGGTATTAAAATATGCTACGAAAGTGATAAATTTGCTTTCGAAGGGAACAAGAGTAAGGTGGTCCACGGAACTGTTCTGACTTTAAAAAGTGGTCCCCACTTCAAAAAAGTTTCAGAAACGCTGGTGTATAATTAAGGGTTTTAATAAAATAAAATAAAATACGTTAAATTAAGAAACGATACATTTCTTTCGCAGTTAAGTACGTATTATATATCAAAACATCCAATCTTCAATATCTCCCCACACCACAAACGTGACTAACGTCTGATTTCCGTTTCGTTATGAGTTATATGGGTTAAATGAGAAGATAGCTAAATGAAATGAGGCAGAGGTATGTCACAAGGGAATGGTTTAAGTTTCATCTCCACTGTGTAGTGTGGGGAGATATCGAAGTTTCACTTATCGAAACATATGTATTAAACTTGTTTGAACACAATTGCAGAACTTGATCCTCAATCTACGTAAGTCAATTTATCTGTTTTAAACTCAACATTTAAATTTACCAATACAGTGAAACGGCTGGATGACGTAAGCAAAACTAATGAAAATTTGTCGTTATTCACAACATTAATTTTACAGACTACTGAAAATACAATTAGCTATGTCCTATGCACTTGGTTTTCGCTTACAATATTACTGTAACTACAAATTATGAAGACTAATAAAACGTAATTTTTATTTTTATATTCTTCTGAACTCTTAAATTATTTACGAATAAAATTCGGCGAAGTTATTTTTAATCATAAAAGATGCAGGCAGCGATCATATATTATAAGTTTGATCAGCTAAAATTAATAAATTATAAATTTATTGAATTAAGACAAGATACATTTTGTTGTATAGTTATGTTTCATGGTACATACAGTACATAAGTCTACTATGTACGTCCCCGCAAATTATGTATTCAAATGTTGCAAACAGAATTGAAGAAATTGATTCACTATTTAGGTCTACTTATCAGATCTGACTCGAGAATTTTAATTGTCCAATATAATGAAACGTTTGGTCAATATTAACAACTAAATTAATGAAAATTAGTTTTTGAAATTCAAAAAATTTGTTGAATATTCTTAAGGATTCAATCAAAATATTACATTACCATTTATATTTTGCCAATTGATGATTTATTAGGTTTGCATTTCTCTGGATTTTTTTTACTAAACAATTCCTGTATTTAATATTTTTGTCTTTCTAAATTATTCTGTAGTGCTTTTATTCTGGATCTTGATGGTCACCCTCATAGAAGGCAGATTATCTTTGTTAAAAATTAATATATAATTAATTTTATTGAATGCTGGAGAAATAATAACGAACTGTGTAATTTTAAAAATACCCGTAGTTATTGCTTGCTTACAATATTAATATTAGTATAAATTATGAAAAATTAATTGTAAATATCATATTTGTATTCTTTTGGAAGCATTAGATTATTTTTACGTAAAATTCGGCCCAGTTGTTTCAATTCTCGAATGTTACACGAAGCACATGACAGAAGTTTTATCAGCTGAAAATCACGAATATTACTGAAATTGGCCTCTATTTATGTTTCAAAATACATTTTTACTATATACGTCATTGTGAATAAAGTACTCGCGTGTTGAAAGCAAAATTGAAGAAATTGGTCCCTAATTTATGTCTCCATTTATCTGTTTGTAACTCAAGAATTTTAATTTCCCATAATGAAACGTTTGTCCGACATAAACAACGAAATTAATGCAAATTTGTTGCTTTATATAATTAATTTTGTGAATTACTGACCAAATAATAACGCACTGTGTACTTAAAAAAATACCCGTAGTTACTAATTATTTGCAATATTAATACTAGTACAAATTATGAAAAATTAATTGTAAATATTATATTCGTATTCTTCTGGAATTATTCGATTAGGGACTATTTATGCGTAAAATGTCGGCGGAGTTGTTTCAATTCATTAATGATACAGCGAGCACATGACAGAAGTTTTATCAGCTGAAAATGACAAATATCACTGAAGTAGGCTTAAGAAAAAAACATATATATTGCATAATGTAGTTTTGTTTCAAAATACAGTCATACTATGTACGTTATTGTCAATTAAGTACTCACGTGTTGCGAGCAGAATCGAAGAAATTGGTCCACAATTTAGTTCCATTTTTCTGATTTGAACTCAAAAACCGTAAATTACAAATACACCGAAACAAGAACCGGTATAAACAAAACAAATACCGAACGATGTCCGTTACGAGAGATGGACTACCGATCGTGGCAACACGAGACAGTTGAAAGCGACGTCGTCTGTACTCACGGGAGCCGCATGACTGAGATTGGGGGTTCGCCTCATGAGCGTGAGGACCCGGCGCTGGTACTGCCCACTTGGAGGCTACGCACGCGAGCCAGCATCCCCCCCGGCTCCAGACGCTTACGCATGCGCAGATACATGTGCGAAGAGGATGCTCGCTGTGAGATGAACTCTCAAAGTATCAAGTTTGAGGTGTTTCGGAAAATTACAAAGAATAGTACAGAGACTTTCCGAGCCACCGCAGAAACAAACTCGCGGATCAAGAGATTTTAATAATGTCGCGCATTCCATGCAGACGACGAAACGCAAGGGTTGAGAACGACAAGATTATATTTCGCGTGCAAGGGAGACGAGAGATGTTATTAAAAGGGACACGGAAGATGCGTAAATTAGAAATAAGATAGGCTACCTACGTTTCTATTGTAAAGCATTAAATAATGTTATTGTTTTATAGTGGTAGGTTATTTAATGACATTACATCAAGTAAATACTTATTCATCACTTTTTTGTTATTGTGTATTATCTTTATTTTTATGTAGATCCAATTTTATTTTGTCATTTATTTAATGGGTTTTATTCTTTCTTATTTATTTGAATATCTATAATAATTGAGCCGTTCAGAGCAAAAGTAGTGTAAGTCAAAATTGAGTAATGAGACTTAAAGTAAAAATTCTGTAAAATACAGCGCAAAGTAGCAATTAATATGTCCTTCTTGTTATCCACTCACTGCTAATAGTTCAAATAAATTGAATATTAATTGCTACTTTGCGCTGTATTTTACAGAATGTTTACTTTAATCCTCATTACCCATTTTTGACTTACACCACTTCTGCTCTGAACGGCTCAATTAGTGATATCAAATTCAAATTTTTTTTTCAAATTCAAATTTCAATTTCAAATTCAAATTTATTTACAATTTACATTTGAATTTACATTTGGATAGATACCCGAAATGAGCATATGCTCGTGCTCGGGTACAGTCCAGTAGTCTACATAAATTTTACAGGGTTCAACTAATAATGCTGATGATATAAAATAATAGTAACAATAATAATAATAATAATAATAATAATAATAATAATAATAATAATAATAATAATAATAGTCGTGACAGAGATGATACAAAGATTGTAATACAAAATAATTCATTAATAATAATAATAATAATAATAATAATAATAATAATAATAATAATAATAATAATAGAATAATCGTGACAGAAATGATACAAAGATTGTAATACAAAATAATTCATTAATAATAATAATAATAATAATAATAATAATAATAATAATAGTGATAAAACAAAAATATTTACAATAATAAAATAAATACTAAGACGGATAAAATAAAATATAAAACCACTAGCGAGAGTTAACACAACTTAAATAAGCATATAGCCTAATAACCGGAAACAATGCCAAACTCGAAAATCAACAGAAAAGTTCATTGTATCGCAGACGACAGCAACCGCCGTATTGACATTGTGTTGTGCATTATTGGTAGTAGGGGAGCTGAATGTCTACGTAACTGCCGTTCTCTTCGAATCTCCTCGTACAATCATGGGAAGTTAATGCTGTAAAAACAAAATGTCTACGAGTCAAACTGTTTATTATTACCAGGATAAATACAAATAATACTGAAATATATTAATCAAGTTTCAGTTATAGATCTCTCCTTTTGTGCAAGAGGTATCATATCAAAATATTTTATGAATGGCGGGAAAATATAAATTTCAATAACTTTCTAGTGACAAGTACAATCAAGTGTATCTGTGGCGATGCTAAGGAATCATTTATTGGAGATATACACTGTTATTAATTAAGAAAATGATCTATTTATATTTATTACAATGTTTTATCTTATAGGTTACATGCATCAGATAAATACAATAAAAATTAGTACCTTATAATGCTAGTAACACTTAAAAAAAATTATAATAAAATTTATCAAATATCATACAAACATTTTCACTTTATTTTTAAACTTAAGAATGAGTAAATTGCTTAGGTCTGGACTATTTTTCAATACTGAATTGTATAGTCTGGTCCATAATTCCTACTGTGTCTTAATCCAGCTGTAGTGTGGCATTTAGGTTCTGCCAAAAGGGTTGGGACATTTCTTCTGGTGTTGTGTATATGTTTTTCAGTTATAAAATTCATTCGATTTTTGTGAAAATAAGTTAGTAATGTATGTTTATATATTTGCTCAATTTTTAGTACTTGGAATTGAGAATAAATAAATTGTGTCGGATAATCAAGTGGTTTATGCAGACAAATTTTGATGATACGTTTTTGTAATAATATTAATGGAGTTAAGATAGTCTTTGTCATTCCACCCCATCCTATTATTCCGTATTGAATGACTGATTGAAACAAGGCTAGATAAACAACACGGAGAACATAGATCGGCATATTTGCACGAAGGGTTACAAAGTTGTGAATTGTTTTCCGTAACCTATTACATAAATACGTTACATGTTTATTCCATCTCAAATGTTGATCAATGATAACACCTAAGTATTTTACTTGCGTGGATTCTGTCAAGGAAGAGCAATTGCAATCAATCAAGTTTATGTTACTGCAATTGTGTATTTTTAAATTTGTATTCTTATCGAATTTGATTTTTCTCAGACTAGAAGCCGTTAATGTAAAAGGAACTGCAGTTGTTTTTGAAATGTTCAATGAGAGCAAATTTTCATCTAACCATTTCTTAATTATATGTATACCTCTATTAGCATTTAGGTAGGCATCATTCCAATTCGATCCACTAAAAATTACGGCTGTATCATCGGCATATGCAAATATATCTCCAGATGCGTTTCCTATATCAATATTGAGCAAGTCATTGATGTATATTAAAAATAGTAGTGGGCCTAAAACTGTACCTTGTGGCACACCTATATTTATATTACGAATTTCACTGTGTTGGTCGTTAAATTTCGTTAATTGGGATCTGTTGCTTAAGTATGACTTAAATAAATTTAAAGCGATTCCTTTAATACCGTAGGCATGAAGTTTAGAAGTGAGTATATTATGGTCTACAGTATCAAAGGCTTTTGAATATCTAGAAAACTCCTAAACATTTTTTACCCGAGTCTAATTCTTTGATAATCCTTGATGTTACGTTCATAATAGCGTCGTCCGTGCTCATGTTAGTACGGAAGCCAAACTGCTTTTGACTTAATAGACTGTTTTTTTCTAAGAAATTAATTAGCCTGCTTTTAATACATTTTTCTAATAGTTTAGAGAGACTTGGTAAGAGTGAGATGGGTCCGTAGTTACTGAGATTGTTTCTGTCACCAGATTTGTATATAGGTATTACTACAGCACATTTAAGATCAGTTGGAAATACACCTTGTGATAAACACAAATTAAAAGACATGGGTTAGTGGTTTCGATATGGGTTCAATAATCATTTTGAGTGTTCTAGTAGTGATACCATCAACACCCGGAGCCACATTATTTTTTAAAGTTTTAGCAATGTTATAATTTCTTTATCACTTACGGGAAATATGAACATTGATGATGGTGATGATGATGATGATGATGATGATGATGATGATGATGATGATGATAAGAAAATGGATAAGAAAAGGAAGAAGATAGTCTTGTGTTTTTGTTAATTTTTGATGCTATATCGTGTCCTATGTTTGTAAAATGAGCATTGAATTCGTTTGCAATATCATAATGATTCTTAATAATTAAGCCATCTTTATTTACTATTTCCATAATTCTGCAGCTTTTATTTGTTGAAACGTTAGTAGCTTCGTTAATAGTCTGCCAAAATCTTTTGGGGTCATTCCTATTGTTGACAAATTTCTCTGAGTAGTAACTAACTTTCATATTTCTTATAACGCAAGTTAAGATATTTCTGTACCTTTTATATTTTTTTGATAAATCTTCATTCAAAGGTTCACGTTTTACATTTTTGGCTAGTCTGTCTCTTGTGCGGATTGATTTAACAATACCCGAAGTAATCCAGGGTTTTATTTTTTTATATTTACTGGGTACATTATTACAGGTATGAAAGGTATATTTAGTTATTATATCGTGGAGTATTTTGTAAAAATTTTGAAAACTAACTTCAGCGTTTTGGCAATCAAAAACCGTGATGGTATTTAGAGGTATCAGCATATTAGGAACATATAGCAAAATACATGTATATGCTAAAATATTAGCCAAACATATCGAAGTAATTTCTCAAAAGTAATTTGTAATGAACAGCGCGGATTCAGAAAGGGCGGATCAACGATAGATTGTAATAATAATAATAGTAATAATAATAATAATAATAATAATAATAATAATAATTTAATTTATTTATTTCTTTATTTATTTATATTTAATGTGCTGTACAACAGCTCGGGGCCAATAACAGTTCAGCACAAGATAAAGTTAGCACAAGATTTACAGTGTACAAGGAATAACAAAAGTGCATATAAATAATTATTAAAATTAGTACAATGAGATAATTAAAATAATGGAAATTAAATAAAATGAATTACAAATGAATTAATGAAATCATATAAATGAAGACTGGAATCATATAAGTAGTATTACAAAGATATGCAATGAGAATATTATGATACATATCTAAAAAATAGCATAAGTTAATAAAACTGAGATAAAAACTCAAAAAGTAAATACTACACATTAAATGGATCCAAGTTCAATCCATGCAAATTAGCATATTTAATACATCAGCAGACCGGAGAGAGAGATTTAGAATTCGTATTATAACATATTTTTTGAAATCTTAAACCCTTAGCAGGAATATGAAGACTGATATTGCTTATGAATGATTCACAGTCAATATCACCCTTAATGACTTTACAAAAAATAAATAATCAAGATCCTGACGTCTGGTAAATAAACTACCGCAAATGAAATATTTGCAATTAATCTCATGTTTATAATCGGAATTTGGTAAAATCTATAAGAACACAAGGAAATAAATTTTCTTTGAATACTCTCCAATTTAACCGAATTAGTGGAAGTAATGCAGTTCCATACAACAGATGCATATTCAAGCTTGGATCTAACTAATGTATAGTATAAAATTAATAAACACATAGGAGTAGAAAATATTAAATAATAATAATAATAATAATAATAATAATAATAATAATAATAACAACAATAACAACAAAATGTAGATGCATTCAGTTACATTCAATCTTAAGAGTTAAAGAATTATAATTTAATGTTAAAGAAGGCAATTTGTATCAAAGGAATGGTAAACGTAATGAAAGACAATTATTTACGTATTAAAAGTAAAAATCGTATTGTACAAAAATTATATTTGAAGAAAGATCATATTCTAGAGACGAAAAACAGTCTTTTTGACAATCGGCTTTTATAAGTAGTCAATGTCTAACAGACCCTTTACGCTATGTACACTAGAATAGGCCTATGCTATTTTTATGACACTTTGATCAAACATTTACACTGTTACTCACTAATTACAAAATAAGTAGCCTATAAAATTATTAAATAAAATACCTTGCATTACAATACATGACACTGAACATAATAATGTAAATAATAATGTTTGTTGATCTGGCTGATATGTATATCTCATTTCACTTGACGATATGTCAAAGGAAGAACAATAATTTATTGTGTGTATGCATCTGAAGTCTGACTAATGTAATATGTAGCTAGTCGGTGATGTATGCCATGGAGGGGGAAAGGAACTTGCCACCCTACCCCATTATCTCCTGACCTAGTTGCCTCATAAGTGGTGTCTTCTTGGTATTACTTGTCAGGTTCAAACCTGTCTTCGAACAGTTGACTAAACAACAATGTTTGTTGAATGTAGACCCATATTCTTTATGATAGTGTAAATAGTAAAGAAAGTATATTCTAGTGTGGGCCTACATAGTTTAAATAATTTAAATTGTAAATATTAGTGTAATTGTTAATGTTGTCAATATTTTGTTCTGCTCAACTTGACGAAACAAGAGTCACGTGAACCATCAGTCAAGTACTTCGCTTGGTAGATGTGATCGCGTCGTCTACTTAAAAATCTAGTACCGTCATTTCCCATAACTATGGTCCTGGAACACAACTGTGGTCCACGATACGACTATTCAAAGAACATTGTAGAAGTAACATAGACCGTTCGTAGGACCATAATTATGGGAAATGACGGTAATATTTAATAATAATAATAATAATAATAATAATAAATAATAATAATAATAATAATAATAATGATTTATTTAACCTGGCAGAGTTAAGGCCATACGGCCTTCTCTAACACTCAACCAGGAGTAAAACTGCTTTCCAAAAAACACTACAAATTTACAAAGTTCACTACAATTTTACACACAAAACTGAATAAGATAATAATAATAAAATGTAAACAACAAGTAAGTAGAAATCAGACATAATGTATAACATACAGAAAGAAAGAAAAAGCATAATAAAATGTGAAAAGCAGGTCAAAATAAATGAGACATACAAAGTATAAAACATAAGACAATTAATAATAATAATAATAATAATAATGATAATAATAATAATGATAACAATAATAATAATACCAATAGTAATAATAAAATAGTGCAGTACAAAGCATACAATGAATACAATATTTTTAAGTACACACAGTAAGGAAAATTATGATTATATATAGCTCAACTTATCACATTATAGACATACCGTTATCGGAAAATCTGAAAACAAAAATATAAAATAAGTTAAATATCACTAGAACATAAAAAAAATGTGAATACGTGGAAACATGCAATACAACACTTGTCATAACAGTAAGTTAGTTTGGCAACTCTTCAATCTTTAATCTTGTTGCTTCGTGGGACAAGTACGGCCCCTAATGATTATAATACAAAATTGCAAGTCTTGATAATCCTATATGTTACTCATTAAATCAGATATCCGTACATGGGCCTAATTTCTATATATTTATTTTTGCATATTCCTCCCGACTTATATGAAATTATCTAACCTATAAGCTCGTGTCAATTATATGACGGTAGAATTACGAGTAATTACGTGAATATGATTCTTAAAAAACTATATTAAAATAAATAATACCTTAGGAAAATATTATATCTTTTGCTACAAGTTCTGGGACAATTGAGGAGCTCTCAAAGAAAGCATTAAAATCCACTTCCAATCTTAACTGAATCAAAAACGAATTCATACTGTCGAAAGAACTATAAAGTCCAACGAGAGAAAATAATGAAGAGAGTTCTTAGTTCACAGTGTACGATGCAGTTTGAAATTCAGTTACGACCATAGGTGAACTTAACAGCTTTTGTTTAAGAGCTTCGCAAAATATATTTTATAAGGACGAACAATAAAACGTGTAAAAAAAATACAATTCCATATTATTATTACTTGCTCTAGGAATGGGTCATATAATTATTTGATGTTTTCAACGAGCGACATAGGGATGAATTCTTCCCCTTTATACGATCGCGCAAAAATGCCATTTTTTCAACAAAATAGGCCCTAATAATATTTAATTTTATTATAATTTCAGAGTAAGAGCCGATTTTACCAACATGTTACTAACCCAGAATTAACTAATTGTAATTTGATTTAAATATGGAAGTTAAATCATATTTAATTGGTTTGCATTTCACCAAACTAATACGCATTTAAAATAAAGTCGATTAATTTAATTCACAATTAAGTCATCACGGCCTTCGGAATCATAGTAAAATCGTAATTCCGAAGGCCATGTGCCTTGTTAATGTAAGTCACGGGTCGTCAGCACAGAGCACCCTGGGGCTAGCGTCTCTTACCCGCGGAAAACGCAGTGCACCATGGTGCACTCGTAGCTGCTAGCGGGTATGCTCTCTATCTCTTCCTGCTGCACGACGGTGCACACGGGACGGCACCGCTTACCCTTTGCACATTTTAGCGAGTGCTAACGACCACTGATGTAAGTAGTGACCTATATAGTCAGTTCATTTGTTATATTACAGCAATAATATGTCATAAACAGAGGTAAACCCAAAACATATTAAAATCTTCGAAAACAAAAAGACGGATGGGCAGACTTCAGAAGAACAGAGGAAGGTTGGAAATGAGTACAAGAAACCTCATTCCAGTGTCAAAAAAAAAAAAAAAAAAAAAAAAAAACGGGATAATATGAAAATAGATGCAAGTCCATATCACAGTCTAGTATATACAGTCACGAACTTTGAGTTGTTGAGGGTACTAGGAACAATAGACGGTGCCGGTACTGTTTCACATTGTATGTGATGAGGCGATAGTAGCGATCCTAGTAGTTAACAACTATCTATGGATGCATATTCCCTCCGTATTGAGCTTCGTGTCTGTATATACTAGACTGTGGACATACCATGCAACAATCAAAAGGGGAGGGGAGGGGGAAATTTAATGGATTTGCGCTATTCCAATTTTAATTGACGTATTTTTGGCAACCGAAGATTGATTAAACGTTTCTTCAATAAATATATGATTTAAATAATATTATAAAGTATTTAACCATCAGTCGGAAATTCTAAATCATCTTCTGTACTATTCAAAACATACAATGCTTATGTCTTGCTTAACCTAAACCGGATTTGCAAACTTTTTCGTCAACTGTATTAAAATAATCTTCTCTTTCGGAAATTATCCTCGCCTATCTTAGTTAGAAATAATCGTTTTTAAATATCAAGTCCATCATTCTCCTCGCCATGATGAAAATTATTGTCGTTAATACAGAATTATTTGTTTAAATGACCAAATATTGACCAATTAACTTAAATGTAGTTTAATGAGAGCTTAAAGCCCAATTTGTGTTGGTGAAATGCACTATCCCTTTAAGTGTAATTAAAAAGACTTTAAGTAACAATTAAAGTTAAATAAGTGGTGAAATCAGCCCTTAGACATTTATCCGACATTAATGTGCTTATGTGTATAGCACACGGTTATTCAGAAAATTGTCTGCAGTTTTATATCAGTAGACACTGGTTATTCATATTATAACATTTAAACTTGTGCAGCGACACTGAGAAATTCTGGAAATTTTGTTTTATTCTTTCGCGGAAGGCGTTGTTGCATACCTCGGCCACCAGGTGGTATTAATCAAAATGACGTTCGCCGGAGCGGAGAGGAATTTTGTGTGTTGGAATTCCGACGAGTTAGTCAATAATAACAGTTCAACGTTGCTTCTGGGCAAGTATGCGTAGAACCCACCGGCAGATAAATCAATTCATGCATGGTGTACGCTATTTAAAGAATCTGGACCACTCTGGAAGAGAAACTGAGTAGGTGTCTGGCATAACTGCAATGTAGGTTGAGCGTATGTTGTAACTGAATGTCATATCTCAATATGTTACCAGTGTGGTTGATGCCGCAGTTACAAGATCACCCTAATTTTATATTCCAACAAGACGGAGCGCTCCGTGCTTTTATGGCGAGGTTCACACACATGCCTGGACAGAAAATTACCACGACGATGGATCGGGCGTGGGTGTGATGGCAATCAACAGCTTTTGAGGTGGCCTCCGCGGTCGCCAGATCTCAGTTTTTAATTTTTTTCTGTGGAGACACATCAAGACGTTTTACAAGGTGTAAGGGTATAAGTGTCATTATTTTAACTGAAAAATAATTATTCATGTCATAAGGAAGAAAAAATGTTACAATTTTTTTCTAATTGAAACATTTAACTAATTATATCAAAGTTTACAATATTAGACGTTTGGTAACGTTTCTGGATGAGGAGGAACGTCTCTCACGCCACAATCATCATCATCATCATCATCATCATCATCATCATCATCATCATCATCATCATCATCATCCACAGGGATTAGGCCTTTCGACCTGTTCCGTCCTCTCAAAGAAATTGATCTCTCCATCTGTTCGTAGGTCTTCCTCTGTCTCTCTTGCCTTTGGGTGTGTAAACTAGAATCTTTTAGGAATACGGTATTCTGGCATTCTTTGTAAGTGTTCATAATATTTTTCTTGGTATTCTTTTATCTTATTGTTTAAGATGAATATGTTGAGTTCGTTTCTTATTGTTTCATTATATTGTCTGTCTGTTCTTCTGTATCCAGCTGCCGATCTCAAAAATCTCATTTATGATACTTGTATTTTGTGTTTTTGATTTTCTGTTAGGGTCCAGCATTCTGAGCCATACAAGAGAGATGGGACTGGCAAGACACAATATTAACAAATTTAAGCGTGTATTATTATTTAATTTCACGAAAACGTAATAGAAGACATATTTAAACTAATATTAACTCTCTGCTATATATGCTTACTGATGTAATTGTTTTCGTATTTTTAACAACGATATAAGTAGTACTGCCCGAGAGCATTGTCACGGTCGGTGTAAACAGAATGCGCGCGAGCATTGGACGAGTCTATGAGGTTGCGGAACGTAACGAAGGGGTGCATAGGCCAGTTGATGCAATCGCTGATACCGTGCAGATGGTAGTCGCGCTCCCTCTCGAGAGAGTTGTACTGGCGGTGCGGAAAACATCAACCTGTAGTGAAATGAGTCCATTGACAAGTAAATTAAACAATAGAGTCAATGTTTTTACTCGGTCTGTAGCATGTGTTCTCTGTCGCACACATTCACTGTCCTTGTCGCACTGCGTCCTAACGTGTATCCCCACTGCTTTCCCCTCTACGTGCCTCTCGCGCAGGTCACCGGCCTTGACTATATGGGTATCCTGAACTAGCACCAACAGATAGCGCACGTGTACTATGAGGGATGCGCTTTGCTGTGCATTTGTTTTTCGGTATATAAACATTGAGGATATACGTAGTGTATTAGTATATTAAATACTCTTAAAAACAACTAAAAATGGCAAATTTTTGTTATGTTCCTATATGTAAAAACCAGGGAAAGCTTTTTGTCTTCATTCAGGTCCCGAAATATTGTGAATATATGGTCTAAACCTTAAAAAATATAAGTAATAAAGTTGGGCCTCGAAAGTACTAGTTATTAAATAAAAGTAACTACTTCAAGTAAGGAATTGTTGACTATAGTTTCATTTTGGAAGAGGAAAAGGAAAAATTAATAAAAACATATGCAACCTCGACAGCGAGCTATGTTATCTTAGATTATATGCAGTAGTTGTAGGAGTCTCCGAATTTTACGCCTGTAGTAAACTCTCGATAAACCGGGATGTTTATTATCCAGGACGATCCCAAGTGATACCCATTTCGTGAATAGTCTTTTTAATGTACTGTACCCTAATTATTAAAGCCATGTTTTAAGTTCAAATTTTCAAAATCATCCCACACAGTATTCAAAACTGCATGTCCTTAACCTACAAAACATACTATTAATCGTGATACTATTGAGATCATATTATATAATCGTATTAAAAATTGCATTTGATCTTTCTGCAATTACAGAAAAATACAAGGAATTCAATCTCGATAGTCTCTTCTCTATAAAGAAAAAAACTCATTGGTGGCTGCATATCCTGTTTTTAGCGTACGGTTCTTAAATACTAATTATTAAAGAGGACAATATTCACTTTCGACATATTTCCTATTTTTTTATTCGTGCATAGTTCTCGTTTAGGTTCATGAACACTCAATTTACTCGTATCTAAATTCTGCATACTGCAGATTTCCCCACCCATCTCGGGGAATCGCTCAATATTATACAGGTTTACGTTATTATTTATTGTAAATTAAATTAAATTATGAGGTAAGAAAATATTGAATTATATTAAATTATACTAGATTATACAAAATAACTGTAAATATAATTTTGACACGCACAGAAAACCAACAAGCGGGAAAACGTAATCAACTGTAGCATATGACATAACATAGCCCTACAACATGTTGCGCCGCATGGAACGCTCCTTCCATCTGACGGTAAAACTTCGCATAAGATATCCCTATTCTCTCAGTCTGTATAACGCAAATAAAATGAGGAAAGAAATAGTTTTGCTGGGAAAACTATGAAGTTTTGACCCTATTTTGCATGGACATTTTTCGATTTTGTAGACAGCCCCAGAAGACTGTGAAAGGGACGGCACCCCTTACACTCTGTATATGTTGCAGCCTTTTTTCTGACGTGAATGATCTGACGACTCTCATCAGAAACTTCGTGAACATCATCGAATTCGTGTCATGTGGGATGTCTGCAATGATATCTGCTGCATGTCCCACGATGTGTGTATTGAACATTTGTATGAGCTAGTACTAAAACAATCGTTCCTAGTTACTGTTCCTATTTCTGCGTTCTGCGTCAACGTACATGTGTAGTGATGTAATATCCCAGATTTTTTCAACCCCCTGCTACCAAGAGGGGTAATAGGATTACCCCACTGATGATTTTTGAGTATTGTTTTCATTTTCTCCACATTCATTTTTGAAATTCCATGTATTTGTCCGGTATATGTATACTAACATTTTGAAATAAGAATAACACAAATAATTAATAATAATTTTTTCATCCCTCCTGTCACCAAAGGGGGTAACAGGATTACCCCACTGATATTTTTGAGTACTGTTTTCATTTTTCTCCACACTTATTTTTGAAATTCCATGTATTTTTCCGATATGTTATATGTCTACTAACATTTTGAAATAAGAATAACATAAATAATTAATAATTTTTTTCAACCCTCTTGCCACCGAGAGGGTTAATACAGTTACCCCAATCATGGTTTTTGAGTATTGTTTTAATTTTCCTCCACATTTATTTTTGAAATTCCATGTATTTTTCCGTTATATGTCTACTAACATTTTGAAATAAGAATAACATACATAATTAATCTACTTTATGAAGTAATATTAGCTTTATTCATGTGGGGTGATCCTGTTACCCTTCTTGGTAGTCTGTGGCATGAAAATTCCAGGATATGAAATTCAATCTATAACTTAATTTTCTTCAATTCTAAGTACCGGTATGTATGGTTCCAAATTCCAAATTATTTTCTTCTGTATTAGTTATATCACTATTCATATTGTTATAAACCTTGGTTTCCAAATTTTTTTTTTATTCCTTTATGTTATGGTTACTCTGAAAGCGATTTTATTAGAAATAATTATTAGTGGAGCCCTTTTTCGAGATGTCCATTGCAGTATAGGTGGTGTTCAAATATTTGAATTTCAAGAAGGAATTAAAATTTGTTTTATTGGATTTATATTTTTTCATTTATTTATTTTTAGAAATATTTAAAGGAATTTTAGAATTTTATTTTATTATAAACTAATTTTCTGGAGATATTCATAATTGTATATATTGTACTACACTATTTCAATTTCAACGAGTAACTGAAATGATTTCCAATTTATGTTATAGTACTGTGACACAGCTTGTAACTTTTTGCCCACTATGTCTAAACTATATAGCGTTGAAGAGTTTATCTTGAAATGAAAGGGAGGCAAACGTAAATTCACTGTATGCGTATATGTTATCTTAGAGTGTCACTTTTCATTCATTCATTCTTTTATTTTGTTCCATAGATCTTACATGAGCAATGAAGCTTTAAGATGTGGAACAAGTCAAAATTTTACAATATTACAATTACAATTTTTACAAATTTTTTATAGTTTTACAATTTAGTAATTTTCTACAATTTTTACAATTTTGTGCAATTTTTTACAATATTTTGGCGAGATATAGTAAGATGAGATGAAGTGAGGTCCGAGGATTCGCCAAAATATTACCCGGCATTTGCCTTTTGGTTGCGGAAAACCTCGAAAAAACCCACCCAGGTAATCAAATCAAAGGGGTTGCTGCCAAGGACTCGCCATTGACTCGCCATAGACCATCCGGCTTCAGTCCCACGGCTGTGAAAAACCTCGAAAGAAACCAAAGACCAAAGGGGGATCCAACCCAAGCCCGAACGCAGCTCCGGATCAGCAGCCCAGCGAGTCTGCCGACTGAGCTACATCGATGGCTCTACTAAAAGTATATAATACATAGCCAATCAGATTATTAAATTTACAAACGCAAACGATCATTCATCAGTTGAGCTATATGTATAATACAAAACAAGTTCATTAAATTTAAGGCATAAACAATTCAACCAGTTGTGATATACAGAAATTGATAATACATATCATGCAAACTACTTCAAATTACAAACAGTTAGATATCTCAGTTCTTTAATATTGGTAAGCGTTTTCAACACCATTGAACGGAACTTTTGAACCACTCTGTATTTAAAAAAAAATAGGCCTATTATTTTACGTTTTTATATTTTCTGGAGGTCTACAGTCAGTAACATATAAATTGTTAAATATTCCAAATGCTTAACGAAAATTGGTGTATGATTTTGAGGGGTAATAGAATTACCCCTCTCAGTATTAGTAAGTTGTAGTAAACCTTGGTATAGCAGAAAGGTTAATAATCCAGTATTTGTAAAACATATCCTATATTGTTTCGATTTCCATTTTTTATACACTTATTACTCCCTTTTGTTTGTCTATTTTCCTTTCTATTGCTTTCTTACTTTAATGCCTTTTTGGCATCCCTCATTTTTATTTTAATGTATTTTACGATTATTTAATTCAATTAGGCGCTATAAACTAGTTTCTGTTGTCTTACAATCCCGACATCACGTCTTAACAAACGTACTGTTACAAGAGCAATGTAAGTATTTACCAATCCTTAGCAGCACCGCTGTTTTCTTTAGTTGCCGCCTGTTCAGACAATAATGTAAATATTTTGGTTAGTAATTACTCACTGTTCCACATAGTAAATCCCCAACTACAGCCTCGTCTGCCACAACTATCACTACGAATATTTCAATGAAAAATTCTAGACCTGACCGTCTCGTCTCTAGCTCCAAGTGTTAGCGCCCTCGTCTTCTGTTCAGACGTCTCGTGTTCGATCCCCGGCCAGACCGAGATAGAATTCGTGATGGACAAAGCAGACGTTTCAGGTTTTCTCGGGATACTCCCGTTTTCTTTTGTCATTCTAGCAACATTCTCCACATCTCTCTCATTTCATCTATCACCTCATTGTTTCATTGCAAACCTAGCTTTCTCATGTCTTTCCTGTTTTCTGCCTTCCTCTGTGTTTCCTCATATGATCCACATATCTTAATGTCATCTATCACCTGATATCTTCTTCTGAAGGATTTTTAATTAAATATAGTTAAGGACACATTTGCTACTATTTGAAACGTTTAAAGACTCCAAAAACGACCGATGTCAGCTGCAATAGACACAAGGAGTTCACACCTGAGGAGTAACGGTTAGCGCGTCTGACCGCGAAATCAGGTGGCACGGGTTCGATTCCCGGTCGGGCAAGTTACCTGGTTGAGGGTTTTTCCGAGGTTTTCCCTCAACCCAATATGAGCAAATGCTGGGTAACTTTCGGTGCTGGACCCCGAACTCATTTCACCGGAATTATCACCTTCAGCTCATTCAGACGCTGATAAAGCGTTGATAAAGCGTCGTAAAATAAGCTACTTAAAAAAGACACAAGGAAAACCATAAATTGGACGAAAGCAGTTAACTTAATGTTTTTTTTTAAATTATCTTGTTCTCATGAAATATAGTAATTTTGACACGGGCTGTTTTTTAATAATGTCTTCAATTATGATTGTTCTGATTAGCATTGAAAATATATTTACTTTTAACATAAAACATCATCAGGTAAATAATACACTCATAAGGTAAAATAAATGTTTATAAATTCTGACATACATATTCTTATTTTTATTTTTTTTTTTTGTAAAACAAAAATACGTTTAGCTTCAGATGAATTGCTGAAGAATATGTTAAAAATTATGTTTTTATTTAACGACGCTCGCAACTGCCGAGGTTATATCAGCGTCGCCGGTGTGCCGGAATTTTGTCCCGCAGGAGTTCTTTTGCATGCCAGTAAATCTACTGACATAAGCCTGTCACATTTAAGCACATTTAAATGCCTTCGACCTGGCCCGGGATCGAACCCGCAACCTCGAGCATAGAAGGCCAGCGCTATATCAACTGGACCAACCAGGCCGACCTCAAGAATATTAATTCGTATTTAATTACAGAATAAAAGTAACGGTATACAAATTATGCTATTTTAAGCATGTTCACATAGTGGATAGAGGATAACTATCTTAATGCCTAAGAGCTAAAACTCAAATTAAAAGTAATATATTTTATGCATATTTTTTCAGTTCAAGTGATTATCCAATCCAATTCTAAACTAAGATACTTAGGGTGCTAGTCATTGACATTTCGCTAGCTTCGCTACGAGCGTGCTAAACTAGCCCGACTTTGCCAGAGGAGGGACGAATTATTCATATCGCTAACATTGGTTTATGAATATGAAAAACGTTAGTTTCCGCTGATCATCCACCGGAAACCCGCGCTAAAAATGTCTATGAATACGGCCTTAGGGTGCTATTCATAGATATTTCGCTAGCCCGCGCTAAGAGCGTGGTAAACTAGCCCCGGCTATCAACTGGTTACATGTACAGGAATCATATCATATCATATCATACCATATCATATATCATATCATATCATATCATAACATATCATAATATATCATACCATACCATATCATATCTCATCATATCATATCATAGGCCTATCATATATCATATCACATCATACATCATATCATAGGCCTATCATACCATATCATATCATAATATATCATACCATATCATATCATATCATATCATATCATATCATATCATATCATATATCATCATATCATATCATATATCATCATATCATATCATATCATATCATACCATATCAAATATCGTGTCGTGTCGTGTCGTATCACATCATCATATCATATCATATCATATCATATCATCATATCATCATATCATATCATATCATATCATATCATATCATATCATATCATCATATCATATCATATCATATCATATCATATATCATATCATATCATATCATATCATATCATATCATACACATCATATCTCATATCATATCATATCATATCATATCATATCATATCATATCATATCATATATCATATCATATCATCATCATATCATATCATATCATATCATATCATATCATATCATATCATATCATATCATATCATATCATATCATATCATATCATATATCATATCATATCATATATATCATATCATATCATATCATATCATATCATATATCATATCATATCATATCATATCATGGTTTATGAATATGAAAAACGTTAGTTCGCTGATCATCCACCGGAAGCCCGCGCTAAGAATGTCTATTTGATGTTTATATTTATAAAAGATCCATTACAATGATGTAAAAGCTTATGGCTACAACTTCTTAAGGCCACCGGCGTAGCTCAATCGACTAATGCGCTTGCCTGCCGATCCGGAGTTGCAGTCGGGTTGTGGGTTCGATTCTCGCTTAGGCTGATTACCTGGTTGGGGTTTTCCGAGGTTTTTCTCCAAACTTTAGGCGAATGTCAAGTAATCTACGGCGAATCCTCGGCCTCATTTCACTAAATACATCTCGCTATCACCAATCCCATCAACGCTAAATGACATAGTAGTTGATATAGCGTCGTTAAATAAGAAAGAAGGAAAAACTTTTTAAGCACCTGCAGTTAAAATATCACCATATTTAAGAACGTTTTTTTTTCCATGCGTTACTGCAAAGTCCCTTTAAGACAATTACAGTGTCAGCACTTTGCTTTGGGTCTTCCACTGGGAAAGAAAAATGACTTGAGAGGGAACTTAATCCAGACGGAAGCCTTGAGGAAGACTTCAACGTGGGCATCCTTGACCACTCACTTGAAATTGCAATTGATGGGCTTAGACCGCAGTCCCTTTTCTTTGAGTAAAATCGATAGTCGTCTTACGTTAATAAGATTTCAGTCTTAAAGAAGTCAATCGCCTCTCCGTTCATTCTACATCCCCCTTCTTTCATTTAAGTTAGTGTACTCATTCCTTGCTTGCAACAGATCACTCAAGTAGCTGCTTCTGTTCACAGTAGAATCATTACCATGCAAAGACGTAGTATTGGTTTTACTTATAAATCACAATTGCTTTCAAGAAATGCATTCTCTCTTGGTTTGAAGTTTTTTGGAGTTTTGTACCATGTTACATTTGTATCCTTCGAAGAGGTGAAAAAGTTCAAATATCTTGGAGCAACAGTAACAAATATAAATGACACTCAGGAGGAAATTAAACGCACAATAAATATGGTAAATGCCTGTTATTATTCGGTTGAGAAGCTTTAGTCATCTAGTATGCTGTCAAAAATCTGGAAGTTACAATTTACGAGTATAAAACAGTTATATTACCGGTTGCTCTGTATGGTTGTGAAACTTGGACTCTCACTTTGAGAGAGGAACAGAGATTAAGGGTGTTTGAGAATAAGGTTCTTAGGAACATATTTGGGGCTGAGCGGGATGAAGTTACAGGAGAATGGAGAAAGTTACACAACGCAGAACTTCACGCATTTTATTCTTCACCTGACATTAGGAACATTAAATCCAGACGTTTGAGTTGGGCAGGATATGTAGCTCATATAGGCGAATCCAGAAATGCATATAGAGTGTTAGTTGGGAGACCGGAGGGAAAAAGACCTTTGGGGAGGCTGAGACGTAGATGGGAGGATAATATTAAAATGGATTTGAGGGAGGTGGGATATGATGATAGAGACTGGAATAATCTTGCACAGGATAGGGACCGATGGCGGGCTTATGTGAGGGCGGCAATGAACCTGCGGGTTCCTTAAAAGCCATTTGTAAGTAAGTATCAGGATCAGGGTCAGTTCTGAAGAACAGTTCCTGGTAACGGATTCCCCAGAGAAGTTCCATTTTTATTGCCTTCACTAAATATTTTATTTGTCTACAGTATATGAGGGCAAAATCCTAATTACAATATAACGTAAAAGAAAATTATATTTACTTGTGCCATAAAAATTAAAAAAAATAATACAATTAAAAAGAGACGAATGAAGATAAAAAGGTATTCATTCATTCATTCATTCATTAATTCACAGTGTTCTGCCCAGGTACAGGTCTTTCACTGCAAACCCAGCTTTCTACAATCTTTCCTATTTTCTGCCTTCCTCTTTGTCTCCGCATATGATCATATATCTTAATGTCGTCTATCATCTGATATCTTCTTCTGCCCCGAACTATTCTCCCGTTCACCATTCCTTCTAGTGCATCCTTCATAGACAGTTTATTCTCAGTCATTGGCCCAACCAATTCCTTTTCCTCTTTCTGACCTGTTTCAGCATCATTCTTTCTTCACCCACTCTTGCCAACACAGCTTCAATTCTTATTCTGTCTGTAGATTTCACACGTTTAATCTTCCCCATATTCACATTTCAAATGCTTCTATTCGCTTCTCTGCACATCGTCGTAATATCCATGTTCCTTCCCCAATGCCACGCTCCATACAATGCACTTTCTAAGTCTCTTCCTCAATTATTTTTCCAGAGGTCCGCAGAGGATGCTCCTTCCTAAGTTCGACAGAAATCAAGTTCGACATCCTATAGCTCGACTGCTTGCGTAGGATAATTAGACACGCCTCTATACGGGCATTAAGAAATGGGTTTGCCATTTGAATGGGAACTGATTCTGTGTCTTGTAGTGATACTTTTGTTAAAGGAAAACAGAATATTTTATTGATTAGGAAATCCATATTTAATCACTGATTTTAAATTAATGAACTCTTCTTTTTCTATTTGAGAATTGTGTCGTTTATGAGATGTAACTGTCGAAACCCACTGTGGTACTAGAAGCGCATACACAAGTCTCGGGGCAGGTAGGAAATGCAAGTACAGTATTGTATTCGTTGATGGATAACCAGTAAGAATTTGTATTCGTTTCACCTGCCACACCCACTACTCTTATTGGACTGAACTTTCAATTCTGTTCAGTCGAACTTAGGAGAGTCCACTGTATTAATGTTTTCTTTCCGATATATGACATATCTGTTCTGTAACCAAGCAACTATAACCTAAAAATCACTACGCTGATCGCCATTTTCGCGTTCAATTTACGAAAGCTCTGAATACGGGCCACATTCCACTTGTTTTCCCATAATAAGCTGGAGGAACAGAGATATGAGTCCGGGGCGGCGTATAGATTCAGATTAAATAGTAAGAAATGTATAGCAACATTATTTTAAATCAACTAGGAACTTCAGTACTTTTTAAAAAGAACATTTTTATATTTAATGTAAGAAATACTCAAATTTAGATCCTATACAGTAGTTTACATAACTAAATTTGGAACACATTCTCAACAGTGGTAAATTTTTATGTGATGAGTTGAGTTTTTGTAGTGTAATAATTGGCAATGTCTTAAATTTAATGTTCGAACATTAAGCTGGATTTGCGACAAAATTTCACTATTATCCTGTAGACCGCTCCATATTTTATGTAATAAAATTTGCTCTCCAAATAATCTGCGACTGGCAGAAACATTATATTCAATTTAATTTTTCTTATGACAGAGGGAATACTGATATTATTTAAAATAAAAGCATCTTGAAAATCGTTTCCTAAAGGCTCGATTTTTTTGGGAATTGCTGCTGTGAGACACCGTGCACTCTGACTATGAAATCACTCACTACTAGTCTGTCAGCTTTCACAACAGTTCAACTGTCGTGTGACTCTGACGCACATGACATTACTCAAAATTCGTTTCCAGAGATCGGAAGCAAACTTCCGTAGAGATAAAAAAATGTTGATATTTGTAGAAGAAAGAATCGAACCAATTAAAAATATGTATGTATGTATTTATTCACTCTGCAATGGGTATATACCCGGTGGCAGTGATAACTAATTATACTCAAATAAAGACAATAATAAACACAATTAATAAAAAACACAATTAATAATAATAGTAATAATTAATACTAACAATGATTAATAATAATAATAATAATAATAATAATAATAATAATGATAATAATAATAACAGGGAACATCCTAAATTAAATGAAGCACGATCAGTTAAAATAACATTTAAAGTAAATCTAATTTTTAAAGTAAAGTAAAGTAAAGTAAAGTAAAGTAAGTAAAGTAAGAGAAGAAATAAAACTGCAAGTAAAAAATGTATGGTGTTTTAGTTGAAAGCAAGTGGTACAAACGTCCAATTATGGAAATAAAATCATATGCATTTCGACTCCAATGTGCAAAAATGAAACCAAGAGCGCGAACTAAAGTAAGACCTGAAGCTATAATGAATTACTGTGTGCTTTTATTTGCTACAAGACTCATATTATTAGACATTTCCGAAATGAGACTTTTTACCAATATTGACATCATTCACACGAACTCTGAATTGAATTACAGCTGAAGCAGCTTCTCGGTCCCCAAGCTTATTTATTCTGCCAGTCGCCTTGCCGAAGTTCTCTTTCTTCCATGGCATTGTGTGGGCATCCTAGTTTCATCTTTTTGTCTTGCCGGCTTTCTTTCTCCCTGGCTGTCAATCCCGGATTTTCATGGGTCATCGAGTTTCTGACGTGCATTGCAGGTGAACACACCATTTATGTTCTTTTGTTTCTGTGGTTTAGATGACGGACCCGACCTCGTTCGTTGGAGTTCAGACAAACCGCATTATCTGTTCCGGAAGTCCATCTGTAGAACACAGAGCCTTGCTTCGTTCCTTTTTATTTGGCTTCCATACGTAGCAATGCTTTCAATAACTAGGTATGCCCTACTTCTTAGATTGAGTTTTTGTTGTCTTTTTATATCCCTACTATTGAATTGAACTAATTACCCATATCCATTTTTTTTCTTCTTTTAATATCTTCGCTACTTTTTGCGGTGCTGAAAATTGTAGTCTAACCTAGCGGTTCTCAAAGTGGGGTCCGCGGATCCCCGGAGGTCCCGAACTCAATCTGGGGGTCCGCGATTATTCTGGAATTTTTTTCTTCTTTCAGGAGGATTTTAAAATATTTTTAACGTGGCATTAATGTCAAAAGTCCAATTAGGCTTTGTTGGAATCACCGCCTACTTTAACACAACTAAATTTATTAAAGCTATAACAATTATGTATGCTGATGACACTACAGTCTTATGTTCTAGCTCTACTCTGAATGAATTACATGCTCTAACCAATGATACTCTATCACAGATGGCTTTATGGTTTGAATCTAATGGTTTTTGCTTAATCAAGAAAACACTATCAACATAACTTTTACCCTAAATGATGTAATAAAAAAGGACAACATACAAAACTATACCAAATTTCTAAGACTTTTTATAGACTCCAGTTTAACATGGGAAAAACATATCGAATATATATGCACAAATTTATCAAGAGTTATATATTTATTAAAGAAATTAGTGACTTGCGTTTCTCAAAATGATTTAAGATGTGCCTACTTTTCGTTCTTTCAGTCGATAATTAGGTATTCCTTAATTTTTTGGGGAAATGGTAGCAAAATTGAGAGTGTCTTGATTTTGCAAAAGAAAGCCATTAGAATTCTATGTCAAACTCTCTTGAACATTGTCGACCTCTTTTCAAACAATCACAGATATTAACTGTCATAAATTTATATATATATATATATATATATATATATATATATATATATATATATACAACCTAGTCCTTTACACTCGACAAAATATAGACAATTACTCATTAATAGCCAATATACATGATCATGAAATTAGAAATAGTAAACAAATTAATATTCCATACTGTAGATTACATAAAACTAGTACAAATTTTTCTGTCATGGGGATGAAATTATATAATAAGCTTCCAGTCAATATAAGTTACCAACCAATAGTTTCAAAACTAGATTTTATAATTGGCTTTTAATTAATCCTTTCTACCCTGTAGATAAGACATAAATTCATATGAAATTGTTTTTTAATAAATAAAGTTATTTACATTTATTAAAAAAATATTACATTGAAAATGAAGTGTTTCCATTAATTTTAGAGTTTCAAAATGTTTTGTGTTTTCATTCTAATTAAACTTTACTGTTTTCAATTATATGTGTATTTTCAAATGTATGTTTTTTTTCCCTTCTGTATTGTGACGAAGCCTATCACTGTATGTTTAATGGCTTAATAAATTGAATTGAATTGATGGCGGTTTATACTGCCTGCTTACCCAATGGTGAAACATGTAAAATGACCTAGCTACAGCCTACACATATAGCTCCGCCTATACAGGGTGATTCAATGACTATGATACAAATTTTAGGGATGATAGAGGAGACAATTATGCACAACTTTCATATAGGAAACGTTTCGTTTGGTAGTAAAAAGCCAAGATGTGTTAGTTAATGTAACAAGCTAGATTCGAACTCAAGGTCATCCTTTTGAAATTTGGTTGCAGACGATTTGTTGCTGTGAACGTTGGTGATTTCTCATAAAACTGGTGTAAGCTAGTTGGCATCGTAAATTATATTTGATTGATTAAACCTTCAAACTTGATGATATGCATTTCATTTACGGAAGAGCAAAGCGAAATGGAAGGAAATTTACAAGGTTTCATCAGTAAAAATATCATTTACTATGCTGACAAACTTAAATCATTTTTATGAGAAATCACCAACGTTTCAGAAACAAGTTGTCTGCAATGAAACTTCAAAAGGATGGCACTGAGTTCGATTCTGGTTACACAGACTAACATATCTACGCTTGTAATGGAACGTTTCCGGACATAGGTACCTATATGAAAGTTGTGCATATTGATGACCTCTACCATCCCTAAAATTATGTAACATAGTCAATGAATCACCCTGTATATTATGCCTATGTCCATAAGCGACTTCACTGACCGTTAGGAACGCCATCTAGCGACAATTCTTTTCTATTCGATGAGTTACTCAGTTACAAAAGCAGCTATGTGACAGAATTAAAAACAGTTTTCAAGTTAAAATTGCAAATTAACCACTAGCAGGACATTTTATGGAAGGTTAAGTTATTATCTGTGTTCTGAAAAACTCACGAAAACCATAGCACATTGGGTGCTTCCACCTACCATTTCAGCGAAAGCATTGTTAGCATATTCTTATGAGCAGGCAGTGCAAGCAGCCATCGGATAGATGGATGGATGGATGGATGCGTTCTAGCAGGCGGTGGTTGGAACAAATTAAAACTTCGTTCATTTGTTGTCGACAGCCTTCGTTTGTTACTAAACCATATAAAAGACTGTTGCAAGAAGGCCTAATGTGCAAAAGCAGTGGGACTTTTTTTTTTTCCAAAAAATTTTAGATAAACTCCTTTCTTCTTTCAAATCCGAACAAGACATTGCACGTCTCCTAGCTCTTCAAGAGAGTGAGTCTGGAGCTTGGTTACACGCATTACCATCTCCTCACATCGGCACTCTAATAGATAGTACATCCTTTAAAATCGCAATGGCTTTACGCCTTGGTTGTAAACTCTGCCACCCACACCAATGTATTTGCGGAGGAATTGCTAATATCTACGGCCATCATGCACTCAGCTGTGCTGGGAGCAAGGGTCGCATTCCCAGACATACATAACTCAATGATATCATTAAAAGGTCTCTGATTTCTTGTGGCATTCCGTCTTTTTGAAACTACCAGCTATTAGTCGCGCAGATGGTAAACGACCCGATGGTCTCACCTTAATTCCATGGTCTAGAGGAAAATCTTTAATTTGGGACTCCACTTGCGTTGACACTCTAGCTCCATCTCACTTGTCGAATACCTCCAGACGCGCAGCATCTGCTGCTGAATTAGACGTGAAGAAAAAGTCAATAAATATGCTCATCTTTTAGATAATTATATCTTTATCCCCTTTGCCGTGGAGACCTTCGGTCCTTGGAGTCATGACGCTAAAGTTTTTGTATCTCAAATCGGCCAAATTTTGATCTCCATTACTGGTGATCGCCGTTGCACTACTTATTTGCGTCAACGCTTAAGCATAGCTATTCAACGCAGTTATGCAATGAGCGTTTTAGGTACTCTTCCCGAATCCAGCCCTTTGAACGAACTATTTCTTCTGTAAAATTTATTACGTATTGTGTGTGTAAATAATAATGAACGATTCGTGGATTTTAAACTTCAAATAACAGAAGCAAAATCTGTAATTAAAAAAATAAAAAGAACCGTATGTAAGTAATACGGTGGGATAAATCGCAATATAGCGAACGCCAGTAGGGGAAGTTATCCCCACCCACCATGAAATGTCCATTCGACACAACACTCGCCTATGACGTAGAGTGACTGTTGAGTTAGTAGGGGAAAAGTGTAAGGGGTCTTGGCGGAGCTTCTACGTTCGCTATATTGCGATTTGCCCATAAGGTGTTACTCTCTCCTTCAATTATTGCAATAAGATGTATAAAAGCACATGAAATATCATTAATTAACTAAGCATTTTGTAACTCGAAATATTATGTTACATAGTTTATAACAGTGTATTCTGAAAACAAATTATTTCTTTAAAATTCCTATATAGAAGTTTTATAACATTACAGTATCTTCATACATTGAATAACAAGAGAGCAAAAATGAAATGCAAAAACCCGGATGATGATCTCCCAGATAAATGGGTTTCTCCGTTGTAACAAATCCAATTGTCTCACCCGTTGACTTACATTTCGCTATAAACAGCCCTTTGTAAAAATTCCAACCGGAATGTAATCCATTACGACTATTACAAAGGGATTATGTTCGCCGGGTCTCATTACATCCTCACACCGGCCTGAAACAATTCTCGTGTTCCTCACACTTCTCTGAACTGAAACGAGATTTAAGGAACCCGACTCCAAGCTCTTCTCTTCCGAGAAACAGAAAATGTTTCTGTTGTTCGGTCCACACCACAGTAAAGGGTAACAATATATAT
The DNA here is from genome assembly GCA_025594305.2 of Periplaneta americana. Taxonomy (NCBI): domain Eukaryota; kingdom Metazoa; phylum Arthropoda; class Insecta; order Blattodea; family Blattidae; genus Periplaneta; species Periplaneta americana. Next base: position 43,873,898 of record JAJSOF020000021.1, on the reverse strand, counting down.
CACATCTTGTTCCAAGACATAGGCTACATAGATATTGAATTGAGGCGGTTGAAGTGACTGTGTTACAAGACTCGCACATTACAGAGAAAGTTGCATAATATTTTAATATCATGATACGCTATAATATAATATAATATAATATAATATAATATAATATAATATAATATAATATAATATAATATATAATATAATATAATATAATATAATATAATATAATATAATATAATATAATATAATATAATATAATATAATATAATATAATATAATATAATATAATATAATATAATATAATATAATATAATATAATATAATATAATATCGTCCCTCCTCTGGCAAACTAGCAAAAGTGACAAATAAGCGACCTTGCACTTAAGGTCTAAATTGTACTTACTTACTTAGCACAATACAGACCTTAAGTGCAGGGTCGCTTATTTGTCACTTTCGCTAGTTTGCCAATAATATAATATAATATAATATAATATAATATAATATAATATAATATAATATAATATAATATAATATAATATAATATAATATAATATAATATAATATCGTCCCTCCTCTGGCAAGCTAGCGAAAGTGACAAATAAGCGATCCTGCACCTAAGGTCTATATTGTGCTAAGTACTAAGTACAATTTAGACCTTAAGTGCAGGGTCGCTTATTTGTCACTTTCGCTAATTTGCCAATAATATAATATAATATAATATAATATAATATAATACAATATAATATAATATAATATAATATAATATAACCCTCAACTACTATGGTGGGGTCATATTTGACCCACGCCATTTTCTTTCTTTTGTTTCTGCGCTTGCGCGCCATTCTGAGTCACGTCACTCCACGTATTCTCACATCACAGTGAGATTTTACAAGAGACAAGTCGTGTTGGTTTTCATTGTTAGTTGTTTACAAGTAAATGAGTGCTTGGGTCACCAGTGACCCCACAATAGTAGTTGCGTAACTTTATTTTCTTCGGTATGTCGAGTGAAGGTGTTATAATAGACGGGAATTTCGTTGCATCTGATGAGATAAATGACTTTCTTGACAATGTTAGTGTCGCTGGTGACGAGACTGAAGCTGAAAATAAAGATGACGACGGACTAAGTGATAAGGAAAGTGAGCATAGCGATCACAATACTGGATCAGAAATTTCTGATAGTGAAAATGAACGTGAACATGAACGTGATGAAGAAGGTGATACTGATAATACATCTGGCGGTAGCTTTTTTGGGAAGAATATATATAAGTGGTCACAGAATTGTCCTTCTGTATCGAGAACTCAAAATCACAACGTCATTATTCATTTGCCTGGTCTTAGGGGTCCTGCGCGTGATATCAAACCAAGAACTTCTCTTCAAGCTTGGACTCTCACCATAACAGATGATATCCTTCGCATAATTATCAATCATACAAATAAGAAAATCGATGAAATGGCTGCCAGTTATGGTGAAACTGCAACATTCACTAGACACCTAAACGAGCTGCAATTGAAAGCATTTATTGGTCTAGTGCTCTTGGCAGGGATATTCAAATCAAACCATGAGGATGTAGACTCATTCTTCGCTACAGGTGGAACAGGGAGAGATATATTTAGAGCTACTATGACCAAGGAGCTGTATTTGTTTCTTCTGTCAGCTCTTAGATTTGATAATATTGAACCTAGAGAAGAAAGGAAAAGACAAGGAAATAAGCTTGCTGCAATTTCAGAAGTTTTCGATAGTTTCATAAACAACTGTAACAGAAATTATTGTAGTTCAGAATACACCACTGTTGATGAGATGCTGGTTGGTTTCCGTGGCAGGTGTTCTTTAAGAATGTATCTAAAAGGAAAGCCACAAATGTATGGCCTAAAAATGATGTGTTTGTGTGATGCCAAGACCCATTATCCGATCAATGCGTTTGTATATGCGGGGAAAATTTGTGGTCCTAACCCACAGCACCTAACAAGATCTGTGTTGTCTTTGGTGTCACCAATTTCAGAAACTAACAGAAATGTTAGAGGGGATAACTGGTTCACATCAGTGGAATTAATGGATGAATTAAGAAAAGTCGGCTTGACGTATGTTGGAACAGTGCGGAGTTTTATATAAATATTATTCACACCCCAAAGCCCCTTAACTTATATTATACAGGAATAACCTTCAACTATAAACGAACTTAGGGATTATAAGAAGACAATTTGCAAGCATTACGGAAATACGTATGTAGAACTTTTGCTTATGAATGACGGATTCTTGACTAATATTAAGGCACGGTAGGAATGCAATCTTTGTTCACATAGACAAATCACATTAAGGCTGACATCCATGTAAAGGGCAATGGCGTTTGAATACTCGCGAACTGTCCCTTGAAAACTTTGTCAAGTACCTTCCCTTCAAATCAGTGTTTTGACATATAGCCTCTCATAACCGACATGTTGGAGGAAAGTGATCCAGTGTATTGAAAACGTCGACGCAAACTTTTAACAAAGTGTTAGAGAAACTATTGTTAGTAAATGTAAGAAGATGCGTTCCCTTTGCTATTTGCTACCCCATAACACTAAGACATGTCAGTTATTTTCAAACAGTTCAAACAGTTACCTCGATCAGAAGTGAAGTGAAGAACTATGGCCCATCCCAGGAATCTGTAGAGTGACTTTGCGCATGTGAGGGCAGAGTCTATCTGTACCGGAGTGTACTGTACTCCAAACAGGAGAAAGTCTCAGGGGAATGAGACGAAGCGGGGTAATGCTGTGAATGAATGTTGATGTCATAAGATGTAATAAGGTCACACACATCTCCTTTGACTAATTCTCAAAGCACAAACGATAACATTGATACACACATATTTATACTACTCTAGTTACAAAATTAGATCACTGTTAATCTCCTGGTCTTTTAATCCCTCCATACAGGAATTAAAATATGCAGGAGAGCGCATGTTTTTTTAAACTGACGTTATAACAGTAATATTATCTATCTACTTCGCTTCAGTAGATGACGCAATAGTAAGCACATTCCTTTCATGGTTAATCTCCTAGTTGGAGAACAGTATTGCAGGCAGCATCAGCTCGAGGCCGCTAAGGGGTAAGATGCTTGTGATAGTGTGTTCAGATAGAAATGATCCCCTCTCTACAAGCGACTGGTAGTTTCGTTCAGCCAATGCCTCCGCCCAGAGCGGTCATTGGTCCTAGCACTCCCACATACCATTTGCGCACAGGTCTTACTTCTTTCTACTCCACAGATTCCTGATACGGACTATAGTATACAGTTATGGTGAACTGTACGACCTGAGTAAGGAAAGATAGTGGAGTGTGACTTGACTCCTTCAGTAGGGTATTTGAGTGGACTGCTTACCGGAAGTAGCTAGGAGTTCTCAATAATTACAGGACGCGTAACACCATAAGGACGCATCGGAAGTCTAGGGTTGCTGAATAACTATAAAACGATTCTTTCGATGAGCCCTACCACTTCTTCAAGTAACAAGTTTCTTGATGCACCCTGTACAGTGGGCAAAGAGAAGCTAAAACTGATTAGCTCTAAAGTTTGGAATTGAGAAAACAGGTGTTAAAGTTGAAAGCATCTGAAAGTTTCAGCCCAGTGATCAATACACAGAACAGATGCTTGGATCTGTAGGAATTTGGTTGAACTTGAAAAGTTAACCTTTCGATAAATGTTGTTCTAACAAAGGAGCGACATGATCTGCAGAAATGAACGCTGTGTTCTTGCGTCAGCGGAGAAATAAATTTTGTATTACAGGGTAGACCAGGCGACGCGATTCGGAGAAATAAACGCTATATTCCTGCGTCAGAGGGAAAAGGGGAGCATGGCGAAGTTTATTTAGGCTTTTCAGGGGAATAAGAATATGTCTCATTTCCCAAGTATTAGTATGGTGGCGGAAATGTTCATTGATACAGAATTTATGATTATGTTCAAGCATTAGAAAGGGCGTACATGGAATTTTAATCTATATTTAATATCATTGGTCATTAAAATAAATTTTAAGATACCGTATTTTTCATTTACTTTTACGTAAATATACAGTGTGTTGTTACCGAATTTCAATTGAGATTGATCTGAAGTAATTTAAGGAGTAAGTCCATTAATAAATAATCAATATTTTTTATCTCCTCTTTTGAAACTTAGCTCAGAAATAATTTCGAGGACTACATAGACATATTAATTATATTTGGTCCCACTTACAAGCGTAAACAGTTCTTTGTCATGATAGAACTGTGCGAGGGAGAGTCATTAAGTTATAAATTGAAGATCGCCGCTAGATGGCAATATGATTCAGGTGTCAATGTGATCGATGTGCGCATAAGCGGCACAAACGAAACAAAGAAGCAGCAGATAGAATATTCTTCATCCACTCTTCCTGACACAGCTTCATTTCTTATACTGTCTATCCATTTCATAAAATTCCATTCTTCTTCATATCCACATTTCAAATGCCCCTAGTCGTTTCTCTTCACTTCGTCGTAATTATTAAGGCTATTAATTTAACGGATCTGTTGATGGCAGGCTAATTTAACTCTGAAAAAATCAAGGAAGCGATATCTGAATTTTGCTGCTATTTATGACCAAAAATTCGTTTATTACATAAAATTCATTTATTTATTTTGCTTTGAAATATTAATTCAACTGCTGGTCTCTTATTAAAAATCTGTTAGCCTTTTTGGTATTATTTGTTCTATTTTTTGTAATAGTATGAATGTTATAATATTTCTTGCATAAAATGTTATACATATATAAAAAAGATTTATTTGAATGGCCAATATGTCGAAACAGGTTTTTGGCGCTTGGTCTCTTATTGCATAACTCCGTTAAAATGATATTCAAATGAACTTTTAGTGTAGTTATCATTTAGTGTTACTATGTATAATTATGTAATTGTAAGAACTCTATATTTTAGAGAAATTAATTAAGGATTGTTTATTTTAAGTAATAAACTGCAATATGTTGCTCATCAGAATTCAGTGTGATTAGCCTATTCATGCTGTAGTTCTTACACTAGAGCCTTGTATGTTTCTGTCCGTTTAATCATTTTACACAGCCACTATTGCGTTTAGTATGTGCGATTATAATTTTAGAAATATGACTTTGATAATTAACAAAAAAAAAAACTATACAGAAAATCTAGCAATATCGTATTAAAAGTTTATTAAATCATAAAATTACTGTCAACAAGGCAAATTCGTGAAAAAGAACGGGATTTCCAATAACTCAAAAGATTAACAGTTATGGATATTTCAGGTTTCTAGAAAAAGAGAACACACAAAAATGTGTCAAAATATGTGACAAATTATGGACGATTTTTGAAAGGCTTCAAAACGAGACAATACTTTGATGATATAATCAGAAAAAATGCCCGACTGCTAAAACTACCGCTAAAGTGAACAGCAAAATAAATAGTCGGGGATCAATGCCGTCCACGTATCGGATTATGTAATGAACGGGGTTTAATTACGGGAGAACAAATGACTGACACAAATCCTTCTGCATTTGCTGAACTACATAAATTACTTCGACTCGCATATGTTGTGAATTTCTAAATGACATTTTAGAAGAAAACACAAATAAGATTGAATTTCACGAGAACGGCAAGCAAATATATTCAAGAATAAAGGTTAGAACAATGCTATGAATTAAATGGTGCAGCATGGAAGAACAAGTCACACAAATAACAATGAGCCAGACTGTAGCGAAATGTAATCAACCAATGGAATACGATCTCGGTGCTGTAATCAATTTCAGACTTTCATTTTTCAGTTACTGCCTTAATAGCGATTCAAAGATGGCATCTATTCTGTAAAACACTGATTTTATTTTATATTCAATGTTAGTGTCATAACTGCAGAGTCCTTCAGGGGCATTTCCTATTATAACCATCGTACAGTTACCGTGAAATTGGCCGCTGTTTACATGGTAGTAGATTTAGTTTCTAAAACTTGTTTCGAGGGGAAAATATTTATACAGAACTTAAAAATGAATACATGTAGATCTCACCTGTGCCACAAGAGATATTCAAAGTGTTTTCCTCCGCTTTCAACACATTTTTTTTAATATCCGAAGATGTTCTGAAATATTCGTATAATATAGTTTGGGATTAAGCATATTAAACACTATTTAATCTGTATTCACTCTCAATTTTAAATTTATTTTTGTCTGTATTGGAACCCCCTCCTGAGTACGAGTCTTACTCATTCAGGAGTGGGCTAGTTTATCTTTCATTGTATTTATTAATTTGTATTCATTTCAAACTTACTAGCAATAAATAGATAGATAGATAGATAGATAGATAGATAGATAGATAGATAGATAGGTAGATAGGTAGATAGGTAGATAGGTAGATAGGTAGGTAGGTAGGTAGGTAGGTAGATAGGTAGATAGATAGGTAGATAGATAGGTAGATAGATAGATAGATAGATAGATAGATAGATAGATAGATAGATAGATAGATAGATAGATAGATAGATAGATAGATAGATAGATAGATAGATAGATAGATAGATAGATAGATAGATAGATAGATAGATAGATAGATAGATAGATAGATAGATAGATAGATAGATAGATAGATAGATAGATAGATAGATAGATAGATAGATAGATAGATAGATAGATAGATAGATAGATAGATAGATAGATAGATAGATAGATAGATAGATAGATAGATAGATAGATAGATAGATAGATAGATAGATAGATAGATAGATAGATAGATAGATAGATAGATAGATAGATAGATAGATAGATAGATAGATAGATAGATAGATAGATAGATAGATAGATAGATAGATAGATAGATAGATAGATAGATAGATAGATAGATAGATAGATAGATAGATAGATAGATAGATAGATAGATAGATAGATAGATAGATAGATAGATAGATAGATAGATAGATAGATAGATAGATAGATAGATAGATAGATAGATAGATAGATAGATAGATAGATAGATAGATAGATAGATAGATAGATAGATAGATAGATAGATAGATAGATAGATAGATAGATAGATAGATAGATAGATAGATAGATAGATAGATAGATAGATAGATAGATAGATAGATAGATAGATAGATAGATAGATAGATAGATAGATAGATAGATAGATAGATAGATAGATAGATAGATAGATAGATAGATAGATAGATAGATAGATAGATAGATAGATAGATAGATAGATAGATAGATAGATAGATAGATAGATAGATAGATAGATAGATAGATAGATAGATAGATAGATAGATAGATAGATAGATAGATAGATAGATAGATAGATAGATAGATAGATAGATAGATAGATAGATAGATAGATAGATAGATAGATAGATAGATAGATAGATAGATAGATAGATAGATAGATAGATAGATAGATAGATAGATAGATAGATAGATAGATAGATAGATAGATAGATAGATAGATAGATAGATAGATAGATAGATAGATAGATAGATAGATAGATAGATAGATAGATAGATAGATAGATAGATAGATAGATAGATAGATAGATAGATAGATAGATAGATAGATAGATAGATAGATAGATAGATAGATAGATAGATGGATGGATGGATGGGTGGGTGGGTGGATGGATGAATGCATGAATGAATGAATGAATAAATAAATACATAAGTAAATAAATAAGTAAATAAATAAACAAATAAAATAAGTCTCTTCTTGCGAAATGTTCGAAATTACTCTTACTGTATTTTGTTCCACTATTTTCAAACTTAAAACTACGAAACCTTGCCTGCAATATGCTTTACACCATCTCAAACAATTATAAAAAATACAATGGTTTCCACTACCCTACGCACGAATGAGTAATTAATTCTGTTTTCTCAAATAATTGTAAAACACATTATTTTGCATTACACTACTCACGAAAGTCTAATTTCTTCATTGTTCTCAAATAATTAGAAGAAAACATAATATCTTGCACTACATTACATGTGAATATGTAATTCCTTTAGTAGCTCACAAAACAGAGGTAAATTGCACACATGCAACCCCCGATAAACGTCCTTGAACTTCAGCGTGACACAGTGCGCTAAATCCCCTTCGGATGACTTCTGTTGATTCCATGAGAGGTTAGGTTTACACCAAGGTTTAAGCCACAGTCGCATTTGTCACATTTTGCTACTTGACTTCTAAAAATGCAACAAACTTAGAATGTAAATGTGCAAAAACGCGACAACCACATTGGACTTCAGAAACGAAGATGGTAATGGGGAAAATGAAATGAGAGATGTGTTTAAACTAATCTGAATTTAAATAAAATGCTAATGGCATAGGCAATGTTTAAAAGAATATTGAGCAATAGAAGTTCCGGAATTGATTTCAAATAGTTGGTGCAATTCATGTAAGTTAAGTGAACAATTTCTTCTGATTGATTTATATAATTTCATCGCATTTTGAGCGACGATTTAGTTGCATGAATCTTGTAAAAACTGGAATTAGAAAACGCCCTTCAGTAAAAGAATTAGCACTCTGCTAACAATAAATCTTGAAGGGCCTACAAGTAAAAAAATTGCAATGTTTGGAGTGCCCATAAAATAATGTATTTTAATGTGATATAAATTCAGAGTAATTGATACTTACATAAGTATATCTAGAGTGTGATAAGATAGATTGAAAGTAATAATATTCCAAGAAACAAATTACATAACTTTTATTTCTACATATTTTATTAATTTTTATCTTTCTGCACAATTATATTGCACAAGCATTTAGCAATTTGCACAAACATAATTTTTCACTTGTGCATTTTTGCAACAGTTATTTGTTTTCTAGCTTAAACTCTGTTTGTTTGTTGATTTTCCCGTTTGTCTATAGTTCAAGTTTTATAATTACTAATCTATAACAAAAATATATTCAAGGAGTAAATTAGGTGCAAAATAAACATCCATTACGTAGTCGTGTGAACCAAGCGTTGCTCGAAGTGGACTTAGACAAATTGACGCTACAGGAGATCGGATATTTTTTTAGTCTAAGGCTGTACAAAAAACCAATACTGAGCACATGTGCTTATGGTGGATCTAAGAACATATTATAGAAACTGCTAGGAAAAGGAAATTCCTTAGAAAGAATCCAGTATAGGGCAGCTAAATTTGTTAAAGGTAAAAGAGAAGATGGAAACGATACGATAAAAGAACTTAGATGGCAAACTTTGGAAAACAGACGTAGGAAAACTAGAATGACATCATTGTATAGAGCACATCTAGGTCAGAAAGCATGGGTAGATATAACGGCTCGGTTAGAAAAGCCAACGTACTATGGTAGGAATGATCATGATTTTAAAATCAAATGTAGGAAACAGAAAACGGATGTAGGTAAATTCTCATTTTAAATAGAACTATAAATGATTGGAATGACCTACATGCAGCGGTCTTTGAGGGCTGTCCTCTCTTAAGGAGATTCAAGAATAACTTAAAAAGTTGTGTATAAAGTGTAAATTAAAATTAAGATGACATTTAACATTTAACTTTTTAAGGTGACATGTATTTATTTAGCCTGACGAGTTACTCCCTTGGTTTGAATTGTAAATTATTTAAAAATAGCGTGTAAGAGGGTCTTAGACTAGAAATGTTTAGCTTAGATGTAGTTCTGTTTTATAAGTATGCATAAGGGTGTAAATATTTGTCTTATTTGAGCTGTTGTATCAGTGAAGCGTGGTGAGTCAGTGAACTTGTGGTTTTACAGTGCAGTGAATAGTTCCGATCAGTGATAATTTATAGTGTAAATGAAATGTGTTCTATAGTGTCAGTGAAATGTGTTCTATAGTGTCAGTGAAATGTGTCCTAAAGTGTCAGTGAAATGCTCATAGTGCCACTACAGTGAGTGAGATGAGAGTAAAGTGAAAGATTATTATCAGTGCCAATGTGAAACTTATGTAGGCCTATACATATATAGGTTGTATTGTAAAATTAGGTTCACTTATTAATTAGGTTATTTTATGTATTATTATTAATTGTAATTATTGTGTTCAATTGTATTGTGTATATAATTATATTGTGTACTGTATAATTGTATTGTGTATTGTAATTTTATTGTGTATTGTTTATATTGTGTATAGGGAAGACTGTTGTACCTCTGAACATTTTCCACATTTTTTTTTTTGATTTTGAAAAATGAAATTTTTTAAATAAAAAAATCCTTGAAATAATTATTGAAGATTCCTTTACAACTTCCTGTATGTATTTTCCTGTTTCACAGATCTATTTAGGATGGAAAAAATAAAATGAAGGAATATGTAATGTGTTCAAAGGTACAACAGGTTCATGTACCTTGGAACATACTCCCTTTTAAGTTGGAACACATTGAATATAGGTGGGAATATAGCTGTAAGAACTGACAATCATATTTAAAATGTTTTTGCAATCATAAACCAGAGCAGGCTTCTCTGATCGAGATTTTATTTCCTGGAGGAGCAATAACTGCTTCAACAGCTTTCTTCAAGGCATCCGGATCAATTGGGGGCCTCTTAACTCTAGACTTACTTAGTGACATGATCTTAAAATAAAACAAAAACAAAAACCGATAGTATCTTGTACCTTGGAACAGGTTCCATGGTACAACATGTTTTGTGTTCAAAGGTACAAGAGGGTGCATTTTTGAACAAATATGGCTCCCAAAACTAGGAATTCGCATAAATCATGGACATTAAAATATGTTATTACTCACCACATGACAGGGAACACACCGTACTTGAAAGATATTAACAAATACAATCTGGTTTTGTGTTATAAAACACATATTAATCAGCGAAATATTTACTTTTGGTACTAAAAAACTTCTTTTGTCTACAGAAATCAAACTTTGCAGTAAATCAAAGTGAAACTATGACCGGAGCTACTTAGCGGATTTATCTACAGTCCACTTCCGTTTGAATCCCCTAGGTAGCAGCAAAAATTAAAAAACAAAAAATGTTCAAAGGTACACTATGCTAAAGGTACAACAGTCTCCCCTACCACTGCCACCGGGTGCTTGCCCACTTGCAGTGTAAATAAATACATACATAAAAAAATAATAATACCAAAAATATAAAAATTGAAAGAAAAATAAAGCGAGAAATGACATAAAATTAACAAAATTATCTTGCTTTGAAATACCTTGATGAAAAAATATAAGCTAATAAATAAGATATTCTGTAAAATTTTCATTATATTATGCTGAATAGTCCAAGAGCAAATAGGAAACGAACTTTGTAAATCTAACATTAGCGGGATAGGCCTTTGATACTTCCCTTAAATTATGTTCCCTTACAGCAGAAAACAGACAATTTATTTTGTGCGAGATCGTGAGTATTTGCTTGGTTTCAGCACAAAAAAAATCCGCGGAAAGTCTAAAATTCCACATTCAGTATTCCCAACCTAACACACATAACAATTTCCCTCTTCTTACCGCTTAAGTGACATATTGATTTTACTGCTTTAGGCTTTTAACATATTATTTTAGAGACGTTCAATATAGTAATAATTATAAATTGGAAACTTACCACTGCAATTTCACCTAAATTGCACTGTTAATTATTGTTTTTGAATATTTGCAAAAATTAAGTAAACTCTACAACTCCACTAAAGTTACTGCATTCGTGACGCAAGTAACATTAAGGAAGCAGTGAAAAATCAACAAGATTCCAGACTCCTTGACCGGGAAAATTAAACTTGCCGATGTTATTACTGCAATATGTTATATAAATAATATTGTGAAAATATTAAAATGAAAAATAAAAACATTACATAACCTTACCGTTTGTTTTAAGTTCGCATTTATGGACTGGGGGAAAAAAAGACAGACGTATATCACGGCCTGCTGGAGTATAGTAAACACAGAAAACATTTTAAAGCAACAATGTTGAAGATAGATACTTTTGTTTTGCAAATTTGCCGTCATTGAACAGAAACCATGATGGAGATTTCATTGAAACTAATTAGAAATTCCTCTTTCAGGTATGTAATAAACGATCTTCGCACAAAATAATGTACGATACACCAGCGGTATGTTTTCTTTCAATTCTCGGAAATTAAAAAAGCTGAACTACGTTTCGCTTTTTCAAAGCTTTTCTCGAACATGAAAACTTCAACATACCGCACTTGTAACGCATATTACTATTTGAGAAGTTTATCGTGTATTTGTCACGTACTTGAAGGGTACTCATAGGAAGAATTTTCATGTTTACTCCTAAATAACGCAGGATAGGGCTGAGTATACGAAGTTATTTGATCAAATATTACTGAAAATAGTCTCTTAATAGTTACTGCTTTACGTGTAAGAGATCGCGTCAGCAATGTCTAGTTTGAATATACATTTACATGCAGTATGCAATTTACATACGCCACGAGCAGACTTAATATTCCATTGCAATATAAACGCCAGAAGCTTGTAACCGGCGCACTTACATAACCAGACACAAGGAGATGAATTCTCACATGATGAATGTTCTCTTTCGCGGTATTCTCTTTGAGGTATGAAAATTAGCTGCAATGGCTTTCCTCCAGCACTCGGTGGAATAACATTCCCTGAACGATCTACGGTTGTTCCAGGGATTCGTTCGTGCGTTCCTCTGAAATTGCCATTGCACGACAATGCGGCCAGTTCCCGGATACCCATTATCACACTAACTTTACAAAATATCACTTCAGCGGGTGAAGGCTTTCATATTACAAACCATTACATCCACTGTGAGTCAATATTCCACACAGTTATGTTCCAGGCGGCTTTCCTCGCTTAAGAGAACGGGGAGCAATCTCGGGAAAATTCTGTGAAATTGTGATGAATAAAGTGACTTTAGAGCGTGTTTGTCCAAGTACAAGGTATTCAAAAAATAGGAGACAGTTTTATTTGATTATGTATCGTTACGTTTTATATAAATTAATCTTAGAAATCTTTATGCTCGACCATGCCGAAATGTAGCAATTATACACCTGGTAGCAGACCTTTAATGCATGTCATTAAAGTACACCTACTCATTAAAGGTCAGGTCTTTCAGACAATGACGACTCAGGTTACAACTGTTCAGCCAATGACAGGTCAGCTTTCTACCGTTATAAAACCGCAAGTATCGATTATTCTCGGATATGCAATCGAAAGAGAATTAGCGAAAAGTCACGGAGGCTGGAAATCCAATACTGTCGCAGAAGGTTATGTTCTGTTACTATAATAATTAGTGTTAATTGTAAATAATATTCAAATAAATTCAATTTGTCATCTCGTTTTTCAATGTCTAATTTTATTTCAATGTTATCTCTGTAGGTTCTTATGGCCTATCAAGGTCAACGTGAACATCTGTTCCTCGGAAAAAATCAATACTTTCGCGTCTGCCAACATCTCACAACATACGGGACATTGGTCAAGTCAGATAAAATAAAATTAATAATATCAAGTTAGAAATATGGTCGAGCATAAAAAGTCGTATGAAACTCGCCTATAATGGTAATTAAGAAGCTCGTATGAAAATTATGAATAAATATCCATACTCACTTCTTAATTACCTGCATTATAGGCTCGTTGCATAATGTACTATTATGATGTTTCTTTACATAATATGCGGGATTCTCTAAAGGCTCATTCACAACGAAAATTAAACATAACGTAAGCGTTAACTTAAGAATATAAACGTTACCGTACGGTAAAATCAAGATCATTCACGATGGGAACATAAACATAACAGCAAACATACTTGGTAACCATGGAAACATAACGACGCCATTTCCTCATATTCTGTCGTAAACTTCAGCGCTCCACGATTGTGTGTTGTTTGCAAATCACGTAAGCATAAGCATGAAAGTTTGGAGTTTGCAAACTTTCATGTTAACGTCTTACGGTAATGTTTATGTCAATGCTTATGTGAATCATTGTGAATGATCCCATTTGGTAGCCTGGGCGCAAACTTCAAAGTTTATGTTACGGTTATGTTTAATTTTCATTGTGAATGGGCCTTAAGTCCATTCGCATAAACACAGCTAACTGCAGCTTAGTTTAGAAGAACAGGAAATAAACTGAATTCTATCTGTAGATGTACTGCATGACACTGATTTTGAATTATGTGAAATTGGTTTAGCGCGAAATATGAGAGAAAATCGTATTTTAATGATTAGGTGTACTGACGCGCTATAATACCGCTAAGTAGGCTGTTACTTGCCCATGTCACTTTTCGAACGCCGACGTACTAAACGAAACCTGTTTCCAGACGTACAGCCGTTAGTAACGAGTTTGTATAAAGCAGTTGTTTCCGAAGCTATAGCAATCCATTAGGAATGCCGAATTATGGAATTCAGTTTTCAAAAATGAATTCTGTCTCTCTAAAGAGGGATATTAATTTTTTAAACGTAATTAGGGAAAACACGGAAATTATACTTGAAGCAAGCAAAGCGATAGGCTTGGAAGTAAATCCCGAAAAGACAAATTATGTCTCGTGACCAGAATATTGTACGAAATGGAAATATAAAAGTTGGAGATTTATCCTTCGAAGAGGTGAAAAAATTCAAATATCTTGGAGCAACAGTAACAAATATAAATGCCACTCCGGAGGAAATTAAACCCAGAATAAATGTGGGAAATGCCTGATATTATTCGGTTGAGAAGCTTCTGTCATCTAGTCTGCTGTTACAAAATCTGAAAGTTAGAATTTATAAAACAGTTACATTGCCGGTTGTTATGTATGATTGTGAAACTTGGACTCTCAATTTGAGAGAGGAACAGAGATTAAAAGTGTTTGAGAATAAGGTTCTTAGGAAAATATTTGGGACTATGAGCGATGGAGTTACAGAAGAATGGAGAAAGTTACACAACACACAACTGCACGTATTGTATTCTTCACATGACACAATTATGAACATTAAATCCAGACGTTTGAGATGGGCAGGACATGTAGCACGTATGAGCGAATCCAGAAATGCATATAGTGTTAGTTGGGAGGCCGGAGGGAGAAAAACCTTAGGGGAGGCCGAGACATAGATGGGAGGATAATATTAAAATGAATTTGAGGGAGATGGGATATGATGATAGAGACTGCTTCCTCGGGATAGGGACCAATGGCGGGCTTATATGAGGGCGGCAATGAACACCCGGGTTCCTTGAAAATCATTTGTAAGTAAGTAAGTAAGTAAGAATATGGACAGATTTGTTGTTCTTTAAGTATTGTTCTTATCATATGAATTTTGCGTTTCGTATACCATGTTAACAATTGTATAATATGTTACCATAAGAAGTCTTTCTTATTTCCTTTATACGTAATCGATTTTGTTTCCTTTATAATGTATATATTATGTCGGAGAAATTTACAGTGCTCTTGCGTTGATGCAAAAAACTTCGTAGTGTCTTTTTTTTTTTTTTTTTTTTTTTTTTTTTTTTTTTTTTTTTTTGCTTTTGACAAAATTTTATATTTGAGATGAATAGAAGACAGAAATTAATGAGTAATATTATATTCTCCTACATTATCTATGACTGTCTGTCTAAGCTGGGTAGTTCTATTCCGCATCTGAAAAAATCTACTAGTTTGGAGTTAAAGAAGTCGTGAAATCAAGTTTGTAAATCATCTTCGTTATCTAAGGAATTCCTCCGAAGATTGTTGAATATAGAACGAAAGAAGTGGAAATCTGAAAGCACAAGATCGTGAGAAAGTGGGGGATGTAGAATAACCTCCCAACCAAGCTCCTGGATAGTAGCTTTCGTCATGTTAGCGGAGTGCGAGCGTACATTGTCGTGCTGCAGCAGCACATGATGAGTTATCTCAGTCGTCTTTTTCAATTGCGGCCGCAAGGTGTCTGAGTAAAGTTCTTGGGAATAAATGTCAGCAGTTATGGTTACAATCTTGGGAAAAAATTTCTTAATACACGACGCCTTCTCTATCCCACCAGACGCACAACATCATATTCTGTGGATGGACACTAACTTTTGTACGGGAAGCTGTATTAAAACGAAAGAACCATTTTCTTGCAGTGTTTTCTCTAATGGAATTCTCCCCGTACACGGTACAAATGTTTCGAGATGTCTCCGCCGCCTTTGCTCCCGTATCAAACTCAAACCGAAGAATATATCGGAAGTGTTCATTTTTTCCACTTGACACTTCATCTTCTTTACCCCACAAATAGCACAAACTATCTTCAAATACGCAAAATTCAAGGCGTATTTACAAGCACAACACTTCAAACAGCAAATGACAAATGACAATTGTGCAGAATAATAGTAAATGAATACATAGAAAATGATTAAGATGTATGTTTCTTTATGCTCGACCATGCCGAAATGTAGTAATTATACACCTGGTAGCAGACCTTTAATGCATGGCATTAAAGTACACCTACTCATTAAAGGTCAGGTCTTTCAGACAATGACGACTCAGGTTACAACTGTTCAGCCAATGTCAGGTCAGCTTCCTACCGTTATAAAACCGCAAGTATCGATTATTCTCGGATATGCAGTCGAAAGAGAATTAGCGAAAAGTCATGGAGGCTGGAAATCCAATACTGTCGCAGAAGGTTATGTTCTGTTACTATAATAATTAGCGTTAATTGTAAATAATATTCAAATAAATTCAATTTGTCATCTCTTTTTCAATGTCTAATTTAATTTCAATGTTATCTCTGTAGGTTCTTATGGCCTATCAAGGTCAACGTGAACATCTGTTCCTCGGAAAAAATCAATACTTTCGCGTCTGCCAACATCTCACAACATACGGGACATTGGTCAAAGTCAGATACAAAGAAAATTAATAATATCAAGTTAGAAATATGGTCGAGCATAAAAAGTCGTATGAAACTCGCCTATAATGGTTATTAAGAAGCTCGTATGAAAATTATGAAACTCGCTTGCGCTCGTTTCATAAATATCCATACTCGATTCTTAATTACCTTCATTATAGGCTCGTTGCATAATGTACTATTAAAGACTTGTTTATACCTTACATTTCCTGGGTTTGTCTCAGGACTTAGGAGAGACACATTATAGTAATTTGGTAGTATAAGAAAATATTCTGTAGAACATCACAGGATCTAAAGTTGGCTCTTTCTGTTTAGTAGCAGAACAAGAACAATTTCCGAAGTTGTGTACACTTGGGCAGGTGATACATGGTTACGGTCGGCCAATATTTACACGCAACCGTGAGGTTTATTGTTCTCTCCCGAGGGAGTTCGATCCAAGGTTCGCGAACTCTTACGCAACTCGGAAATGGATTTATTACAGAGCTTCAAGAACCCAACGACCATTAGTGTTTTTGGTTATTGTCACAATGCTTTAGCTTTAATTCACAATCACATTCAACATCTGGTACCACATGCATGCGGGATGATTACAATGAAAACTGCCCGCACATGTGCAACTTAATATTTTAAACCAAAACTTTCAAGATTAAATTAATATTTACGTCATCCTGAGACAATAATTATTCTGAGATGTGAAAAGACTAGAGTTATTGTTGAATTCAGCTCATTCAAAAGAGTTTATGTAATACAAATTATACTAGCTTTATTTTTAAGGCGGCTGTCTGTTAAGAGGAGCAACGTTTCAAATCGAATTATTTGCACTGGTGGACAAAATTGAGCCTGATACATTTTCATATATTTTAGGATGCGATCTTTCACGCTGTGAAATCTAACTGTATCAAATCGTGTTCGTTAACAGTGTAAATGACTGCTTAAAAGTAGCGGTTGTTTCCAATCGTGTTCAGTCCCTTATAATATCTGTTTCATATGAGGAGGTCTGTTCCAAACCATATTAAGCCCACTGATGTAATTTTTTCAGGAGAGATAAAAAACTGTTTTTGTGCTAACTAAGTGAGATAAACTCATCAATCATCAATAGCTAACAGGGTTTAGGCCATTTGGCCTGTTCCGTCTCAGGTGAAAAGCTGGTCCCTCCATCACTTCTTCGGGCGTCCACGATCTCTGTATCCAAGGGGTCTGTAATTTAATAATCTCTTGGGTAGCCTATCATTTGGCATCCGTAGAACATGCTCATGCCAGTTGCTCCGATACTTGTGGATTGTCTCTGTAATGGCTGCGATATTTAGTTCTTGTTCGGATGTCTTCATTATATTTATGGTCATAGAGAGTGTAGCCTGCTAGCGGTCTTAGTATCCTCATCTCAGCTGCTTCTATTCTTTTCCGTTAATTAGTTGTTAGAGTCCAAGTTTTTGATCCATATAGCGAAGTTGGAATGGCCATTGTTTTGTAGAATTTCAAAATTGTGTCTTGCCGGACCTTCTTAAACAGTGTATTTCTAATTGTTCTTAGCATCTGTTGAAATTTGGCTAGTTTATTATCTATATCTCGAGAATGAATATAGGAGAGATTACAGCCAAGATAAGTAAAAGCATTTACTTGCTCTACTCCAAAGTTATTGATAACTATTTTAGTTCTTATAGAATTTTTACCAATAAAGGCCAGGGAGATAAACTAAAATACTAAAATTATTAATTACTGGAAGAACTTAATTTATCAGAATCAATTACATTTAAAATCACTTTTACATCAAACTGTCCTGAAATTCAGAAAATATCATGGACTTAATACGATTTGACGTGAATATAAAAAGAAAAAAATGTTTTTTCCTCAATATTTGTAAAAATTCAACCAAAGTAATTGTGTGAGTAATAGATAAGACTCCTTCTATGTAATGCTGGCAATGTTCATTAATGCTAACGTTCTTGAATATCGTTAAAAAAAACCCTTTCAGATCCTTATCAATGTTTCTGGCACCTATGCTGGCATTGGTTCGAAATCGTTAAATCAATATCAATGTTTCTGCTGATTGAAACGAGAATACATTGTACATTACATGATTATTTTAGAAAATAATTTTTTAATGAAAATAAGTATCCTAACAACTCTTAATTAAAAGTATAGTAAAAATATTATACCAAAATTCACTTTGTTGCTGCCGTGCTGTTTTCTTCTTCATTCTTTTCCTGTTTCCTCTGATATTCTTACCTTTATGCACTTCTCTTTCCATTCTCACGGATCTCACAAGCACAACTGGACTGCAGCGGTACTGAATAGTACAAAGGTCGACAATAAGTCAATACTGTAAATTGGCGCTAGTTTTTCTCAGTGCAGGAAACTTAAAACGCAACTTTACAATAAAAAATATTAATTGGTTTTGGAGAGAATACGGTTTGACGCGGACAAAGATGTGGACATAATACGGTTTGCTACGAACACCAAGTTTCATGCATTCTTTTGAAGGGAATGTAATACAGTTAGACTAAAACAGACTTCATGGAATGATAGAACATGTTCAGAACTACATGAAATCATATAAAACTCAATTTTGTCCGTGGGTGGACTTAATACAGTTTGGAACGGACCTCCTCATATCGGCTATTACATCCGATATTCATGTTATAGAACTGGTATATTGGTATCGTTATCTCATGAAACCAAATGCATGAGTGCATCGTAGTTTACAGTAAGAACCTTCTGGTGGGGGATGTGAACTAGTAGAAGGGTAGCGAGGGAGGAAAGCTTCTCAGCCCACTTTCTTCTTCTCCTAACGCGCAGGTAGGTTTCACGAGATACCGAATGGCCTATAAGTAGATATTGTTTTCCCACGAGTTCTTAAATATACTGGGATTAATCAAATTTCTTTTTTTGACGAATGATGCCGATCATAAACAAAACTTCTATATTAATCTGTCGACTTTATATCTGGCTGTTATTATGTTGACATCTTGGTCTTGCAAAGTACTATTCATAGTGTTTAAGTATTCGAAAAATATAGTAACACGGAACGCCAGTCCAAGAAGCCAAAGAGGAGGAAAAAATAGGATTTTTATACTACAATATCACAGTCTAGTAATACAGTCATGAAGCTCAATATGTAGTAAATATGCATCCATAGACAGTTGCTAACCGCTAGGATTGCTACTATCGCCTCATTACAGACAATGCGAAATAGTATTTGCACAGTCTATTTTTCCTAGTACCCTCATAAACTCAAGCTTCGTGACTGTATATACCAGACTGTGACACTATCTAGTCTTTCAGGTAACGAGTTTGGGAATCACTGCACTGAAGGTTAAGATCTACATGAAGAGTTAGGCCGGGTGCACACAAAATCAGACGCGATACGACGCGGCAGCTTAAAGGTAAGCGTTCACTACATCGCATCGCACTCCTCGGACGAATCGCACGCAACGGATATTTTAAGTGCAGTGCGTTCACTGTAACGGCTCCACCTCATCGCCTCATCGGATTCCCCTATCAGCTGTTTAAAACATATGACGTACGATATTGACATTACTGAAAACAGAGGGGTTTTGAGGTTAGGTGTAATAATCATGAGTGCTAGCGAATAAAAATTTGTAGTTGTTTCATGCTTCTTAATTGAAGAGGAGGAAACGAAAGAGATATTGGTTACATAATATATATATGTAAGAAACGACTTGATTACTGTAATGGGAATGCCTCAAATTATATAATTCTTCGCAATTTTCTACACGCGAAATAAGTTTTCCGTCTGCCATTTTGGCGCGACACTGAACATGGCACAACATAATAGTAACAGTTGACCAATTAAAATTGATTTATTAAAGAAGGTCATGATCGCACGCATCGAAAAAGTTTACTCATCCGAGAAACATGGACGGATTTACCGAGAGCCGATGTGTGCGATACGCTATAGTGAACGAGGTTACATAACAATTGCAGCTAAGATTGTCTTTTTCCGATCCGTGCGATTCGTCCGATGAGTGCGATACGATGTAGTGAACGCTTACCTTAACACGATCTGCTCGCGACAACTGATTTGCTAGCTGTGTGAGTTTGGAAAACTTGGCCTAGGCTAGAAAATGGCGTCAATGAAAGAGGACTGTCTATATGAGAAATTCTATTGTTTTCAGTTATTATTTCCTAAGGATGCCTACGCATAAAAATCTAAACGATTGAAAAAAAGTCTTAAAATTAAATTCTAGGAATATAGTGCACAAACGTCATTTTGTATGTTTATGACTACTTCACGACTTACAATAAAGAAAAATAATATATTAAATCAATAATGAGTGATAGTAGTCTATAGAGGACAGAAGTAGGCTTACTACAGATTATTATTATTATTATTATTATTATTATTATTATTATTATTATTACTATCACTATCATCATCATCATCATCATCATCTCTTCATGGATTAGGAGATTTCTCCTGTTCCTGCCTCATGTCTCTCCATCTCTTCATCGGTCTTCCAACGTCTCTTCTACCATGTGGTTGATAATCATTTTAGGGTAACGAGTTTTATCCATCCTCTGCAAATGATTTCTCCATCTATCTCTATATTGTTTTATTTGATCATTTATTGGACAAATGCCTAATTCTTCTCTTATTTCTTCATTTTTTATTTTATCCATTATTGTACAGCCTTTTATAGCTTTTATATATATCTCATTTCTGCTGCATTTATCTCATTCCATTCCTTTTTCTTTTATCGCCCATGTTTCACAACCATACGTTAACATTAGAATCACCACTGTTTTATAAAATTTTAAACTACTCTAGTTTCCTTTCTTGTTTTTCTTTTTAATGTTCTTGCTAATATTCCACAAGTGTTCTGGAATTTACTTACTTTATTATATAGATCATGATTACATTGATACGTTATGTTACATTCTAGGTAGTCAATTTTCTGTACTTGTTCCAGTACTATATCTTTTATTACTATTTTGGGTCTATGAAGGTACTGTTCGTTTCATTAATTGACATTTAAAGTCCATATTTTTATAACACATTTCCCAATTCAAAAACATTTTTCTGCAAATCATTTTCTGTTTCTTGTATTATTATAATGTCATCAGCGTAGAGTAGCATATTCATTGTATTATTCCTATTTATTCTAATTCCTGAAGGTAATTTCCCATATATTTCTCTCAAAATATCATCCACACACACACACACACACACATATATATATTAAAACATTACGGAGACAAACTGCATCCTTGCCTTAGACCACTATTAACTTTCATTTCTTCTGAAAATCGTCCATTTCCTAATCTTATACTTATTTTAGGTGCTTTATATATATATATATATATATATATATATATATATATATATATATTTATTGTAATACTTTTATTAAACGTCTGGAGTATCCCTTCTTTTCTAACATTTCCCATAGTAGGTTTCTCTTTATCCTATCGTATACTTTTAAGGAACGCGGACGTTAATTGCCAACCTCACATAAGCCCGCCATTGGTCCCTATCCTGAGCAAGATTAATCCAGTCTCTATCATATCCCACCTCCCTCAAATCCATTTTAATATTATCCTCCCATCTACGTCCCGGCCTCTCCGAAAGGTCTTTTTCCCTCCGGCCTCCCAACTAACACTCTATATGCATTTCTGGATTCGCCCATACGTGCTACATGCCCTGCCCATCTCAAACGTCTGGATTTAATGTTCCTAATTATGTCAGGCGAAGAATACAATGCGTGCAGTTCTGTGTTGTGTAACTTTCTCCATTCTCCTGTAACTTCATCCCTTTTAGCCCCAAATATTTTCCTAAGCACCTTATTTTCAAACACCCTTAACCTATGTTCCTCTCTCAAAGTGAGAGGGTCAAGTTTCACAACCAGAGAGAACAACCGGTAATATAACTGTTTTATAAATTCTTTCACATTTTTGGCAAGAGACTGGATGATAAAATCTTCTCGACCGAATAATAACAGGCATTTCCCATATTTATTTTCTGTTTAATTTCCTCCCGAGTATCATTTATATTTGTTACTGTTGCTCCCAGATATTTGAATTTTTCCACCTCTTCAAAGGATAAATTTCCAATTTTTATATTTCCATTTCGTACAATATTCTCGTCACGAGACATAATCATATACTTTGCTTTTCGGGATTTACTTTCAAACCTATTTCTTTACTTACTTCAAGTAAAATTCTATCCTATCGTATGCTTTATCTAAATCTATAAAGGCTATATGTGTTTCCAAATTATACGTAACACTGGTAATGCGGGTAGAGGACATAATAACTATTGTTAAGGCTCACAGATATAGTCGATTGTTGTTGTTGTTATTATTATTATTATTATTATTATTATTATTATTATTATTATTATTATTATTATTAACATTGATATTATTAATATCAATGTTATTATTATTAGTATTGTTATTAATTATTATTCACGTAGTGCTTTCATCTCATTTGCAATTTCTCACATATTTTCGAAAACCACATTATTGTCGTGATATTATTTCAAAGACTGTACTAAAACAACTAATTTATCCGCATCGAGCTCCATTATGAATAACGTGCACTACACAACAATATAGTATTTGTAGATAGTGAAAGCTTGCAATCATAGCCACTACCAACGCATGCGCAGTAAACTGCAGCTATCAGACAGTCTCCTCGCGACGAATTTCAAGCAGTCATTCGATGTTGTTTCTCCGTGTCTCCTCGTGTCTGCTCGCGACCGCCGCGCCGCGTCTGATTCTGTGTGCTTCACATCATAAGAAATCAATGGGAGACAAGTACCATCAGACAAAATGTCGCGTCGCGTCTGATTCTGTGTGCACCCGGCCTTAAGGCCACAGAGACTGTAGTATTATCCACTCGGGACACTCAGATTAATCAACAATAGGCGCAGTCTGATAAATGACGCTGAGTAATTGAGTCGGTTTGTAACAGAGTTGACGGACATGAATCCGATAAGTATGCTGTAGGGATTGCGCACTTCACAGGGGACAGCACGGCCCATTATTCTCCAGGACAACCACAGTAAATCCAGACATGGAATAATGTACCTCATTACACAAATAACAGTCTGCTACTGACCCAGAATCTGGAGAATGCATACTTCTTTTGACCTACTGATGGGCATAGTTTTTATTTTCTCATTACATTAAGGGTACGGGGAGGGTATCGTGATGCGACAAAAATTTAATTTGTTTCGACAGAAATGTGAGTTTTCGGCATCTACAGGATAGAAAAAGTTACTTCAGTAGTGTCGTCACTCTGTCTGTCTTTCTTCTTGACTGTGGACAGCCATTTTTGTAAACTATTTAAAGGTTAGGTACAGCTTACAGCAAGTAAAATTTTGGAAATAGTCAACATTTTTTCGTTGTACAATAATGAAAATTAATATGTGTAAAACACTGTCCTTCTGCTATATGAAGAAAATACGTTTACGTTTAAAAATATTTAATTTTTTTTTTCAAAATGAAGTTCACTGTGCAGTGATGAAGCGTTTCCGACATAACTCAAAAACTATCCAACATTGTGTGATGAAATTTTTTGTGTGTATTTATGCATGTCATATCTACAATATGATGCAAAATCACTTCTCTACCTTTGATAGATTGTCCGATAAAAATAAATTCTTAAAAAAGGTCAACTATCAGTATTTTCTTCTAACACAAAATAAAAATATATATTATTTATTAAGGAATGAAGTTGAAAGAGCATGACATTATAAACATGAGTTTAAGCAATAAAATAAAAGAGAGAGAGAGAGCATGAAAAAGTTAACAAATGTATGAGTTATGGGGGAACGCTTCATCACTGCACAGTATACTGAAGAATTTTGAAGAAATATATTAATATTTTTTTAAATCCTAAAAATATTTTTTTCATATAGCAGAAGGACAGTGTTTTTACACATACAAGTGTTAATTGTTGTACAAGATACAGTAATGGAGGAACAAAATGTTGAATATTTCCAAAAATTTTACCGCTGTATGCTGTATCTAACCCTTTAACTCATTTGCTCATATTCAGTAAATATGAGTTACGGTGTCAAGAAATAATGCAAGTAACAAAATACAGGATGAACGCAAAGTCTTTCCCTGATTATAAATTTTTATTGCTGGAAAAAATAGAACATAGTATGATATAGAAATATAAAAATTGGAAACTTATCCTTTGCTAAGGTGGAAAAATTAAAATACCTTTGAGCAACAGTAACAAATGAAGGGTTGATAGGAAAAACAACCTATGTCAGTTTTGGTCAAAAATGAGTTATCGGTACTAATGAAAAGCTGAAAGCGTGTGGCATCTGGGTATGCTTATGGATTCTGGAAAAGCAGCCTCTGTCAAAGATTATAGCCTTGTAAAATATAGGTGGTTCTACAAAAACAACCTATGTCAAGACCAATTCTAGAAGAATAACCCTTGTCATTTGACATGGGCTGTTTATGACGGAAAAATTGTGGCAGCATTTACATTCAGACATAAACAACTATGAGCATTCTTGGAATAACTAGAGACAGGATGAAAACTATTCAATCATCACTCATAACCACTGGAAAGGAACCCCTAGAACGTAGAGGTAAATTATGATACTAGGCCAAACCAAATATCTGAAGAAATAGAAGTTCTTGTACAAAATAACATAAAACCTTTCAAATGTAGGCAATCACACTACTCTCTTCGTGGCAATCCACACACATTTTATTTGTCCGAAACTTTGACAGTTAAGCAGATGCATAGAATATTTCTGGATATGTACCAAATTGCTTTTCCATACAAAACTTTTTGGAGTGTATTTACAATTATGTTCAAGCTGAAGTTCGGAGTTCCACGATCTTCTACATGTACAACTTGTGACTAGCTTACTCTGAAAATCAGTAATTGTTCAATTGAAGAGAAGAAACAGCAGCTTCGTGGCCAAAAAGAACTTCATCTAAGAAATGCAGAGGCAATCTATGATCTGAATAGAAAATGGATGCAAAATGATCGTGAAAGAAAAGTATCAATTACATCCTCTGGCTTCAGGCACAATTTAACCCTTCCAAATCTACAAAAAATTCCAGCGTTTTAAGCGTGCCAGTTGTGATATTATGTGTTTGGGGTGCATGATTTCAGTGACCATATGGTTTGTATGTATGTATACAATGAGTGTGTATGAAACAAGGTTCAAAGGAGTGTTACGTAACTTCTTCATAATTACTTCGTGAAAAACCACGATGACATGATAGAGGATCTTGTACTGCTATCAGATGAGTGATCAGAGCAAAACAAGAACTACATATGTGATGGTTCATTTTCTGTACATGTTAGAATACTGTTTTAATATGTTGAAATCAATCACATTTTCCCACTGCAAGGCCACTCGTGCTTACCGAATGATTAATATTTCTCTATCATAGAGGAAAGAAACAGAAGAGTTGTTGAAATCTCAGCAGAATGGAACGAAATAATGCGACATATCGCTCAAAACTAAGTCCTTTTCAAGTTATCAATATTAAGCAAGATGACCTCTATAATGTCAAAGGAGTCATTGACGAGTTTTTTTCTGAAGACTCTCCGGCCAGCAGTTAAACTTAAGGATGCTAGGATGTTCAAAATAACTCGGGAACATGCATTCTTTCAAATCAGAGATACATACAATGGAATATGGAGTCATGTGCCATAAAAAATTAGGAAACTGGCAAAGCTCTATACAGATCCTATTCCTTTGAATCTAGAAAAACTTCGACATTCGAAAACCCTGTATCATGTGTAGAAACCCATCAGTGTGTGATTTTACAAATCACTTGAAAGTTCTATTCCAGATGTTCAGATTGAAAGTGATGCTGATGATGATCTTTCCGAGAATAATTAGACTAAAGAGTAGGATTGGAATAGGAATGAAAGAAAAAAGTGAACTATAATATCAATAATAATGTCTTCTAGAATTTTTGTTAGTGAGAAGTTACTTTTTTAAATTTTGGAAAAAGTTGTAAAAATATATTAGTGTGAATACAGTGTTCATTCATTCATTCATTCATTCATTCATTCATTCATTCATTCATTCATTCATTCATTCATTCATTCATTCATTCATTCATTCATTCATTCATTCATTCATTCATTCATTCATTCAATCATCCATCCATCCATCCAGCCATCCATCCATCCATCCATCCATCCATCCATCCATCCATCCATCCATCCATCCATCCATCCATCCTTTGATTCTTATGTTCACATTATTGTTCTGTTTTATCTTTTTTCTAGGAAGAAGAACCCATGCCAATGCAAAGTCCCCAGAAATGCACAATAACTTGAATAATAATATTTAACAACTAAACATAGTACAAGTAATATATTTATAAAGCATTAGGGTATTTATATCTACAGTTTCAGTTTTTTACCCTTTCAACATAATAAGATGTAATGTTTTTTTCCCTCTCCTGAAAAAAAGTGTTTTTTTTTTTTTGACATGGGTTGTATTTCCTATCAACCCTTCAAATATAAATTACACTTGACAGGAAAATAAAAGCAGAATAAATATGGGAAATACTTGATTTTATTCGGTTGAGAAGCTTTTATCATTCAGTCTGCCCTCGAAAAGATCTGAAAGTTATAAACTGGAAATTCGACATTCTAGTCGTTCGATTAATAGTGCGTTTTATAAATCAAGTCAGATACAATTATTTATTCTCGAGATTATAAAAATCAGTTCTGCTTGAAATGCAGGAAAGTAAAGTTTATGAACTTGAGTAGAACCGTTAGTTTTGAATGTAAAGTAAGGAGGTGGATTTGATTAATTTATTTGGCTGAATATGCTATTATTTCGTTTATGAATATGCTATTTTTTATTCCTTTAGGTAGTATCCTTAATTTTACTTATATTTTTTTTACTTCAAACTGTCTTTTGTTTCCTTTGACGTGAATACATCTGTAAGTCCGGTCCAGTACTAGGGTGTCATCCCAGAAAGTAGAAAGACACATTTCCAGGCCAGTTTTGTCGCGAAAATTCTAATGAAGTGAACGGCGATTAAAAGACGAAGGATCAATGTATCCAACGTGATCTTCAGTTGGAGCGGGTGACGTCATACAGAGATATGCGGGGGTGGAAAGTTGAAGCGGGACGCACTGCAGGTACAAAGTACAATATATTAGACTAACTTACCTTCTTTTAACAATTTCAACACTTTTCAAAATGTTAAATTTGTATAAAGTTTTATATTCAGATATTTTATGTGAAACATTTTTAGATTAAATATTTATCCACATGACTATTAAATATTCTAACCAGCATATTTTTCAACTGTATATTTTCAACTTATCTAAGAAGGATATTAAAAAATCTTTAGATCCGATTTGGTCTCAATCTCTATTACGTTTTTATTTAGAACAAAAATCCACTGATTTTGCATAACTTTATTATTTTACGTGCATCATACTAGGTTGGATTGAGTCGTAACATTCATCATGGACAAAGTTTGTTCAGATGTTCAGGAGAAATATTTGTCCCAAAACAGACAGACAGTATCCAGATGCAAGGTTTACGACATGAGGAGCGCTGGCAACGTGTACTTTCGTGAGAGTCTTGGGATGGATATCCTGCAGTATCATAATACCTTGGGAGGTGGCAAAACATAGAGAGGTACTTGAAAAGTTTTCTTTTATGGCAGTTGAAAAACGAATGGTCTGTACGAGGGAGAGAAAGAAATGGCGAAGAATGAAGAATACTGTCAAACAATCGTAACAGGGCCACGACGCGACAAGATAGCGCTCACTAGATGCACTGCCGTGTGCTACACGAATGGGAAATGTTTGTACGAAATGTTCATTCTGAGCCTTTGATAATTTGAGAAAATGGACTCCTAAGTCGTGAGTTTTTTAAATTATAACATTCATACAACATTTTTAAGGTAAAAAAGTGCAGCGAATAAGGGCTGAAAGATACTCAAGATTTTTATTATTATTATTATTATTATTATTATTATTATTATTATTATTATTATTATTATTATTGTTATTATTATTTTACTGGAACCAAGTAAAGAGATAGGTATGGAAGTAAATCCCTAAAAGACAAAGTATATGATTATGTCTCGTGACGAGAATATTGTACGAAATGGAAATATAAAAATTGGAAATTTATCTTTTGAAGGGGTGGAGAAGTTCAAATATCTTGGAGCAACAGTAACAAATATAAATGATACTCGGGAGGAAATTAAACACAGAATAAATATGGGAAATGCCTGTTATTATTCGGTTGAGAAGCTTTTATCATCCAGTCTGCTGTCCAAAAATCTGAACGTTAGAATTTATAAAACAGTTATATTACCGGTTGTTCTTTATGGTTATGAAACTTGGACTCTCACTTTGAGAGAGGAAATAGGTTAAGTGTGTTTGAGAATAAGGTGCTTGGGAAAATATTTGAGGCTAAAAGGGATGAAGTTACATGAGAATGGAGAAAGTTACACAACACAGAACTGCACGCATTGTATTCTTCACCTGACATAATTAGGAACATTAAATCTAGACGTTTGAGATGGGCAGGGCATGTAGCACGTATGGGCGAATCCAGAAATGTATATAGAGTGTTAGTTGGGAGGGCGGAGGGGAAAAGACTTTTAGGGAGGCCGAGACGTAGATGGGAGGATAATATTAAAATGGATTTGAGGGAGGTGGGATATGATGATAGAGATTGGATTCATCTTGCTCAGGATAGGGACCAATGGCGGGCTTATGTGAGGGCGGCAATGGACCTCCGGGTTCCTTAAAAGCCAGTAACTAAGTAAGTAAGTATTATTATTATCATCATCATCATCATCATCATCATCATTATTATTATTATTATTATTATTATTATTATTATTATTTGCTCTTAGAACCTTGTATAAAACATTTCATGAAAACCCATGCAGATATTGATAAGACATGACTAAGTTAAAAAAGACGAACTTCGGTGTAACTTAGGCGGTACAGAATGTTCGCAGTGATGTCAAACGATTTGTAACAAATAAGGCTTCAATTTTAATTGAACAACAATCAGGAGTAGAAAAATTAAATTCAAATAATTCATGAGTGGAATTGAGTAAAGACAGATAATTTGCTAATGCAAGGAGTTTCAGCACAGCTAAGTATCTCAAAGTAATAGATGTTCATTGTCTCTGCTCACGGTTATATTAACAGCAATTCTATCACGCATAAAACTGTGGCTGTGTCTCCGATACAGTGTATCCCGATTTATTTTTATTTGTGATCTTGTCTTTTGTATTTTTGATTAGTTGTAATTAAAAAAAAATTTACAAATTTCAAGTTAATATATGAATGATGTCTATTACTTTTCCTTTGCCAATAGTTTGATTTACTGCTTGTTCGACGTAAACTAATAAAATTGTACTCCTTTTGATTTTGCTTAAGGTGACTCTGACTTGGTTTTAGGAATTAATGCCAAATCAGTGAAAACCATTATAATAGAGAAAAGTATATATCGTTTTCCTGATACATATTCTTTTCTGTATACTCATTAATATTATTTGGTTACCACACTTATCTATTCACCAATTCATGAGTTTAGTCTATGTAAATATCATGACTAAATTTAATTTAATTTAATTTCTTTTATTGCACCATTCAGGAATATAATTGCAAAAGGTTAAGTCAAAAAGAAAGAATTTGCACAATAAAAATACATAAAAACTTGCAAACCAGTATTAATGTACATTGATGTTCAAAGATATCTAATTTTTGATCGTGTAAACGAAATATCTAATCACGGTAAAAGTCAGAACCAAAGATATAACAAACTGACAAACTTTGAAATAATTCCGCTAGTTCTCAGTAGGTACACCCATTATTAGGACGGATTAAAAAGTATTTGGGAAAATGTTTGACAATATGAACGATGTCCCGCTAAATCTAGTGTTCTTTCACAATCATTAGAGGGGGACGAAATTTTTAATTTTACAATAAGGGTATATTTATATACTATTGGCGACACTGACTGTTACTTTCGCCATCTATTCATAGAAGTTAATAACTAAAGAAGCGACACTTACTTAGACGAAAAAAATTATCGAAGACTATCGATTTGTTGGTAGAGATATCTTTGAACTTCATTATAGGTACATGGAACTCGAAGCAATATTTGAGCTCGCATTCAATTACGATGTTGTTAAGCAAATTTTGACATACCTTATAATGATGAGACAAATCTACTTGCATCAAAATTGATAGACTGCGTTATGCTATAATTGCTATTTACTAGGTGTCAACATGTTCAGACTCGTGTAAATTACATGTCACAGATTGTATGTCAAGGTCACCGAATCCTATTTTCTTTGTCAGAATTGAACCAAAATTTTTTATTAATTTAGAAATTTCAATCACTAAAAGCAAATTCGATGTTATACCTAACGATGAAATTTAAAAGTTTCAATACCGATTAATATATACTCCTTACACCAGCGATTCCCAAAGTGTGGGTCGCGAGATGATTCACAAAAAAAAAAATTCCTTATTAACACATTGTTGTATTCAGAAACATAAACAAAATTGAACGTAATATTAAAATAAAAACTTTCAGTAGTTAGGCCTACAGCTAAAGTAAAAAGTAATTAATGTTATAGCCAAATATGTCTGTTTTTGAGAAAGTAGCTTCTCAAATCTTCGCTCTGTATTCAGTATGCACAAAATTGCATTATTTCTAATTTCAAGGAGATTTCTCGCTGTTGTTTTGATGGAAATCATATACTGGAAACTTATTTTGCAAAAATACGAGTTTGCAAATGCTATCAAAACTGTAAGAGTTTCTTTTTCAAGCTCGAGGTGTTCTTACATTCCTTTGATCTAAAACTAATTTGCGCTGTGAAAAAATTATACTTTTAACCTTCCATCAGTAAGCACATATTTTAATAAGTCTTTTCTTATTTTTTCCTTTAAATTCAACCAGTTGAGTGCAAATGTTAGAACGGATTCAGTATCTATATGTCACTGTCATGATTGTTTTGAGTTTCTTCCGGAAGATATTCAAGAAGCCGTTGTTTAAAATTGTGCAAAGTTAATGGTATGTCCACAAAAACAAACTAAGAATTTGTAGTGTCATACGATACGTAGCTAAATTTTCCGTGAGTTCTTTAATGCACTAGAATGAATAAATTTTCTTCCGTCTAATAATGTCTACCGCAAAACAAGTTTCTTTATAAATCCGTCGATTTCATCTCTGGCTGTTATGTTAAAATCTTGACTTCGCAAACTACTATTACAAATGTTCTAAGCGTTTGAAATATAATATATATATATATATATATATATATATATATATATATATATATCAGAAAGGAATGCCAGTCTAAGAAGCCAAAACGAATTGAAACAGTACAAAATCGAGGAAAAGTTTGAAAAATTAGCAGAGGTCGCAACTGCCAAGATTAGGGTAAACTGTATAGTGATTGACCACTTTAATGAATAATAAAAAAGAATGAAATAGCGGAAAACAGTGGTAACTTATTAAGAGAAAAAGGCATTGGGTCAAGTGAAGATTCAGAAACAAATCAAAATCAATAAACAAAAGAAAAAGAAAATTTTAATGCAAAGATAAATTAAATTAACACAACAAGTCCACTTTTACAGTTATTGACCGTCTACTGCAACTGCACAGTTATTGAATACTCATTTATTAGTGATTGAACAACACATTTTCACAATTTTCACTTTTTTCTTGTCTGTTTCGTTTCTCTTCTTCTGATCTTTCTCATTAAGAACTATTCGCCACCGGCGTAGCTCTGTCGGCAAAGGTGTTTGCCTGCCGATCCGAAGTTTCGTTCGGGCGCGGGTTCAATTCCCGCTTGGGCTGATTACCTGGTTGGGTTTTTCCGAGGTTTTGCCCAACCGTAAGGCAAATTTCAGGTAATCTATGACGAATCCTCGGCCTCATCTCGCCAAATACCATCTTGCTATCATCAATCCCATCGACGCTAAATAACCTCGTAGTTGATACAGTGTCGTTAAATAACCAAGTTAAAAAAATAAGAAAAGAACTCTTCTCGCTGCCTTTTCTTTCATTTCTTATTCGCTTCCTTTCTTCTCTTGCCTCTTCTTCCATTTTTCTCTTTTGTGCCTTATCAGAAGCAAGTGTGTGTCATTTCTCTGATGTTATTACAAATGGCTTCACCCAGCACTGGACGAGGACCAAAGAACACTTTTCATTCAACGGGATACTTATTTCTGGACGCTAAAGTTGCTTTTAGGACACCAAACTTCTTGGCAGCTTCATTTAAATCAAAGCCACTGCGGACAGGTTCTGTAGCGTTTCGTAAAGCTTCCCCTGTATAATGCACTTTACCTGGCTTAGGCATTATAATATAGTATCAGTCCTGTAAAAATCCCCATCATTTAACCGATAACATATATAGAATTGGAGCAAATTGGTCATTATTCTAACAAATAATTTATGAACGACCAATCATTGTAGTCTGCGGACATACACTTTATAGTGATTGACCACGGGGCATTTTTATGTCATATAAAAACTTTAACAAAGTAATATTCTGTGGACGGAAACCTTATACCTTTTCTCACACTGTGAGTGTAAAAACGAGCACCAGAATTTATGTATCCTTTGCAGAATAAATAAATTATTGCGTGCATTATTCTTAGCAATTTCTCTAGTTACTTACACTTGTTTACGTTCAGTTGCATTTCCAATCGATTTCAGTCCTCTCAGACAACAGACACTAACTCAGTGGGATGAACAGCGACAACTAACCACAAATAAGGGTTGTTACTAGAGGTATATGCAGCAAAAAGTGAAATCACGATCGTGGTTTATTCACAATATACTTGAAAAAAGGAACCGGTCAATCACCGTATACTGGTCAATAACTACCTAGCTTACCCTATATCAGCGTCGCTGGTGTGCCGGAATTTTTCCCGCAGGAGTTCTTTTATATGCTAAATCTACTGACATGAGCCTGTCACATTTAAGCACACTTAAATGCCATCGATCTGGTCCGGGATCGAACCCACAATCTTGGGCATAGAGGGCCAGCGCTATACCAACTGCGACAACCAGGCTGACAATATAAGGTCAAATTATTAGCAAGTTTTGATGTTTTTATTCATACTTCTGTGTTATTTAACAAACTCCGATACAACAATCATATCGTAGCTCAACCTAACTGGCCAACATACAACATTTTAACACTAACTCATAGTTTTCTGTCCAAGGACAGGTATTTCATTGCAAACCCATCATTATCCAATCTTTTCTATTTTCTGCCTTCCTTTTAGTCTCCGCACATAATATTATCGTAATGTTGTCTATCTTATGATATCTTCTCCTATCTCGAACTTTTCACCCGTTCACCATACCTTCCAGTGAATCCTTCAGTAGGCAGTTTCTTCTGAGTCAGTGACCCAGCCAATTCCTATTTCTCTTCCTGATAAGTTTCAGCATTATTCTTTATTTACCCACTCTTTCCAGCACAGTTTCATTTCTTATTCTGTCTGTCCATTTCACAGATTGATCTACGAAAATATCTTCAGTTTACAAGCAAAACACATTAAGTTAAAAGTATTACTTCTGAAAAAAAAAAGACGTTAGGAAGTTCTTGACAAAACTCATTCCTAATTTTACTGGGAAAAATTGCTAATTTTTCCTTGATGGACAACCTGGCAAGTGTAGTTTTTATAGTTATCGTTAATGATATATATAAAATTTAATGAGGTGAAACACAATTTTCAAGGTCTTCCTAATATCTCCTGTCTATAACGAATAAAATGTTTTTTCTAAGTCGACAAAAACGCCAAGTGTAGATTATTTATGAACTCATTACAAGGTTTTGTAGGTTTTGTGATCATTTGAAGGGTACTGATTTGGATCCTACAGCCCGCCTTCTCCTTACGTCTTCATTCTTCTCTTGATTCGCTCTAAAATCATTCGACTAAGGACATTACTTGGTATCGAGAGCACAGATTATGCCTCTCCAATTCTGACAATTTACTTCATAACAGATCTTCCTTCTTTGGACGTTTCACTACAATTCTTTTCTAATTTCGTCTATACAAAATTTTTTTGAACAGGGGATACAGATGTTTGCTGTGAGGTCAGGATCTATTAGCATCAGCTCTGGAGGAACATATCAATTCTAGGAGATTATCCTCCTCTTATATGTTATAAGGAGCTTTTATTTCGTCTTTTGTTGATTTCATTTCCTCGTATATCATCTGTATTTCCGTATCTTCATAGTCTTTCTCTGTAGCTTGTCTTTCTCTTTTTCAATTTCTTCTTCTCTGTTCACTATTTCCGTAACATGTTCACGTCGCTAGACCAGCTGGACTTGTCCATTTGTCAGCATGTTTCCCTCTTTGCTCTTTGCAGGCCGGCCAGGGAATATTTCTTTCTTGAAAGTAGACCTATGTAAGTAACATCGTACAGCTTTCTTTCACATTTCCCACACCTACTTCTTTCTCCACCAAATCATATACGCTACTCACTTTTACGGTCTGGCTTTGCACTCTGTTTCACCTCTCTATCTTCTTTTGTTACGCAGCTTGGATTTCAGTTTTCTGTATTTCAGTCTTACACTTCTTTAGCTTCAGTTTCAACTCTTTCTCATAGTTTATTTTTCCCACGTTTAACAACTTACACCCGCTCTTTTCGCTAGACTTTTCAAAAGCAATTAGGCTTACTTCTTCTGCTGTGTTTATTAGTAATTTTAGGTAAATGAAATATCTGTTGTAAAGAGAATAATTTCGTAGTGCAAAATTGTATTTAAATTCTCTCCCGCATACTCAAAAAGATGGCTTTATGAAAGTATTTGTCAAGTGAGTCGGAAAAAAGAATCTGCACCGGTGGAATTTCTTTGTAAGGCACAAACTTCAATCTTAATTATTAGCAATTAAAAAGTTTTAATCTGTCACGCCTCAAAAAGTTTCGAAGCACTGCCACAACTTATTAGAGTTCAAAGACTTATCGACGCTACGTCACCGAAAACATAACCGTTGCTAGGAGACGCGGAAGAAAAAAAAAAACGTTTTAGGAGAAGCATCTACAGGCGTTATTATAAAATAGTGATGAGCGCCTTGTCGTGGGTACATCATATTTCTCCAAGTTAAAATGTGTGTACTATTGAAGAACCTGTAGAAGATATTATGAAAATTGTAGGAAATATACATACGACAAAGAAGCGATTTAGTGGATAGCAAACTTGAAAAAAATGCATGGAATCATAACAAAATATGAAGCTCGTAGCTATGAAAAATAAATAAAATAAAGATGAGAGACGGAAGAAATATACGCGAAGGAAATTATGAACTACGAGTATATAATAGAAAGAGAGAGGTATAATAATGTAAAAACAGAGTTAGAATAGAGGTCAAAACATAGAGAAAATGGAACGAGTAGCTGAGAGAGATAAATAAAAGAGACAGGAAGAACAAGAGGGGAGAACAAAGCGAAATAAAAAAGAAATGAAGATAAGAAGAGAGAATAGTAGATAAGGAAGAAAGTATGAAGAAAGGAAATGCAAAGAAGAATGAGAAAAACAGAAAGATATAAGAGGTGGAAAGTAGTAGTAGATTGAAGAAAGAAAATTAAAAAAAGAGATGGAAACAATGAGAGAGATGGAGAAAGAAAACATAAGAAGGGAGGGTGAAAGCGAAAAAATGAGAAAATAGGAAATTAAAATAAAAAGGAAGCGAAAAAACGAGAAGAAATAAGAGAAAGATGTGAGAAATTAGGGATAAAATAGGATTTACATAAAGACTAAAAGAACTAAATGTGCTGCATATAAAAGAAAATAATATTAAAGAGAAATGTATTCATAACAAGATAACAAAATTTAACTTATCGTAAATTTATTTATTTTATTGGGTTATTTTACGACGATGTATAAACTTCTAGGTTATTTAACGTCGGAATGAAATGAAGGTGATAATGCCGGTGAAATGAGTCCGGGGTCTAGCACCGAAAGTTACCCAGCATTTGCTCGTCTATCGTAAAAAAATAAACCATATCTTGATACTATATCATTACGTGATAGCTACTGAGTGGAAAATGTCACCAAATATCATCAGCGACGTCAATAATTAAGCATATTTGTTTCCCCCTCCCCCCGATCTCAGGAATTTTTGGTGATCTAAAACTTGTGATTCTAGCGCCCAACTGGAAGTCCGACATTTCTTCGTCCTGTTGACCTCTAGTGCATTATCATCTTCGGGATTAGTAGTCGTTTATTCTGTTCAAATGTTGTAAACAATTCGATATTGGCTCATCTTTTATAGCAGACTTGTTACATTTAATTATTACCGACGTACGTCCTCGTTTCTTTTCTGATCTCCGAGTGTCTATCCTGCCACATGTATCAGAAACCTCATTTCGGAAGCTTCAATTCTTCTGGTTTGGCTTTTTGTTAGTGTCTAATTTTGACAATTATAGAGGAATATTACTATTACTATGATGTACCGAAGTACATATGACATTTTCGTGCAGGAATTCTGCGTTTTCATATGTACTTCGGTACATCATAGTAATATAGGGTACGAGTAAAGAATCAGTTAGTGATTTTAAGACGGCGCTTATTCCGTCGGATCCCGGCTATAGTCAAAACTCATATAAACGAAAGTGCATCCTCTGTTTACATTATATTCCATCTCAAATCGACCCCGAAATATATAGACAAATTGACCTTAGCCTAATTTTTAAATACAATGAAACTTTCTGTCCGTTGACAACTGCTGATACAATTTTTGTGCAAAGTTTGAGGCATCAGAACTTCATAGTGTTTAAATTAAAAAAATATTTTAATTTATCGTATTTTCAGAAAATTAGCAACTTTAAACTGTTGTGCATGGCGAAATCAATCCAGCGGTCAGTGATAACATCATTCAAAATCATGGGTTATTTTGATGCCATCTTGTTGAAATTAAGTTATTTGGTTTATATTGACAAGAGCCAACCGTTTTTCTTCCTTTTCATGGAAATGGAGAAATTTAGATTTTGTTCATGGAGACGCCTTTGCCCACGAAAAACTATTTTTAAAATATAACTGGTTAGATTCCGCATTGAAAGTACAAATAAACACAAAATGTTTCTTACTGGTGACCATTGATAAGAAAGTATTGAAAATAAAAAAAGAAAATAAATAGTACACGCATGAACTAAAACAGCTGACTGTTTCATTTGTAGTCGAACAACAAGGCCAGGAGACAAACACGTGATGTGTCGTCTAAACAGTCATGGCTGGGCTAGCTTTATCACACCATAAACACAGAAAAATGACGCCCAATGCTCGCTAATCTTCAGCTACGGCCACCTGATACTGCAGTCCAAGTTAATGCGTGTCAAAATAATTTCATTTAATTCGGGTTTTCGAATTGTATTGCAATCGAAAGCCACGAAGAAACAATGCTGAATCCAATCTTAATAATGCATGATATTTTCTCAATATTTTTTGTACATTTTCTTACAAATGGGCAAAAAGCCTAAAAGTAAGTAAAATCACATTATCTGTCTTTCTGTATACATAAAATAATTATTGTTCATCTTATCAAAACCTCTGCGCACCAAATGTCAGCTTCAAATTGAGCTTCTGTTAAATGTTACTTCTGAATAATTTAAACGGTTCCAGAGTTCTGAGCGCTAAAAAGGCTTGTTTTTATAATGAAATACGCTAAATTTGTCGCTCAATAGTTTCGAAAACAAACATACTTGCGTTTAATTACTATATTATATTTTGAAAATGAACTCTCCTCAGCACCTTGTATAAGGACAAAATTAGAGTATTAAAAAATGCGAGGTTTTTTACTGATCGATTTCATATGGAATAGCCCTACATAGTATGCTGGACGTTGTGCCACTGTCACACAACTGTGACATAGTACATGAGATTTGGCCACCAAAGGGACACTGAAAGGTGGAACTTAAACTGAGACGATTTAGTCCGACATCGGAACTGGAATCCGGTGTGACTTAGTGGATAAAGCGTCAGCACGTAGAGCTGAAAACCCGGGTTCGAGTCCTGGTGCCGGAGAGAATTTTTCTCCGTTCTACCCATCCTTCATCAATTTTAAGGAAGATAAAGACGACGCATTCCGTCTAATTATACGTTTGTAAGTATAAAACAAACCTTGGATAGATTACCTGTCTATGGCACTTACTGTATTGTTGTGGCATTCACAGATAGAGAGATAAAGTATTGTGAAAGCTGAGCAACGATTTTGGGATACGGTACCAATATCTTTTAAATTTGCCCCGATTTCATAGAAGTAATGTAGATTACGAGTATTGCAATTCTATACTTACGATCATATTATGTGTATTCCAAACAAATACATTTGCTTCCAATTTGTAGTCGGCTGCTCTAAACTTACTTCCACACGCATGTGACTTATAATTGCCATTTTAAATTGCCTATGTTGTAGATCGTTATTCCAGATGTATGCATAAAGATAATGAGAACTTACACGTGCTTCTAAATAAAATGCGGCATATACAAAGCAGCTGGCCTATATGTTTGAATGCCGGTACTTCTCTTTCCCTACACAACTAAGTTAGCAAAAAAAAAAATCATTCGCTTCTCCACTATATCAAGAAAGACACGGCTTGCATTAAATTTCGTACTCAATGCAGAATATCGGATACAAATTGGGCACACTATGGGTATACAGAATTCTAGCTCCTACGAGTTATATGACTATGGTTTTGTGCGTTATGGATTAGTTATTATCTTTTAGCTATGTGTGTGTATATGCGTATAAACGTATGATAGGTAGATATGTGTTTTGTTCTATATTTATAGTTATGGCTTTATGATTAAAGCGATCGTTTAGAATATTAATATTTGTCACCGTCGCACAATGTGCAATAATGCAAATCTAGCTGGACTAAATTCATAACTTCTATACATTCTAACGGATTGTTATGAAACTTTGTACAGATCTTATAGGTAGCACATATTTTTTGTGTACAAACTCTGACTACGTTTGTGTAAGAGGAACTACTCTTTTACAGGGGTGGTATTAGATAAAAGTAATAACTTCTCTCCTATCTAACAGATTTTTATGAAACGTTCTACGAAAGTTGCAGGTAGAATATAGCTATTTTTGTGTACAAACTATATTTACGGTTCCATAAGAGGAAGTACCCCTTTACAGGGAGTACATTGACAAAAAATTAACTACTCTCCTACATAAAATATTTTTATGAAACTTTGTACAGGAGTTACAGGTAGCATATATTATTTGTGTACAAATTCTGATTTACATCTGTATGCTACGTGTAGTCCTAATTGTTGTACCAAGTTTCATGAAAAATATATTATATAGGACAGAAGTTATTTATTTTGTCTAAATACACCACTATAAAGGGGCAGTTCCTCTTATAAAACATAATCAGACTTTGTAGACAAAAAATATATTCCACATGTAACTTCTGTATAAAGTTCCTTAAAAATCTGTTATATAGGAAAGAAGTTACGAATTTTCTTGCATCCCTGTAAAGGGGTAGTTCATCTTGTGGAACCGTAAATGTCGTTTCTGCACAAAAATATATGCTACCTGTAACTTCCGTACGTTTCATAAAAATCCGTTAGATAGGAGAGAAGTTATTAATTCTGTCTAAATTCACCCGCTATAATGGAGTAGTTTTTGTTGTGCAAACGTAATCAGAGTCTATACACAAAACATATGTGCCACCTGTAATTCATGTAAAAAGTTTCTTAACAATTCGTTAAAATACAGAAAATCAATTCTGTCTAAATGCACCCGCTATAAAGGGGTAGTTTTCTTGTGCAAACGTAATCAGAGTCTATACACAAAACATATGTGCCACCTGTAATTCATGTACAAAGTTTGTTAACAATTCGTTAAAATACAGAAAATTTATTAATTTTGTCCAGCTAGTGATTTGCGTTTTGTTTCACTGTGCGTTTGTTGAGGTTATATAAAATGTTCCAATATATTTTTAATCAGATATGCGATGTCATGTGAATAATTTGGAGCCCTAAAACACTTACACAGCGATTAAAAACTTCCTTAATCCATGATTATTTTGTGCTGTTAAGTCAAACTTGGAACGGATACCGTACGCCCCAACACTGAAAAAAATTAATTACTGATAAATGCGCCAGAACGCGCAAACTTTAAAACAAGGATTCAACACTCTAAATGAAACTGTATTAAATAGTAAAAGAATTGTTGTAACAGAACGTGACTGGCTATACTAAAACTCACATTATATTTGGAGAACTTTAAAAACATTTTTTTTCAATTGTAATATTTAAACCGTTCTGTAAGAAGAAAAATACTTTACAAACTTGTAATTGAAGTTATATTAGTAAGAACGTACCTATTTTATTTTTATTCCATTTTTAAACAAAATAAATCACTATACTGTTGGAGCTTTTTCAGAGTTAAGAACAGGAAAGATCATTTTATTTTTACTCCAACTGGATTGTACCTGATTTTTGCGTACTACAAACAAATCACTTTACTACTAAGGAAGAAAAGTAACTTCATCCAGAACGTAAGACTAGCAATATCGCAGTTTTGAGTTGATAATTTTTATTAAGTTTCTGTTTAATCCAGTGACAGAAAGAGCTT
This sequence comes from Periplaneta americana, assembly GCA_025594305.2. Lineage (NCBI taxonomy): Eukaryota > Metazoa > Arthropoda > Insecta > Blattodea > Blattidae > Periplaneta > Periplaneta americana. The sequence continues at coordinate 43,832,626 of JAJSOF020000021.1, read as the reverse complement.
TAACAATATTGAATCATATTTTCGCTCACGAACTGAGTTATCCATTTGCCTACGAACGTATTCATTATGCAGTGTATATTATACTGTCTCAGCACATTAGCGTACAATATAGATAATGAAGTTACATTGAAAAATAATCATAAATGGATATTTAAACACATATTTGAAAGTTGTTTAATTTAACTTAAATAAAAGGCTTCAGTTCTTTTGTGCATATTAACTGTCACTATGATTTGCATCTAATTCCAATTGCCATAACCACTTGGACTAATAACTCATGTCTGAAATAATTTTATATTTTCTCGGGCAGAAGTGAAGATTGAATTCACAGTACGTGTAAATTCAGAATTATTTCAAAATGAGTTACAGATAAAAGGACGAAACTGGCATCTGGAATTAGATGCAAGTGGTTTTGTGCGATAATATGCACAAAAGAACTGAAGCCTGACAGAAATGAACGAGCCACCATTTTCAAAATTATTTTAAATATTCATATTATGATTATTTTCAATTTAAATTAATTTTCCAGAAAAGAGCTAAGACAGCCCAGCCACTAGCCGTTACAGTGGAGCGAGCAGAACACTGGGGGAAATCAGAATACGGAGGCAAACGGACGAACAGTACCTGTAAGTAAAAACACTGATTCTTAATATTGAACTGTACTTTGATTAAAGAAAAACCTAATGAAAATTATCAAACTCTCGGATATTTCTATACTTACTAAATGCATGAACTACTTTTCTTCCATCCTATGCAGCTATTAGTTTTTGTGTTTTACAGTTGGAATTTCATTAGTAGAAGTCTTGGAGGAGTACATTCAAAGACTCAGGTGTAAAAATTGGTTCTTAAAATGATGACTCTGTATAGAAGAACGTTAATATTAAAAATGTTTAGTAAAAATAAATCATGATGTCCCTTCACGAATATAGAAGCTTCTCTGTCTACGACTGAACCGGAGCAAAAGTGTTAGGAAGAACTCGTTCATACCCTTCTAAATACAGCTTGCCGCTGATAAAATAGTAAAAACTATTACTCACAACATTCTTCAAATGTTAAATAACATGATTGCTTTTTCACCTACTGTATGCCTAACTAAACAATTGGAAATTTAATTTTTGTCCACCTAGACTGGGAAAATTGCACACTGTGCGTCATATTGTTACATCATCCATCCCTAATCCATAAGGCTTCTCGTAGTTACCCAACGGAAGACGATCGACGAGTTACTGGCGCAACAGTGTCACTTATAAGGTTCCAACCTATTTTCGAACAGTTGACTAAAGAACAACAACATAATGCCAAACAATTTGTAAAACATATTCATTTATGCTTTACACAGTATACATTAAGCTATGATCCAGAAGAAAAGCATTGTAAGACGGAGGACATAATTTAAGTAGCTATAGAAACCAACACTGCACAATCACTTGTTTTTATATAAACTGGAGGAATTAGCGTCCCACAAGAGATTGACATTATTTCGGAAACGTGACGGAAGTTGTAAAGTGATGTAGATAAAGAATAAAATACGCTAAAATGCTTCAATTTTCACTAAATTTCATTAAAGTTATCTTGAATTTAGAGTCTTCTCCTTGAACTTCACAACGCTGCTAGTAGGATCGCGTGATGTGGTGCAGTTCTTCTTCGCCACTATCATATATTGCAGTGGAGCCAGTTTCGGCAAGCGGAGTTTAATTCAATAGTGCGTAGGAGCATGTTTCGCGTACATTTAATCTGCATTCCGTTCCCTACAACAGACATCGTGATTTGGGTCTGGAATGAAAGCATGCATAGCACCTTCCATGAAATAGCAACAAAAAAGAACCAGATATGGAATGCATGATACACGTTAATATAGATTTATTTCTTGTAAATAATGTGTTGAAGTGTTCATTCATTTCTCTGAATTAGTTCCGTGCGCACTATGTTTGTGAGAAGATAGGATAGGATAGGAAATGAGATGAGAGGAGATGAGAGGAAAGGTGAGGAAACGAGAGAAGAGGAATGAAGAGAAGATGAAAAGGAAGGAGAGTAGAGAACACGAGAGGAAAGGAAAGGTGAGAAAACATGAGAGAAAAGAAGAGGAGAAAACAAGAAGAAAAGGAAAAGAAAGGAGAGAAAGGAGAGAAGAGACCAGAGAGGAAAGGAAAGGAGAGAAGACAGAGAAGAGAAGAGAGAGGAAATGAGAAAAATAGAGAAGAGAAGAGAAGAGAAGAGAAGAGAAGAGAAGAGAAGAGAAGAGAAGAGAAGAGGAGATGGGGCAGAGCGGAATGAGGATTGAGAGAGAAGAGAAGAGAAGAGAAGAGAAGAGAAGAGAAGAGAAGAGAAGAGAAGAGAAGAGAACAAGTTACGATAAGGAGAGAAGAAGTGAAGTACGTGTAGAAGGATAGAAAGACAGTGAGAAAGGAAAGGAGAGAAGAAAAGAATAGGAGGGAAGGAGAAGGGGAAAGATGAAAAGAAGATGGGTAAAAGAAGAAGAAGGGAATAAGGAGAAGAGGAAAAGAGAAGAGAAGAGTGAGAGAATGAGGCAGATTAAGAGAAGGAAGGAAAGAAGAAAGAGAAGAGAGTAAGACAATGAGAGAGAAGTATATCAGTAAAAGTACAAACAAAAGTATTGTGAATGTATTCGCGTTGTACAAACATATAACGTAATTTCTGTGCTTGCACTTGACGTGACATGGTTAGAACACTGAAATTACCTGTAATGGAGCAGTCAAGATAACAAGAGACAGAGAATTACCTTCGGTGTGACATGCTTCCACACGTCTGTGTGCTTTGTAGTTCACATGACAAACATACCACAATCTGAACGTTTAGAAATATCTCCCACAGCTTTTATGTACAAGTCCTTCTGAGTTAATTACACTTGCTCCTGGATATGCACATAACTTATCGGGCATTTTGTTACCACCACTGGAAAAATGTAAATGGAAAAAATTGGCCCCAAACTTGAAAAACTTTTCTAACTCATGTATTACAAAAAATGTATTATGAGACAGAATAAATCCGGGGATAAATGAGTACCCAGTTGAACTTAACCGCTTATCTGAGTCATTATGGAGATTTAATGTATCATCTTCCACAACTAGATTTTTTGAAGTTTTGTAATAATTTCAATGCTAAATATAATGCACTAAATATGTAAGGATTTCTGCACTCAAATGTTAAAATGTACATTATACGACAAATTACTGTAATGAAAGCCAAGAAAATAACAAATACGAGTAGATATATGCGGTTAAATATATAAGATTGAAAGTTCAAGAGAATATATAACTACAGTACTTAATTTTAATATAATCAATCGATATAGAAGAGTCCAAAATTCTTGTAAATATTATGTATGTCTACGATAACAAAGATACAGAATTAACCTTCATAATAAGCAGGGAACGGATTTATATGACTAAAAATATATGAAATATGTAAATATATATGTAGTTATTTTTACCAAAATATGGAATTAAATATGGATTTTACCAAAATATGGAATTAAATATGGACTTAAAATTATAAAAAAATGACTATGTACGTTAAATATTGGTACATTTTAATCAAACTAAACAAAAATATAATGGACGTACCTTATCTTCCAATGTAGAGAAAACACAATTTTTATTGTCTGTTACCATAACAATGGTTACAAACAAAGTGCTGAAAAGAATCTTCTTCTATTGTCTCTGGGATAAAACTGAGAAAGAGCGTTCGATGTCAGAGGAGAAGAGGAAAATGATTTACAATGTTAAGGGGGTTAAGTAGAATGAAGGAAAAAGGACAACCTTTTGTAGTTCTTCAAAGGAGAAGAGAGTGTCCAAGACAATGATCTGAGACCTCTAACGATTCAGTTGTTCACAGTAAAAATACAAAACTTTGTGATATTGAAAGGTGCCTATTTTGGAGACTTTTGAGCGTTTTTATGATGCATGAAAATGTATGCTGAATGTGAGCTAAGTCATTCTTCACACTTATGTCACAGGTAACTGTTTTCGCAGTATCAATTGACTGCATCTTCAGAGTCCAATGCAAGGAAATCACCTGTAATGGAGCAGTCAAGATAACAAGAGACATCTAGTTAAAATTACCTTTGGTGTGGCAATGGAATTTCCATTTCACGTCTGTTTGGGAGCTTTGAGAAATGTTTTTTCACTGATGAAATCAAAAATCATACCACAATCTGAACGTTTGCGCCACACAAGAAATATCAATTTAGGATATACAACAGATAATGCTTTCAGCTTTGACAAGTCCTTCTTATCGTTAATTACACTTGCTCCTGGATACCCATAGCTTCGTTGAACAGTTTAACTATATTTTGTTATTGCACTTTTCTAGAACATCACAATGGCATTTGTTCACCAAACCACTGGAAAAAGTGTAAATGGAAAAAATTGAACTATCTTTAATTTCAAACTCATCGAAAAGCTTGTTCTAACTCATGTTGTATTAATATATTTTTCAAAAAATGTATTATGAGACAGAATAAATGAGAGAACGGGGATAAATGAGTACCCAGTTGAAAAACAATTAACTCTGCTTATCTGTTGTTTGTTATGTTTAGGTTTAATGTATTGTTGCATCCAGGAACTTTGTGTAGATTACTTGACACAAATTACAAAATTTTTTATTGTCAATAAACCATTTCAAATTCTAAATGTAATGCAGTTTTGAAAATATGTAATGACGTATTTCTGCACTCTTTAAGTGTTAAAATGTACATTATACGACAAATTACTGTAATGAAAGAGAAGAAAATAACAAATACGAGTAGATATATGCGGTTAAATATATAAGATTGAAAGTTTAAAGAATTATTGTAAAAGGCGTCGTAATATAATTACAGTACCGGTATTTAATATTAATATAATCAATCGATGTGGAAAAATATGGTCTTAAAAGTAGGATTTTTCAAACATTTTTGTAAAAACATAAAGATAATGCAAAATATAAAAACATATTAGCCAACATTAATCTTTCCTGATAATAAGTCTTAAGTCAACACATGGAGAAATTATTATTAAAAACTGCTAATATTTACATTGCAAATGCAAACCATTTTGCAGTCGTAATAAATTAATGTTAATATTTACGTTTTATCATGTTTTATTCGATTTAAGTCATATTTCCATTATTCTTTGTCATATGGCAAACTCGTAAGTAGGCGAATGCATTAATTTAAAAACAATGGGTCATTTAGAGATATTTTAAAGGATGAGGCATAACTTTTAGAATCACAGTTTTTTTAATCACTATTACATACTCGGTAAAAATTCATTTCTACACATCTAAAAAACAATAATTAATTGTGCAAGGAGCTTAAATTTTTCCAGGTACTTCTAAATAAATGATATTTAATATAAAGTATTATTTATATTCATATTTATTTAAGTAATTATCTATTTATGTATTTATTTACATGTCCATCCATCCATCCATCCATCCATCCACCCACCCACCCACCCACCCACCTACCCACCCACCCACCCACCCCACCCACCCCACCCACCCCACCCCACCCCACCCACCCACCCACCCACCCACCCACCCACCCACCCACCCACCCACCCTATCCATCCATCCATCCATCCATCTATCTATCCATCCATCCATCTATCATCTATCTATCTATCTATCTATCTATCTATCTATCTATCTATCTATCTATCTATCTATCTATCAGTACCTATCCTATCCTATCATCTACCTACCCACCCAGTTGCTTGCTAGTTTATAACTATAGTTAGTTATTATATTAACTTGTATTAGATGAGTCATTAGTCATTATATAACAAATTTAAACGCTCCGTATACCAGAAACACAAAAATTGTTGCAATGTAGTGTGAGCTCTCAAGAACACCACGTTTCTACATGTCAAGGAAAGAATTAATCTCTCGCACAGGTATAGACTATATAATGTTTCCGATAATTTAATTTGGCGATGAATGGTTCTCGTTGGCAACATTGCGAATTATTGTACTTATTTAGATCAAAATTACATTGTAATATATTAAATTATTTATTTACTTCTTTATTTCCTCGTTAATGGACACGGATTGCTCTCAATTTCAGTTGGATAAAAATATTATTGAGTTCTATAGCGGAGAATCTTTATGCTTCCTTTGTTTTACATTCCTGAAGCAAGGAACCGGTTAAACGCTTTATAGGCTATTTCTGAATCTAGGGTTTCCGAGTGACGGATATATATTGTAAAGTATCCAGAATAAAAAAAAAAAAACAAAGTTCTTGTAGTCCTCATGTTTCGAACCAGAATCGAGTGTTTTTCTGTGTTGGAAGTTCAAATCCACTTCGTTCAAAAGTAACGCCAAATAACCATAACGGACTTTAATTCGAATAGGTACAAAATACATTAAACTTTCTTCTACATTTCGAATTGTTTACTGAGGCCAGCCAAGTTGCCTGATTGCGCATGTGCTTGAGGTTTATGCAGTAAACTTTGTAATATTTTCGGCGACGCAAATCGTTAAATATGTATATTATAGTAAATATTTCTTATCTGGACATCAATTACTACATTGCTATAAAACACTGTGCTATATGAATTGAGTACTTACTTTAACGTAGTATTATGATCTCGAAGTCAAGCTCAAATTTTCTATGATGGAAATGGAAGCCCTAACTCCATGCTCTTCTTCCATGCGTTTAGGCGTGCTCTCAAGTCAACTGTACCTGCAATGAACATTAGACCAATTTAAGGGGAAACATTGAGCATAAATTGCCTAAAAAGTCGATTTTTTACTGTCAGAATCTCAAATATAGGTAGAATTTCCTCTTTTCGTCTGTGAAACAATTTTCTAAATATATGAGCTATGGCCAAAAATATGCATCACGACAGTTCTAGACAGCACCGCCTATTGGTAAGTTTGTCCCTTGTTCTCCGAAACTTTCAAACCATTTCTCTCATAACTAAAATTTTTATTTTAGTAGGTTATTTTACCTTTGGTTATTTGGCGTCTGAATGAGATAACTAAAAAATTATTAGTTAAGCATTTGCTCATTTGAGTTGGGAGGAAACCCCGGAAAAAACCTCAACCAGGTAACTTGTCCCGACCGGGAATCGAATCCGGGCCACCTGGTTTCGCGGCCACACGCCCTAACCGTTACTACATGACATTTTACTGATTATTGTAAATGTCACATGACATTGTAAATGTTATGTTCTGAAATGTGAATGAAAATACCAATTAAATGGTAAGCCTACACAATGATAAACGCATTCTTGCAAGGACTCTTGGAACTCTTGCATGGCTCAATGAGGTCTGCTTTGCTGTGCACTTATAAAGAGTGAGAAACAACTCGAATATTCGATAAACCGAACCTGAGACACTCCGCGAGATGGGAGAGCTTTGCATACTGACTATAGCGCCAGGCGTTCGATAGCAATATATAATTTATATTTTTCATAACCGGTTGTGCACGACTCTAGTAGGAACATCATTCAGCACTAGATCCTACTAAAAATAGATATATAAGCATTTCCCTATCTGGGAGTCGAATCTGGACCTGTGATCATTGCGTCATTAAGTGCAATAAGCATGAAATGAAACTCTCAAAATATATTTTATTCCAGGGGTTAAATTGCTTCACTACAGAACTAGAAAGAGGACGGAAGATGAAGTGCATGAAATTTCCTCAACTCTCGAGCTTGCACATAAAAATCCAATTTTGTGCGGGCGCAGTAATCCGTAATAGTCTAAATGGAAGGCTTCCTGCCCCAATAATGGGTGTTTGAGCCAACTTGTTACAGTGCTGAAGGCGGGTGATGCCATAAGAAAGCGATTTCAAGAGGACTTCATGATCGGTTTTTTGCTTAAGCACGTCTTAGCGCTGTCTCTTCTGTCAACTGGCTTCGATGGACGCAAAGCCGATATCAACGACCATCTCGCTGATAGCGGCTTATCAATGAGGTCAAATGCCCTAATCACTTATGAAACCTCAGCTGCAGACCATAAGTAGCGGACAAAAATGTCACACGTCTTCTTCCTCCCATAGCCTTTCGGCATGCATCGTTCTCATTTTCTATTTCGGAGTCATCCGAAACTTAATTGGAAATATACCAAGTTCTTCTGAACGTGTTCATTACTCATTCTATACAGGATTGAAGGGGACCGATGCATCAGAATATAAGAATGATTCTATATGTTGTATACAGGGTATTTCAAATTGGTGTTAATAAAACATTCAGGGATGATGGGGAAGGCCACATAAATTTGAGATTTAAGTAACCCTGGTAAAATGACTTCATCATACAAGATACAAGCAAAAATAGTTTTAACAAAATTTTAAAATAATTTTATTCCTCTGACTTTGAAAACAATTATTTACGTGTATTTATCTGTACATAATAATATACTGATTCATCTGACTTGTTTACATTCATCTTTAGTATTCCGTTCATTTCTTCTGATTGGGGACTTATTAATTATGCAATTCATATGGCATAATGTAACGGACATGGTAATCTTTGATATGCATCTTCTGTTCAGAACATTTATATTTACAATTGCATGTCAATCACCGGTCAGTTACCAACAAATGAAGGAAAACACGAGCGCGGAATATGCAAACATCATTTTCAAATACGGATTAGTCAATCAGGAACAGTAGACAAGCTCACAGATTGTATCACATAGGCAAAACACAGTACCAACGTAGGAGATATCCAGTCCATACTATCTTTCCACATTTATGACTGTTCCAAAGAAAGATTTAGGGCAGTGGTGCTAAATTACAATTTTTTCAAAGACATCTAAATTTTTCTTTAACTTTCCTTTTGCTCTGTAAGACCAGGGTCTTTATCTCAAATTGATAATGTCCTTCCCCATCATCCCTGAAAGTTTTTTCTAATCATTTCGGAAAACAACCTTGTAAGTGTTAAAGATGACTTCAGATTTTAACCAGGATGTTCTTTTTGAAATTCGAACCAAATACTTCACCAATGAAATATTTTGCTACAACTCATAGTTCAACCAATAAAGCATAAATTGTGTGGAAAGTTTCGTTGCTGATGTTTTCATATCTTCTTAAAATTTTAAGGTTTACTATGAATGCCGCGATAAATATTAAAAAGATGAACAATTTAATGTCTTTGTCTCTTTTGCATAACGTGAACCGTTTATTCACAAAGTAATGCTCAAATTTTATTATGTGAATACGTTCCGTCTAACTAAACCATTTTACTGTACAAAATTTCCTTCCTTTTGAAGACTCAGGCCATGAATTTTGAAAAACATTTTTAACTGCTTTCAGATTCCTTCATCTAACAACTCAAAATTAATCAATACTGCTGAAGAATACTTTATTGTCAGAAATCATAATCAGAACATTCAATTGTTAAGGGAACAGATTCCGAATCCTCAGAATTCACTCTATCATTTATCATTTAAAACTACTTGTCGATCAATAATGCCCGCTAAGTGACTGGATATCCCCTCCATCTTTCTCCCTACCCATCTTCCTCTATGCTCCACTTATCTAGTAGACTATTTGTAACGCTACGATGAACTAGTCAGCTGGCATCCATTCTCCGTCAACATTTTCCGATCATTATAAGTAAATAATATATTAAAAAACTTCCATCTAGGTTCATTTTCAAAATTTTGAAAACTATACAATTCCTTATTAATTTTCAGACGCCCCTCACTAAATCTCATCGAAGTGAATCAACACACTCAACGTAACTCCTATCAAATTCGTAATAAAACATACATCGTAACTTACAGCTTTAAGTACTTAGACGTAATATATCATCATTCATCATACACTGTAGTTTATGCATGCAATGTTCAATTTAATAAGTTTTAACAAATAGATTTTATCAAATTGGTTTTAACCATGTGACTTTCAAAACAGTGATTAATATTATACAAGCAATATGATAGAATTATGTAAACTTATATTGGCATTCATCTTTGTTTTAATATGCATTTCTTCTTTTATTACTTATTAATTATGTAATTGTATGGTTCCATAAAGTAACTTGGCATGCTATAATCTCTGTCTAGACATTGTGTTCATAACATTTATATTACTTAACTTGTTCATACAATCACCTGAAGATTACCAACAAATGGTCGAAAACGTTAGTGACTTACATTACTTTATAGTCAAACCTCCGTATAATGATATTTGCGTGCTCCAGCAGGTTGTATTGTTATATCAGGGTTATTGTTATATTGAGGATAGGATAAAAAGTGCAAGCAGAGTACCGTTTAACCTACAGGATGATTCTAGGAGGTGACATATAAAAGAACTAAGTATAATAAATCACACATTTATGTACTTACATACTACAGAAGTAGATTTAGTACTGTATAGTATTACTGCACACATCTATTTTTGAAATATGAAATTTTTCTTTGCTTTTTCTCTGTAAGACTCATCTTTGATTGCTTTCCTCTCTTGCATTTTCACTGTTATCAGCCATCTTTTCGGAAAGCAATCCCGTTTCGTCGGCTTTAAAGATGTCTTCAGGGCTATACTTTTCGAGGACGATTTTCATTTGACTTTCGCGCAACGAATCAGCTTCACCAATGGAAGCAGATTTCTCTTCCCCGGCCGCTACTTTGTAGACAATGCCATGTCTGTCCTTGAAGCGCTGTTAGTCAGCCATTGCTAGCTTTGAAGTTTCCTATCGCCGAGTAGATTGGAAAAATGAAGGACTTTTTGGCAGATCATAGGACTGCCTTTAAGAACACTTTGCGCCCTCATTTCATCGTGCTGGATCAAATTTGCCGCTCGTAACACTTTCCTTAATTTTTTTCCTTTTTTAAGAAAAGCAACCAATGTAGATTTTGAAAATCCACATTTTTGTGAAACTGCTGTCTGTTTCAGTCCTTCATCAAAAATCTTTAAATGCAGTCAATTTAGTTTCCAAATTTATTGATTTCTGTTTAGTAGAGGCTATCGTCATGCCTACTTACTCCCACCTCGTCATCTGTACACTAAAAAATAACTATGGTCCGTCCCGGGAGTCTAGAGTAACTTCATGCATATGGAGACGGAGTCTATTTGTGTCAGAGTGTAGTGCGGGAAGCATCAGCTCGAAGCCGCTAAGGGGTAAGATGCTTGTGATAGAAGGTAGAGTTCAGGTAGAAATGATCCAATTCCTGCAAGCGATTGCTAGCTTCGTTCAACCAACAACCTCCTCCAGAGCGATCATATAATATAATCCCAATATAATATAATTGCGCAGATAATATCTTGTTTCGTCTTTCTGCTCTACAGATATCTGGGACGGACCATAGGACGACTGGTTATAGGTCCATCCCTTCGTAGAAATTCCCAATCTCGGATCAGCAACCTTTTATCTGCTACCGTCCGCAAAATCAATCTGCCGATTTATGAAAAATCTTCAAGTTAAATATACATATCGTTGTAACAGAGTGTTTCTAAAATTGTTTCATCGCTATAGTGAGAGATATTTAACGTTATTTATATAGGAAATTTGCCGGGACCATTGAAAAATATCGTTTAAATTGGGTTTATTGTTATATCGGTGTTCGTTGTACAGAGGTTTGACTGTACTACGACTTGAGAAGTTGTTAATCTTCAATATATTTGATAAGTTCGATGACTGAAATAACGTTAAATTATATTAAGAACATTATTACAAGTGATTTCCTCAAGTTACGATAGCTCAAGTACTATGAGCACTGACTTGATACTTAAAAATTCAGGTTCGTGGAGCTTCCGTTCTTTTTTACAACAAATTAAAAACGGAGGATGTAATCATTAAATCCATTACTGTAAGGAAAAACTAAAATTCTAGGACAATTTATCATTCAGATGAGTTAATAATCTAAACTAATCAGGATTTCAAATAGGTTGTGAAATGCGAAATGCAGACGCACGAGCCAATCGGTTGACGTCGCGTTTGCTGGATTGTGGCAGGTTCATTATGCTTGGCTCTTCTCTTTGAGCGGAAACTGCCACCTCGCTAATGAGAGCGGCTTGTGCACCGCGCGGCTAGGCGAAATTTCTATACTGACCGCGACGTCACGCTTCACAGACCTTAGAGGGCCTCAAGTGTGGAATACAAATTGCAAGCAAACAGCATCTCAGATTTCTGCGGTCCCGTTTTCTTCTGCTTAGTTATGTCGAGATTATGAGAGCGCTTCTACTATCCTAGCTGGAGGTCCAACAGTTTTATCACAGTCTAGTATATACAGTCACGAAGCTTCAGTTGTGAGGTTGCTAGGAACAATAGACTGTGCTGGTACTATTTCCCATTGTCTGTAATGAGGCGATATTAGCGATCCTAGTGGATAGCAACTATCTATGGATGCATATTTACTACGTATTGAGCTTCGTGACTGTATATACTAGACTGTGGTTTTATCTTCTGTAATGCGGGCGGAAATAAGCAATGTAGAAACCGAGAATACTGCGCGTCATTTGATGCAGAAGCATCAATGTTCTTACAACTTAATTACAAATGGCTTTTAAGGAATCCACAGGTTCATTGCCGCTCTCACATAAGCTCGCCATCGGTCCCTATCCTGTGCAAGATTAATCCATTCTTTATCATCATATCCCACCTTCTTCAAATCCATTTGAATATCATCTTCCCATCTACGTCTCAGCCTCCCAAAAGGCCTTTTTCCCTCCGGTCTCCCAACCGACACTCTATATGCATTTCTGGATTCGCCCATACGTGCTACATGACCTGCCCATCTCAAACGTCTGGATTTAATGTTCCTAATTATGTCAGGTGAGGAATACAATGCGTGCAGTTCTGCGTTATGTAACTTTCTCCATTCTCCTGTAACTTCATCCCTCTTAGCTCCAAATATTTTCCTAAGAACCTTATTCTCAAAAACCCTTAATCTCTGTTCCTCTCTCAAAGTGAGAGTCCAAGTTTCACAACCATACAGAACAACCGGTAATATAAATGCTTTATAAATTCTAACTTTCAGATTTTTGACAGAAGACTAAATGACAAAAGCTTCTCAACCGAATAATAACAGGCATTTTCCGTATTTATTCTGCTTTAATTTCCTCCCGCATGTCATTTATATTTGTTACTGTTGCTCCAAGATATTTGAATTTTTCCACCTCTTCGAAGGATAAATCTCCAATTTTTATACTTCCATTCCGTACAATATTCTGCTCGCTAGACATGATCATATACTTAGTCTTTTCGGGATTTACTTCCAAACCTATCACTTTACTTGCATTAAGTAAAATTTTCGCGTTTTCCGTAATCGTTTGTGAATTTTCTCCTAACAATGTTCTTCAATACGTAAATAATAATAATAATAATAATAATAATAATAATAATAATAATAATAATAATAATAATAATAGGTAGTCTCGTAGGTAATGCCAGTTTTTTACAAGTTTGGTGTTTTGTAAGATTTTAATGATTTTCTTAATTGGGTAATGTAATTTCCAGTGTGAACATATAACAGTCCTCAATTATTAATACTATACAAAGGAAATAAAATAGAGAATATGTAATTTTAAGATTAATGTGTTTCTATAACACTAATGGAAACAAGAGTTTTTGTACAGGGGAGTAGCAGAGTTGGGTCGTGCCAACTGGATATAAATGTATTTAATTCCATTCCGTGGGTATTCCTAATTTAGTTCCCGTCTTCTTCTTGAACAATAGCATATCATTAGTGACTTAATGAGTATTCGTCCGGGGAGAAGCAGTAATTAAAATTGATCCCTATTTTGTTCTTGGAAGCAAACTGATCTTAAAATTCTCCCAATTTGCTACTCAAGTGCACGCAAGCACCGATAAAGAAACTGAGAATAAAGGCTGGAAACAATTGACTTATTGAACTCTTAATAACTGTGCAGTGAGATATCTCCACTTCTGATCTGGAAATTTAATTTAATGTCATTTGGTTCAGTATTACGTCATTTGGTAATGTGACCCATTATGGTTGAAAATTAATAGTAGTAATAATAATAATAATAACAATAATCATCATCATCATCATCATAATCATAACAATACTAATAGCAATAATAATAAAAATAACATCAATAATAATAATACTAATAATAATAATAATAATAATAATAACAATAATAAATTAATAAGTAGTGGCTTATAGCAGCAACAGTTGCTTGATAGAGATTGAAAGCCGCAATGAATTGCTGCTACTTAGAATGAAAATGATGATGACAATAATGGTAATGTATGTATTTATTTACACTGCAAGTGGGCAAGCACCCGGTGGCAGTGGTATATACAGTATTAACAATACACAATAAAATGATAAGCAATACACAATAAAATTTACAATACACAATACAATTTTACAACACATATACAATTTTATACACAATACGATTTAACACAATAATAATAAAACATAAATATAATACCTAATTTTACAATACAACCTACATAATTATGTATAGGTTCTACATAAGTTTCAATAGTCTTTCACTTTACTCTCATCTCATTTCCTGTAGTGGCACTATGACGCATTTCACTGACACTTTAGCACACATTTCACTGACACTATAAAACACATTTCATTGACGCTATAAATTATCACTGATCGGAACTGTTCACTGCACTGTAAAACCATAACTTCACTGACTCACCTCGCTTCACTGATACAACAGTTCAAATAAGTCAAATAATTACATCCTTATGCATACTTATAAACAGAACTACATTTAAACTAAACATTTCTAGTCTAAGGCCCTCTTACACGCTATTTTTAAATAATTTACAATTCAAACCAAGGAAGTAAACTCGTCAGGCTAGATAAATGCATGTCGCTTTAAAAATTAAATCTTGAATGTCACCTTAATTTTAATTTGCACTTTATACACAACTTTTTAAATTATTCTTGAATCTCCTTAAGGAAGGACAGCCCTCAAAGACTGCTGCAGGTAGGTCATTCCAATCATTTATAGTTCTATTTAAAAATGAGAATTTACCTACATCCGTTTTTTGTTTCCTACATTTGATTTTAAAATCATGATCGTTCCTACCAGAAATGAAAACTTGAAGAAGGCCCGAACCCACGACCTTTGAATCATTAAACAAGCACTCTACCGCTGGTCTACGAGGCGCAGATAATAATTATAATGATAATGATAATGATAATAAATAAGTAACGCATATAGGCCTACCTTGAATACGAAGTGACAACAATCTCTATCTTCTCCGAGTTACAAATAACATTATTTATACATAGTCGTTTATGCGTTCTTGATGCAGTTACATTTCTAAAAGTTCTACAACGTTTTCTTGGTCGACCAGCTACGGTCATAATAATGAACTAATAAAAAAGAACTAAATTCACAACGTAACAACACTATTACCACAGTCTAGTATATACAGTCACGAAGCTGAATACGTAGTAAATATGCATCCATAGATAGTTGCTAACCACTAGGATCGCTATTATCGCCTCATTACAGACAATGCAAAATAGTACCGGCACAGTCTATTGTTCCTAGCACCTTCATAACTCAAGCTTCGTGACTGTATATATAGGGACATCATTTTATTTTTACTTGCATTTTTATTGTACCTGCATTTCTGAATGTACTTCACTCTCACCCCTTCACTAATGCCCTTGCTCCCGTCAGACACACAAACTTACGGCCGCTGTTGCATTCGAAGTCTTCAAGCAGTGAAGTAAACACTGCAGTGTATAGTGCGTTTCAGAAATATGGTTGCGTTTTCTATAGAAGAAAGAACCTATATTAATAATATCGTACTAAAAATTATATTGAAGAAACGATAAATTAAATTTCAGAGAATATGCTTCAAAATGTTTTTAATAATATGCGTAAAGAATTGAAGCCTGCATTGTAATGAACGGCAACCATTTTCAGCAACTTGTTTAAAAATTCAGATTAGCTTATTTTGAATTGAGGTGGCTAGAAGCAAAGGAATGCTAGTGACATTTGTAATAACATGAGTTAAGTGCATCTAGTGTAAGCTAAAGTATCTAAAATTTTAGTGGCAAAGTGATATTTTAATCGCATCACACATTAAAATTTAAATAAAAATTTCACCAGTTTTACGAAAGCTTAAATATGTAAACCTCATTTTCTCAAAAGTAACTTAAGTGCACTTACAGCCCTTTACTTATGAGCCCTCAATTTAAATGCACTCTCTATATTGTATGTTAACATCAATAATTAATATGCTAAATAAAGTAGACATTACATAACGAACATAGCCGCCTGAAAAGTTGAGTTTTGAAAAAAAAATGTTACTACTCTACTGTATTTTGATAAATTCCGTAAAAGTGATCATCAAACTGAAAATCGTAATATCGTATTTCCCTACAACATAAATGGATACACTACTTTTCTCTCCTCCTATACCTAGTAAAATGATTTGTTTACATATTGCACTAGTAACATCAAACTCCTGTAATGGAAGGGGGCAACAGTGTTTCCAGTATAGCCAGGTTAATGTTAAAAATGTTGGTAAAAATAAAGTGATGTCCCTGTACTTTCTTAGTAACACCAGATAAAAAAACACGTACATTGAAACACGAAAAAAATATGTGAGAGTTGAAAGATGAACAAACCATTATTATCGAGACCTCGAAAAGCATGATACTGTAATGCAGCCGTGGCGAAAATGCGACTCACGAGAACATTGTGGCTCGCAGTGCATTTCCCTTGCTTCCTACCTACAACCCCACCCTCTCACTCACTGGAGTCAAACTCCGTTCCATTTGTATTTGTCTCTGACCTGCGAGTGGCGTATCGTCGCAGTGTCTCTCTTGAAACCATGTACCTCTATAAAACGAAAGTTTCAAGTAGGATGGGAAGATGCATTTTTTTGCTGACAATATAATGAGAATATTAAATGTATTACTACGAAAACGGTTGTATAACATAAAACGGCATTATAAGTTACTACATGTTACTGATGAAACATTAAAAGGTTAAGTGTTGTTATTATTATTATTATTATTATTATTATTATTATTATTATTATTATCTCTGTACATCGATCCTTTTTCAACAGATGTACGAATAATGCAGTTAGATAATTTAAACTCACAGATTTACAATGTGATGTTAAATGAAAGCTAGCTGCAAGGACTTGACAAATGTTGAACTTTTCAAATCTTTGGCAAAAAATAAATATTTGATGCTTCGTTCTTTCGCTTGCTCTGTTGAAGTCATGTTCGCTACAACCTACGTTTGTGAAAAATTATTTTCAAGAATGAAAATAGTAAAAATCAAATTTAGATCACGACTGACAGACAAATACCTTCGTGATCAACTACGACTGGTAGTAAGTGACATAATTCCTGATTTTGAAACTCTGTCGCAGAGACATTCTGAAGACAGTTAATTTTAGGTTGTGATAATGTGTCCTATGTTTTCTTGTTCATTTCTTTCTTCGTTACACGTACTAAACATTATTTTGTAGTCTTGTACTGTATATAACTTTATTTAAGTGCTTGAGGTGAGGAAAATGAAAAATTGTTAATGTCAGACAGTTGCTTCACTTCCCCTTTCTCGTGTCCACCTCCCTCCATAGGTGCTATGCACGTTGCAGCTTACACAGTGGCTCGGCGCACTATGACATTTTCGCCACGGCTGCTGTAATGGTAACATCTCGCATGTATAGAAAGAAGGCTTCGATAACTACATTTCATGGAAACTCGATGTTTTATTGTTTGAAATTTAATTATTAGATCCATACATAGCCTTCCCTATACACAAAGCCCCACATTACTGAAACCATTCATGACCTTCAAAAACTTAACACAGCTGTATTGATAACTCAAATGAAGATAAAGTACATTTAAAGCCAGTATGCGAATCACGGCCCTCTGCATAACACTATGAAAATGAACTGCAAGATGTCGTATGGTATACGCTTTGTTGCGATGGACGCACATATACTTATATTTTTTTATTTAAAGCTTTTTATGAACTTCGCTACAAACTATTTAGATTTTCCCGCAATATTAAAATTATTAGCTTTCGATTGAGACATCATACAACCTCACAGGATGAATAATTTTCATAACATTTTTCGCCACAGTTCAAATTAAATATACATTTAAGATAATAGAAGATAATAATAATAATAATAATAATAATAATAATAATAATAATAATACTAATGTGACGGCCACGTGAGGTTCGATCTCACGACCGACGGAAGAAGGGCTAAGTCGGCCGTGACGGGCAGGTTGCGCGCGCATCTGCTTCCTGGGGCATGTGCTGTGGGGAGAAAGGGGAAAGAGCGACCGCGGCAGAGAAGTGGAAATATCCAGATTATTCGAGTGGAATCTTTCGCGAACTCTCCAGAAACTATAGTTTGGTTATAAAAGAGAAGACGCAAGTGAACGTCAGTCAGTCAGTCAGTAAGCCAGTGTTGTTACAAGCAGATTTGGACAGTAAGCGAGTTAGTCTTTTGTAGCAGTGAAGCCAGCTTCGAGACCAGAGCGCAACTTGAGTTGTGTCTGTAACTGTGGAGCCTGAAGCCCGGAGTTCGAGTGCAGTGGACCGCAGTTGGGGCACCTGAGTTCGAAGTTCACCGGATAGTCTCTGAAGGTCTGGGGTTCGAGATTCTGTGAACGCGAGTGACTGAGTCAAAAGAACTAGCCAAGACAAACGAGCTGTGAACTGAGAACTGACAGTTCTGTGTTGTAAATAGTGCTTTGTGAATATTAGTTAAGATTAACAGTTCATTGTTGTTCGTAATAGTCCAAGTAAATTGTCATTGTCGTTTGTGGAGTGCAATAACGAACGCTGTGTTGCTGTGCGGAGAGCAAATCCCATTGTTGACGGGAGTGAAATTAAATTGTAGAAAGTGAAGAGTTATTGTTGAGATAATAAAATTACATTGTTGTTCAGTATAAAAATTTACAATAATAATAATAATAATAATAATAATAATAATAATAATAATAATAATAGGGCGGGGCAGAATGAACTCATGATTTTGACTGAGTAATACCCATCTGATAGTTGGTCAAGGTATGCCATGTAAGATTAGTGTAGGCTATCAATTGTTTAGTTTTACATGGTAACGATTTGTTTTATTACTGAAATCAATAAAATTGAATTATTTCAGTAAATTGACTGAATAAACATGCCCCGTTGGCCAGCAGAACATCGGGCATTCTATTGAAACATTTTTTTTTAATCGGAGACTTAGTGATAACAACACAGCAATTATTAAGGTGGCATTTCAACGTTGCAAGACATGGAAGAGTTCCGGATCGTAACACAGTCAATAACTGGATTGAGAAATTACGAACGACAGCTTGTGCAAGAGATGACAAACCTGCAGGCAGAGCTCGAACTGTGCTTACACCGGAGAATATCCCGCAGAATAAATATGGGAAATGCCTGTTATGATTCGGTTTCTCAAAAAATCTGAAAGTTAGAATTTATAAAACAATTATATTACCAGGTCTTCTGCATGGTTGTGAAACTTGAACTCTGACTTTCTGAGAGGAACAGAGATTAAGGGTGCTTGAGAATAAGGTACTTAGGAAAATATTTGAGGCTAAGAGCGATGAAGTTACAGGAAAATGGAGAAAGTTACATAACGCAGAACTGCATACATTTTATTCTTCACCTAACATAATTAGGAACATTAAATCCAGACGTTTGAGATGGACAGGGCATGTAGCACGTATGGGTGAATCCAGAAATGCATGTAGAGTGTTAGTTGGGGGGTCGAAGAGAATAAGAACTTTGGGGAGGCCGAGACGTTGATGGGAGAATATTAAAATTGATTTGAGGGAGGTGGGATATGATGGTAGAGACTGGATTAATCTTTCTCGGGATAGGGACCGATTGCGGGCTTATGTGAGGGCAGCAATGAACCTCTTGGTTCCTTAAAAGCCATAATTAAGTTATGACAAAAAATGAAGAAATGACGTTGATAATTTTGCACTAAAAGGTTTATATCATACTTGAAATTCGAGGACGAATGCAATACACGACGGGAAATTAACAGTTCTCAACAAAATAGTATATTATATTAAACTCGTAATTATGATATTAAGACATAATATCATTCTTTACTAATTAAAACTTTACGTAGTCTAAAATGATTCATATTTATTTCATCATCCTTCATTAAAACGTTTCTGTCAAAGCGTTTCTGTAAGTCAAAATGGGTAATGAGGGTTAAAGTAAAAATTCTGTAAAATACAGCGCAAAATTAGCAATTAATATTGAATTTATTTAAACTATTAGTAGTCAGTGGATAGTACGAAGGACATATGAATTGCTACTTTGCGCTGTATTTTACAGAATTTTTATTTTAAACCTCATTACCCAATTTTGACTTACACCACTTCTGCTCTGAACGGCTCATGTATCTTGTATGAGATTATGGATAGTCACGTATCAGAGATTGTTTAACATATATTAATAATAATATGAATATGGAAATGCAAATTTTTAATAAAAATAAAACTGAATCAACAAAATCTTATTGACTAGTAAACGTCCAAAGAGTTCAATGAAGTTTGTATAGTTGGTACAACTGGTAGCAATCATAACACACTACTACCATCTAGCGGAATATTTGTAATGATGAGATGGTACAATAATACATTTTCAAGACAGTTTACTTTTTTAGTAAGTCAATTAATATTTTACTGTATTAGAGTAATTTATTTCTTCTAATCTTAATAAATTTCTAAATTATAGACATCAGCTCAAAGAATTTTGAGTGACCACAAGGGTCCTGAATACAATAAACATGTATAAGAATGTGATGTATATTAAAGAAAAAAGAAAGTTAATTGTTGAAGGCTAATTAAATTAATTGAAATAGAGATTTGTAATATTTGTAATATTTCTTCTAATCGTATAATAGTAATTAAATCCCACTCGAGTTTTGATTTTCTCTAAATAAATCAAAATCTCTAGTGAGATACTGTAGATAAACTGCTTTAAGTAAATAATATTCTGAAGAGGCAAATATTGCTGGGTCATGAGGAACAAATTTTATTCAAGTTAATTCTGTTTAAAATATAATTATGACTTAAAATTACTTACCATTTTCCCATGCGTAATCAATGTATAAATAAGTAATTAATATGTAATTATCAAACTTCGGCCTAGGGACACAGAGTAACCAGTATGAGGTTTAGAGTTCACGGAGTATAAATGACGTCATGATCCGTGTGCAGTCACCTGACTGCAACAGCACAGGTGGGTCCGTAATGTGCATTACCGTTGTATGTATTGCTGCTTGGCTGCGGTACGTGTAACAGGCTTCGGCGTAGGGACACCTGATTGAAGGTTACAACTCACGTTAATACTTTAATGGTAGACATTTATTGTCTGCACTAGGATTTTACTGTATATAATGCATCTTTGCAGGGTGAAATATATTTTGTGCCCTATTCTGACGGACTGCTTACATGTTGAGACACGAAGTAACGGCGCGCTCCATCTCCGACTCCACTCGACCAACACAACATTACTGTTCGTGCGTTCTGAACTTCATGCGTTTCTGTGCCCAGGATCGAAGCCTGGTAATTATTATACCAAAAATGACGCAAAGCTTTAGCTAAAATATGCAATGAAAAAGCTTCCACTTGCTCACACTCGCTTCAGCCATAGTCTAGTCTTGCATGACAAGGACTTCTGTCGCCATGACGGAAGTCAGCGATCTCAATAGTCAGCTTCGAGGCTCTGCTACGGAGCTGTATTTTAGATTATTCTTGTTTCCAATTTGAATCATGATTAGGAAATATGGTTGCAATACCATTACTTACTTACTTACTTACAAATGGCTTTTAAGGAACCCGAAGGTTCATTGCCGCCCTCACATAAGCCCGCCATCGGTCCCTATCCTGTGCAAGATTAATCCAGTCCCAACCCTCATATCCCTCCTCTCTCAAATCCATTTTAATATTATCCTCCCATCTACGTCTCGGCCTCCCCAAAGGTCTTTTTCCTCCGGTCTCCCAACTAACACTCTATATGCATTTCTGGATTCGCCCATACGTGCTACATGCCCTGCCCATCTCAAACGTCTGGATTTAATGTTCCTGATCATGTCAGGTGAAGAATACAATGCGTGCAGTTCTGCGTTGTGTAACTTTCTCCATTCTCCTGTAACTTCATCCCGCTTAGCCCCAAATATTTTCTAAGCACCTTATTCTCAAACACCCTTAACCTATGTTCCTCTCTCAGAGTGAGAATCCAAGTTTCACAACCATACAGAACAACTGGTAATATAACTGTTTTATAAATTCTGACTTTTAGATTTTTGACAGAAGACTAGATGACAAAAGCTTCTCAACCGAATAATAACAGGCATTTCCCATATTTATTCTGCGTTTAATTTCCTCCCGAGTGTCATTTATATTTGTTACTGTTGCTCCAAGATATTTGAATTTTTCCACCCCTTTGAAGGATAAATCTCCAATTTTTATATTTCCATTTCGTACAATATTTTCGTCACGAGACATAATCATATACTTTGTCTTTTCGGGATTTACTTCCAAACCGATCGCTTTACTTGCTTCAAGTCAAACCTTTTTATAAAACATTTCGACCTACACGACCTGAAGATGCCAATCAAAATTGGCGAAAACGTTTGTTTTTAAATCTTTTTTATTATAACATAATGTTAAGTATTGACTTCTCATTTTTCAATTAACATTAACTTAACGGAAGATTTTCTTCTTCAAGAGTTACGGAAGATTTTCGTCGTTTGGAAGCACTGTGCGCTGTGTAACAATATCTGATAAGCAGCCAAGTGCTGAGTATCTGTTGAATTACATCACAGGCTAGTAAACAGAATTAGTTGCACTGCGTCTCCCTGTGGTCTGATTGCCGCTCCGACAGAGCACTTGGGAGGGCTCCACGTTATAGTTCAATTATGTAAGCAGCGAGCGGAAGTGGCAAACAAGCTTCCTCTCCCACGAATTTTGCATATCAGGCGACCATCTTATTATGATAACATTTGCGTATCGAGGCCCGGGCGCAGAAATAGAAATCAACATTTTCTTTATCACAGTTCCTTCCATTTAACTAAAATTACGTAGAATATTCAAGAGATGCAATGGTAAAATTACTTTATTAGCATATGCTGATGATATTGTCCTTCTAGGACAAACAGAAGATGATATCAAGAAACTTTTTAGACTTTTAGTAGAAGAAACAAGAATAACAGGGTTAAAAATTAATTCTGACAGAACTAAATACATGAATATATCACGTACCTCAAATAATAGAGGGTCATTTCTAATAGATGATTGGGAGTTTCAAAAAGTTGCTGAATTTAAATACTTAGGAAGAAGCTCTTTCACAATAAACATTTCCAACAACTCAGAAGCACATTCGATGACTGGACGAAGTTTAAGATCTGAGTTACGGCGGAGGTCGTTTAATAATTGGTGTCGTCTTCCACAAAAAGGCAAAGGAGTGGTAACTTACAGTGAAGATACAAAAAACAACTCTTGGATTAGTAATAGAAGAGGGATATCATCCTCAGAGTGGACCAATGCCAAAAAGATGTCCATAAACATGGCAGCAGTACGATCGGTGCCAGGTCGTTCCTTTCAAGATCAAAACTGTCGTCATCCAGGATGCAGCGAAGTAGAAACCCTTGGGCATGTTTTGGGTTATTGCCCTCAAGGAGAAATACTGAGGAACAATCGCCACCATAAAGTGAGAAGCTCCATCGCAGCCACTCTTCGGAAGGCAAAGTTGCAGGTTTACGAAGAAGTGCACTGCTTGGCTGAGAATGGATCAACGAGAAGAGCAGACATTATAGCCATCGATCGCCGGAATCAAAGAAGCCTCATTCTTGACCCCACTGTCCGTTTTGAGAAGGACGATCAACAAGCCAATAACGTTAACGATGAAAAGAAGTCTATTTACAACCCATGTATTCCTCACTTCAGTGAGAGATACAAAATGAATATTAATACATGGGAAGTGAAAGGACTTCCTTTGGTGGTAGGGGAACCTCATTTAAGTTAACCAAAACCATTCTCCTTTCTCTTAAATTTTCTAATGAGGACATTAACAAAATTTGTCTAATGGTATTGAGAGATTCATTATCCATTTTACACAATCACTTGTATAACACTATGTATTTTTTTTTACTTCATTTCATTACTCTTCAATATATTTTCATGTCATGTTTCTCCGAAATCAAATTGTACTTTATTTTTAAATTTATCATTGTTCCGTATTCTCTCCGCAATCATATTGTATTTTTAATTTAGCCTCTGCTTTGTATTCTGGATCCTAGTGGTCAGCCGTAGATTTCGGCCAGATGTCCCAAATTGTGGAATTTGTATGTGTAATGAAGCGGGCTTATTTGGGAAAGAAATTGAACACAGACTCATTACGGCAAATAAATGTTATTACTCCCTTCATAAATTGCTTAGTTCCAAACTCCTTTCTACATTATCAAAATTAAGATGCTGTAAAACAATAATCCTACCAACTCTCCTACATTACTGACAAACGTGGATATTAATAAAAAAAAAACAACAAAATCCCTTTTTACTTTTGAGAACAAAATCTTGAGGAAGATTTTTGGTCCCATTCAAGAAAATAACACATGGAGAATTTTGAAGAACAAGGAATTAAGGGATATTTATAAAGATCCGAACATAATAGCCTTAATAAAAAGTCGAAGACTACGTTGGCTTGGACACGTTCTACGTAAAGCTTTCAACTATTCTCCAAGATGTAAGAGACCTCTTGGTAACCTCGTCTCCGTTGGCAGGACCAAGTATATGATAATTTTTGTACAGTGGGAGGACGACAAGAAGATGCAGAGAACAAAGACGAATGGCGATATATCGTGAATGAGGCTAAAAACCACTTAAGTTTTGAAATGCCCTAAATTTAATTGAATTGAATTTAATTTTAATTCAAGAGATGGATTTCCACTTGCGTGTAACATCTTTATTAATTCATCTTATAGTGAATATAACAAAAGTAATAATAATAATAATAAGAATAATAATAATTTTGTTGATATTAAGGGACAAGATAGTCTAGGTGTTTTCATAGTGCGCAATGCTGAATTTAAGTGGTTGTTTCTCCGAAATTATAAAAGGCGTTCTTTTCACATTTTTACATGTTACTCTACATGATTTTAGGTTTATATTGGTGGTTAGTTTGTTATATTAACTGCTATAATTGAGTTTAAAAAATTGTATTCAATTGAAAGAAACAGGAAGAAACAACAAAAAATTTTTAAATTCATGCACCTTTCTCTTAAAAACTGGTTAATTCAGGCATATTTACAATATACTTATCTACGTTCACTAGCAAAATTATAGATTTAGCTTTATCAATAAAAAATACTAGTAATATATTTTTATAAAAATTCTACCGAGCAAAACCTGAACTTTTCAACAGAAAAATATATATAAATCTTGTAATACATATTATATCAATGTGAAAGTGCTACCATTAAGTCAATATATGATGTACAATGAGCGTGCAAAATTTCAGGTCTGTAACACTAATAGTTTCTGAGATATAGGTGCATATATACATAAATATGGTGTTTTAAGAAAACCGCGTTTAAAAATTAACATCAATTACTGACTTACTTACAAATCTACACTAATTATAATATTACCACTACTATTTAGGCGTACATCATTACTGTTAATTTACAACACTATCACTACTGGTATTTACATCTTGCACAACGTTTTCATCAAGTAAAGCGATAGGTATGGAAGTAAATTCCGAAATGACTAAGTATTTATATGATTATGTCTCGTGACCAAATATTGTACGAAATGGAACTAAAAAAATTGGAGATTTATTCTTCGAAGAGGTGGAAAAATTCAAATAGGCTATCTTGGAGCAACAGTAACAAATATAAATGACACTCGGGAGGGAATTAAACCCAGAATAAATATGGGAAATGCGTGTTATTATTCGTTTGAGAAGCTTTTGTCATCTAGTTTGCTGTCAAAAAATCAGAAAGTTAGAATTTATAAAACAGTTATATTACCGGTTGTTCTGTATGGTTGTGAAACTTGGACTCTCACATTGAAGGAGGAACAGAGATTAAGAGCGTTTCAGAATGAGGTTCTTAGGAAAATATGTGGAGCTAAGAGGGATGAAGTTACAAGAGAATGGAGAAAGTTACACAACACAGAACTGCAAGCATTGTATTCTTCACCTGACATAATTAGGAACATTAAACCCAGACGTTTGAGATGGGCAGGGCATGTAGCACGTATGGGCGAATCCAGAAATGCATATAGAGTGTTAGTTGGGAGGCCGGAAAGAATAAGACCTTTGGGGAGGCCGAGACGTAGATGGGAAGTTAATATTAAAATGGATTTGAGAGAGGAGGGATATGAGGGTTGGGACTGGATTGCTCAGGATGGGGACCTATGGCGGGCTTATGTGAGGGCGGCAAAGAACCTCCGAGTTCCTAAAAAGCCGTAGTAAGTAAGTAAGTAAGTAAGTAAGTAAGTAAGTAAGTAAGTAAGTAAGTAAGAACGTTTTCACTTTCACATTTCAGTGAAGGGGCGTGGCACTACCGATTTAATGAGACACCCCTTCAATTAAAAACTGTTTTTTGTAGGTTAGACACATCGCAACATTATAAAACTATATATAAGGTCCCTGAGCCAAATAACGCCATATACACCTTTAACGCCACCCTATTAAAAATTTGTTAACGGCACAAGTTTTCGATAGTGCACTACTATAGCCTGCATTCGCTTGCAATCTAGTGATGAAATGAGTTACTAGCTGTCCGCTGACATTTACGAGTGACATTATATTCAATCATTTTCCTGTTGTGTGTTGATTGTGAATGACTGTTCTTATATCAAGGTAAGAGGCAATATTTTATTTTGTATGTTGAGCAAATAATAACTACAATTAAACTATATATTTTCGTGATCCTTAAACATTCTTCTATGTATAGAAAGTATTTGCTATGTATAAAATTTGAAAATGTTAGAGAAACAGGCATGTCATGCTATCAAGTACTCAGTCTACAGACAAAATTTTAGGTTATATTAGTACTAAGGCTGACAGTACAGCATCAGTCCGAAAACATCAGGAAAATCACTAAGCTTTCAACTTACAAATGTTCAGAATGTGCAGTGATGATATTGGTTCAATTGCTTATCGAACACTTATCTTTTTTTTATTTTACATAACTTAATTTTTTTGTTTTACTTATTGGAAAACATTCGTATTAAACTAAGGTAAATGCTTTTGTGCTAAATAACTTTCTACTGTGTCACATTGTCTCTTTTTTTTAAAGTAAGGAGTCACTAGAAAACATATTTTCCTAATCCATTTGGTGTTTCAGTTTCAGATCAAGAATCTTTCATTAGTATTGAGTAATTTTGTATCTTTTGTTAACAGAAACTCAAATTTAGTCGCTTAGTTCAATTTGTGTTGCTTAGGAAAAATAATTCATTAACAATTATAAGTGTATAGGTTAATAGAAAATAGGTGGCGTTAATTGGACAACCTGTTCCTAATAACGCCAGTTTAAAAAGTTTTCCTATTTGAGTTCTAATTCTTGTTCGGTATATAATATATCCATTTTCATTGTGCTATTTTGTAAAGATAAGATTACAGTTTCTATATCATAATTTTCGTGTTTGTACACGACTTATTTCCAGGGCAAAAGTGACTGAAGTGTTAAGGTGGCGTTATTTGGTACGTGTACCTTATTCTTGATTACGAAGATTCAGAGAATTTATTTCCGTTAAAAATAAAAATTCAATTTTTTGATGATTCTGAGTTACCGTACGTTCCTTGTCCCCTTAACGTGATAAACAACACCGAGTTGCCAATAATATGCTTGCCCGAAAGAAAAGTGTAACTAATACATTTTCAGTTCTATGAATAATAATAATAATAATAATAATAATAATAATAATAATAATAATAATAATAATGTTGCAACCCAGGATATAACTACTATGTTAGCACTTTCTCTATTGGTCTATGATCTATGATCATCTTAGGAAATATTTTAGATATATTGTATTGCGTTATAAAAACCTCGAGAAGGAAGTTAATAAATTGTGAAGGATGTATTGGTCTGGCAGGAAGGAAATTTGCTGGCATGGATATGAACTCTGGTGTGACGTCAGACGACGTTGATACGCACGTGGTTAAGAATCATGGTCTTCAATAAGTGTTTTCATTCCACTTTTTTCCTTAATGTCTTTCAAACTTTGGTGACATGAATCTCGAGAGTAAACTAAGCAATTTATATAATTCAAACTTGAAAATCGAATTTGGGGGCCCAAAGAAATTAATAAAAAAAGTAATACAATTTTGGACCGACCTAACTCCAATAGAAATTGATCTAGGATAAAACTTCTTTCACCAAAAAGATACCCTACACATGAGAATTTTACATAGTAAAACTATTTATTTATTTTGAACGATTCAAAAGTTATCACCAGGGAACGGATTTATATGGACTAAAAATATATGAAATATGTAAATATATATGTAGTTATTTTTACCAAAATATGGAATTAAATATGGATTTTTACCAAAATATGGAATTAAATATGGACTTAAAATTATAAAAAAATGACTATGTACGTTAAATATTGGTACATTTTAATCAAACTAAACAAAAAATATAATGGACGTACCTTATCTTCCAATGTAGTTTCAACAAAACACAATTTTTATTGTCTGTTACCATAACAATAGGTTACAAACATTTCTTTCAAGTGCTGAAAAGTGAATCTTCTTCTATTGTCTCTGAGGATAGATTTATACTGACTAAAAGAGCGTTCGACGTCACAAGAAGTAACTGGTACATAATTCAATTTCACAATGTCTGCTGGGGATAAGTCCAAGTTAATCTTCACTGTTGATTCACCACTCATCACAGCAACAACCTTTTGTAGTTCTTCATATCCAGGGTTTTTTGAAAGTACAGTGTCCACCTTAGCTCTTACTGCATCTGCAACTTTACCTCTACCACGACTCAGTTGTTCCACAGTACTATTTATAATTTCAAAACTTTCAGATAGTGAAAGGTGCCTATTTTGGAGACTTTTGAGCGTTTTTATGATGCATGAAAATGTATGCTGAATGTGAGCTAAGTCATTCTTCACACTTATGTCACAGGTAACTGTTTTCGCAGTATCAATTGAGACTGCATCTTCAGAGTCCAATGCAAGGAGAACATTGTTAATAGAGTCTATATGTTCGGCATAATATTCAACTGCTTCTAGCCATGTACCCCATCTAGTTAAAATTGGCTTTGGTGGCAATGGAATTTCAGGGTACATTTCTTTCAACACGTTAACTCTACTGGGAGCTTTGAGAAATACTTTTTCACTGATGAAATCAACAAATCTACTTTAGGAAATTGTCTCTGACCACTTCTGCCACACGATGAAATGCATGCGCCACACAAGTAAAATGAGTCAATTTAGGATATACAACAGATAATGCTTGTCCAGCTTTGACCATATAAGGGCAGCATCGCTAATAAAGAATAACACATTATCGTACATAATACCCTTTGGCCACAGGATACCCATAATCGTTGAACAGTTTAACTATAGTTTTGTTATTGCACTTTTCTAGAACATCACAATGTAAAAGAATTCGTTCAGAATATTGTTCAAACAAACCGATAACTACATTACCAACAAGTCTACCTTCTTTGTCGGGAGTCTCATCAATGGAAACCCAAATTGAACTATCTTTAATTTCATCTCTTATCTTCTGTATTGTCTCATCGTAGATGGATGGAGCATACGTCTTCCTAAGTGTTGACTCATCCGGGATTGTATGTTGAGTATATTTTTCAAGGAATTCCCTGAAGACCTTATTCTTTAGTTTGTAGAGAGGAATATCAGCAGAGATGAGAGAACGGCACAGGTCGATGTTAAACTCAGATCTTACATTCGATGTTGTTGGTTGTGTTAAAAACAATTGTCTCTGCTTGGAATTTAGTTGTTTGTTGGCCTGATGTTTACTAGTTGTAATGTGTTGTTGCACCAGGAACTTTTGTGTAGATGATACTGCACACTGACACAAATTACAAAATAATATTTTATTGTCAGTTGATAAACCATCTTCTTTAAATTCTGAAATGTAACTTGTTAGTTTTGATTTTAAATTGACTGAATGACGTACTTTTGGCATATTTACCGTCTTTATAGTATGATTTACAAACTGAACCTATGTGTACTCTGACTGGCATTTAACTGTTGAGCTGCACAACTGAAGTCTGTTAAAAATTTTAAATTAAATTAATACAGTTTTGTAACTTACTTCCATTGTTGATAGGACTGCTAATTTTCAAATAACTCTGATGTTAAAGGGATTACTGAACATGTGTTTAAATCTCTATTGTTGAAATGTATTTTTAAAAGTTAATGGAATTTTGTTTTGTTTTATTGTTAAACCTAATATAATATGGACTGTTTTATAAAATATGGAAAATATATGGAAATTAAAAAATATGTACTAAACTCTAAAATATGGAAAAATATGGAAAATAAAAGTAGGATTTTTCAACCCTACACATTGTGAAACATAAAGATAATGCAAAATATAAATTATATTATTTATAAGTAAATATGTATTTACATATAAATTTTCCTGGTTATCACAATAAGACATATAAGCACTTTAGAAAAAAAATATTTTTTTTTTATAAAATAATTATAATAGATTGAAAATAATAATTTTAGTTTACAACATAGCCACGTGTTTAAGTTTTAATTTGATACTTCAATGAAGTCTTTTGTCCGTCGGAAGGATAACAAATGTCGAAAAATGTAAAATAGAAGAAAATAGACACTGAAGATGGCGTAAGGTATAGAAAGTATAGTGCGCTTATATAATGAGTACCCAAATAATTATGAAATTACTAAGATAATGGATACAAGTTATACAGGGTGTTTCGGAGGTGGTGTTACAAACTTTCAGGGATGATGGCAAAGGGCACATGTATCAATTTGCGATAAGGAACCGTGGTCTGGAAATGACTGAGTTGAAAGTTATAAGCAAAAATAGTTATGTGAAAATGGAATAGGAATTTGGCACCACATGCCCTCGTTCCCTTAACTTTTGGAACAGTCGTGGAAAAATGGTATGGGCCGGATATCTCCTACATGGGTACTTGTTCCGATACAATCTGTGAGCTTGTCTACTGTTCCCATTGGCTCATCTGTATTCGAAAATCAGGTCTGGTTATTCCGCTCTCGTGTACTTCTCCATTTCACTAGGACTGATCGATTGGACACTGCAGCTTGTACAGTCGATCAGTCCTGATTTTCGAATACGGATGAGCCAATGGGAGCAGTAAACAAGCTCACAGATTGTGTCGACACAAGTACCCACGTAGGAGACATCCGGCCCATACCATTTTTCCACGACTGTGTTCCAAAAGTTAAGGGAAGGAGGGCACGTGGTGTCAAATTACAATTCCATTCACACAACTATTTTCGCTTATAACTTTCGACTCAGTCATTTCCGGACCATGGTTCCTTATCTCAAATTGATACATGTGCTCTTCGCCATCATCCCTGAAATTTTGTAACACCACTTCGGAAACACCCTGTATAATTTTGAAAACTAGAAAAAATGGGTTTCCAGATGAGACAAAAACATTATTTACCAAAATTTTGAAGAAACCTTAGTCTACATTTGCAGAGTCGATGTATAGTACCTTAAATCTAAACTTAACATAAATTCCAGACGATGTATGAACACAAATAATTCTCTTTAAGAAAACATTTCTGTGCTGTAACCGGAAATCGAACCCAGAACCTCATAAACAGCAGTCAGAAGGTCTGGCCACAATGTGATATAAATTTCATTAAAAGTTATTGCGTTTCTCGTTTGCGATGTCTCCTTGTGAGCGCGTTCATTTCATTTCTGCGACATTTATTTTTATGTTCATTTGCTAGCGTGAATAGTGAAGCATTGGAACTCCTCATATTTAATAAAATTGTAATTGGATTTGCTTTCATATGGTTTTTATTTTTCGCTTTGTTGTTCCGTCGATACCCTGCAACGTTCCCCTATTACTTCATCAGAGTAATATTAAACCGAGTTATTACAATTCAGATTATTGGATCCGTTGTCCTTCGCCAATACAACTTTTTTACATTATTGTCAATAAAATTCCACGACTTCGCGTTTTATCCGTATATATTTTATTACCGGTAGCCTGTTATATAAAATTAATCTTGCTCAGGATAGGGATCGATGGCGGGCTTATGTGAGGGCGACAATGAACTTCTGGGTTCCTTAAAAGCCATAGGTAAGTAAGTAAGTAAGTAAGTGACTAAGTAAGTAACATAGATAGATGTATTTATTGAGTAATATTATACATATAGATTTTATATTATCATAATTTTTTCTAAAATCCAATGCACGGGTCTTCTGACCGTACGTGCTTTGTACCTAAAACAAGTCCTACTTTGTAGGATTCACCTTCATCCCCCCTCTCACCTGTGATTATATCCAACTACTCTCTAAGCATACATATTGAAATGAAAATGGTACAACAAAACACAATATATAATATATCCTAAACCCTCTAAGCAGATATATTAAAATGAAAATGGTACAATAAAACATATTATATAATATATCCTCACTTAAAACAGACATAAAAGCGTATAGCTGGGTAGATACTATTATCCCTTCCTCAGTTCGTATCACAAACTTCAACAGCTGAAGTTCTAATCTGTCTCGCCTTCAAGAGGAACAACCCAATCTTTTGTTCGTATTCTTTATTCCCCATGAGGTCAAGACATGCAAGCGAACTCCTATTCTGACTTTGCATCGAGGGTGGTAGATATTTTCTCCGTACATGTTCCAATTCGACACACTGTAATAAAATATGTTTATAGGAATCCTTTTCTCTGCAAAGCGGACAAAGGCGCTCTCCTTCTTCGTTGACAAATTTATTACCCTTCTGTGCTCCCAATCCCAGCCACGCTAAATCTGCTCTGCTGTCTTTGTTACAAGAATTTATGTAGTCACACCTCCCCCAGTTAAGCATGAGATCTGATTGTAAATGTAGTGAGGACTTTTCTGAACATTGGAGCTCAATCTCTTGCCTCTCAATATCAAACGCATCTTCACATTACGCCATATATTCCTTGTTAGTAAATAAGTAAGTAATTTATATAAAGAAGTCTGTATAAACTAAGCATTATTTAGTGTCGGTAAAATTGATGATAGAAAGATAAAATTTGGTGAAATGATTCCAATTATTCTTCAAGGAATTCCCTTACACTTGCCTTAGAGTCAGGCCTACAGACAACCTCAGAATAAACCCTACCAGGCAATCACCTCAAATTTGATACGAACTCAAATCAGAAGGCAGCATTTGGGGTAAGAGTTCTTCTCCGAGGTTCATATTCTCCATGTTCTGATGTGTCTTTGAACCTAAGCTGACTAGTTAGTGTTGGTGTACAAAAACTTCTGTATGTGTATCTGACTGCCGCGAATTTACTGTTTAGCTTTACTCTTTAGCCTTTGTATCCAAGATGTGTTGGTGTGTAAACCGATGCTGGACAAGTATCGACTCGGTGCATGAATGTCGATCATACATTTTCCGTCATACATTCGACATACCCCAGCATATTCTTATCCGTTCTCTAACATATTATCTTATCTATTTTGACATTTATTTCCATAATTTATTTACTCATTCATTTATATTTATCTCCCAAAGTCTATAACCACGATTATGTGCAATGTTCAAAATAACAGAGGTGAGTCTGCCTGGAGAGAAATAAAAAATAGATTGCAGCCGCCAAATTACTCTTCAAGGAACGACCACTCATGTAAATTGAGGGAAAGAAGACAGAGGACGGACACTGGAAAGTTTTCTTTTCTCAATCGTACTATCAAGGACTGGAATGCTTTACCTGCAGACTTACTAAAGATTTTACCAATAACCAAAAATGTATTTAAAATAGGCTTAAGGACTTTACTAATAGACGGTAGTATAGACCTATTATACTCATTACTTAAAGCGTGTAATTGATGTTTTGTTATTTGAAGTGCTGTGTCAGTGAAGAAGTGCGTTGTGTCAGTGAAGTGTGTTGTGTAATAAAGTGTATTTGTGTGAGTGAAGTTATATAGTTTAGAGTGGTAGTGCAAAGCATTTGAAAAGCGAAATGTTTTTGAAGTGTTAGTGAAAACAGGACAGTATCAGTGAAATGTGTCGCAGTTCCAGTGCAGTGAGTGAGTTGACAGCGAAATGAGTGCAGTGCTGAAAGCCTACTTGTGCATGTATGAACATATCATACTCGTGGGTTTTAGTTCGAACTTAGGTTTAAGATATAAATTACATTTACTTTAAATGTTATTTTAAGTGATCGTGCTTCATTTCATTTGGGATGCTTATTATTATTATTATTATTATTATTATTATTATTATTATTATTATTATTTTTATTATTAATTGTGTTTTATTTTATCATTAATTGTGTTTATTATTAATTATCATTATTGCAAGTGTAATCATATTACATAAATACATACATACATAAATACATACATACATACACACATACATTTACCCATTTGCATACGTCAATAAATATATACATGCATGCATACATACATACATACATACATACATACATACATACATACATACATACATACATACATACATCTTCTCAGTAGTCGACCTCTATTAGAGCCGAAACAACACAATTATACAGTAATTTAATTATCAACAGTAATCTCACTAGAGGTTTTGATTTATCTAGAGAAAATCAAAACTCGAGTGGGATTTAATTGACTATTACACGATTAGGAGAAAGTATATAAAGTTTAGAAGTAACAAAGTACTCCAATACAATAAAATATTAATTGGCTTACGAAAATACAACTGACTTCAAATGTATTATTGTACCATCTGAACATCACGTTAGATGGCAGTAGTGTTTTATGATTATGTTTCATTGTTACCGATATCAGTTGTGCCAACTATGGAGTCATCATTGAACTCTGTGGACTGTTACTAGTCAAGAAGGCTTTGTTGATTCAGTTTCATTTTTATTAAAACATTTGCATTTCACTTCAATCATCCGGATCCCAGTAATCAACGTCACTTGACAGATAATTTTCAATAAATCTTAGTATTAAACAATCTCGATGCGTGACTATCCATAATATCATATAGCAGAAGCAATAACAAACATAACCTAAATAATATAAACAAGTGTTAGAAAAGTTTTAATTAGGGATGATGAAATAAACAAGAAAAGTTTTAATTAACGATGATGAAATAAAAAATAAACATGAATAATTTTAAAAGAAACAATTATTGAAAGCACAATTTTTAAATTTGAATGTTTTAGTGGTTGCTGCTTCAGTTGATGTTAGATTGAACGTGTGCGTAAAGGAAGTGAACTCGTTGATGTACATGGTGTATC
This sequence comes from Periplaneta americana, assembly GCA_025594305.2. Classification (NCBI taxonomy): domain Eukaryota; kingdom Metazoa; phylum Arthropoda; class Insecta; order Blattodea; family Blattidae; genus Periplaneta; species Periplaneta americana. The sequence goes on along the minus strand of JAJSOF020000021.1, from coordinate 43,797,256 downwards.
CCTCAACTTATTCAGGATTTCCGAATGGTGCTCTTCATATATGACCAGTGATATTTATTAATTCTTGTTCTTGAATGCCAGTCCGAGTCATATTTGAAAGTGCTGTGCATCGACTGGAGTGGTTTGTAATTTTCTGTTCTTTGACGTCCAGACCAGTGCAGTTTGAAATGTTGGCAAACAAAGAAACAAATGCTAGGATAGTGATAAAAATAAACAAATGCTAGGGACGCGATAAAATTAAACAAATGCTAGGGACGCGATAAAATTGTGCGATAAGCAGCCATGATTGGTTGAAAGACGTCCTTTCGTACCGTTTTATTGGTCGAAAGTAGTGTCACATAGTAAAAGTGTAATAGTCAATTTAAATTTTCTTTGCACATAATTAATATAATGTTTTTAAATGTCTAAGGATCTTTGACGAGAACTTTTATTGATATTTTATCTTAGAAACAAAGGAAATAAAACACTTTACGCCGGATTAAAGGAATATAACAAGTACGTCTATTCGTAGGAGTCTCAAGTGGTCTCTTGCTGGGAAACATCAATCTAGATTTTCTCCTGGCAGAAGTACTTGTGAGTGTCGAAGAAGACTGATTGAGCCGGAGGAAGTGCTAACAGTTTCAGTAACAAATCTGTCTTCCAATTAGAGTTCGTCTTCACTTCGCCGCCCATCGAGGTTCTTACGTCACATCCTGTAAATCATTCGTATTGATTCTATATTTGATAACAGTCAACTTCGTTATCGCTGTCACAAAAAAGCGCAAAACAATCATTTGGCAAAAATACTTCTCCTACAATCCTCTCTTCATCAGATAAATGAAAAATTTTATTTAGTTTCTTCTTTTCAATTGCGAACACAATCTAGAAACAATGAGATAATATATCATGAACAGTGATGTAATGAAAACAATGGAAAACTGATTTTTCCTAAAAATGAAGCCACAGATCAGCCCTGTGGTGGTTTATTATGGTAACTTTTATTTTATCTCGAGTTGATGGGTTGAGACAGCTATTTGTGGACGTGGTTATGAAGAGTAATCTTTGGAACCCAGGCCCACTGTTTCTTCTGCTGCTGACTAGACACATGTGATTATGAACATGATTATGGTGATAGTAATGATTTAAACAGAACAATAAATTCTAGCTTCCATCTAGCTGAGATTATAATAATTACTTATATTGCCTAAGCAATTAAATACCGTACATCTTATTCTGATTAATTACATCAGGCAGATACAAATAGCTACAAACAGGATCATCCGAACTGGCTATGAACTATTAAATGATGACGGATGAGAGGAACAGAGAAAAATTCTCTCCGGCACCGGAATTTGAACTCGGGTTTTCAGCTCTACGTGCTGACTCTCTATCCACTAAGCGACACCGGATTCCCATCCCGATGTCGGATTGAATCCTCTCAGTTTAAGTTCCACCACTTCGATTCCCTCTAGTGGCCTACCCTCATGCACTGCGTCATAGATGTATGACACTGGCACAATGTCCACACATGTGTAGAGGTGCACTCGTTATGAGTGACTAAGTGGCCAGGATCCGACGGAATAAGCGCCGTCTGAAATCACAACTGAGAGGATTCAATCTGACATCGGGATGGAAATCCGGTGTGGCTTAGTGGATAGAGCGTCAGCACGTAGTGCTGAAAACCCGGGTTCAAATCCTGGTGCCGGAGAGAATTTTTCTCTGTTCCACTCATCCTTTATCATATGATGACACAGAATTTCTGCACTGAAATATCATATGTACTTCGGTACATCGTAATCATATTTAAACTATTAAGTTGATGCATCAATTCGTAGAGTTTCTTATTAAATCTAAAAATTATTTATTGTAAATAAACTAAATACATAAACTAGTCCTAATGAATAATACAGTGGAGTCCCTCCGTTGAAATCTTCTGTTATGGAAACATCTAATTTATGGTCCTGAGGAAAGCGTGATTTGGGACGACCAAGGAAAAGATGCTAAAAGATTCAATTAGCCTCGGAATGGGACAGAAATTACCTAACCTTGACAGGAAAAAGAAAAAGAAGAAATTGTTCCATAGGGTTACTGACAAACCTACCTCAACCGCAGAACGAAGAGGTGTTGTATATTTTAAATTTTGAGTTTTTAAAAATAAATAAATAAATAAATAATAATAATAATGATAATAATAATAGTAAAAATTATTTATTTATATTAAAGGCTTTTTTAATTTATCCTACAGAATAATATCTGTAATATTGACAATTAATATTTGAGGAGAAAAATTCTAATTTATCGCCGGGGATCGAACCCGGTCTCTGACTTACGACCAAGCGCTATGACCACTGAGCTAAAATTCAATCCACAGCACCGGACAGAACCTTCCTCCTTGAGTGTTTCCTTGACAGGAAAAAGAAAAAGAGGCATATTGTTGACGTTTTTATGTCCAAACCAACTGCCATTATACACAGAGCGCACTCAACTGAATGATGTTTGGCCGGGATTTTGGCGCCGGATTTTTTTCTCAAATATTAATTCTCCTCAAATATTAAATATTAATATTAATTTATTTATAGTCAAAGGGAGGATAAAAATGGCCAAGGAAGCTTTTCATAGAAAAAGGAACATTTTTTGCGGACCTCTGGAAAAGGAACTAAGGAAGAGACTAGTGAAGTGCTTTGTATGGAGTGTGGCGTTGTATAGGGCAGAAACGTGGACGAAGTAAAGAGAAGCGAGTAGAAGCATTTGAAACGTGGATATGGAGAAGAATGATACGTGTGAAGTGGACAGACAGAATAAGAAATGAAGCTGTGTTGGAAAGAGAGTGGGAGAAGAAAGAATGATGCTGAAACTGATCAGGAAGAGGAAAAGGAATTGGTTGGGTTACTGGCTGAGAAGAACCTGCCAACTGAAGGATGCACTGGAAGGAATGGTGAACGAGAGAAGAGTTCGGGGTAGAAGAAGATATCAGATGATAGACGACATTAAGATATAGGGATCATATTATGAGGAGACAAAGAGGAAGACAGAAAATAGGAAAGATTGGAGAATGCTGGGTATGTAGTGAAAGACCTGCCCTTGGGCAGAACACTGAATTAATTAATTAATTAATTAATTTATTTATTTATTTATTTATTTATTCTGGTGTAGTTAAGACCTCATGAATTATAAAATACAGGAAATGTAATTAGAAACAACAATAAAAAATGACAAACCATCACCAACAAAATTCCTTGTTAAGCATTCATTCTCACTTCGTAGGGAAGAAGAATATTTCCAAGCTAAACAGCAGAACCCCTGAAGTATTTAAGTCACACTACACGCACTCCAACAGAAGCAGAGAAGTTGCCGACATTCCTAGGGGGCGAGTGTTCGTACAAGGGAAACCTTGCTCTACTACTATAATTTCATAATTGTGTGGGATGTACTGTATATCAAGTTACTAGCAATATCTGCTTCAATCTGTTAACATCACAATATCCTTATGTAATTTGAGGTAGTAAAATTATCACACAGTTAATTCGAAACCAATTGTTAATTAATATTATATGTACAGAACAGAATGTTTCACTGACCATATTCTACTATCTATAGCCTAATAAACGGATCATAAAATGATTATATAATATAAATTTACTCCTGATATGATTTTGGTACAAGTTATATGACGAACTGTTGCCACTAAAACACTATGGATCCGAATATAATGGAAATACGAGTATATCACGCAGGATATTTCTGGTTGAGTCAGTATTAGATCTTAAAAATCCTTATGATTCCACTTGCAATGACGACGGAATGAAATTTATCGCTGGAATGTTGCTATTGCAATCTTATGAGTTTCGAATGAGTTATTATCTATGAACTGTTAAATTTTCCTATGTGGTAGGCATCCAAATTTTCAAATATTGAAGAGGACTTTTCCGGCGTCCTGATGTTTTAATGATATTTTTAGTTATACATCTTGATTACACAACTTTTAACACGATATTACTTCGGAAAACGTGTTATTTGTCTTCCCTGTGTTAAATTTTATATTACGTTGTTAACATGTTTCAGTCTGCTATCGGCCATCTTCAGAACTCATATTTTAGATTAAAAATTGCAATTGAAGCGTTTTCGTGCGTGTGTACCTATCTTCAAATTACTTCTTAAGACTTCCTCTTCCTTGAAGTTTGTAACACGGTAACAGAAACAATATTTTGGCTTCATGCAGAAGTTCGTAGCGTTCTTTGTCTGTGACAAAAGTTTGCATTTGAGGTGAGCAGTATACAGAAAAATTAAATAACGGTTTATTTAACGAAGCTCGCAACTGCCGAGGTTACATCAGCGTCGCCGATGTGCCAGAATTTTGTCCTGCAGGAGTTCTTTTACATGTCAATAAACCTGCTGACATGAGCCTGTCGCATTTAAGCACACTTAAATGACATCGACCAGGGCCGGGACCGAACCCGCAACCTCGAGCACAGAAGGCCAGCGCTATACTGACTGCGCTACCGAGGCCGACCAGGAGACAGAATAATCAGTAATTTGTTCTTCTACATTATCTACGACCCACTGTCAACGCTGCTGTAGTTTTCGAGTCCACGTCTCAAGAAATCCGCTAGTTTGGTGTTAAAGAAGTCGTGAAACCAAGTTTGTAAAGCACCTAGATTATCAAAGGAGTTCCCTTGAGGACTGTTGGATAGAGAACGGAAAAGATGGAAATCAAATGGCGCAAGATCTGGGAAATATCAGGGATGTGAAATCATCTCCCATATACACTCCTAGATAGCTGCTTTCGTCATGTTAGCCGAGTGCGGGCATGCGTTATAGTAATACAACTGCACTTCATACAATCTTCCCGGTCGTTTTTCTTCAATTAATTTAACATTGGTACTAATATAGGACCTCTAATCTCAACGTAAGGTATTTATAGCTTATAGTTTCGGTAATTCTATTTTCAATTTCTGTTAGATTATTTTCAAATTTGTTTACCTTGATGCCCAAATAAGTACATTCCTTCCGCAATTTCAAATTTTAATTATTCTACTTCTTTCCAAATACAATTGTAAGATAATCCTTGAAGAAGAAGAAGAAGAAGAAGAAGAAGAAGAAAGCGATAAATAAGCCTAATAATACAGTGAAACCTGTATTAATCGACCACTGGTAGTTCCGTATAAATTACTTTAGATGTGTAGTTGCTTCATAGGGGAAGGATTTTTTACACAAATAATGAGTTAAGCTATTGTACGCAAACAAACGTGAAGAAGAATATGCTATTAACTATACTTAGTTGCGCAAATAACTTATTTTGCAGTTTAATCTTCTAAGCCATTACTTCCGCTTTATAAAACAATAAATTGAACTCTAAGTCATTTTATTATATTTTAAAGCAATTACGTTCTCTAAATCCCGAAAAGACAAAGTATATGATTATGTCCCGTGACGAGAATATTGTACGAAATGGAAATATAAAAATTGGAAATTTAACTTTTGAAAAGGTGGAGAAGTTCAAATATCTTGGAGCAACAGTAACAAATATAAAAGATATTCGGGAGGAAATTAAACTCAGAATAAGTATGGGAAATGCCTGTTATTATTCGGTTGAGAAGCTTTTATCATCCAGTCTGCTGTCAAAAAGTCTGAAAGTTAGAATTTATAAAACAGTTATATTACCGGTTGTTCTTTATGGTTGTGAAACTTGGACTCTCACTTTGAGAGAGGAACATAGGTTAAGGGTGTTTGAGAATAAGATGCTTAGGAAAATATTTGGGGCTAAGAGGGATGAAGTTACAGGAGAATGGAGAAAGTTACAAAACACAGAACTGCACGCATTGTATTCTTCACCTGACATAATTAGGAACATTAAATCCAGACGTTTGAGATGGGCAGGGCATGTAGCACGTATGGGCGAATCCAGAAATGCCTATAGAGTGTTAATTGGGAGACCGGAGGGAATAAGACCTTTGGGGAGGCCGAGACGTAGATGGGAAGATAATATTAAAATGGATCTGAGGGAGCTGGGTTATGATGATAGAGACTGGATTAATGTTGCTCAGGATAGGGACCAATGGCGGACTTATGTGAGGGCGGCAATGAACCTCCGGGTTCCTTAAAAGCCAGTAAGTAAGTAAGTATTAAACTATTGCATTGTACAATTTATACCACCATATTATAATTTTGAAATCTGGTTTCTTAATCCTCGACATTTACCTGGGGTCTTTTCTGACCCCACACCATATTTAATTGTTAATATCTACATCCATATACCCCGAATCGTTCACGTGATCCTTGGTTATTTTAGCTTCCTTTACAATTAAAATTATTATTTCATAATTTATTTTAATTGATATTTCATGTTTAGTGCTTGCGTTCGTGGATGGCTTCAGCTATGAAACGTGTCTTTATTTTCTAGTTATAATTAATTTGTACTAATAGTGTTTTGTTGTAAGCAAAGTGAACATGTGCTTTGAAAAGTAAACAAATGAAACAAATACAGAATAAACTGCCATGTATGTTAGGGCAAAATGATGTATTAATTAATTGTCTAAACATAATAATTAACAATTCATGCAATAACAATTTCCTTTTTGTGTTTTATTTCACGGAAAGTGAATGTGTACTCTGATATTTTGAAAAAAATAACACAAATATAGAGTAAATAGTCTGCCATTAAACCATTTTAATTAATTCATTCATTCATAATTAAACATAGTGTGTAAATCTAGGTGCAATAAAATTTTCAATTTGCTTTACTGAATAACAAAATGTATTAAGCTATCAAATATCGTAATTATTAACAAAAAAAAATTCTTGAGGTCAAAAAAGATCCCAGCTAAGGAGCCTGAAATTCTAGAGCAGCTAATTTGTGAGGGTTAAAAGGGGTAAAATTAAGAATATAGCTGTTCAATGGCTGAGGGAGAGAGGTGGTTCTTAAATGGAGATAAAATGCATTGATTTTATGGGTTTCACATCGAATTTAACAAAAATCGGTCTCGAAGTGGTGTAATCCTTTCATAGGAGTGGTCTTCTAGAAACATTTCACAGTAATTACATCCCCGAAAACGACTGAATGTGACGATTTCATAATATAAGTCGTCTAGAATCGAACTGCACTTTCTTCAAAATCATGAAAAATAGAGTTAAGATGTGTTTCAATGCAGAATTTAGCAGGAAATGTGATAAACTGCTCCTTTGGAGTCAAACTCCACTTTATCTGCTCTAAATTATGTAGTAAAATCACCAATGGAGAAAGAGTAGTTTGACTCCAAGGTTACAATCGACCAATCAGAGCCTCTCATTCTCGGCCATGTTGTTTGGTTACTTCTGAAGAATATCAGTTGTGTATTGTGTGACACAGAAGTTGACAAATGGGAAACAATACTAATTGTAAAACCGAAATAATTATTGTACAAAGTAACATAACGTTTTCCCTTCAAGACATCCGTAATCTGAGTAAAATTTCCATTATTGTACTGTTAGGTTGGAAGTACATATTCCCCTTTTGTACTTCTATAATTCTCCTGAATTAGTTTCTGTGAAATACTTAAAATGAATACACTACATAAATTGAAGTAGGCCATGCATGGTACGGTAAACAATAATGCTAAAGTTAGTTTATGTTTTGTTTCATTTATTGTTTGAAGCTATTGAGTTATTGTTTTGAATTGAGTAAGAGTTGAGAAAGATAACATTATTGTTTATTGTTTTCAGTTGTGATAATGACATTCATTGAAAGTTGAAGCAATCGTGTTGACTCTTGAACAGTGAGTGGAGCTAGTACCACAATTTAGTATTTAGTATATACAATCATAAAGCTTGAGTTTATGATGGTACTAGGAACAATAGACTGTGCAGGTACTATTTCGCATTGTCTGTAATGAGGCGATAGTAGCGATCCTAGTGGTTAGAAACTATCTATGGATGCATATTTACTACGTATTGAGCTTCGAGACTGTTGTGTAGGGACAATCACAGGACAACAATAGAAGCTGCAGACGAGTTTTATCGTCGTCATCCTGACATTCCAAAATGTAGCCAAATTATTGCATAAATTTAAAACAACTTTCAGTTAGTCGTCCCAAATCTGCTACTAACAGTTCGTCAGAAAGGAAATGAGATATTCGGTGTGCATTGGGTTGGACGAGGTGGACTTCAGTCATGGCCTCCGCGGTCACCATATCTCACACCCCTTGATTTCCTTCTATGGGGATTTGTGAAACAGAACGCTTTTTAGGCAGAGTAACTTGAAACAAAGGATCATACATTTATCCAGCACGTCCCACCTGCAACAGTTTTAAGCATGGCAGAAGAATGTCAGGATTGAGTGAGGTACTGTCTTCAATACGTAAATGGAGCACATTTTGAACATTTGCGGTAGTGAACAAACTGTATACAATTGTATTTCCAATTAGAGTAATGTTTCCCATTTGTCAACTGACTTCTTTGCCATACTGTATATTTTTATTTAAATGTGTAATTAGTGCACTAATAATAAGGTGGGTGCTCCTGTTATGGCCATGTTCCTGATATGGCCACCCCCCCCCTATTGTGAGTTAGTTAAAAAAAAATCCGCTAAATTGCAGCAGCATCCAGTGAAAGGGCATCCTGGTATGTCACTTGATCGTTTTCCATTCAGTCAGGTTGAGCAATATGGCGTCAGTTGCCTGTTTTGCGGTTTTCATGTGACCTCTTCTTATTTTTCTCTGGTAAGTCTCCTTTGTTTTATGCATGTTTTTCAAAGACTTGTTTCATGAAAACCATAGTACTCCATTCAGTTTTTAATGTTCTGTTGATTAATGTTGTCGTTGATGGCGTATCTTTTACGATTTGTTCATAATCAAACGATTTTCGTGAAAGCTTACCTGTTCCTGATATGGCCATATCAAATGCACCATGGCCATATCAAGTTCATTTCACTTTTATTTTTTCACGTGACAAATTTATATGCCTTATAGCTGGGATTACGCAAAAATTTTGTATGTTAAGAAAAACAACTTAATTTTTTATGGAAAACCTGTTTTGACTACACTTTTTAATTATAAAAAAAGATTATTAAGTGTCATGTTTATTCATTTTACACCAAAATTATTTAATTTTAGCACAACTGCGCTATCAAACTGAAAACAATTACGATTTGTAGAACATGGAACAAGGGTGGCCATATCATGTGCACATGTTCCTGATATGGCCACTAGGTAGACTTTTGGAATTTGGGACTTTTTGGACAATTAAAGCTATTTTATGGGGAAAGGAAATTGTTTTAAGAAAGTCCATTAGACTGAGAACGAGTAAGAAAAAGTGGTTTACATATTTTTTTCAAAATGGCGACTAGAAAAATTCTCAAACCTTAACATGGCCATATCTGGGACACCTACCTTATTATAGAGTTGTTACTTCATATAATGGAAAGATTGTAATGTAATACGATACAAGGAAAGAAATACGTATTTATAAAGAAAAATTAATAATGTCAAAGATTTGAAAATTGACTGAAATGGAATGGACTCTTATTCCATTCAGATATTCAATTCCAAGATGCTGAATTCGATGTCTTCTTTATTTGTTTTAAATGTAATATCCCTACAGTTATTAATATTTATTTTTAAAGTATTAATACTCGTATGTTAAAGTGAAATTAATTTTGGCAAAATTTTTATATAACATTATTAAGGAATGGATTTTGAAAGAAGAGCTGATTTTAATAATAATAATAATAATAATAATAATAAATAATAATAATAATAATAATAATAATAATAATAATTTTATTGCCAATACAAGAACTCTCTAGCACCTCCAGAAAGAGTAAGTTAAATACTCGTGCTCAGGGGGCATTCCACATAAGTTAATGTCAAGACATAAATTATTATTACATAATTTTTTGCTTATTTAAAGCAGAGGTGCAACCTCCTGGCAGGTTTAACCTAAAACAACAACAATAAAGATTTATTGCAGTCAAACTGCACTTTATCCACTTTGCTTAGAATCAAACTGCATTTTATCCACAGCTTGGATCGCCCTGGGTGGCGCAGTCGGTACAGTGTTGGCCTTCTTTGCACGAAGTTGCGCGTTCGATTCCCGCCAAATGCGACAGCCTCATGTGAGTAGATTTACTGACATGTAAAAACTCCTGTGGAGCAAAATTCCTGTACACCTGCGACGCTGATATAACCTCGGCAGTTGCGAGCGTCGTTAAATAAAACGTAATTTAATTTCCACAGTTTGGTGGTAAAGTGAATTTCCTACTAACAGAAATCGGATAAAAATTTTAGTGCATCAAGGAAATCGGAGTTTTTTCACCTTAGTACACTTTTGAAGATTACACTTTACTGATTAAATTTCTACTAACTTCTTTATCGTACATCTTGATTTCACAACTTTTAACATTGTATCACTTCGGAATATGTATGGTAAGACTTTCCTGTACTAAATTTTAACGTACCTCGTTTACATGTTTCGACCTATTTATGGGTCATCTTCAGAACTGGTCGTTGTTGGTCTTGGCGCCACTTATTCTGTTTCGCGTGAGGATGTGTTCCTGTGTAATAGTGTAGAGTCAAAGAGTGTGTATGTTTTGAAGTTGAGTTGTGTGTTGAGAATTTTGTTGGGGTGTGTTTTTGTGTGTCTGTATATTTCATATCGTTCTAGTGTGTTTAGTTTCTGGCTTTTTGGTTGGATGTGTAATATTTCCATGTCTGTGTTGATGTCTCTGTGGGTGTGGTTAGCATTTGTGATGTGTTCTGCATATGTGGAAGTGTTTTGTAATTTTGTTATGGCTGTGATGTGTTCTTTGTAACATGTTTGAAACGATCTGCCTGTCTGTCCTATGTAGAAGTTGTTGCAGGTGTTACATTTGAGTTTGTATACGCCCGTGTGGTTGTATTTATCGTGTTTATATTTAGTAGTAGTAGTATTTATTTATTTAACCTGGTAGGGATAAGGCCGTCAGGCCTTCTCTGCCCCTCTACCAGGGGATTACAACTATAACATGAACAATAAAATTACAATTAATATTAAATTTACAATTACAATTACAATACAAATTAAAGTACGACAAGATTACCTGATTAATGAAAGCTAGACATTTTATCATAGAAGCTAAGAACAAAGAATATTATTGTATTTACTGAATTACAAATTAAACCTACAATAACAAAATTCTATAGTGATGAAATTACCGGATATTGAAATATTTTGTGATAGATTAAGAGAACTATTTACAAGAAATCATGTCTGAACGAGTCTCAATTACTGACCAAGTGCCTAGTAAGTTTGCGTTTGAATTGAATTTCATTTCGACAGTCCCTGATGCTAGCAGGTAACGAATTCCAGAGTCTTGGCAGGGCTATTGTGAAAGAGGATGAGTATGAGGAGGTGCGATGGGATGGTATTGTTAGTATTGTTTCATGGCGAGAGCGTGTGTTCAGATTGTGGTGGGAAGAAAGGTAAGTGAAGCGAGACGACAGGTACGAAGGAATAGAAGAGTTCAAGATTTCGAAGAGAAGGAGAAGTGATTTACCTTGCTTGACTAGTTTCGAAGTCTTGTGCTTCATTGCCCCTAAGCCTAGTGGAGTTCCCGCGCTATCTTCTGGATACACTTTACATTGTATGTATTTGTTTCTTCCAATAACTTTCGGGCAAGATGAACTTAGTTTCTTGTCGTTACTGAAAAATCAGAATTTTTATAAAATGCAGTTTGATTCTAGGGACTCATATGAGTTTTCTCCTTGAAATATATATTAAAAGATTCAAGCCGCCAGAACAAAAATATAGAAAGAACTTTTAGAATGAGAGTTTGCAAGTAAACTCGAGATCTTTCTGAGAAGTATTTTCAATTCCATGCCACGCTAGAGTGACCGCACAAACGTACAACGTCGCTGCTGCGGAAAGATAAGCTAAATGTAATGTAATCGATGTGGGTCGTAGCTAAAGACGGAATGGAAGTCATAAAGATAGATGGAGAGATGAAAGGTGGAAAGAGCGGTAAGCCGGCGTGTAGGCCGTCCGAATGTGATGCGGCGCGCGCTAACACAGTCATTTCCAGCTGCTCTCGACTCCTGACAGGTATATCACTGAATCCCCGGCTTCACAGGGCTTTTGTTGTCTCGAGCATTTCCAGTCAGACAGAAATGTAGCTTATGCGTGACTCCTCCATTAGCTATCCTACTTAATAGTAAGTAAAGGTATTACAACGTTGGTGAAGACTCTGATTCATATACAAATTAAAAAAAAAAATCTGAACAAATGTGAAGTGGAATGAGAGAGAAATTGCAAGTGTAATTAAGTGAATTAGATATTTCATGTGTTTCAATGTTAGGGGTTGGGAGTAGTATCAGGGGTACTATAACTGTAGGAGTATTATAGAATAGTAATTATGCAACGAGCCTATAATGAAGGTAATTAAGAAGTGAGTATGGATATTTATGAAACGAGCGCAAGCGAGTTTCATAATTTTCATACGAGCTTCTTAATTACCGTTATAGTCGAGTTTCATACGACTTTTTATGCTCGACCATATTTATAACTTGATATTATTAATTTTTTAGCAATGTCCCGTATGTTGTGAGATGTGCGCAGACGCTAAAGTATTGATTTTTTCCGAGGAACAGATGTCCACATTGACCTTGCTAGGCCATAAGAACCTAAAGAGATAACATTGAAATTAAATTAGACATTGAAAAACGAGATGACAAATTGAATTTATTTGAATATTATTTACAATTAACGCTAATTATTATAGTAACAGAACATAACCTTCTGCGACTTTTCGCTAATTCTCTTTCGATTGCAATTCCGAGAATAATCGATACTTGCGGTTTTATAACGGTAGAAAGCTGACCTGTCATTGACTGAACAGTTGTAACCTGAGTCGTCATTGGCTGAAAGACCTGACCTTTAATGATTAGGTGTACTTTAATGACTTGCATTAAAGGTCTGCTACTAGGTGTATAATTACTACATTTCGGCATGGTCGAGCATAAATAAATATATGGAAAGAGATAATAAAATAGGAAATTTAGGAGTGAAGCGAAAAGAAAGAGATAAAAATGTAAATAAACAGAGGATAGAAAAAAAAGTGATGTAAGTGTTGTAAAATAGAGTAAACGGAAAAGTCAGCAAGTAATGTAGGAGAAAATAGCGGGAAAACAATGATTAAGAGTAGGTAGGATTTGAGGGTAGAGAAGAAAATAAATAAATAACGCAAATTATTAAGGAAGGAAGATGCAATATTTAATAGGTGAGCGAGAAATGGAAGGGAGACAGTCTAGGTAGGAGGGAGAGAATAGAAGAGGATAGAAGGATAGAGGGGGAAGGACATATAGCAATTCAGTCATAACAGAACATTAAAAAGTAATCAAGAAATTCTCGGCAATGAATACATTAATAGAAAAGAGTTATATGTATTAAAGGGATGGTGGATCGAAAAACAGAAATGTGAAGGTCCACCGTAACTGTGAATTGTAAAGTTAATTGACAAATAAATTCATGACATGACAAATAAATATCATATCATATCATATATCAAATATACAAATTATCATTAATTCCATATCATACTATCATTATCATATCATATCATATCATATCAAAACTAAAATCAACCAACAAAAAACAAAAGTACCTAAAACTAAAGCTAACTATAATCATTATGACAACTATAAATATTTAATCAACTAACCAAATAACTAACTAATGTTCTAATCTGTCTGACAACTATAAATATTTAATCAACTATCCTAATAACTAACTAATGTTCTCTCTGTCTGCCTAACTATCCACCTACCTACCTACCTATCTACCTACCTACCTATTTAGGTCTACTTAACAAACCAACCAAATATGCAACTAAATAACAATCTAAAAATCCGTATGACGATGACACGAAACTTTATGCACTAAAAGAAACCTGAAAATGTACTTGCAACTATACAGTAAAAACTTTGAAATATGGACTACAAAATTAAATACTGTATATGCAATAAAAATTATATTTTATATGTTTATTTGCTTTAATAATGTGATATAAATGAAAATTATTTAAAGTAACAATATTGTCATTAAATCATCATCTGTTTTATTGTACTGGGTGTTCATTTCAAAGTGTGTCATGACGTCACTGTTGTGAGTCAGCGATTTGAAGCGAGTTTCAGCTTTTATGTCAGAGAAGTTGCCTATTAATCAAGGCGTTCAATCTGAACTTGAGAACGTGTACGGTATAACTTGAACGTCGTAGCGGTCTGTACGATTTGTGTGCTACCATAACCTCTTTCGAACTGTGTTTTGCGCGGGCAAGTCGTACGCAGGGCATTTGTTATCATCGGTTGCGTACGGCAACATTCCACAATACAAATCAAATGCTCCGTGTTGACCGTCGAAGTTAATGTCAACAAATACGGAAGTAATCGTCTTAACCCTCTCCACATATTCCGGCAGTAAGGAAAAAAAACTCACCTCAGTACGTGTTTCCAAAGAGTTCACATTCCTGCCACTACAGGTGTTACCGTACGTATCGGCAAGTACTCTTCAGAATGACCGCCGTCCTTGCTAGGCAACTTCTCTGGCACATAGGTAATACGCCTCTGCGGAAGTGTAGGAAGATTGAATTCTCTAGGCTCATCGGATAGCCACATGACGGCATACAGCAAGCCATGACACTTTGAATTGAACATCCAGTATATATTTTTATATGAATATAGTCTATTAAGTACTAATTTTATGTATATACTGAAATTGCTACATTTCTACTTTCTAATTTTCCAAAGTTTTTTTTTTCACTTTCTTTGCCTCTCACATAATTATTAAGGCAGTAAACAACCAACGATTTCTCCAGATTCTCTACCATGAAACTTTTTTTATCTGTCAGAATTAGTTTAAGTGCAGAGAACGACCTCTTAGCATCACTTGATGTGATTGGTACACACTTGTATGCAGAAATGTACCGAATTTCAGTGACTATTTCACATTTTCCACTAAGAATGTCAGGAATTTGAAGCATTTCTTTACAGCCAGGATTATTATTTAACACACGCTTTTGCAGCCACTGCTTTACCTAGTCATCCAGGAACTGCTTCCAATAAGTCTTTTACCTTTTCCACAACTGCACGGGATTCTGTTAAGGAAGTAGCCACGTTTTCCAGCAGGACGCTGCTACTCTCTGTCCTGGAGAAGTTAGCAGCCATTTGAGAAAGCTTAATCCATAGATTCTTTTTTCACATAATTTTTATAAAACTTGAAAATTATTCTTATTTTTATCATAGAGAAATTTTGAAGTTACATAATAAATCCGGAAAAACAAGAAAATATGTTACTATATGAAGGGTTCAGAACCATAGTGGGCCAAGTGCCATTTACTAAAACCGTAGAAAACTAGGGTTAAAATGAAGTTATTACCATAATTCAATGGAAACATGTAGGAAGTAATATAAAGCACACACATTAAAACTAAATGACATGTCAATCTTCATTAAACTATGATATCCACTTAACTTTAACCCTTGCTTAATAATAATAATAATAATAATAATAATAATAATAATAATAATAATAATAATAATAATGGTTTATTTTAACTGGCAGAATTAAGGCCGTTCGGCCTTCTCTTCCACTCAACCAGTATGATAGAAAATTACTACAATGCTATGAATATAACATAATTAATACAATACAATTCAAAGCAATTCAATACTACAATACAAGACAATATAATATATAATTAATATAATACAATGACAATTCTTTTCATCTTCACAACACCAATAAAATAATTATGTAATAATAATAATAATAATGATAATAATAATAATAATAGTAATGATAGTCATACCTAAATTAAATTAATTTATTAAACTCGATCACAATTATAACTTCAATTTGACTGCGCCCGTAAGAAATCGTTTAGCCTTTTCTTGAAAGTGGTTATTGTCTGGCAGCCCCTAATCTTCTGAGGTAGAGAATTCCGTTTTTAATAAATGGCGCTTGGCCCACTATGGCTCTGAACCTTTCATATGCACTTAAATATGCAAAATAAAAATATAAATGCATTTAAAAGAGAAAACCTTTAAAATATGCATTTATGCAAAATAAAGTTGGTTTCAAACGGACGTAAAAACCATGTTGGGCAAAGATCCACCTCCACTTTTGGAATATTCCAAATCAGTCATCAACATCATCATCATCATCATCATCATCATCATCATCATCATCATCATCGTCAAGGTTTAAGCCTCTAAAGGCTTGTTCCGCTCTCATGTATTAAACATTTGTTGAGTCCATCTTTTCTTTGGTCTGCCAATGTTTCTTTTGCCTGTTGGTCTGTAATCTAATAGCAGTTTTGGAATGCGGTATTCTTCCATTCTTTCCACATGTTCCCTCCACTTAGTTCTATATTAGTGTATCTTCTCTGTTAGTTTAAAGATGCCTAATTCCTTTCTTATGGCATCATTTCTCCTTTTGTCTAACAAAGTGTAGCCAGCTATACTCCTTAGGAATCGCATTTCGGCGGCCTCTATTTTTCTCTCTTCACTTTTTCTCAATGTCCAACATTCGGAGCCATATAGGAACATGGGCACTGCCATTACTTTATAAAATTTTAATTTAGTTTCTTTCCTAGTTTGTTTGAGGTTTCTTTTTATTGTTCCACATATATAGCTAAATTTATTAATCTTTTTTATTACATCTTCATTTTTAACGTATGATACACTGCAGCCTAAATAATTAAAATTGTTTACTTGTTCTATCATTTTTCCTTCTAAAATGATTTTAGCCCTGATTGTATTGGACCCCTGAAATGCTAGTACTTTTGTTTTGGCTGTGGAGATGTTTAATGCATACTTTTACTTACATTATTTAATTGATATATGGCTTTTTGTAAATTATCCTCTGAGCTACAGATTAGAACTTGGTCATCTGCAAATAAAATTGTGTCTAAATTCCAAATCAATAAGCATGCAATTGTGTAAAGTTCCACGGTCTAATATTATTAATCGTAATACAAAATGATACTTTTGAAGAGAATAAGCTTACTACCTGAAGAGTAACCACCTAATTTATTATTAATTACGCGCCAGTGAAACATTATTCAATTCTAGTATAAGAATATATTTACGGCGAGCAGTTAGCTATATTTTTGTGTACGATAAAGATGAAGGACGGAAAGTAATGACGTAATAAATAATTTTACTCTGGAGCTTGTGTGGCGGAATAAATGGATGCTTCGCTAAGTATATTGGGAGATATGGCCCAATATTCCTGCCCGTCAAGCGATAAAACTGCAGCGGTTATACATAAAGAAGACTCGACTAAAATTACTCACGGCAGGAGACACCGTTATTAACGAGTAAGCACCACGCCATAATATCGAGAAAAATAGTTGCTTTGTGGAAGGAAATAACCATAATTTTTCATATAAATTCACACGCTCAACGGTGACGATCTTGAAATATGCGAAAACTTGTTGCGTGCATTTTATAATATTCTTCACACAAGGTCGGCAAGCCGCTACTCAAATTTCTAGATCTTATCACGCCGATATCCGGGTTCATATCCTGAAATTTGTGGTGTAGAAATACGACAAAGTTGCACATTTAGCGTATAATGTTAAATTGAATTATCACAACGTCATTCCGGGGTGACTGAATAGTTTACCAAATTTTTAATGATTAATGATATTCTTTTTTGTTTTGAGAGATATATCTCTATTCCAGAATATTCTATGCGAAGCTTTTACTGCTGAATTTGCCTGCCTCACTCTGTACCTTACCTCCAATTCTGAGGTGCCACCCTTACCGAAATTAGATCCTAGATATTTGAATAAATCTACTTTCTTAATTATTCCACTTTCCAATGAAATTAGTAAGAACTGAAAATCCTAATTCTTATTAAATGTTTGAAAATATTTTCTCTGACAGCTTCACAATTCCAAGATTAACTGCAGGATAAAAACAAGGAAACTACCGAAAACGGAAGTAGATAGCAAAGAAGGTTTCACCGAGATAAACTGTCAAAATTCAACCTGTCTCGTTGGCGTGACGTTTTAGGTAAAATTTTAGGTTCAGTTATAGCTTGAAGCTCGGTGAATTTTTGAACAGAGTTCAATTAATAATTCACTGGTGTGATTTATAGAGGACGTTGAAAAAAAGTATCCAATATTTTAGGAGGTGATAGTACGCATTAAAACAAGAAAAAAATGTCTAATATACATGGGTCCTACAACACATACTTTGTGAGATCTGAACACTTGTTCATAGGAGGTGCTCAATGTGACGTCCATTTATGGCAACGCATTTTTCTGCCCTACAATACAGCAAGCTACCAGATAATCATACCGTAGTTGACACTCCTGGCATGGAATACTGATACGTCGTAAGGAATACTGAAAAGAAAACTTTGGTTGCGGATATGAGCGGGGTTCAGCAGAGATGGTGTTATGAACTTTCGTAATCAGCATGTGTGGGCTGATGAAAATCCCCATCCACTTGTAGATATAAGGCATCAGGACCGATTCTCAATCAACGTAAGGGCAGGCGTTCTTGGCGATAGTTTAATAGGGCCATACGTTCTACCACAGAGAACTGGGGCTCGTTATCAGGACTTTCTTATTAACGTATTGCCTACCTGCTGGAGAATGTGCCATGTCAGCAAAGACTACAGATATGGTTCATACATTATGGCACACCAGTACATTTTTTTCCGCAATGAGCATGAATACCTGATCCTGACATTTCAGGACCGCTGGCTTGCTCATTCCTCAAATCTAAATCCCCTAGAATTTTGGTTATCAAGAACAACCAGGTCAATTTCAAAGACAGCATGATTCCTTACGCATGAGGGCAGAGGAATGTATTGCCATGAATGGACGTCACATTGAGCACCTCCTATGAACAAATGTTCAGATCTCAGAAAGTATGTGTTGTAGGATCCATGTTTATTAGACTTTTTTACTTGTTTTGATGCATACTAGCACCTCCTAAAATATTGGATACTTTTTAATACCCTGTATACGTACACAAGAATATCCCGTATATATTGTTATTGTTGTCTTGTCTATTCATCTGTATGTGAATAATGTCAACCTTTTTCTTAACTTTCTGCAGATATGCAAGTATTTTGCATTGGTCTCAATATGGGAACCAACAGACGGCCGCCAATACTTACTCCCGAGCCCCAATCATTGTCCAATCGTCTCTCGTGTTGTTTCTCCAACCCTAGTTGCTAGGTACGACGATAGAGCTTGTATTTCTATACTCGGCCCATTTCGAACTGGCGGATCAAGGTCACGTACAAGCATACAAACCAAGCACGAGTCACTGAACTGAAAACTGTGAACTGAAGCACTGGTAATCCCGGCTATTCCAGCTGACTTTAATTGAGGAGAATGGTCCAGGAATGGGGTAAGCACGCGTGGCAAATGCAGTCCATTGTTTGACCTTGATCCGCCAGTTCGAAATGTGCTGACAACAGTTAAGCTTAAGTCTTGACGCTACAGTATGAAACGACGTATGTGATATTTCAAGAGAAATACATTTTGACGCGAACCGCACTCAAAATCAGCAATGAAAATGTATTGAAGGCTAACGTTGCGAGTATTTTTGGATTTCGCGTCACTGGAAATTTTTCTGCATTTTTATTAATAAGTTACAAAAGCACATGACGACCTTACTCACCGGAGATGAGTATTAGCTCCTCTTCAATTTCATTTTCTTACACGACAAACTCATCAACTTTCCAGTGGACCACCACATCACTCTGCATTGTATGCTATTCCAACGTTTATAGACACATACCCCTCTAAGATTCAACCTGCAAAGAAAAATGACGACAATGCTCAGAGTATGAAACTGTTAATACATCCTTCCCTAACTCCTCTTAGTGCTGGAGGATCTCATTTATTTTTCTTTGAGTTTAAGTAGAATTTGTGGTGGAGAATGACGGCAGAGTGTCAGGAGATATTATGTGTATTAGTATTATATAGTGTTTTGAATATGAGTAGGCCCATAAGTTCTCTTTAACATCTATGTGACTCTGACACAATACTGTATAAATATAAATTTACTCACTTAATGGGAGAAAATGAAATGAATGTACTCCACGGCGCATAGCATAATTTGGAGTTATTTCATGTAAAATCGATGTTAAAGGGACGCTACTGATGTAGGTATTATTGCTTGCTTTTTATTTCAAATTACCAGCGGATATATTTTATTTTAACTAAATATCAGCTCTTTGAACTAACAGTTAGTAATGAAAACCTCAATTAAGTCAGTTCATACGAGTGTAATGTAGCGTATGCAATTTTAATTCCAGTTGAAAAATTATGGGATATCACATTATTTCCAGCCAGGATATTAGTTGTGTAAAAGTACGGGTTTTCGTCACCAGTAGCAACAGTGCGATGTATTACTAACAGATAAATTACTTGTTAATTATTACGTGTTTGTACGTGTTCCTATTAAGACACGTAGGAAAAATGAAAGCAAAAGCGAAGAAAAGAAAAGTTGTGTGAGGTGGAAAAGATAATAAGAATATGAAATGAAGGAACACCAAAAATGACGGAAGATATGTATGTGGAAAGAAAGAAAGAAAGAAAGAAATATATATATATATATATATATATATATATAATAAATAAATGAATTAATAAATTAATGACAAAAGGACTAAATGCCTAGAAGTGAGTAAGTAAGTGAGTAAATCAGTAAACGATTGAAGGAATAAATTAATAAATAACTAAATGAATTAATAAATGAGGAAATCAATAAATCAATAACTAATAACTAAATAAATGAATAAATAAGTAATTAATAAGTGAGATAAAATAAATAAATAAAAAAATAAATAAATAAATAAATGAGTTCATTCATTCATTCATTTATTTTATTCCATAAATGAAATAATTTAAGATGTGGAACATGTCAACATTTTACAATATTACAATTAAACTTTTAAAATTTTTAAGTTTTACAATTTAGTAATTTTCTAAATTTTTAAATGTTGTACAATTTTTTTACATTTTGAGATGTAGTAAGATGAGATGAAATAAATATTAAATTTGCCTTTTCGTAAAACCTGAAAAACCCAACCAGGTAATCAAATCAAAGGGGGTAATCAAATCAAAGGTGTTGATGCCAAGGACTCGCCAAGACCATCCGGCTTCAGTCCCAGGCTGGATACATAATACATATACAATATATAATATACACAATAGATATTATAGCCTAATATTTAAATAAATAAATAAGTGCGTGAGTAAATAAATAAATAAATAAATAATGTAAGAAATTAAGATAAAGGGAAACAAAAAAGACAAAACGAAAATAAGAAATAAATAACATGCATAGTAAATAATGAATAAAAACAAGAGGGAAAAAGGAAACAAATTATGAAATGAAGACTGAAAGAAAGTTCCTAGGAAATACTCGTAAATAATGGAAGCGATAATAATTCTGGAATAGAACAGAAAGAAATATAAGTAAATAAATATTTGAGAAAAGACAAAGAAGAACGGAGAATCTGAAAATGGAAAGAGTGGGGAAAGGTAAAGGGAAAGGGAAAGGGAAAGGGAAAGAAAGAAAGAAAGAAAGAAAGAAAGAAAGAAAGAAACAAACAAACAAACAAACAAACAAACAAAGAGAGAGAGAAAGAAAGAAAGAGAAAACAAACAAACAAACAAAGATAGGGAGGAAGAAGGAAAGAAGTAATCAAAGAAATGTAGAATTATGGAATTATCTTAAGGAACTTCACATTCCTTTTGATATTGTAATGTCTATTCTTATAAATATTATCAAGGATTCTCTTCAAATATTACATCATCATGTCTATTTCAATTAATCCACTTATATATTTGCCTTCAACAATTAACTTTCTTTTTTTCTTTAATGTTTCAAATCACATTATATTTTACATTGTTTATTGTATTCAGGACCCTTATGGTCACTCAAATTCTTTGAGCTGATGTCTTGAATGAATAAATAAAAACAAAATAAAACAGAATAATAATGAAATATTAAAAAATGAAGATGATAGAAGAATTAAAAGAGGGGCAGGAAGAAGAAAATAAATAAAAAAAAAAAACTTAAAGAGAATTGAATAATAAAAAGTTTAATAACGATAAAAGAAGAAGACACGAAAAAATTAGAAAATAGAAGTAAGGAAGAAAAAAAACAAGAATAGAAAGAAGAAATATAAATAACTACAACAAATAATGGAGAATAATGATACAAATAATTAGGTAAGAAGTATGACATAAAATCAAACAGAGGTAAAGTAAACCAAAGAGGAATAATAACAATGTGGAGTCATGAAACAACGTTCATATTTTAACTGTGTTTATGCTGAAAAATTATATAAAAGATAAGATGACTTAACCATCCAATATCTTATTTATTGACTGCAAAAAGACATTCCACAGTATTATAAGAAGTAAATTTTGGAAAATAGCAGTAAATAAAAAGATACCCAGATCACAAATTAAGATAGGCTAATTCAAAGTCTATATATAAATACAAAAATAAATTTAGTAAATGGAGGATATCAATAAAAATTCAATAATAATAAATGAAAGAATGAATTTTAATTATGGTTTATTTAACAACGCTCGCAAGTACCGAGGTTATATCAGCGTCGCCTGTGTGCCGGAATTTTGTCCTGCAGGAGTTCTTTTACAAGCCAGTAAATCTATCGACATGAGCCTGTCGCATTTAAGCACATTTAAATGCCATCGACCTGGGTCGGGATTGAACCCACAACCTCGAGCACAGGCCAACGCTATACCAACTGCGCTACCCAGACCGACTAATGAAGGAGTGAAAGAGTGGTGCTGTCATCTGCACTTTTACATATATGACGCTGCCATTCTAGAATGACAAAGTATTTGAAAATAGGGTATGGGGTGGGGAAGAAAATAACAAAATTAAATTTCGATATACACTGGTCAACAGCCAAAATGTATCGGAGATGAAATTAGCTAATTCTTACTAATTTTGGAGTACTAAAAACGAAAATGATCTTCATTTTTGTGAATTAGTTCTCATTTCGATTTTGTGTAGCGTTTTGCTCGAATTTCAAGATTTTTCTAGATATGCCATTTATTTACATTTTATGTATTATTTATTTTTATATGTATGTCGATAAACACATACAGTCTTACTAATAAACAGTGTATAGTTTTTATACGAGACTTATGCAGAGTTGAGACAGAAAACGTAACTAATAAACCGTGAATAAGCTATGGGCGTATAAACAGACTGTAACTATACAATGGGAATTGATTTGCAGTAGTTATATACACGAAACCCCTTGTTTAAGCGTTGTATATAGCGAAAAAATGGCCGCCTCTCTAACAGCTGTTCGTATCGACTGTCATTTTATGATGATGGTTACCTTGTAACCACAGAAGAACAAACCAAAGATCATAGAATTATTAGAATAATATTGCTGTAGCTTGTACTCTTTGACCAAAATGTAGTGTGGTAATCGATTAGAGCCAGTTGTACTATCGATATTTAACACGCCACACTAGAGCGCTCTACCTGATGCAATAGAGAATCTCACATATTCTATTACCTTTCGTAACGAAGTAATGACGAAACTATGACGTACAGTCCGCATTTCACGAGAAGATCCGAGCAAGGAATGCGAGTTTTTCCCCCACTCTTATAACCTATCTCCGTCACCGTATCGGCAGGCCATTGACTGAGCCTTGTTTGTCCCAGCCGGCCAATGATACCACTCCTATCCACCTGCTCCTTCAAGAACGCTGAGTTATTGGTTTACTCTCTCCTCTCACCCCGCAAGGACCATATTCCCCTCGCAGGGATCCTCTCGTGAAATTTGGACAGTAGCTGTGTAACAGTTATACTGTTATACACGACGTATGTAGTAATTATTAGTAAGGAATTTACACACGACTTATAAACGAGCTACTCATTGTATAAGTATAAGACAGTTAAACGTCTGTATATAGGGTTTTTATTAGTAAGACCGATAGTGTAAAGACACAGTAAGAAGTATTAAAATATACCGTGTACACATTCATAAATCAGTTATCACACAATTACAAAATTTACTGTTATGCCCTATTTACAGCCAACGACAGATATTTCTTATAAAAGTGAGTCTTCCTCAGCAGAAGCTAAATGAGCTCGTTGGGGACTTAGAACTACCTAAGAACAAAGCTGTGTTAATAGGGTCACAACTTAAGGAGTTTAATTAATTATCTTGAAAAAATGTTAAAATTACCGAATTTCGAGTTCGTCAGCATCACCTGGAAAGAATTTTTGCATGCAGGACAATCTTATATTCTGTAATGATGTTGATGGACTAATGGGTTCAACACATCGCAGAGAAGTGGCGCCTTTTTATAGACACATCCAAAGCCAGTCTTAAAGCAGTATTACTGCATAATGACAATAAATTACCAAGTATTCCGGTCGGACATACAGTATCCTTGAAAGAGACATATGATAACATTAAGTTATTCAGTCTAGAAAGAGAAAAAGAGGGGAGTAAAGAAATTAAAAACGCATGTAGGGAGTAGAGTACAACATTTGCATTCACTTTACTCTGCAAACTTTTATGTACTCGTTCAATGGTTTTAGATGTAATTTTATTATTTTCTTTGTACACGTACACACTTTTGTAGCTATGAAACATTTTATTTCTGCTGATTACGTTACTCTTTATCTTTATGTGTTGTAACACGATATTCACTCTCTCTTATCTAAAATTGAATTTTCAGGGCTTCAAAAGTATTCGCGTTGTTTCAAGGTACAGAATGTTTACAAATTTTCAGAACGATATCATGAATGTTTTTTGAGATCTAGAATTGTCCATGGGAATATATGATATTCACCTGTCACATCTCACCAAATGGTAATAGAAGTTCATCACGTCTCCCAAACATTTTCTACTAATAATGGCAATGTCAAAATCATTTGGATCTCTTCATACAAAGACACAAATGGAAATCAGTCAGCAGATCAAGCCACCAAAGAAGGAACATTCATACCAAGCATAAATACAAATATTAAGACCGTACACAGAGATGAAGAACTAATTATGACAAGACATCACGCAACAATGAAAAAACTTGTGACGTCATGTCCGCAAATTAAACTCCATTACGCAAAATTAAGTTCGAAAGACACATTCTTGACTCGCTTCTTCCTAAGGCGACGATTTTAAGTTCTTCTCACTAGAATCGTATTTGACCACACAAAATTAACTCATCAATATCTTCTGCTCGTAGATCTTACTTCAGAATCTATTACGTGCAATAGCAGCAGCCCTACCATCAATCACATAATTACTGGGTGTATTCTTTATATAACAATTAATAGGAGAGAAAGCCTCAATATCTCCTCTGAAATTTCTGACAGGCCTATAGTGAGACTGACCAGTTCTTGTGTAAAACTAGTTACATTTTTCAAATTGTTGTAATGTGTACTAGAATACTCATGTCAAATGTAAAACTAATGTAATGTACTCATATTATATGCAAACGTGATTTAATGTTTACTAGAATACTTTTATCAAACGTAAAAGTGTTATAATATGCACTAGAATACTTCTATCAAATATAAAAATGGTTTAATTTTTAACAGAATACTCATGTCAAATGTAAAAGTGTTGTTGTGCTTTATAAAAAACCCTCATATGAAATACAAAATTGATTTATGGTTACTAGAATACTCACATCAAATGCAAAAATGTTACAATATTCATTAGAATATTTATATCAAATGTAATACTAATTTAATGTTTAATAGAATACCCATATCAAATGTAAAAGTGTTTAATGCTATCTAGAATACTATATAAAATGTATAAGTATTTTAATGTAAACTAGAATACTCGTATCAAATGTAAATGTGTTTTAATCTTTTCTAGAATGCTCATTGCAAATGTAAATATGTTTAATATTATTACTAGAATACTCATATCATATGCAAAGTATTGTAATGTACACTAGAATACTCATATCAAATGTAAAAGTGTTATAATATGCACTAGAATACCTACATCAAAATATGTAAAAGTAGTTTAATGTTTAATAGAATACTCATATCAAATGTAAAAGTGTTGTAAGCTGTTTAGAATATTCATATACAACGTATAAATACTTCAATGTAAACTAGAATACTCATAGCAAATGTAAATATGTTTTAATCTTTTCTAGAATACTCATTCCATACGCAAATATGTTTAATATTTACTAGAATATTCATATCATATGCAAAGTATTGTAATGTGCATTAGAATACACATATCAAGTAGAAGTGTTTTAATGTTTACCAGAACAATCATATTAAATGTAAAATTTTGTAGACTTATGTTTTGTAAAATGTTCTTATCAAGTGCGCAAGTATTATAATGCTTACTAGAACGTAATCTGTATATTAGAACACACACATCAAATATAAAAGCATTGCAAGGCTTACTAGGATAGACCTATTCATGTAAGATATAAAAGTGTTTTAATGCTTATTGGAATATTCATAACAAATGTAAAAGTGTTGTGATGCTTTTCATAAAAATGTACCCAAAGCAAAAGTTTTGTAATCTGTACTAGAACACTCGTATCAGTTTGGTGTGTTATAATGTATACTAGAATATTTTTATCAACATTTAAAAACATTTGAAGTAAACTGCAGTAGCTAGAAGACCATGGAATCAGGTAACTATACCATTAAGAGTCACATAGTGGAGCCCATCAAACTGCGCCAAAATGGGACCAATCGGAAAAAAAAAATACAATTGAAGAAAGTGTCCTCAAAACGTGTTCAGTCCATTTTTATGAAAGATCTGGGCTAGTTTCTGTACCCACCGGTCAATGGACTGAGCGAATTATCAAGTGACATGCACAATAACACAAACTTTTAGACAAGAATTGGCGTTGTTTTGGAAGGAAGGAAGGAAGGAAGGAAGGAAGGAAGGAAGGAAGGAAGGAAGGAAGGAAGGAAGGAAGGAAGGAAGGAAGGAAGCTTAAAATATAATAATAGAGGTCCCAAAAAATCACATATATATATATATATAGCCTATATGTATGTATGTATGCATGTATGTATGTATGTATTTATGTATGTATGTATGTATGTATGTATGTATGTATGTATGTATGTATGTATGTATGTATATATATATTTAAAAATGGCCAAATGGTCTGGGGGATTACACTTTTCAATTGTGTGTCTTATATTAGAAAATGTGCTTCAACTTATACATTATGTACAGTAGTGGCAAAAAAACCGGACCTACCCTTGTAGCTGATTTCAGAGCCTTATTCACTCCAGAGCACGATAGACTAGTAACTAAGACTTTCGTGGTTCGAATCTTGTCTGGGAAGGAAATTTTTTTGTTCCTTATTCAAATTTATTCCCAATACTTTTCGATTGAAGCGATATTTTACTGCTTAATTAACTTATTATTTCCAGAACATGAATTTTACCAGCAATCGAAAAGTATTGAGAATAAATTTGAATAAGGAACAAAAAAAAAAAAGTTTCCTTCCCAGGCCATTCGAACCACGAAAGTTAAGTTACCACCCGTCTATCGTGCTCTGGAAAACAAGGCTCTGAAATCTAGCTACAAGGAATATGTCCGGTTTTTAAACATTACTGTACAATGCTAGTTGGCTAACGCTGTTTTCCATTATGGTCCAGTTTTGAACAATGTATTTCTAGAATTGGCTAATGGAGTATATAAAACTAATTACTTTTTTATTCGTTATAGGCCTATCTAAATTAAGTGCAAACTAGAAATTCAAATTTCTAATACACATATTTCTAAATGAATTATGCTCCCTATATTGCTTTCATTGACTAATATCGAGTTCGTAAAATGTTAAGACAAAGAGATATTATTCACCTACTATGGTGGAATAATCATAATATAGGCTCCAGTTCTTAAATAGTTTTTCTTAAACTCTCTATCAACTCTATAAGTTTGTATCGTATTAAAATTAACACCCTGTACATGAAAAGTACGTGTAATTTACATGGTATAGTTTGTTTATGGATCCTTCACTAAAATTTTAGCCCATATAAAATTAATTCCACCCGTATCTACGTGCAGAAACTCAAAGCTTCACCTAGTATGATCTACCTACATGTAGGCGTATAACTTTAAACATTATGATGGGACACGTTTGCCCAATGACACTTTTTCATATGATACTTTAACGGAGGTTACAGACGTGCATAATACTCTGGGGTGTAACCACATGAACATTAAACAGTCCTGGATTTTACTGCTCATGTTTCCCCCCTTCATTTTTATCAGTGTTCCCTTCTGATTGTGCAGATAAGTTCAGCAATGGTTTCAGAGTGATACAGTCAAGTTAAAAATGTTGATCTGATTCTAAATAGTTCAAGACTTCTTAGGAAATTATTGAAACTGCGATAGCTTGAGCCAAGTCTATGTCCCGGCTAGAGTTCGAATTTCCTTTGGGATGTTTCCTGCTAGGGCCGTCCTGAGGATTTAATGACCGATAAAATCACAATATATTTCTCATAGGGATACAGGAGAAACATAAATAGGAGAATCCTCAGATTGATGTCATCAAATTTTATCTATCACGAATCCCACCGACGTAAGTGGACAATTAATAATAATAATAATAATAATAATAATAATAATAATAATAATAATAATAATAATAATAATAGTAGTAGTAATAATAATAATAATAATAATAATAATCATCATCATTTTGGCGGCCTGGTTTACTAAATTGGTAGACCAGCTGGCTACAAACTGGAAGGTCCGGAGTTTGATCCCGGGATTTTCTCGTTGCCAAACTTCCTGGACGGTTTAGGTTCACTCAGCCTCCTAACAAATTGAGTACCGGGTCTTTCCCGAAGGTAAGACAGTCGGAAAATGGTGCCGACCACATCACCTCATTCTTCGTGTCGGGGTCAAGAAAACATGGGGCTATACCTCCATGTCCCCTTAGTAAGTATCTTCAAAAACATTTTATGCAAATCTTATTTTAATAATAATAATAATAATAATATTAATAATAATAATAATAATAATAATAATTTAATACTTGCTTACTTATTTTTTTTTTTTAGGAACCCGGAGGTTCATTGCCGCCCTCATATAAGCCCGCCATTGGTCACTATCTTGATCTGATTAATCCATTCTCTATTATCATATCCCAGGATCCTTCAAATCCATTTTAAAACCTATTATCTTCCCACCTAAATAGTCTAAGGCCTCCCCAAACAAGAATTCCCACCGGCCTCCCAACTAACACTCTATATGCATTTCTGGAATCGAACCTGAGTGCTACAAGTCCTGCCCATTTCAAACGTCTGGATTTAATGTTTTAATAATAATGTACGTGAAGAATAATAATGCGTGCATTCTGCGTTGTGTATCACTTTCTCATTCTCCTGTATTCATCCCTCTTTCTTGCCCCAAATATTTTCCTAAGAACCTTATTCTCAAAAACCCTTAATAGCCCCTGGTCCTCTCTCAAAGTACAGAGTCTTTTCCACAACCAACAGAACAACCGGTAATATAATTGACCAATAAAATCTCAGATTTTTGACAGAAGACTAGATGACAAAAGCATCTCAACCGAATCTCAGACATGTCCCCCTATTTATTCTGCGTTTAATTTCCTCACCGAGTGTCATTTATATTTAATAATAATAATAATAATAATAATAATAATAATAATAATAATAATAATAATAATTATTTTAATTGATTATTTTGCGATACTTATCAAATGCTATGGTTAGCTAGCATCTCAGTGAGATGAAGTTGATAATTCCAGCTGAAATGAGTCCAGGGTCCAGCGTCAAAAGTTACCCAGCGTTGACAAACTTCCTGAAAACCTCAACCAGGTAACTTGTTCTAACCAGGATTTGAACCCGGGCCTTTCGTTTCACAGTCAGACATGCTAACCGTTACTCCACAGTGGTAGTCGATAAAAATTATTATTATTATTATTATTATTATTATTATTATTATTATTATTATTATTATTATCATTATTAATAATATCTTTGCAATGTATTATGTAAGTTCTTCCCTTCTAAGTTGGTAATATTAGTTACCTACATTATGTTACCTATATTATAGTAGTAATATTTAGGCGCGTAAGTTTCTAGCATTTTTGTTTTAAATGGAAATACGGTCTTTGTATGATCTTTGGAGTTTATTGTTTGTGATTTCATTGAGACTATAGTTTTAATTAATATTTCTAGAATTTTTTTTCATTTTTTTTAAAGAAAATTTACGTTAATAATTATAAGCTAAAGAAACATAGTGTCAAGTACAGGGACATCATTTTATTTTTACTTTGTTTTTTATTGTACCTGAGTTTTTGAATGTACTTCACTCCTACCCCCTATACTAGTAAACTTCCAAACCTACTGCACACAAAAAACAAGGCTGTGTATGCAGTCAAAGTCGCCTAGCTAACAGTACTGAGTTGGCGAGTATAGTAAGTTCCAGAAATATGTTCGCGATTTCCAGTGACAAAAATGCTTTCAATATTGAATCATATTTTCCCACAGGTACTGTCGTCCGTTTGCCTACGTCGCATCCCAGTTTCCCCCACCCTCTTCTGCTCGCCCCTCTGTGAAGTCTAGTGGCTGTCTTAGCTCTTTTCTGTTAGGCATTGGACGTCTGCGTAATATTATACAATTGTTTAAAATAACTTAAATAAAAGGACCTCGTTAAGTAATTAACTGTCACGTGATTTCCCCCCTTTTCTACCACAAAATCACTTGGACGGACAGTAGATAGCATGTCTTAATAATTTTATCTTTTCGGATCGGGCGGAAGTGAAGATTGAATTTACAATACGTAAGGTACTCTTTTATAGAGTAGGTACAGAATTAGGCCTATTTCAACATGAGTTACTAATACGAAGGGCGAAACTGGTAATTGGAATTCAGTATAGTAGTCTATAGTGCGATAATATGCACAAAAGAACTGTATCGAAATGAACGGCCACCATTTTCAAACATGTGTTTAAATATCCATATTATGATTATTTTTTCAATTTAACTTCATCTATATATTACGCTGATGTGCTGTAGACAGTATAATATACACTGCATAACGAATACGTCCGAATGGATAGTAGAGTTCGTGAGTAAAAACACTTGTTCTTAATATAGTATTGTATATTGATTAAACAAAAACATAATGAAAACTATCAAACTCAAAATCGCGATATTTCCTAGTTTACGCAAATGGATGAACTACTTTTCTTCCCTCCTATACAGAGTAAAGTGATTTGTTTGTATTTTACGCCAGTATCATCGAACTTCAGTCGTGGAAGGCGGTAGCCAATGGTGTTTCCGGTTCTCAACCGTTAATCCAAAGGTATAGCCAGGTTAATATTAGAAATGTTAGTAAAAATAAAATGATGTCCCTGTATAAAAAGCAAACATTTCCGACATATCCTATTGCTAGAATTTAAACGAGGAAGGCTGGTTTTAGTTGTGTTTCTAAGGGAAAACGTCAGACAATACTTATTAACGCCTAAAGCTATATCATCCTATGTTATTCTTCTGTTGTGTTCTATTCCTTTTCACATAGGCTAATATTCTTGTTTTGCACTATGCAGGATTAGTCTATATTGTCCTTATTTTACACTAGGCCTTTATCTATTATACTGTTATATTCTATTGCGTTCTGTTCTATACCACAATATCGTATCCCATTTTATTTTAGTGTACTGTCTCTTTTCGATATTATCAACTCATTTCGTATGTTATTCTATTTCTCTTCATTAGATTAGATTAAATTTAGATTAGATTTATTTATTTAACCTGGTAGAGATAAGGCCGTCAGGCCTTCTCTGCCCCTCTACCAGGGGATTACAACTATAACATGAACAATAAGATTACAATTAATATTAAATTTACAATTACAATTACAATAAAAATTAAAGTACACAAGAATACCTGATTAATGTAAGTAGACATTTTATCATAGAAGTTAAGAACAAAGAATATTTTTGTATTTAAAATTACAAATTAAACCTCCAATTTCATCTTGTGATGAAATTACCGGATATTGAGATATTTTGTGTAGATTAAAAGAACTATTTACAAGAAACCATGTCTGAACCCTCAATTACTGACCAAGTGCCTCAGTAAGTTTGCGTTTGAATTGAATTTTATTTCGACAGTCCCTGATGCAGATAACGAACTCCAGAGTTTGGCAGGGCTATTCTGAAAGTATGAGTATGAGGAGGTGCGATGGGATGGTTTGTTAGTATTGTTTCATGGCGATTAAATGTTTCCTAGATTGTGGTGGGAAGAAAGGTCTTGAAGCTTTCGACAGGTATGAAGGAATAGTTCATTCTTTCTGCTGTAGGTATATCTTATTTATTATTTCGTTATACTCTATTACAAACGAAGCGCTCATGGGAGCGTGACTTCAAACATAACAATACAGGGAAATTACTTCATTCCTCGACTATAAATTACTGTGGGAACGTAAAAATTTCATTCCCTACATCAGTAGATTATTACATCTAGCTGAATTAGCTTCTGTACATAAGTCAATACTTCTGAACATGCAGTCTGGGGGGAATGCCATCTGCTTAAAATTCATTGCTTCTGCTCCGTTTTCATCTTGTGATCGAACATGGTTTTAGTACAATTCCGTAACACTTAAGACTTCGAGCAACACGTAGTCGTAACCCTGTTAGAGGATGGTGTCTCAGTACGCGTACAGAGACTCTATTCCCTGCAGATAACATAACATTTGTAGCGAACATTCTAGTATGGGGCGCATCTCTACTTCCGTGTTTGAAGCTTGTAGGCGATTAAATATTTAGCCTATAGGAAGAAGTTCTTGGGCTTTCTCATATGTGTATAAATGCACTGAAAACTTTTTTTTAATATGAAGACATTCTTTATTTTGTTAAGTTTATTTATACACAGTTTTTCTCGTGAACTTGTGGATCGGGGGAGCTGCAGTAGATTTTGGTACATACAAAATTCACTTCTTGATATCATTACTAATAAGTATACGACAAAAATAAATGTAGTACATATCGAAAAACCAAAACTTCCTGAGTTAGTTGGGAGACGTATGTGGTATCATTTGCCATAATCGCTAACCATTTATTTCAGTCTGAATTTCAGATCGTCAGAAACTCAACATGCAATCTACCAGTTCATTCTGAATTTTTGAGAGGCTCAGATTTTGATTACTCAAACTGTATAAACGAAATACACCAGGGTTCTTCGAATCGTTTTTTTTTCATGTCCCCTAAGAGGAAGTTCATTTGGCAACAAAATTTGATAAATATTTGTTAATAATTTTTCATATTTTATTTCACGATTTTTCAGTTTCTGTCAATTTTGGTCAATGAAAGTTAATTTTACTGATGAACTGTATTGAAACAAACCCATATTCTCACTTCTTAGTTATGTTTGAGATGTTTGTTCTGTGGGCTTCACTTAATTGCGCAGCAATATTAGTTCTGCCTAACATAGCCAATGAAACAACATTTTTCAGTTGAGACTGCGAAGATTCGTGCTTTTCTATTTGTAGGGACCAATATTATATATTCTGTCACACCACCCCTAGTCCATGCAGTATCACCAACGAAGAGGAGGCAAGGAAAACAAAATACAGCATTTTTTATTCACATCCACATAACCACAAATGCTTAGCGTAAATTTCATTGTTAAACTTCCTTTACATATGCACTATTTCGGCTGGACGAAGCTTGAGTAAGATTTAAATCGGATAAGGGACGACCCTTTAATTTCATATTAATCTTTTCCGCAAGTGAAAGTTGAGAAAAATAAAATTATTATTCTGTAATTCATACATACTCATGCTTGCACATTTGCACGTTACTAAGATGTCACACCAAAGCTACATTCGGATATAATGATGGTCAACAATTTTCTAAAACTGTAAAAGAAGTCTCTTTCGTATTTTACGTGCTATATTAAAAGGATTCTACTAGCGCAATCATTTTGAGTTAAGGAAAATATTAAGTTCTGCTGGAACTAGATTATATACGTAATAATAAGGCAAAAGAGAATATTAATTTCGTTATATTCACTCGATAAGATTCTACAACAATAAGTTTGAAGAGAAAATAAAAAAAAATGCCATTTAGTTTCAAGGGAATACAGAATCCATTAGATGTAGCATTACAATAGCTGTGTGGGAGGGGAGAAAAGATCTTCCCTTGTAGCCTGGCTCTGCAAGCCACTGCAGCGAAATATGGCTTTTAAACAGCGGCAGATTACCTCTGCCTCCCTTCACCTCTCTACCCTGTGACCGTACAAGACTCACTCACTATGAGCTGTCCCACCCTGCAGATCCCAAGACGGCTTTGAATGCAGTGTCAATTCCAGTACAGTCGACGCGCAAAAAATAATGCATAAGATAATAGTACATATTCGCGGTAGATAAAATATAAAGCAATTTACCAATAAAAGCTGTAACAATTCTTCTACAAATTAAAATAAATATTATTTTTATTTTCTTGTCAAAGCAGGGAGTGCTGCAGCTCCGCAGCTCTTATGGATGAGCCGCCCCCTGTTTTTACATCTGTAGTCATATCGCGTGTGTAGGATCTTTGGATATATATTTGTTTAATTGATTACTTTACGACGCTTTATCAACTGCTATGGTTATCTAGCATCTGAGTGGGATGAAGGTAATAATGCCGGCGAAATGATTTCAGGGTTCAGCGCCGAAAGTTACCTGCATTTTTTCTTAATGCAGTGATGTCAAAGAGCGTATTCCGAATCTCACCGGTGAGCAATGATGGCATCAAGGTGTTTCAATTCCACCGATGACGTCATTGATGCTCCACCGGTGTCGCACCGGTGCCATCAACTTGAGAGGTGGTGGAAGGCTCCATCAGCCGCCATCAGTGAATCTGATTGGTTCTTGTATAGGGCGGAATTAGCAGACGAATGACATCGTGCATTGTTGTGTCATGGCGGTGTGTTCTGTTTTAGTTCTGCTGTATTGTTTGTAATGAGCAGAACGTAAAAACAATATGTTAATGGCTTATGAGCGAACATGTCAACGGACAAGTTATTATTACCGGTTCAAGAAATAAGTTGTTTATGATCTCTTTTATTTGAACGAGATGGCAGTACGGAAATTTCGCAAAATTTTGCTAGCGTAGCACAGATAACCACTTACACAGTCGCCATGACAGCATCGATTCTTCCAGCAGTTTTGTTCCTTATTTTCGTAACGTGACGTCATTGATGCCACCGGACCGGTGAGATTCGGAATACGCTGAAAGCAAGCGCACTTTTCTGACCTTGACGTAGTGCGCAGGCATCAAGCGCTAGGTATAGAAGGAGGAAGGATTGTGTATATGAAGCGTGGGGAGAATCCAAACTTCCCAATACCCGTCGCATTTCTAGCGGAAGACTCAGTGTAATAGATATCACTGTGGTCGTTCATGAACGGATATTGAGATATGAATAAAATAAACCAGAACAGATGGCAACATTGCGACACGTCTTCATGTAACAGCAGAGGTTAAGTCGCAAAATAATGTACGTAACTGCACGGAAGGTTTAGTAACCTATCACTGAGGGATATTGGTAGCTGTGCATTTCCTCCTGCCCGCTCTATTGTTGCTCTCAACTTGCTTCTATCGTCAGTGAATACACGGTTGCCACGTCTTCCTGTCACATATTTTGTTATTGATGTCAATGTTACGTAACAAACCAATAATGACACAGTTGTTTGTATTTTGCTTAACGAAATCACCTCTGCGAATTCTTATGTTTTCCCGGAATATGCATTACAAAATTCAACTAAAAATGCTACTTTTATAAAAAAAAAAATCTGTTCACAAAGAACATAATGCTGTTAGAGTTTTGTGTTTAACTCAGAATCGTGATTCAACTCTTAACTGGACCTATTTAATTCAATAGCTAAAGTAAGACGTACTGACCGAACATTAACAAGGCAGAATGATCAGTCTCTTGAAGTGAAAACATATCTATGGCTTAAATTCACGAAGCAGAAGAAAAAATTGAGGAAGAGAATATGAAGTTCAACCTTGGGAAAATGAAAAAAGAGGCTAGAAAAGAGACGAAAGGAAATAAGACGAAGAAGAAGAAGCACATAAAGGAACCATTTCAGGATATTTTCGGTATGTTAGGCTATCATGAACAGTTTAAGAAATCTCAATTTAGGTCTTGTAATCTTTCTCTTTACTCAGTCAAATTTGTGCAGACCGTTTTCCAAATTTATACTCGAAGAGACATCACTTTATAAATTTTTACCACTGCATCCTGGCTTACGTTTTGTTGTATAATTCGGAATTGTGTTTCCTTAATATTTTTTATATTTAGATATTTTGTTTACCGGAAGAAACAAGATAAGAAATGGAATTAATAAAACATTGTATAGACAGAGAAATGAGTAGGAATAAACAAATTAAAGAGAAACAAACAGAAAACAAACAAATATATGGTGTAATGAAAGAGGTCTTCCGACTGTCTGTAGATTGAAAGGTTTTGAACTGTTTAGCTTCTCGTCATAATCTCGACAAAAGAAATATAAAAAAGGAAAAAAAAAATTGACAATGAATCCACGGTTTCGTAGGATCTGACGTATACACTTCATTGTTTTGGAATTAGTTTTAGGCAATAAATGGAATCACATTCAGCATATAATTCCTTTTTTTTGTGTTAAATCCCTATTATAAAAGTTTCCCAACAAAAATACCGGGTTTAATATTATGAATGTATTCAATAAAACAGATAATAGTGCCCCGAACCCTACAACAGTAAGATATTGCTGGAACAATGGTTAGAGGAAATATTACCTATTCTATTATCAGTTTATGATAAATTTATTCACATTATTAAATCTGGCGTTCTTGTTGGGACTCCTTTACATTGTCTTATAAGATATTTATAAAACTATGACTTGAGTAGTTGATAGCTTATTTATTGGAGTATTATGTTTACATTCCTTCATATAAGGTAATTTATATTTATTTTTATTTAGTTTATTTATTTTGTATATTAATTAATTTATTTAATACTTTACACTTGAGCTACATTATGCATTGCAGCCCGAAAGAGCAGAACCTCAAAAATGCTTCGGTACAGTTCAGATCAGTTATACAAAATATATCACAAAATTAAGAGAGTTCATTGAGCACAAAAACATTAATAAATGGTGAAATAATACAGCATGTAATAATAGGGTCTATATACAAATAGAAAATACAAAAGTACACAAATATTAGAGTATCAATTTTTAACTCAATTAAAATTAAACAATTAAATCATTAATCTGATTTGTTTGTTAATGTCAGATAGCTCAGGGTAAGCTCTAATTAATTCATTATACAGTTTGGGTTCAAAATTTCTGCTGTGTTTTAATCCAGCAGTTGTGTGGCATTTGGGAGTATTTAAAAAGAAACTGTAGTTTTGTCTCGTATGGTATTCGTGAGGATCAAATTTAAATTTATTGTGGTTTTTATGCAAGTAAATCAGCAATGTTTGTTTATAAATTTGGTCTAGATTTGGTACACCAAATTCCTGAAAAATTAATTTTGTTGGGTAATCAAAGGTTTATATAGACAAATTTTGATAATTCTTTTTGAGCAAATTTAAAGGATGGAGAGTCGATATAACGATATGTTAAAATTTAATTTTCCCAGTTCCTGAAAAAAGCCCTGTTGTGGATAAGCCCTTTTACCTAAACACCATCGTTTTATTTTTTTAGAAGATTCATTTATCAAATATGTGTTCTACAGTCCACGGGATGGACTGTGTCGATACAGGACAAAAAATACCGCCCTGGCATTGCATCTATCTCAGTAGCAAAGAGTTAATATGAATTTCGTTTTTGGCTCTCCAACAAAATGTTTCAGGATCTTGGCTAAATCATGCAATTCCTTCCCTAACATCGGTACCCTTATGGATCCCAGATCCTTTAAAGTTTCCATATTACCTTTACGACTAGGTTGAAAATCTGTCACATTCATAAATGTATCTGTGGCAATATTGTAGATTCTTACGGCCATCATGCCTTAAGTTGTGTCATGAGTAAGGGGCGTCTCTCTCGTCATTCATCGCTCAATGACATCATTAAAAGAGCATTAACATCCTCAGGGTTCCATCCATCTTAGAACTTTCCGAGATCAGCCGTTCAGACGGCAAGAGACCCGATGGTCTGACTCTAGTCCCGTGGCGTGTAGGCAAATCCTTAAAATGGGATTCCACATGTGTGGATGCATTGGCCCCTTCTCATCTGTCTTCAACCTCTAAGACACCAGGATCTGCAGCAGAAAGTGCCGCTGTCAGTAAACACCATAAATATAAACATCTTGCAGATAATTATATTTGTGTCCCTTTCGCGGTTGAAACGTTTGGATCATTGTGTAGTGAAGCCAAAGCTCTCATCTCCACCATAGGCAGTAAGTTTAATGCAGCTTTCTGGTGACCCTCGAAGCAGTCAATATCTAATCAGCGCATTGGCGTCGCATTCAGCGCGGTAATGCTACAAGTATTCTTGCATCCTTCCCGAGTCCTCTTATTTAGATGAGATTTTCTTCTTTTAATTATTCAATTTATTTGTTTTTATTATAGTATACATATCAATGTTACCATTTTTAATAAATTTGGTAGTTATTTTGTATAAAAACTAATTTTATACTTTTTAAATAGACTCAAATTTAACTGAATTGTCACTTCATTGTAACAAAATGTTTGATTTTTAGATACAAATTATTTTTATGGAATTTCTCAAAAGTTTATATGGAATAGTACTAAAAATAACAATGTTTATCTAAGAGGGATTTTGAAATGCATGTGATTACTATACGATCCAGAGGCTATGTTCCATTTACTTGTAAAAATATTTTTGCACTTTTTGTGAATACTAATTTCACCAGCAAATATAATCTCTGTGTTTATATGAATTTGTATAATTTTAAATGCTCAGTATTAATAAATCATTCGCGGACATGTTAGAATAATTCATTTTGTGGTCATCAGTCATGTACGCGCGGATACACTACAGATCTGCTGTGATGTCTGTTACACGGGACTAAGCTGTCAAGTCCGCTTTGCTAAAATATTCCTCTGCGTGATGAAGAAGACCGCAGCACTAAATAGGGATTATACAGATTCACGAGCACAACAACGAGCTTGCATGCATTACGACAGAAAGATTGCCTTCTGGGCAGGACCTGCAGCCACAATGTGTTGCACACTGCTTGTCTGTGCTCTAGTGAAGTGTCAAAGAATATTTTCCGCACAGAATTTTCCGCCTGACAAAACTGTTG
This sequence comes from Periplaneta americana, assembly GCA_025594305.2. Classification (NCBI taxonomy): domain Eukaryota; kingdom Metazoa; phylum Arthropoda; class Insecta; order Blattodea; family Blattidae; genus Periplaneta; species Periplaneta americana. The sequence continues at coordinate 43,758,012 of JAJSOF020000021.1, read as the reverse complement.
CTTTCTTCGCTCCCTTGCTTAAGCCTCGAGAGCTGCACATGTATTTCTCACTCAATATTCTCATTAGCCATTAGCTTAACAAACTGAAGTGGTCAGTGAAAGTTACTGTCCGTTTTGAAAGGATGATCAACAAGCCAATAAAGTTAACGATGAAAAGAAGTCTATTTACAACCCATGTATTCCTCACTTCAGTGAGAGATACAAAATGAATATTAATACATGGGAAGTGAAAGGACTTCTTTTGGCGCTAGGGAAAGTTGACCAAAACCATTCACCTTTCTCTTAAATTTTCTAATGAGGACATTAACAAAATTTGTCTAATGGTATTGAGAGATTCATTATCCATTTTACACAATCACTTGTATAGCTATTACTATGTAATTTTTTTTTCACTTCATTTCATTACTATTCAATGCATTTTCATCTCATGTTTCTCGAAATAAAATTGTACTTTATTTTTAAATTTATCATTGTTCCGTATTCTCTCCGCAATCATATATTTTTATTTTAGTAGGTTATTTTACGATGCTTTCTCGATAGCTTAGGTTATTTGGCGTCTGAATGAGATGAAGGTGATAATGCCGGTGAAATGAATCCGGGGTCCAACACCGAAAGTTACCTAGCATTTGCTCTTATTGGGTTGAGGAAAACTCCGGAAAAAACCTCAACCAGGAAACTTGCCCCAACCGGGAATCGAACCTGGGCCATCTGGTTTCGCGGCTAGACGCGCTAAACGTTACTCCACAGGTGTGGACCGCAATCATATTGTATTTTTAATTTAACCTCTGCTTTGTATTCTGAATCCTAGTGGTCAGCCGTAGATTTCGGCCAGATGTCCCAAATTGTGGAATTTGTTGTTGTTGTTGGTAAAATACTAAAATGGTCTGCTTCTTATCTTGAAAATAAGTATCAGTATGTTGAAATGTAATATCAAAGTAATAAATGTGCTAGTAGACATACTGTAGATTCAAGACTGTACGTATTGGTGTAGGTGTTCCTTAGAGCTCTGTTTTGGGCCCCGTTTTGTTCCTTTTGTATGTAAACGATTTACAGATGTATTTAAGAAATTGCTCCATGTTATGTATGCTGATGATACTTCTAATATACACAAATGAACAGGATTTAGACAAAAGTTGTTGTGAACTATTAAAAGATCTCAAACTATGGTATGATAACAACCTGCTCTTATAAAATATGAAGAGTCCACTGCAAGAATGATGGATGTCATGTGGAATACATTTTGCAGGAGAAGCAATTGAAAGTTTGAAATGCTTAGCGATCAAAGCTTAACTGTGATTTTCCGTTCATTACTGGACAATGACTATCAGTGTTAATGCCATATAACTCTCTATGTATATTCTATATGTCTTAAGCTATGCATTGACAGTCTTGGTTCATTTTCGACAAGAAAGTGACATCCATCATTCCTGCAGTGGACTCTTCAAATGTTAATGAAATGGGTTAGACTAATCTTGATAACTTTCAAAAGAAAAACACGAAAGGCATTAATATTTTTATTCAAGATCAAGTGGAAAGTGGGAAATTACCAATTTTTTGGGTGTTATAATTGATGATTTTGTCTTGGAAACTCCTACGCATGAACTTAATTTCCATACTTAACGGTATTTATTAACAAATCCGAATTTTAAGGACTACCATGATGTGTTACTGTATTTTTATTATACACAGGTCGAATCTAGACGTTTATATAGTACTTGCTCCTTACGGTGTGGAACCATTTTAAGTGACATTTTCAGGGTATGGAGTAATATATAGAGATGGCCGATATTTCAAAACCTATATTTTGTCACAGGTACTTTTTTGTCACAGATAAACCTGTGACTGATGACGAGAAATATCTGTGACAAAATATCGCTATCGAAATCTGCTCCGTATTGAGTAGGCGGTGTTGATTCAGTACTCTGTGACTGATATTTTCTCCTCTACGTCGTGGGTTTGCGCATGCGCATGATACAATAACAGCAATCTGGCGGTGATATCATTATTTTTTCGTGATATTTTGTTCAATATTATTTTTTGCAAAGTGATTTTTTGTTGCAAAGTTATTAGGGGCATTATAATGATATAATGACGAGTCTGACATTTTGTTTAGTCTCTATATATATGTTTTATAAATGTTTTATGTATTCCACGAGATCTTTACATTTTCATATAACTGTAAATTTATATTAACTTACATGCATTTTCCACTCAATTTTTACGTAGTAACAATATTTTTGCAGTAATACTTTTAATTACAAACAGAATAGTTAAATGAGCCTACAACATTATTTTAATAACTTTACCTGTACTTTATGTATGATCCAGTTTTAATGTAAAGCTCTAACACGAACAGCGCATCTTAGTATTAATTAAAATAATTAAACTTAAAACAAAATTATTTGTAATATGTTCATTATGTTGTTTATGGTTATTAACTCTTAGGAAATAGCGCAGTGCTTCTTAATATTGGTACTCATGTGGAGTGTTATTTCACCCCAATTAATAGGCTTAATCAATGTTCTAAACTTTATATTTAGTGATATTTGTCTAGATATTCTTAAAATCATCAACTTGCAAGTAATTTTCAACTTTTAAATATAACAATATGGGGTAGTTAGCAAAAATTGAAAATACCCCTTGCATATACGAATCTGTGACAGGCCAGGTTTGGTTAGTTTAAGCTTTTATTATGCCTAGACATATACGATCAACGACTAAACTAGCGTTCAGGTAGTTCTCTTCCTACTCCGTGTATACACCTTGAATACACGAATCTCTGACAGGTTAGGTTTGGTTAGTTTAGGCTTTGTTATGCCTTGCATATACGATCAACTGCATCTCCACAAGAAATCAAATTCAATGATTTTCACTTCCGAAATCACCGAAATTATCTCAGCGCTAGTTTAACCCGATCAACTTCTCTCCACAAAAAAATTCCTTATAAATGCAACGATTTTCACGTCCGAAATCGTCGAAACTACTTCAGCGTTAGTTTCAACATCGTACTATAAATGATGCAGTGATTGCACGATTTAAATAATAACACCATTGGTTACCAGTACTTTATTTTGTGTAAAATCCTGCGTGAACAACTGTTTTGTTTTGTAATTATTTTCCAATGTTTTTCCGAATACTTATGTTTCGTTAATTTTTATTCTATGACTCAATATTATAATGTTAATGCACGACTTACAATAATTTATCCATTATATTACCTATATATAACAAAAAGGATCAATTTTTAAAACGATTAGAATAATCACATAACCTCAATTTCTCCATACCCAACTACATTTAATAATTATCATCTAATTCAGTATCTACAATATAACATCTTGGTACATGAGATTAATTTTCGACATGTTACTGTTCAGTTAGGTATGTATTTATTTGTTAATGGTACATGTACATAATTTATTTGTTGGGTTTCCCATATAAATCACTGATGTGTGGCGTGTATAGAGAAATCGTATTCACATTCAATATTTCCTGTTAATTTTTATCGGTGTGACAAAATATCGGTGTAATTCATGCATATTGTGCTTACTTATCGATATAAAATATTGGTGTGACAAAATCACAGGTAAAAGTCACAGATATTTAATTGTCACAGTTGTCACAGATATTTGAAAATATCGTTTAAGCTCATCTCTAGTAATATCACAGTATAGAGAACATTCTTCTTATATTGTGGTAATATATTGTTAGAGCAGGCGTTTTTAGTAGAACCTCTTGTAGGGAATATTATATACATTATAATCTTCTCACTGTTTGTGAGAATCAATTCATACTAACCTTTCTGGCTTTTAGCAAATAGAGATTTTCACACTTGTGATATTCATACCAAAAATAGTTAAATTATTCCAGCTTACTAATATTAAAGACCCTCTACCTAAGCGTCTTTAATGCGTTAAAAGGCCAAGTTTTGGGGAGTAGTGGGTTATTACAGATACACCCCAGCCACGGGGCACAAACACGGGTCCCCCTTCTCAGTTCCTGCGGTCTTGTGCCACCACTTTCATGGGAACATAACTGGATTTTTGCCTTCATTCCCTTCTGTTTTTATTGGTAAGTTCCTTTATTTTTCCAGATTATACGCGTAATATGTGATGTACAAGTGACTATGTGCAGTGCTCATTTCGTGTACAGATAAATTTCTATATATGTCGTTTTTTTATAATAACCTTAATATCTTGCGCCATTTCAAACGTGAATTTCATGTTTCAAGAACGGAAACTTGCAATATAAGAAATCTCGTCTATCAACGTAATATAACAGATCTATTTAACCATAATCTCAACTTCATCTGCTATCCGTAAATGTGTTACAATTCTATCGCGGTCTTTGACTGTAACCTAGAGCGTATTTTCACGCATGAATTTCAATGCCAAGAACACTCCTAATACAGGCTAACAGATCTTTTAACCAGAACATCAACTTTATTTTGCTATTCGTAAATATTGTATTATATAGTTTTTAGTATAAATATGTGTAATAGTCTACCAGCTGAGATTAAATATACAAATAATATACATCAATATATATACATCATATACATCAATATTCATTATGTATGAGGTCTCGCCCACCTCATTGAATATTACACGTCTACTATGAAGTGGCCAATGTGTAATTTTTCTCGTATTAAATGGTAATAATACACATTGGCTACTTCATAGTAGACGTGTAATATTCAATGAGGTGGGCGAGACCTCATACATAATGAATATTGATGTATTAACTGTTAACAGTTGTTACTAACTGTTGTTGAATATGGCCACACACGCACGCACGCACGCACGCACACACACACACACACACACACACACACACAGGGACATCATTTTATTTTTACTAACATTTTTAATATTAACCTGTCTATACCTTTAGAGAACCGGAAAACTGCTTGCGCCCTCCTCCAAGACTGGAGTTCGATGATACTGGCATAAAACACAAATCACTCTACTAGGTATAGGAAGGAAGCAAAGTAGTTCATCCATTTACGTAAACTAGGAAACATCGCGATTTTGAGTTTGATAATTTTCATTAGATTTTTCTTTAATCAAAGTACAGTACTGTATTAAGAATAAGTGTTTTTACTCACGAAGTGAGTTATCCATGCGAACGTATTCATTATGCAGTGTATATTATACTGTCTACAGCACATTAGCGTACAATATAGAGAAAGAAGTTAAATTGAAAAATAATCATAATATGAATATTTCAACACAATTTTGAAAATGATGGCTGTTCATTTCGATACAGGCTTCAGTTCTTTTGTGCATATTATCGCACTATATACTATTGCATCTAATTCCAATTGCCAGTTTCGTCCTTCGTACTAGTAACTCATGTTGAAATAATTCTGTACCTACTCTACGTACTGTAAATTCAATCTTCACTTCTGCCCGACCCGAAAATATAAAATTACTCAGACATGCTATCTACTGTCCGTCCAAGTGGTTATGACGCAGGATTGTAGAAAGGAGGAAATCACGTGACAGTTAAATACTTAACGAGGCCCTTTTATTGAAGTTAAATTAAACAGCTGTATAGTATTACGTAAACTTCCAATTCCTAATAGAAATTAATGTTTTCAGAAAAGAGCTAAGACAGCCCAGCTATTACAGAGGGGCGAGCAGAAGCAGGTGGGGAAATCGATGCGACGTAGGCAAACGGACAGTACCTGTGCGAAAATATGATTCAATATTGAAAGCTCTTTCGTCACTGGAAAACGCGAACATATTTCTGGAACGTACTATACTCAGTAACTCAGTACTGCTTACTATCTGCGGTCTTGGTTCTGTGTGGAGTTGGAACTTCCTTAGTAGAAGGGGTGGGAGTGAAGTACATTCAAAAACTCAGGTACAATAAAAATTGAAGTAAAAATAAAATGATGTCCCTGTATGCGCTCCTGCATGCATGACGTGCTTCGTCTCAAAATGCAGGTAGTAAGGCCGTAAAAACATTACGAGAGAGGTTCGGCCGGCGCCGTGGATCGTGTCCCGGCAAAGAAAGAGCGCTCAACCCGCAGAGCTGAGAGGTCCTGGGTTCGATTCGATTCCGGTACGAATTTTTCTCGTATTAAATGGTAATAATACAATTGAGGGAATGTATTAAAATATGTAAATACAACTTCAAGTGGAAGAACGTTCTGACCTTTCGACTCTTAAATAATGTATTTATATTGACTCTTAACTGATATTTTGATTATTTTAATGTATTATTTTGACTCTGTCTAAGCAGTTTTGATGCCTTCGACAATAATGCCTGACTGCACATCCATTCATCCATTTATCTAACTTTCGATGGCTGTGTTAATCAGGGTGCGAATTAAGATTTCTGATGGGGGGATAGAGTTCTAGACAGAGAATACAATACATAAAATTATTATTATCCTCATTTGATACGGCTCAACACTTGGTCGCACTGAGTTGCTTGTCTTGCAGGCTTAAGATAGATGTGTAATTCATAAGTTATTGATTTTTGTCAGCTTGCCGGTGATGATAATACATCAATATTATTTTTTTGCTTACTTTATACTGTACTTCATAAAGTATACTTGTATTAAAACAATTATATTTTGTGAGGGGATAGAAGTTATCCGTGGCAGGGATGTTAATATGAATTTATGAGAGGGGGATAACGTTCCAACAGGGGAGGAAATCCCTCCCATCCCACTGTTAATTCCCACTCTGGTGTCAATATTGACTCAAAAACAAAACCAATGCCACTATCACGTTTGCTTGGCCATAACATCACTGCTCAGTAAGAAACAGGCGGTGGCGAATATAATTTTCTGAGGACTTTTCTTTATGTAAAACATTTATTTCTGTAAAGTTCATGCAAGAGAATATAAGTACTGAGTCCTTATAGACTACCTCCAATGGGAGACAGTTAATAAAATAAATAATCTAACTTGTTGCAACACTTTTTCCTCCATCTGGGGCTGATGCATGACTATTTATTTATTTATTTATTTACCCATTTACCCATTCACCCATTCATTTATTTATTTATTTATTTATTTACTTATTTATTTATTTTATTTATTTACTTATTTATTTATTTATTTACTTATTTATTTACTTATTTATGTACTTATTTACTTATTTTTTACTTATTTATTTACTTATTTATTTATTTATTATTTATTTATTTTTACTTATTTATTTAGTTATTTATTTATTTATTTATTTATTTACTTATTTACTTATTTACTTATTTACTTAGTTACTTACTTATTTAATTATTTATTTCATTGCTAATGGGAAAGACCAGCGTCTGATGTGTGTTATCTGTGAGTTTGAAGACAGTCTCATTTATTAGATATTTGTAGTAAGTTTAATATGTAGTCTGTTATCTGTAGTCCTCTAAAATTTTTAGCAAATAGGAAGAAAGATACTTCATTAAAATAGATTGCAAGAGGCAAGAATGCTCGACAATGCCAGACAGCATTACTGAAAGCTTGTGGTAGAGAAACTTCACCATATCGTACCGTGGCTAGGTGGGCATTACAAGATATATGCATATTCTGTATAGCAATAGATTCAAAATTCAGTATTTTTATCGTTGGAGTCTCCTCAAGGAAACACTCCATTTAAAGTTCACTGTAAGTATAGAATCATTGTCACATTTTAGAATAGAAATTGATACATTTCAATTGTTGTATTTCCAATTATGTGAAAGAGAAATGATTTATTTTTCTCTTTGCTATTCGTTACCGCTTTCATTTGATGTTTCCCAAACAGTTCCTATCTAATTAGCTATTAAACCATACATGGGCGAGCAAAACTCGTTGCTCTCTAATTACGAAATGGAAACGAAAGATAGGCTATTCCATCAGTTTTATCACGCCATTACAAAACAAATTCACGTTACGTAAACATTTCATGCCGAACAAAGATACAGGTAAATTAATAATTAAAGTGCAATTATGATTGTTCGTAATTAATATGAGTACATTTCAGGCACATTTCAAGTTAACAAAATTGTGGTTTTACAGCTCACACCACAACGTCAGAAATATGTTGTTTAGAATATCACTAACTGAAATATGAGACTTTTGAAAGCAATAAAATCAACAATATTTGAAAACTGCTTCATGAGAACTTTGATATCTCGATTTTATGTATTGTGAGAGTTAGCAAAGGAATCATGTAAACAATAACGCCCTTATACAATTTAGAATAAAAATTCAGCATGTAATTAAATATTATAATATGTGAGAAATAAGTCAATTTTTATACCTTAAAATGTATTATAATATACAAAGTAATTCACGAGGAGTTACCGCTTTCACGGAGCTTATTTCCGAAGACATTCTGAGCAAAAAAGTCATATAAATATGGGTCCCATTCTCAATATTTTCAAAGTTGCACTAATAAAAAATTGTTTGCAAAATTCTTTTTTGTTTAGTTTTAAGGCTAAAAGAATATTAAAAATAGAGAATGAACTATTCAGAAATATGATTTCTTTAATTGGCTAGTAATCAGAAGCTAAACATGTGTTTAAAATTCCTTACTTGCTCTGTACCACAGATTACCGACACCTCTGTACAGTTTTTCTTTTCGATGCTATAGTTTGTCTAAATATTACATAAAGACATCATAGTTCTCTGTCCAAGGGCAGGCCTTTCACTGCAAACCCATAATTCTTCAATATTTTCTGTTTCTACCTTCCTCTTAGTCTCCGCATATGATCCGTATATCTTAATGTCGTCTATCATCTGATATCTTCTTCTACCCTGAACTCTACTCCCGTTCACCATTCCTTCCTGTGCACTCTTCAGTAGGCAGTTTCTTCTCAGCCAATGATCCTTTTTCCCTTCCTGATCAGTTTCAGAATCATTCTTTCTTCACACACTCTTTCCAACACAACTAAATTTCTTATTCTGTCTGTCCATTTCATGCGCTCCATTTTTCTCCATATTTACATTTCAAATGCTTCCAGTCGCTTCTCTTGACTTCGTCGTAATGCCCACGTTTCTTTTGTATACAATGCCATATTCCACACTAAGCACTTCTCTAGTCTCTTCCTAAGTTATTTTTCCAGAAGATTCACCTTTTTCTATTAGAAGCTTCTTTTGTCATTGCTATTCTTCTTTTGGCTTTCTGGCAGTAGCTCATGTTACTGCTTATAGTACATCCCAAGTATTTGAAGCTGTCCATTTGTTCTACTGCGTCATTTAGTACTCGCACGTTTATCTTCCTTATTTTTCTTCCGATTTCTTATATATATATATATATATATATATATATATATACATATCATTCGAAAATAATTTATATTCCACTTCTAAATATTAGGATAACTATGGTCTTGTCTTGTTTGCATTTATCTTCATATATATACACATACATACATATATCTCATTCGAAAATAATTTATTCTTCTTCTAAATATTAGGTATTGAAATTTTATACATTTTATATACACAACTCCTTACTTCTGATTTAGTTAGCACATTTCTACTACTACTACTACTACTAGGCTGCCACTACCAATATTATTATTATTATTATTATTATTATTATTATTATTGATGTGAAGAGATAACTGTATTCAAAATAATGTTTAAAAACTAATGTTGTAACGTTTACGAGGACATCTACTTATTTTAAACAGAACAATAATTTCAAATCAAATTAACAAGAGAAAATATGTAAAAGAACTTGATGTAGTCTTTGCTCTAAATTTTATTATTATTATTATTATTATTATTATTATTGTTATTATTATTATTATTATTATTATTATTATTATTATGAACGTTTTCAAAATATTTTATTTAACCCTGTTTCATAAGGAGCATAACTTATTTTTCTTATATGGTTTGTTTTACGATGTTTTATCAACTGTTATGGTTACCTAGCGTCCGAGTGATATGAAGATAATTATACCAGCGAAATAAGTCCAGAGTCGAGCGCCGAAAGTTACCCAGCAATTGCTCTTATCGGATTGATGGAAAACCTAGGAAAGAACCTCCACTAGGTAACTTGAATCAAGCAGGATTTGAACCAGAGCCTGCTCGTTTCACGGTCAGACATACTAACTGTTGCTTCACAGCGATGACTCAGAAAAAAAGTGAAAAACATTTTAAAAAATCTACCTTAGAAGACAATATAGTAACAATTTTGGAGAAGAGAGACACGAAATGCTTATCGGAGAACAAATATTCAATGTTCTGCCAATAGTCGAACCCGCGCTTTTTTGGGTAGGCTATGCTGTCAGTAACTGTACTGCATGAACCACAGCATAGGACGTCGGAGATTATTAGGGCGCTGGTAAGGAAAGTAACGACTTGCAACTGATTACGTCGCACCGCTCGTATTTGCCTTATCTCTCTTCCTCAAGCCTTTTAACACGGTTTTAATATTAAAGTGGGTTAATTTTTGAAGTGTGGAGTCGCGACAGGCTTGCTCGGCTCAGTGAAGCGGGAGTGTTTTATGTCGTCCTGAACTGCTGTTCTTGAATGTTACATCGCGGGCACTGGCTTTGGGAAAACACGTGTAGAAGTAGCAAAAACAAAGAATCAAGAGAGTGGCTACATAGCACAAGATAGCCGCCGTGAAATAATGTAGCACATACATACAAATGGCTTTTAAGGAACCCGAAGGTTCATTGCCGCCCTCACATAAGCCCGCCATCGGTCCCTATCCCGTGCAAGATTAATCCAGTCTCTATCATCACACCCCACCTCCCTCAAATCCATTTTAATATTATCCTCCCATCTACGTCTCGGCCTCCCTAAAGGTCTTTTTCCCTCCGGTCTCCCAACTAACACTCTATATGCATTTCTGGATTCGCCCATACGTGCTACATGCCCTGCCCATCTCAAACGTCTGGATTTTAAGTTCCTAATTATGTTAGGTGAAGAATACAATGCGTGCAGTTATGTGTTGTGCAACTTTCTCCATTCTCCTGTAACTTCATCCCGCTTAGCCCCAAATATTTTCCTAAGCACCTTATTCTCAAACACCCTTAACCTATGTTCCTCTCTCAGAGTGAGAGTCCAAGTTTCACAACCATACAGAAGGACCGGTAATATAACTGTTTTATAAATTCTAACTTTCAGATTTTTGAATATAGCACATACAGGAATATTATATGCCCATTATCTCCTGGCTTGCTTGCCTCATGAGTGATGCCTTATGGCAGGGCCGGGCATGAGAGCGGCTCAGTCTAGTCGGCCAGAGCTGCTCTCGCTCCGAAAGGCACTTCAATTCCAAGCCAGAGCAGAACGCTCACGCAGTGGCGGACTCGCATTACAGCTACCTTCCCTGCATTAATATAACAAGAGCCACGGTTGTTCTAGTCATTCAGTCTGTCAGTACATAATAGTTTATAAGGATATTACATCAATCCATTGTACATTAAAGAATTTATAACACTCTTATTAATTTAATGAAATAAACTTCGCTCTATACACACACAAATCATTACGCTTATTTACATAACCCATACGCACATACTGCAACCTCCTCACCACGGTTCTACGAGACAGGCGTATGGCTTCCACTTCCCCTACTTGCTGTGGACAGAGTTAATCTGCCAATATAATTAAACATCGCTTGATGAATTCACCTTCGTTGAATGTTTTCAATTCCTTTGCAATTTCGTGGCAAATTTTGTAGCTAATTCTCATGGCCGATTCAGTACATTATTGTCATCCTATTAATATATAATATGATATGATATGATATGATATGATATGATATGATATGATATGATATGATATGATATGATATGATATGATATGATATGATGTGATATGATATGATATGATATGATATGATATATGATATGATATAAAATAATGTGATGCGATATATATGATATAAGATATAATATATATAAAATAATATGCGATATATATATAATATAATATAATATAATATAATATAATATAATATAATATAATATAATATAATATATGATATAAGATATAATATAATATAATATAATATAAAATGATATGATATATGATATGATATATGATATGATATATATACCATAAATTAATACAACTTAAAGAAAATGTTTCTCAGGTACATTATATTAGAGTATCTATTCGATATTTATATTGCATTATAAGTTATTATAGTACATTTAGTAATATATAATTTTAAATTATACAAATATTATGATATATCATAGTATAGTATATTACAGTTCATGATATATAATATTATATATTATATATCATAATACTTGTATAATTTAAAATTATATATTACTAAATGTATAATAACTTATAATGCAATGTTAATATCAAATATATACTCTAATATAATGTACCTGAGAAATATTTTCTTTAAGTTGTATTAATTTATGGCGTTCATTACCAACATATTTGTCATATTCAGTAGCATGTTGTAAAGAATAATGTCGTTGGATATTGAACTTCCTAATCAGTTGGGTGTTTTATGACAAATTAAACACTTTGGAAAAATACTCCGCTTTAAAGCATTGGGAGTAGCGGTCCGCTTTAGTCTATGAGCGGAAGCTCCGTCTTCAAAGTTCGCCTTCCATATTGCAGAGTCACCACTGCACCGACACTGATTGACGTACAGTATGCATACGTCACACCGCTCGCGAGACAAGCTCTTTAAAGCATACAGCGCTCATTTCTCAGAATCACGTAATTTGCCCAGCCCTGCCTTATGGTGTCACTTATGAGGTTCAGACCTGTTTTTGGACAGTTGACTAAACAACAAAGAACAATGTACCGGGGTTTTATTTGCAATACCTTCGATACTCATGGGGAAGCGTCTCCCGTCAAACATACAGCGAACACAAATTTTATTCCACTCTTCCTTCTAATGGAGGATCACATTATGTTCTTGCTCAAACTCTATTGTATCTCTCACATCCATAATTCCGCTAAATCAGGCCTGCAGAACTCGCAAAGTATGGGAACTATGACGTCAGCCTCACTTCACTTCTATTGGGGATGATCGACTTCCGCCCCGAGAATGAATGTTGATGTAGCCGAGCGTAACTAGAACGCCGTGACCGCACAGGTAGAAAAGGTGGGTGGGGTAAAAGAGGGGAGGAAAGCAGTCGCTTTCAAGAGCTACAGTTCTGCAGGCCTGCGCTAAATGCTGATCAGACAAAATCCCAAACTTTCCAGAGAAAAAGAAAGAAACGATCTTGAACAGAAGATTAAGGGGAGAGGATGGTATTTTTTGGTGAAAAATGAGTAAATTAAAAAAAAATCTTTAAAATACTCTGTGGTGTGTGTGGAATGCATAGCATAATATTTTGTGGGTATTTATGCCCTTATCAGATGTTGAGATGCCATTGTTAAACTTCCTGCGTTATGGATTTTTAAATCACTCGCCACATTTTATTGTTGTTTCCGGGAAATTAAATTTTCAAAATAAAAAAAATTTAAATACTCTTTGATGTGTGTGGAATGCATTGCATAACATTTCGTGGGTATTTGTGCCCTTATCGGATGTTGAGACGCCATTTTTAAACTTCCTACGCTATAGATTTTTAGATCACTCGCCCCCTTTTATCGGTTTACGGTAACTTCATTTTTTTGCTACATTGCCAGACAAAAATGGATATAATTTCTGAACTATTAAAGATACATGCACGAAATTTAGAACACACATTATTTAGACTATTAGGAAACTTTTCCCTGTAACAGAATTTTGTTAATTGATTTAATTTTAAAACTACGTCCGTTTGTTTGCAAGAAAGGAAATCAGACAATTTTATTAAATTTTAATTGTTTATTTTACAAACGTAGGGACTAATATCAAACTGCTGTTACAGACAGTTTGTAGAGCATGCTTTTTCAAGTACATTGCAAAAAACTGGATAAATCTACCTTTAAAAATGGTTTAGATATATCGGTTTTAGTAAAATCCTGCATTGGGAATATTTTTTTTTCAAATCTGGGCCCCCAAATAATTTTTTTTTTCGAAATATTTATTTTTGGTTGAGTTGCTACAGCTATGAGCTCTCTACATACAAAAAATTAATATTTTACACCAAATAGGAAAAAAGTATTAAAAAATACCATCCTCTCCCCTTAAGTCTACGGCCACATCGAAGAAGGCTTGCTTCTTGCCTGGTGGTCACCTAGGTAAGTTACATGACGGTTACACAGTCACGCTAGGCGCCTAGTTGCCAATTGTTCCATACTTGTTAGTTCAACAGTGCAAATATACCTCTTTCAAAGTTAACTAGAAAAATACTTCTTAAGGAAAATAATAATTATAATAATAATAATAATATTATTATTATTATTATTATTATTATTTTATTATTTATTTATTTATCTGGCAGAGCTAAGGCCATTAGGCCTTCTCTTCCGCCCAGCCAGACTCTAATTCTAATTAAATACATTTGTTACATAGTTATTACATTAATATCTAGATCATAAAACAACATGAAAGTAAATAATCAAAATTGGATAACTAATGTTAGTGTGACAATAATAAACACTGGTAAGAAATAGTTATAATAATAATGATAATAATAATAATAATAATAATGAATAATAATAATGATATTAATAATAATAATAATAATAATAATAATAATAATAATAATAATGAGATAATTTGGATATTTATCTGTGAAAAGGGGGAGGGGAGAGATTAATGTTACGGGTGTGACAAAATTTTTCATTGGCATTGCAAATTCTTATAGTACATTCAGTAACTCTCCTAATTGGTAAGTTCTGAAAAAGTAGGACCTATTTTTTCTGTATCTGTAAGATTTTTAGAACAAGATTTCCTTTCTTAAACTTGGATTTGCGTTTGACTACAGAATATTCATAAGATGTTACGGGTGTGACAAAACAGATTAAAAATATTTATTTATTTTAGTTGGTTATTTAACGACGCTGTATCAACTACTAGGTTATTTAGCATCGATGAATTGGTGATAACGAGATGATATTTGGCGAGATGAGGCCGAGGAGCCGCGCCGGTGGCGTTTTAAAATATGGAATTTCAATAATTTTATTATTATTTTCTCCAAACATCTGAAAATACAGCTAATTAAAGATATAAAAGGAAACAAATACAACAATAAATTTTTACCTGTTTGATTTTACTGTGAAAATTAATAATTTTCAAACACAAGCAAATTGTCCATGCTTATTCATAACTCTAGGATGTTTCAATTTTTTTTTAACTACGATAGGAACTTTCTCCATAGATACATCTTCCTTCTTTGGCCAGATCCATGAACTCCCACTATAGCCAACATAGAAAACAAAATCACGATTGAAATTATCGATCAATTAATAAAGTTAAACTTATGCTGTTTATGATAACATAACATATATTTTTATTCTGAAATTATATATATATATATATATGGTCTCTTGCAGTATTTTGGGTATTTTAACATACGTATATATACTTTTTATCGAAAATATTTTTTTAGATACAAGACCAGTTAACATGCAATGACCCTATATCGACCGTCTTGTTGAGTGCACGATATTAATCTTTCTAGAGTTACGCACAAGGAGTTAATATTTTGTTTGTTTAATTTCTGTGCTACATTTTGCCACAATTTTTTCAATATCACATCTAATCGAACATATGTCAAAATATTTCTCTTTTGAAAAGAGCTGCTATCAATGCTTCATCCATATTATTATTATTCATATTATTATTATTATTATTATTATTATTATTATTATTATTATTATACACACAAACAATTATAGAGCAAGTAAGTGAAAAAACACTGTTAGCTATCTGGTTGCTGTCCAGAGAAAACAGACGGATTTATTTGCTTGGATAGTTTGCTAGGCGACACGCCAAGTTTCAGGCCAAGTGGTTCGACTGGTCCCGATTCTTCATGACTATTCGACTACCCAACCACTAAGCGATAAGAAAGCCTCCTTCGGTGTGGTCTAGTCTAAGGGATAGAATTTAGAATGAAGATGTCAGAAGAAAAACGGATATGAAGGACATAGCTGCACGAGCAAGTCAGCTGAAGTGAAAATAGGGAGTGAACATAGCACAGATGAACCAAGAACGACTGGAATTTGCATCAAGCATGTGGGACAACCGACCAGCAATAGTTAAAATTAAGCAGGAGTTAAGTCTTGCCGATGCTGATGTAGGTTATAAGGGATTGGGGCTTCGGGCGTTGAGTTTATGAGGTCTCGTCTGAGGATTATTGCATACATTATATTACAGAGTACACAGTGAACTTATTTGAGTTTATGTGCAAGTATTTGTTCTGGGTTTAACCCTCATAATGGAAGTAAAATCAAGCTAGGGTTAGTTTCTATCCTGATTTTGTTTTGATCCCGTTCATGACGCATTGTTATACTTGGATGGTACTTTTTTCGAACACACTGTATACAAAATTAAATGTGAAACAGAAGAACACTTCGGAACAGAAACGAAAAGGAAGATGATATGTACTTTATACAACCTTTGGAATTTGTGGCAGGAGAATCTGAAGAAAGCATAAGACAACTAATTTTTTGTTGGTTACTTTACGACTCCGTATCAACATCTCAGGTCATTTAGCGTCTGAATGGCATGAAGGTGATAATGCTGGTGAAATGAGTCCGGGGTCCAGCGCAGATAGTTACCCAGCATTTGCTCATATTCGGTTCAGAGAAAACCTCCTAAAAACATCAACCAGGTAACTTGCCCCGACCGGGATTCGAACCCGGGCACCTGGTTTCTCGGTCAGACGCGCTAACCGTTACTCCACAAGTGTGGGTGGCAACTAATTTCTTATTAAGAAGATATCATAGACAAAAGTACCAAAATTATTTAGTTTGACATTGTAGGCCTATTTGATATTTGGAAAAGGTTAGTAGTCTTCCATAATATTTCAGTTGGAAAGCATTTATTGTTCTTGTACCTATAATTTCAATGTTCACATGAACTTAAAAAAATTCTGTAGAAATTATTTTATGAATATTAAAGACAGCTGTGAGAAAATCACTTCGGAAAAGGGCAGAAATAGAAAGAAAATGTGAAATTAAAAAAAAATTGCACTTCATGATTTAAGGAGCCAAACGAAGCGGAAAGCATTGCGTTTCTCAGTTAGGTAGTGGAGGTAGAAATTATCATTTACGTGTTTTAAGATTTTGCAAACTTGTTTGAGTTAGTTTGTGGGTTTTATAAAAGGCGCGTTAGCTACTATGGCTATTTTCGCCTCTATTTAAAATTCTCTCAAAAACAAAAACAGAAACAATACCATAAGCTAAAAGCAAACACACACTTAAAAAAAAACGTTTCAAATTAAAATCAGTTACACAAACGCATTAGGAGAGAGGTGGATAGTATCTGACATCGGTTAATATCGGACAGTGACATGGTTTCGTTTCTGTATGCGACATCTGAACACTGCTACCACCATCTGGTAATAGATGAAAGAAACATTACTGTACTACCATCTGGTGGTAGATGAAAGAAACATCACTGTACTACCATCTGGTGGTAGATGAAAGAAACATCACTGTACTGCCATCTGGTGGTAGATGAAAGAAACATCACTGTCCGATATTACCTGATGTCCGATACTACCCAACTCTCCCCTACTAACTAGATGATTCGTTAAAAAGTTATAAAAATGAGCAATTATTGAAATGTACCCCAGACTAAGTGTAAAAAGCAAACGTAAAATGATAAAAAAATGCCACCAGACACAAATAATCTGCAGATTTAACAACTGTAAAACTCTGTTAGTGGTCCGAAATGTCAAGTTAAATAAAACAAAATAACCTCCGGATGTAAAGGGTTCGGGTGGTAAACAACGGGTGAATAAAATCTAAATCACCTTCTCAAGTCTTGTAACTTGTTTGATATTTATGAAACTTGAATAGTCGTATTCAAAATTACAACATTTTATCCCACGTAAAAATCTTTATTTTTCTTTCTTCTTTTCTTTTGAGCTATGCATAATTTTAATTGTATTCTTTGTTGCTCCTTCTTTGCTTGGATTAACTAGTCATAAGAGGAACAGGAGGACAATTCAAGAATGAAAACGAAATGAAGCTGATGCGTACTTTTATGCAAATATTCCGAGTTAAAATGGGCGAAGTGCTAAACAAAGTGTAATTAATTTAATTTCCTATTAAGCTGGTGCAAGAGTTAGAAAGTATTATAATGTTATGAAAATGTATGATGTTACATTAACAACACGACTTGGACAGCGCACCAAATTATAAGTGTATACAGGTATTATGAGCTAAGTAATAGCCAAATTTAATTAAATTTGTGTTACAAAATTAGAGTGGAAGTATGTACGAAGGGGTAAAGAAAGCTCCAGGGTCTTGTAAGTGCTTCTGCCTCATTTTCTCGCAGACACTGAGTAGCTATTTCGCATATAAAGGAGCCGGCTTGCTTTCCTGGCTTTCGCAGTCATTTATGTTTCATATATGTAGCAGAGAAATTTGCAGTACTTGGCTTGTAATATCTTCACTTCCTAGCAGGCCAATAACTGAAAAAATGCAATGTGCAGTCGCTACGCAGCTTTTAAGCTTAACAACTACGAAATTTCTTAACACTGTGCAAACGAAGGTTTATAAGAAATACTGAAGCTGTTAGAATATTAAAAAAATGATAGGTTATCAATATTATTAAAAGTAGAACTCAAGAGTTTTAGATATTTCTAAAGTATGTAGGGTAAACTCATCTAATTCCGTTATACTGAATATAATGAATGTTACTGAATTATGTGTACATGACAAATTGTTGGTAGTTTGTTCAATGGATAGCAGCGCTAATCAGCTACCGTTGAAGAAATTTGGACTTCTGGGAGCAAGTGCACTGCTAACAGGAAGCCATTTCATAGTGCGCCATTGCTAAGAAGTGTGGTTTGAGTTGTCCTGATGTCGTACCCTAAAATATGTTTTAAAAAACATATATGTGTATAATTATACGTATAAATAAATATATATTTCTATAGAGATTGCTTTGAAGATTTAGAATGTGTATACAGGTCTCAGTTAACTTACATGATTTATCTATAAACTTTAAGTTGTCTGCATGTTAAACCTGTAGTAAAATAAAAAAACCAAAAATATTTATATATCTTAAAGATACTATTTCCAAAATTAAATCCCTTGAATAAAATGCCAAAAATGGCTACCACATAAAGCAAGATTAGAAATGCATAAACAAACTGAAGTTATAGGTCTTACGATTTTAAACATTTGGCAGCCATTACTGTATCACGGAATTAAGTGAACAGATATATGAAAATTCGTTAAATGAACGTCACATGGCCTGTACGACTAGTCATCATCTATATTAATTATATCTGCTTAATTTTAAAATAAATTTGGACATTGTTCAGTTTCCTATTCCAACATCAGAGAAACGACGTCAGGCTGTAAGAGATTTGTTGAAGACACCCACATATGAGCCATCAAAGAAAAAGAGAACGGTTAACTGCAAAATAGATGTCAGAGCCAAGTACCTTACGCCACCAACCAAATCTCCAGCTGATGCTTCACCGCAGAATACTACAAAATCTCCTCAAGGAAAGCCATCCACATCACGAGCCTGTTCTAACTATGAAAATTAGGTTTGTGGAGTTTGTAATGGATCCTATAATACTGATATCAAAAAAAGAAATGGTGAAAATTGGATTGCTTGCTCATTCCATGGGAAAACGTATCATGAGAAGTGATGCTGATAGTGATAATACAAGTTGATTTTATGAATAATGAATAACGTTCATGTTAATGTTCAAAATCACATTGTAAGCTTATTATCTTTATTTTATGTAAGCTGTTGTGTCACGAAATTAAGATTACAGTGTCACGGAATTAAGTGAAATATCACGGAATTAAATGAAATGTGAGTGACGCTTTTAATTGTTGTTTCTCTCTAAGTAAATACAACTATCAGTTGTTACTTCACGAATTGTTATGTTACGACGTTTGAACAAATGTTTACAGTAATAAACATTATTATTTTGTGTCTTCATATGGAAATAATAATAATAAAATCTTATTATCACGGAATTAGATGAGTTTACCCTACTTTTAATGGTGGATATTGAATTTCAAATCAATGATTACAAAGTTTTATACCTTGGGACGTACAGAAACTTAAGTTTGTGAAGTGTTCGACGGAAATCAAATATATTTTTCCCCACTTTTGGTTTATTACTTATATATTTTTATTATGCGTCCAAGGAACGACTCCTACAGCAATAAAGTCGCTGCTGATTGTTTTATATTTCACATCTGCCAACATCCTTGCATAATGAGTAATTCACACACAATTAGACCGAGATTACTGCTTCCTCGCATTGACATGGTAATCTCCACGGATTTAGGGGTTATCCCATAACTTAACGTTTTAATGTTTTGTTCCCATGCATTATTTACGGCGTATAATATAATAATAATAATAATAATAATAATAATAATAATAATAATAATAATAATAATGGTACTTACTTACTGGCTTTTAAGGAACCCGGATGTTCATTGCCGCCCTCACATAAGCCCGCCATTGGTCCATATCCTGAGCAAGATTAATCCAGTCTCTACCATCATATCCCACCTCCCTCAAATCCATTTTAATATTATCTTCCCATCTACGTTTCGGCCTCCCCAAAGGTCTTTTTCCCTCCGGCCTCCCAACTAACATTCTATATACATGTCTAGATTCGTCCATAAGTGCTACAAGTCCTGCCCATCTCAAACGTCTGGATTTAATGCTCCTAATTATGTCAGGAGAAGAATACAATGCGTGCAGTTCTGTGTTGTGTAACTTTCTCCATTCTCCTGTAACTTCATCCCTCTTAGCTCCAAATATTTTCCTAAGCACCTTATTCTCAAACACCCTTAACCTGTGTTCCTCTCTCAAAGTGAGAGTCTAAGTTTCACAACCATACAGAACAACCGGTAATATAACTGTTTTATAAATTCTAACTTTCAGATTTTTGTACAACAGACTGGATGATAAAAGCTTCTCAACCGAATAATAACAGGCATTTCCCATATTTATTCTGTGTTTAATTTCCTCCGGAATATCATTCATATTTGTTACTGTTGCTCCCAGGTATTTGAATTTTTCCACCTATTCAAACCATAAATTTCCAATTTTTATATTTGCATTTCGTACAATATTCTCGTCACGAGACATAATCGTATACTTTGACTTTTCGGGATTTACTTTCAAACCTATTTCTATACTTGCTTTAAGTAAAATTCCGTATGTTCCCTAATCATTTGTGGAATTTTATTATTATTATTATTATTATTATTATTATTATTATTATTATTATTATTATTATTATTATTATTATATTGTTATTGTCCTTTGAAAAGGTGGAAAAATTCAAGTACCTTGGAGCAACAGTAAGAAATACCGGGTGTCCCACTCAAAGGTAGCCCAGATAACATTAATTTCCTGTTACAAATATTTCAAGGATTTCAACCTTCAGAAGCATGGATGATGTGTTCAGTTGTGTATTAACGCTCAGGGAGGACGTTTTCAGCATCTACTGTGAATAATCTTACGATACTTTTGTACTTTTTTGTACTTGTACTTCCTTTAAACTAACGGAGCTACCTTCCAGTGGGACAGAGTGTAGAAATAACACTCGACAGGAAATTGAACGCAGAATAAATATCTCAAGTCATACTCGAGTTACACTGTTTCTTCTAAGACACACTAAAATCGACTGGCAGTGCGATGTGTCATGTCATAAAAGATAACAAATTTAAGATTTCCATTGAGTTCCACAGATTGATGTTTGATGTTAAATGAAAGTTAGCTACTGATACTTTATTATACAGAGTGTTTCAAAAATACGGGGCATAATTTCAGATATGTATTTCCCACATGTAGACAATCAAAATAGTTCATTACAACATGTGTCCGGAAATGCTTTATTTTTGAGTTATGGCCTTCATAACATTGAAATACACCGGAACGTTTATCTTTCCGCAGGTCGTTGCCGTCAAAGGAGACATTAAGAGGGCACTCTGACAGTTCATTCCGAGGCGAAGGTTACATTCAGTGTTGTGTAGGCGTTAGACTGTGCGACATGTATTCAAATCAAGAGCTGGCAGAGATACACCTCATGTATCTACGGTAAGGCGGACGGCAATGCTGCGCTGGCTCGTCGTTTGTACCAGGAGAGGTATCCACAGCGACAATGTCCAGATCGGAAGACATTTGTACGTCTCCATTACCGTCTGTGCGAGTATGGAAAATTTAACTCTCCTGGTTTGGGAAGGGGACGACCAAGATCTACAACTCCAGAAGTACAGGAGGAGATTCTGGAGGCTGTGAACATGACTCCTTCTATCAGCACACGAAGGGTAGCGTTGCAAGTCAGTGATCCTCATACGACTGTCTGGAGACTGTTGAAAGAGTATCAATTGTATCCTTATCATTGCAACGTGTACAGGCCTTGTCACCAGCAGATTACCCTGCAGTCAGTGGTTCTTGCAGCAGTGTAGTGTAAATCCGAACTTAGTATTATTTACAGATGAAGCACAGTTCACACGAGATGACATAACAAATTTCCACAATCAGCATGTATGGGCGTATGAAAACTCACATGCAACTGTTCCATCTCATCACCAGGTGCGGTTCTCCCTCAACATGCGAGCCGGTATCATTGGTTATCGATTAGTTGGACCCCAAGTACTTGTAAACAGACTTACGGGGCAGGCGTACACAAACTTCCTGGAAAACACCATATCTACCTCATGTTTTAGAAGACACTCCACTGATCAGTCGTCAACACATTCACTTCTTGCATGATGGCGCTCCTGCACACTTCAGTCGTACGGCTCGCCGGTACTTGGATCGAAGATTTCCTGATCGATGGATAGGTAGAGGTGGCCCAATTGCTTGGCCTCCACGCTCACCTGATCTGAACCCTCTCGATTTCTACTTGTGGGACCATTTAAAAACATTGGTTTATTCGTCTCCGGTGCCTGATTTGGAATCCCTTCGGAATCGAATTGCGGCATGTTCTGAGGACATACGCAATACTCCTGGAGTTAGGATCGTGTTCGCAGGTCAATGAGACATCGATGTGAGGTCTGTATTCAAGCAGGAGGTGGACAGTTTGAACATCTTCTGTAATGACAACGACCTGCGGAAAGAAAAACGTTCCGGTGAATTTCAATGTTGTGAAGGCCATAACTCGGAAATGAAGCATTTCCGGACACATGTTGTAATGAACTATTTTGATTGTCTACATGTGGGAAATACATACCTGAAATTATGCCCCGTATTTTTAAACACCTTGTATTACTACCGATGCTAGCTTTTTTACGGTTTGTTGTAGTTGTCCAGCTAGAATTAAAAAAATAATATACTGTGTGATGCGAGATTTGCACGAAGATGGATCACGTCCAGCAACACAGAACATTGCAATTGCCTGAAGCCGGATTGTAACACACGACCTAAACAGTGTATTATAAGAAGAATGAAAACAGAGTCATCGAATTCGCACTACACATTCGGATCGATTGCTATATTCTTGGAATTATTATTAAGTATTCTGATGCAGCCATATCAATTTACATAGCTTCATGAAAGTATACTTTTCAGCGTATCTTCAACAGCTGCCAATAATGTTTCATAACATCTTTCTATGTTTGACATGACAGGTATTGGATAGATTAAAACCATTTGAAATGAAAGGAGATTTTACTTTTTTGACAGGTTTAACTTGAAAGAAAGCTTTATTTATTCGACGGATTTATATATTTTACGAAAGAAACTTTCATTCCTTTGACAGGATTTTTTTTCAGTACCCATCAAAGGAAACGTTTACCTTGCCATTGAATTAATTATTAGGAATCAAAGTTTGTTTGTTTCTGTCTTTTTTTTTTTTTTAGAGATAATCAAAGCTCTTGTACAAAATTAACATGTCAATTTTTATGTTACGATTGTAAAAGTTGTAGTACTGTGATTGAAGTCATTGCTCAAGAGTATACACACACGCGATTTACTCGCAGAGGCGAGCAAAATGTTGCAACACAAAACAAATTCTGTGATCGCCGTGAAGTTAGGCTACCCCCAAGCACAAGAACAAAACCAACCGTATATGAAATCAGTGCTGTATTTCTCGTTCTCCCCACATTGTCATTTTCTTGTCATGCAGGCTGCATCAATAATTGCTCCTTACATTTTTCCCGCCTCTGGGCTACAGATTTTCTACTGCGGCGAAAACCGACAGATAAAAAATAATCTATACTAATAATAAATCTGTAGCTGAAATTTTTCTGGTAATTTTCGCTTTTCCAAAAATAATTGGTCCTAACATGCATATTGAACCGTCCTGAAACCGAAAATCGCTTTTTTGAAATTTTTGTTTGTATGTCTGTCTGTCTGGATGTTTTGTTACCTTTTCACGCGATAATGGCTGAACCGATTTATATGAAAATTGGAATTTAAATTAAGTTCGTTGTAACTTAGATTTTAGGATATATAGCATTCAAAATACCTTATTTAAAAGGGGGATTATAGAGGGGTTGAATTAAATAAATCGAAATATCTCCCTTATTATTAATTTTCATGAAAAATGTTACATAACAAAGGTTTCTTTAAAAATGATTTCCGATAAGTTTTATTCTGTCCAAAGTTTGATAGGACTGATATTTAATGAGATAAATGGGTTTTAAAATTAAGATAACAACATCATCTAAGGCGCTGTAATGAAATAAAAACAAGTGACTTCGTCTATAAGGGGCCTTGGCCAACAACAATCTAAAGCTATTAAACATAGCCTACAGAGAATGATTCTGTGTTTGTATTAAGTAATATCGGAAGCTAATTAATTACTAAATGATATGTCAATCTTCATTAAACTATGGTTGCATGTAATAACAATTAAGAAACATGTTAAAGGAATTGTCATTGCACCAAATCAGTGCTCTCTGGACCAAAATGATCGCATTTTAATTATTAAAATACAATTTAAATTAAGTAACATATTAAACGATTTATCCTTCTATCAAACACAAGTGTTCCCTGGATCAAACGTCCTATTTTAATTATGTAATTACTTTATATTTATTTCTAACAGGTGCAGCGGAGCGCACGGGTACGGCTAGTTGTATTACTAAAGCAATCTAACTCAACGATGGAAATCGAGTAAGAATTAAAACAGTAGACTTACTTATACAGAAAATCTAATGTACGAGTAAATCAGTAGGGCCTATATCAGACATCGCAAAATTGTGTTCCACGAAACAGCGCCTGAACTCTGACTTAAGTTCCACGTGATAACACACCTTTCCGCGCTGAACCCCTTCTCTAGCGTCGTCTATACTGTCAACAGTGGCTCTGTTCTCCAGTACTATCTGAATAGTGATTTGGCGTTCATAACAGATATTTCTGAACAGTTGAACAAACTAAACTGTCGACTTCAAGGACGTGATCAGAACATAGTTGACATGTATGACGCGATGAAATCTTTTTCCACCATGATAAATGTTTGTAAAGTATAATTGAAAGAAAATGAGTTTAATCATTTTTCTTGTTTGAAGTCACTTTCAAATATTTATGATTCAAGAATAGATAAATACTGCGACATTCTGGAATCATTACTTTCAGAATTTAAAGATAGAACTCATTTTTTTAAATTTAAATGTGTTCATAACATCAAACAGAAAAGAGAGCTCATACATCTGATATAATTTATTTATTTAAATTAGTTATTCATTTAAATCCACCACCAACAGAAGCAGCCTTCCAATTACAGGTGGCTTACATGGATACATAGCCTACATAAAGTACATAATAATAAAAAAACGAAAATAACGACACAAACGAAAGAAAGAAAATATATAACGGTAATACTCGTAGATGCTAGAATATAATATTGCAGATAATATAGTGCCAAATGTCAATATAATGATGCAAAATTATTTAAAAACTAGAGTAAAAACATTATAATATACTTCTTCATAATTTAAATATCTAAGAAAATACAATTCTTTTTAATACTGTATGAAATTTTTCAACTGTTAAACTGAAATCTAATTGAGAATCACAGTTTAAAGACAGAGAGTTGTAAGTATTACACATAACAAACAATGGAGAGTTCTTGAAGAAAACAGTTCTAGGAATGGGAATAACAAAAGGTGGCCTATGACGTAATTTTGTTTTTTTAACATTGAACTGATGGAATTTAAGAAAATCGCTGTTATTCAATATATTAATTTGATACCTCAATGAAAAAACATGATTTACCGCATTAAACACAGTCTGCAGTCTGGATTTAATATGTGAGACGCGAAGTTGTGTTGTGTATACTTCGTGACAAAACATAACGGCCTTCTATCCTGGAAGGAAGACCATAAATACTTCCCCTGCATGATTTTTGTAAGAGTTTCCACTATAGGCAACACCTCCCTTCATATAGCAAACAAACGCTGTATGTCGAAGTAAACTGTGAGCGAAATCATTGATGAGGGTGTACTGAAGGAGTAAGAGAAAAGGCCGTCATGTTCTGTCATTGACTTTAACTTTACTGCCAATGTAAGAAATGGAATATTTCTGCACGCGTCTTCTCTACCTGTTATAAATTGGCTCAAATCTAAAACACAATTGAGGATAAGTGGCTCAAAGACGTTATACCCTCCAGGTGTGTGGATCAAATCCGTTGCCCCGGATGGAATGACCTTCGAGATCTCCAGACCTCACTCCACTGATTTTTTTTTCTGCAGTGCTTTGTGAAGGATCAAGTGTACATCCCTTCTCATCTTAACACTATTGCAATTGGAATCACGGATCATAATTTTTATGGGAAATTTGGACAGGGAAATTACTGAGAAGGAATTAAATAGCAATCTGATATCGAAAATTTATACACGGAAGCCATGTTTGGATAGGCGTACATATAATGCAAACTTCGGAATATATAATAAACCTAGAAAATTATACAGTAGAACCCGATTATCCGTCACCCTATTAACCGATCAGCGGATTATCACTCTATTCTATCTTTCTTTGCTGGGGAAAAAGTACACTATCTACCAAAAAGTAATTGGGTACCCAGGATTTTACGTGCTAGGTGCCATGTTTCAGCGGCTACTATGCAGTGGCATGCAGACAATAATGTTCACCGGTTGGACTGGCCTGCACAGAGTCCTGATCTCAATCCCATTGAGCACCTTTGAGACGAATTGGACCGGCGATTGAGGTTTCGGGAAATACGGCCAACTTCCATTGTCCAACTAAGTGCCATATTGCAAGAGGAATGGCGACGGATTCCAGTGGATATCCTACACAAACTAGTGGAGAACATGTCTGACAGGGTGACTGCTGTTATAGCAACAAGAGGTGGTACCACGAGGTTCTAAAGGGACAAAAACAGTGCCCAATTATATTAGTACCTATTCTTTTCTAGAGTCTATTATTATAAGTCTTTATCCTTACTATTACACGTGTACTGTCAGCAATAGGAACAGTTACTGCTAGGCCTACTTGAAGGTGTTTTTCCCAAATTGTAAAATAATCACTACCTGCTTTCAAAGAAATGGTCCCAAAAACTTCCGCAAAATTTAGAGCAAACTCGTGCAGCATTCAGTCTTTATTTTGCTGTTCGAGTGCTCGTACTAGCCTATAATTTCTATCCAAAATATCTTTCACGGGTGTCAAAAGTGTTTCACTAAGTATCAAAATAAAATACAAATAAATAATTGATCGATTTGGGAAAAGACAAATCGCGGCTTCTCTCTCATCAGAATACGAGATTGGAATTACAAATGTGCGCGATTTAATTAAAAACAAGAATGAAGTGTGTAAAATCTGTAGAACTACAACAAGAAACCTCTACTATTCCTATATTTCCACAAAGAATCAACGCAAGGAATTTACTTGGCCCTTATAAAATCACTCTTGACAACCGGACTTATATTATTACCGGTAAACTTCTGATTCACTATCTAGCATGTTAAACACACGGTGGAAATTATGAAACTGTGTTATGCACTTAATTTACGAATAGTACATTATGCAACGAGCCTATAATGGTAGCAATTAAGACGCGAGTATGTTTGTTTATGAAACGAGCGCAAGCGATTTTCATAATTTTCATACGAGCGTCTTAATTACCATTATAGGCAAGTTTCATACGACTTTTTATGCTCGACCATATTTCTTAACTTGAAATTATTCATAAGTATTCATGTTATGGTTATGTAAGCGAGGAGCGGAACTGACCTGAATTGTGAGATGTGCGCAGACGCGAAAGTATTGATTTTTTCCGAGGCACGAATGTCATTGACCTTGATATAAATGCAAATGCAAATGTGTTCCACTGTATTTATTTTTATTTTTTTTTTGTTTCTTATTTTTATTATCTGAATCGTGTTTATTTATCACTTAATGCCAATATGTATTCAACTGTGTTGTTGTTTTTTATTATTAATCTATTTTTGTGTACATTTTATTCAATTGTCGGTTTCTGGTTTAATTATGTAAACCCAATTTAATTGTAATCTGATACTAATATGTATACTAATGTGTTTATTTTTATTTTTACTGTGTACATTTTTCTTTTTTATTGAATTACCGGCTTCTGTTTTTATGTGATTCGTATTTGATTATAACAAATTAATATGTATTTAACTATGTTTATTTTTATTTTATGAGGTAAATTTTATGTAACTACCTCTTTTGATCTCGTTATGTACCAGTATGTAATTACTTAATTCTGATCTAGTTTTATGTTCAACTGTGTAAGCAAGTTTTAATCCTGGTTGAGTGTAAGAGAAGGCCTTACGGCCTTAACTCTGCCAGGTTAAATGAAGCCATTATTATTATTATTATTATTATTATTATTATTATTATTATTATTATTATTATTATATAATCTAGAGAATAACATGAACATTAGGCTTGATATAACCTGGAAATTGATTTAGAATTGAGAAACAAGATGACAAATTGAATTTATTTGAATATTATTTACAATTAACGCTAATTATTATAGTAACAGAACCTAACCTTCTGCGATAGTATTGCATTTCCAGCCTCCGTGACTTTTCGCTAATTGTCTTTCGATTGCATATCCGAGAATAATCGATACTTGCGGATTTATAATGGTACAATGGCGATTTTTCATTGGCTGAACAACTGAATTATAATGAATAGGGTCCACACCCTTGGAGTAACGGTCAGCGCGTCTGGCCGCGAAACCAGGTGGCCCGGGTTCGAATCTCGGTCGGGGCAAGTTATCTGGTTGAGGTTTTTTCCGGGGTTTTCCCTCAACCCAATACGAGCAAATGCTGGGTAACTTTCGGTGCTGGACCCCGGACTCATTTCACCGGCATTATCACTTTCATTTCATTCGGACGCTAAATAACCTAGATGTTGAAAAAGCGTCATAAAATAACCCAATAAAAATAATGAATAGGTGTACTTTAATTAGGTGCATTAAAGGGCTACTACCAGGTGTATAATTACTACATTTCGGCATGGTCGAGCATAAAATATTTTATGATACGAATTATCCGAATTTTTCGGTCAACCGTCCAGTCCACCCCCTTGAATACCACGGATAATAGAGATTCTACTGTAAATATAAAATATACCAACCAATAAAGGGAGAGATGCTAATAAAGTATAAAACAATAGATAAGTGCCAGCTTGAAGCACATGTCGTTTCATTCTTATATTTGAGTCGTCTAACTTCACTTTCTTCAAATTATGAAAAATGGGATTAAAACATGTTTCAGTACAGAATTTAGTATGTAATGTGATAAACTGCTCATTTGGAGTCAAACTGCATTTCATCTGCCTTAACTTTAGTAGCAAAATCACCATTTGGAGTCTAACTGCACTAGTTTCTCGTCTTTTCTAAGAAGTCTGATATTGTTTAATAAAGTGAAGTTTGATTCGAGGCGACTCGTTTGCACTTATCACTTTGAAATAGGTAGTGAAATGCAACTAATTAATTTTGGAACACTATTATTCTAATTTGTTACAAATATCTAATTACACCCCCGCGCTTTGTTGCTCGATCGCCGCTTTATAAGCTTTTGATGGTCATTTTGAAGCGGAACGTTATAACATGTCTCTTGTTTGCTATGACCTACAATAATTTTTATGGTTACTGTGTAACAACGTGTCATTCATTGTGCTGGTGTTTGTTGTGGGCAAACTCCATTCCTGCTGTGTTTGTCTTCCCTGCTGATGTGGGGAGTCACCCCTTGTTCGTTGACAAATTATCATTGTGACCATCATGTGCAGTGTTTGTTGTCACCAGTCATTGATAGAGCACTTGTGAATGACCATCAAACAGCCGCCTCCGTATTTTACAAACACTTTAATTAAATGCGAAAGTATTGATAGATTATATTCAACTGAAAATGTGCCAACCTTTTACAGTTATATAACATCGCATCGTGTTTCAGTCTATTCTACTTTTATAATTCTATAAGTCTGGGAATCAAGTGTCCTAATTTCTGTGAAATTCTGTCAAACTTTCGCAGTTAGGGTGACAACGATGTGTGGTGTAAATATAGGAGTGTTCTCCTTTTATAATTTCTAAACATATACGATTCATATTCAGAATTTCGATTAATGAAGTTGTAATGCGTGGCTTACAAAGATATGTATTAAGTTTTCAGGATATTTCTATTCCCTCTAACATATTTTTTCACAATTCACTATATAGGCCTACTATCATCTTGAACACTGCAGGAGGCCCAACAACACATTTACACAGCTTTTGTATGTTTATGCTCGACAGTAAATGTTTTATACACCTGGTACAGACTGTGCCCATAGAAACATTCTGTGATTATAAACTGCTTAATTTTCAGCCAATGACAGGTCAGCTTTCTACCGTTATAAAACCGAAATTCATATCGCTATGCCACTAGAAAATTAGAATGTCTCAAAATCCAATTTCAGGGTTATGTGTAATTATTAATTGGGGCGGATGTTGATAAAAAATTTGTCATCTTCAATTATTTTTTTCAATGTTATTAGGATGATGACTTTAATACATCCGTGCCTCGGAAAAAATCAATACTTTCTATGTTAATATCAACGTAAAAAATTATTATGTTGCATTTTTTGACGTTTCTAAGCTAAGAGGTCATTTTTAGATTTTTTCATAACTATCCATACTCACTTCTTAATTACCTTCATTATAGGCTCGTTGCATAATGTACTATTATAGTACACTGTGCCCATAGAAACATTATGTGATTATAAACTGCTATAATGTGATTATTTTTCAGGGGATGTGTAATTATTAGGGGGCGGATATAAAAGTTTTCTTATTTTTCACATTAGGCATTTTTTTTTCGGCATTTTTTGGTTTACGAAATTCATATTTGGCTGCCATTAGAATAGAATGTCTCAAAGAATTTCAGGGGATTTAATACTTTAAAGATCTCTCAGATCATTTGGAATGCATATTACTTTCTTCTCTTTAGAATTTATGTTTGCAATGCAGAAAACTTTCATCGTTTCATTTTTAATACTGGACAATAGAACTAATACAATAGGCTAAATAAACATAAACGATGAAAGAAGAATAAATGAATAACAGAATTAATAAAACAATAAACCATCAAACCATTACACTGTAAACCATAAAACATAATGAAAATAAACATTAGAGAGAAAAACTGGAAAGAAGTCTTTAACATATAATATAATATAATATTTCCTGGAATATAATATAATATAATATAATATAATATAATATAATATAATATAATATAATATAATATAATATAATATAATATAATCATAATAACGTATAACGTCACACAAGACAAGAAACGACACGACACGACACAACATAACCTAACATAAATTTTAAATAGTATGCTATCTATTTGTTACTCTGTAATTTGCTATATATTTTGGTTATGATATCTATATTTATATATTTTTATTTTTATTTTTATTTTTTTATTTTTCATTTACATCTATATCTGTGCCTTTCATTGCGTAGTATATGCATTTGTTCTTTTTTTTTTTTTCAATTTTTACTTTGTATTTACACTTGTATCTTCCATTTGTATCTGTTTTAATCTCTTTTCTTTTCACGTTATCTCCAATTTTATGTTCTAAGCCAATATTTGTACTGTCTACTGTAATTGGGGCTTTGACCTAACATAACATTATAGATATAACATAACATAACATAAAACATAACATAACATAACATAACATAACATAACATAACATAACATAACATAACATAACATAACATAACATAACATAACATAACATAACATAACATAACATAACATAACATAACATAACATAACATAACATAACATAACATAACATAACATAACATAACATAACATAACATAACATATATAATCTTACACGTACGACTGTTACAGTACAGATATACTGCCTTGAAAGAGAAATACGTGCGTTATTTACTCTTTGCACATCAAATCGATACAAACATGCATTCGAAAGATTATATAATGGAGATATTTTGTTTACGATGTAACTTAAATAAACAAATTAAGACATTCAATGTTCGGTTTATTTCCTTGATAGGTGTGGCAGGTACTTGCTTGCTGCATAAGCATCAGGTTACCCCGCGTGTGTAAGTTTAGAGGGTTACAATGGACACTACAAAGCAGCTCCTCTAATCAGTTGGAGAGGACATTGTACGTGCAGTTAATCTCCGTGGGTGGTCTTCCTGTAATGATCACCTTCATGTATGACAATTAATGGCTGAAAGCCTGCATTATTCAAAACAGTAGGGCATAGCCGATAACATGGTGTGAAACTATGCACATAGCCGCATTGAAGCCCGATTTATAAACTTAACGTTTCATAGACGAATGAGTGGTTAAAATGGACTTCAGAAGAATGTCCGTAATCTGCAGCTTTCAGCAGTTTGTTGTCTTAACGGCTACAAGAATGCGACCCATCCAATTTCGTGTTGATAATTAAAATCATTATGAATTCAGAACACGATGTTGTAATGAAGTTTTTAACCGAAAGTTGAATTTTGTTTCAATAACACTCTTGAAACTTTTACGTTTCTTTCCTCAAAACTACCACTGCGAACATCTAAAATATTTTAACTATCCACTTGATACACACCGACAGGTAAACCACGTATATTTACAAACGAACGTACATACCTACATGCATGCATACATACCTACATGCACATACAGGAACAATTTGTAATGTTCCAAATGTATAATTATATCTAGGCTTAGCATTATTACCGTCGTCACTTTGTATCGTGTTCAGAACTCAGCGGAATTGTAAGAACTTCATTCCCACATATTTATACTGGATTAGAGTTTCTTCTCTATTGTTTGTTCGGTTTTGTGTTTGTTGGTGGTGTCACTTTACTTCATGTTTTTCTAAGGAAAAAGCTATTAAGCCCTGTTATACTTACAGAATGTAGGCTACACTATTGTCTCACAATTCTTGGAAACACGTATATTGGTGATGTTCAACTGAAAGCCATCTGACGTAAAAACATCTTTTGTTCTCTGTATCAGACATTGCACATATTTAGGGCACTATGTCTGAGTCCTGCAATTCCCGGGTACTTTTCGGTAGGTTGTATTAAAGCCGCTACTGTCGTCACCAATTGAAAAAAGTGGCCTACATAATACAGCATGAATTCGGCTTCCTTGTTATCTGTAGCTGTCAGACTCTCTTAATACCCAGGATTCACTCCTGTATAACAGGACCGACTGTGATATGATATTATTAGAATCGTGACATCGGTATATCTGTATTAGTTTGAAGTGAACATACGACGCCGGGCAGAATGTACTGTGCTCCAACCACGAGAAAGTCTTTGCGGAATGAAACGCAGCGGGGTAATGCTGTGAATGAATGTTGATGTCATAAGATGTCATAAGGTCACACACGTGGGTACTCGTATCTCTATTGGCTCGCTCTCACAGCACAAACAATAACATTGTTACATACATATTTATACTACCCTAGTTACAAAATTAGATCACTGTTAATTTTCTAGTCATTTGCTCCCTCCATATAGGAAATAACATATGCAGGAGAGCGCATGGTTTTTAAACTGACGTTATAACGATAATATTATCTATCTACTTCGCTCCAATAGATGACGCAATAGTAAGCACATTCCTTTCACGGTTGAGAACAGTTGTCGGCGTTTCAAGTACAGGCAGCAGAAGCGAATTTGACACAAGCCTATGCAGGGACCTTCTGTGTTTTGTATACGATTATTGCGTATTATAAAATCAAGACAATACAATTATTGTAAATAAGGGTTATTATCGGAAAGATCTAAAATGCTGGTCAGGTTGAGAAATCATACTTAAATTGTCACAAATGTGGTAAAACATGTCTGAAAAGATGGTTTATATATATATATATATTTATTTATTTATTTATTTATTAAGGGTTTTGAATTACAGTTTTAAAATGCCGAAAAGGTATATGGCGTACAATTTTGCTTTCCCTATTATTTAACTGTTACATTAATTTATTTATCACATCTATTCCGTACCTTACTTTTCTTGCATGTTGTTCGCCTGGTTTCGGTTCCTGCTGCAATAAACAATAACATTCATTTTTAAAGTATCAAATGAAAATGACCGCCGAGTGTTGGATAATATAACCTTATACCTGATCCACTACCTAGCGTGTTCAATGCAAGACCATGGAGGAGCTTACGAGATTGCAAGCATTATTCACTAAGTGTACGAAAATCTTTTATGTATGGATTATCAGGTTTTTTCGATTAACCGTTCAGTCCACCCCCTTCATTACCACGGATAATAGAGCTTCTTCTGTATGCGGAAAAACTGTGTTCACCATCGGCTGAAACCAAGGACGCATATGTAAAATATTTCACATCATCCATTTCTACATCAAGTTTATAACAAATGTATATTTCTATGAAATATTCACTTTTTTTCTTATTTTTTATTTATTTATTTTTTTAGGTAACAAGTCTGTGTGTGATATGTCCTGGGAAAGTACTGTACGTAATATGTCTGCATTTCATATATTGTGTATCTATGTCTATATGTTATATCTATTTTATC
The DNA here is from genome assembly GCA_025594305.2 of Periplaneta americana. Classification (NCBI taxonomy): domain Eukaryota; kingdom Metazoa; phylum Arthropoda; class Insecta; order Blattodea; family Blattidae; genus Periplaneta; species Periplaneta americana. Next base: position 43,723,019 of record JAJSOF020000021.1, on the reverse strand, counting down.
TTATATCTTTGTACAGGGACATCACTTTATTTTTACTAACATTTTTAACATTAACCTGGCTATACTCGGAAACACTGTTACCCCCTTCCATTACAGGAGTTTGGAGTTGCTAGTGCAATATGTAAACAAATCATTTTACTAGCTATAGGAGGAGAGAAAAGTAGTGTATCCATCTATGTTACAGGGAAATACAGTATTACGATTTTCAGATTGGTCATTACTTTTACAGTATTTTATCAAAAAACAGTAGAATAGTAACACTTTTTTTTCACAAACTCAACTCTTCAGGCGGTTATATTCATTATGTAATGTCTACTTTATTCAGCATATTACTAACCTAATTTATTCCTGAGAATTGTGTGAGCATTTCCTTGAGAAACCCCAATTTCTACAGCTAACTTCTTGACCGACTTATTAGGACCCCACTGCATCCTTTCTCTAGCATCTTCTACAGCATCTTCTGTCACCTTTGTTGGTCATATTACACTTTTCTTCCTCTCTGTACACTCTTTTGCTCTAAATTTATCTACCAGATTACTGACATTTCTACGAAAATATTCCGTAATGATATAATCAGGAAATTGCGAAAAAAAAAAACTGTTGTTCACATTCGGTTATATTGTAATTCCAGTTTCCGTCATCGTCCTTCATACCTACAAACAGTAAAACAAAACTCTTGTTTAAATAATGCTGTTAAGTACCGCACCCTATTACAGGGTGCCGTACTTTCGGTAACTCTAATCTTCACTTGTGCTCAGTCCACACAGATAAATTCAGTTATGCTACACACCATACCTGTGTGAAAATAAACTTCAATAATATAAGCTCTTTCTTCTATAGAAAATATTTCTGAAACACACTGTACTCTGTACTGTTTATTTCACTGCTAGCAACAGTGGCCGTAAGTTTGTGTGACTGACGTTAGCAAGGACATTAGTGAAAGGGATGGGAGTGAAGTACATTTAGAAACCCAGGTACAATAAAAATTGAAGTAAAAATAAAATGATGTCCCTGTACTTGTATAATATAAATATGATTTTTATTGTCATACACATTTAATGTAATATGTGTATTTTATGTCATAATTATGTATATATTTTATGTAACTATTTGTACAGGGCTATAATATGTAAGATTTAATTACAGCCCTAATATACCTTCGGGTAAAATAGGGTTCCATAAACTTGGAAATTCAATCGCACTTGTGACCTGACAAAACTCTTGCAATTTTGCGTAAGTGTTGAAACCACAGTATTTTTGTATTACTGTGTTCATTTTCGCACACACCTTTTCGCATATATCATACGCCACATAACTTTTCGGAATTCTAAAACTGTAATGCAAACTCTAAATATTAAAAAAAAATATCTTTTCAGACATATTTTACCACATTTGTGACATTTTACGTATGATTTCCAACAATATTATTCTCAACCTCAACATTTTAGATCTTTCCGATTTTAACCCTTATATACAATGATTGCATTGTCTTCATTTTATAATAAGCAATAATCGTATACAAAACACGGAACTTGCTTGCCTAAGCGTGTGTCAAATTCGTTTCCGCTGTCTGTACTTGAAACTCGTAGACTATTGTCTTCCTCCGACGAGTTTAGCGCTGGGACCTGAGGTATTCTTGCCATCGGTGCGAGGGGGTTCAGATAGATTCTTTTGTTGCTACAGTGAAGCCAAGCCGAGCGGAGTGGGAAGTATTAATCGTCCAAAAATATGCAGTCTTCAGTTTGTAGTAGTGTGTGAATATTTCATATACATATTTTTTACCTAGGCCTATATGGTTTTTTTAGACCTCTATTAATATATTAAATATATTGTTGCAATTTTTGCTCAAACATCTCCCTGATGTTAGCTATGTTAATATTATATGAATTACTCATATTAAATATTTCACCGTTACAAGTCATTTTTAAGGAAACATGGTGTGGAAAAGTTTTTGGTTTTATTCTATTGGAATTTTAGAATATTTGTGATTGGTATCGTGAAAAACAGGTTCCTATAATGTCATGCGAAAATCATTTGTTGGTGATATCTTAAAATACAAATCAAGTAGTTTTACTTCTCAAGTGAGTTCAGCAGTACAGTATACTTAAATTGATTACTTTACAAATTTAATTCAATTCTACTAATCACTAAATTGTATAGTATAAGTCTTCTTTTCATTTATATTATTGTAGTTGTATTATGATTTTTCTTTTTATTTATTTTATTGTATTTGTATTTCTGGTGGTGTGATGGCCTTAACTTCACCAGAATAAATAAATAAATAAATAAATAAATAAATAAATAAATAAATAAATAAATAAATAAATAAATAAATAAATAAATAAATAAATAAATAAATAAATAAAATGTTCTACAATACTTTCCTTCTCTGAACAGTAAGTACGAATGGTTCTATCTCTAACTCGTCAAAAATACGTTAGAAAACTAATAGGCATAGTGCTTCTTAAATTGGGCGAATGTTTTCAGTATGACTGTACTTCCTTTCAGACTGTCGCTCTGACTGATCCCTCCCACTCCAGTACCGTGCTAGACTAGTCGGAACCGCATTCCTCTCAGCACTAAACTCCTCAAAGGATGACAGTACATTCTGTCCGGCGTCGTATGTTCACCTTCAAAGTAAGACAAATATACCGATGTCACGGCCCTAGATATTATGTAATCTCAGTTTAACTCCCTTAGTCACGACTTTTCCCAAATGTTACGATGTACCGAAGTACATAGCCTATGATATTTCAGTGCAGAATTTCTGCGTCATCATATAATGATGGAAGAGTGGAACAAAGAAAAATTATTTCCGGCACCGGGATTTGAACCCGAGTTTTCAGCCCTACGTGCTGATGCTCTATCCACTAAGCCACACCGGATTCCCATTTTCCCAAATGTTTTTTAATTGGAAATTTGCATTTTTCAAACTTACTATGTCAATTAAAGCTTTCAGTTATAAATATCCACAACGAATAACAAAATACAAAACAAAATTTCTGAGTCCTACGTCTACTAGCTGTTGAAAAGAAGTAACATGGAATTTGTTAATTTAACATTGCTTGTATGGCTAAATGCCATTGAGATTCCCTTCGAAGTTAAAACCCGTGCCGTTATTATTAATGTTAAGATGGCTTACATTACACCATTCCTTGACTTTGAGTTATACAGTTTCAAGTTTGTTAATAGTGTAATATTATTGGAATCACTTAATAAAAATACGCTACGATCTGGACTACCCCAATAGCTTGCATGCTTCTCAGTACCTGTAATTTTATTGTCGTTTATTTAGGTTCTTTTACTAAAGTGTGTAACATTTTCAAAATGGTTAATATTATTTTACCAAGGAAGTCACTTTTTAATTGCTGTCTCTCGTGTTACATGCCCTGACGCACCCAGTTAATTTAGCACTGTGTCGTGAGCTGCGTTTGTCATTGACTTCCGTTCAAACTCGGGCTGGGTGATTGACGAGCGCTGAGACACAGCTGTAGCTAATTATTTATTGTGACAGGAAATGACGTTTTATTGGTAATATCCGTCACTGTCAGGAAGCATGGTCCATGTCTGAGAAGACCGTTTAGTAAGACTGCCTTAATGTCAGTTTCTCTAACATTCGGTTTCGAGAATCTGAGGTCCCTGGCAGAAAATGGCAGTTATTTCTCTCAGAGAAGTAAGTTAAATCATTTTATTTTACTTAAGAATTTTTAAGGCTCTTAAGAAAAGTGTGGTCTTATACAACACGTAAGGGGAATAAATAACTGTCACACAAACATGAAAATCTATACTAATAATAAATCTGTAACCGAAATTTTTCTGGTAATTTTCGCTTTTCCAAAAATAATTGGTGTTAACATGTTATCATTCTGAAACCGAAAATCCCTTTTTTTTTTTTTTAACTTTTGTTTGTATGTCTGTCTGGATGTTTGTTACCTTTTCACGCGATAATGGCTGAATGGTTTTCGATGAAAATTGGAATATAAATTAAGTTCGTTGTAGCTTAGATTTTAGACTATATGACATTCAAAATACTTTATTTGAAAGGGGGGCCTGAATTGAATAAATCGAAATATCTCGCTTATTATTTATTTTTTTTAAATGTTACATAACAAACGTTTCTTTAAAAATTATTTCCGATAACTTTTATTCCTGGCAAAATTTTGATAGGACTGATATTTAAGGATATACAATAGTTTTACAAAATGATCGCATTTAAATTATTTAAATACAATTTAAATTAAGTATGTTCATTACAATGAGAAGAGTTCGGCCGACACCGTGGATCGTGTCCCGGCATGGCTCAGTTAGAAAGAGCGCTCAGCGCGCAGAGCTGAGAGGTCCCGGGTTCTATTCCCGGTGCTGGAATGAATTTTTCTCGAATTAAAGGTAAATTAAGTAACATATTAAACGATTTATCCTTCTATCAAACACGAATGTTCCCTGGACCACATGTTCTATTTTAGTTATGTAATTACTTTATATTTATTTCTAACAAGTGCAGCGGAGCGCACGGGTACGGCTAGTATTAAATAAAGTATTTAAGGCAGCGGTGACCAAAGCGGGTGTCGTGATTACATCGTGTAATCACAGACATTCAAACGAGTACGAAGAGTTTCCTGTACATTGCTGAGTGTTTCATTCACGTACTAAAGACAAGCAGTGGCGCTACCATGTCGCTCTACAAACTGTCTCTCTATAAGAAATAAGAGGTGGTTTCGTAAAGAATGAGAAAGAGAACTTTTTTGTTGTTCTGTTGGACAAAATGTAATATGTTTACTTTGCTCAACGGTTCAATTGGAAGTATATAGAAACATTAATTGCCATGATGAATAATGTATTATTATTATTATTATTATTATTATTATTATTATTATTATTATTGGCCACTAAGTATGTACTTCTATAATTCTTCTGTACGTGCATGAATATTGATATTTTTAGATCTTCTCTCTAGAAGGATAAATTATTAGAGTTTATTTCAATTTTAATGTTCTTAATCTTTAGATGAGGGTAACTATTTATTAGTTACTCATTTAATAATAATAATAATATTGTAGAAGAACGGATTCAATATTATGTGCAACCGAACTGTTACATGTCTTAAATCATAGCCAGGAATAGAAAGATGACATAAATAAATGTAAGGAAATCAGCTACCTAATGGAGTTTGAAGTACGTCGTGTCTTTTAATAGAACTGAATTTCTCAAAAGACTAATGGTTAAAATAGCTTAAATAATTTGTCCGTAAGAAGTTTTTATTTTGAAAAACTACGAATTCCTCGACCAAGTATCGAGAGAAGAATTTAGAAAATTCCTGATTATATTCAAGAGGAATGTTAAAAAAGAAGCAAGAAAAATCGTATATTATTCACTGGCTCTTGATGACAGCAGTGACATTACTGTTACAGCAAAACTTGATATTTTTATTCGCGGGATTGATCAAGATGTTAGTACGGGAACCACCACTGGTTACGTTTTCATGCAAAGACCCTTTCCTCCGTCTCCTTACTTCATAGGCTGTCTGTCGCATGTAATCACTGCAGCTCGAGTTTTGGTCACCGCTGATTTAAGGTAATGTGGCTGCAGATGGGCGCATTTTCCACCACGTGGGACCCACGCATCGGGAGGCGAAACCGAGGAAGACCTGGGACCAGATGGGCGGACTTCTTCAAGGCCTAGCTGGACCCCTGTGGTCCAGAACAGCCAAGAACCGAGCAGAATGGAGATCGTTACAGTTTGCCAGTATCGCGCAAGTGTACACACACAAACGACGAACAAAACTTATATAGAACAGAATCTACAGTCATGCGGATTAGCTCACCGCATGATCTCTAAAGAGCTCCCCTTTAGGAGGCCATAGCCCTTCACGGAAATCCAAAGGCTATTTCATTCATTCATTCATTCATTCATAATATAGCCACACAGATGTTTGACAAGTTTGAATATATTTTATGCCATTGGTACAATACTTTCAACTAATCATTAATTAAACAAGAAATGGTTTGTATTAAGAATTCAGGGAGAACGACTTAGTGCAGTTTTTCGAACCATGTACAGTAGTGGCAAAAAAACCTTACCGACGGAATAATCAAAGTCCCCGAAATGAGCCACTGCGCATGCCACGCCCGTATTCACAAGATAGTGAGTAATCTATTGAAATTGTTGCAGTTTCGACTGCTGACGTAGCCCATTTCAAAAGCCATTGGAAAATAAGCTGGTAAAGTTCATGTTCTGGAAATAATAAGTTAATTAAGTAGTAAAATATCGCTGCAATCGAAAAGTATTGGAAATAAATTTGAATAAGAAACAAAAAAAAAAAAGTTTCCTTCCCAGGCAGGATTCGAACCACGAAGGTCTTAGTTACCAGTCTATCGTGCTGTCACTGTGAACAAGGCTCTGAAATCAGCTACAAGGGTCAGTCTGGTTTCTTTTGCCATTACTGTACATTGTAGTAGAAGGAAATAGAGGGCATCACCGGAAGCCCAGAGGCGTCCACTCGTAGGCTGAGTCGTGAACTGAACATTCCCAAGTCTCATTTTTGTGACTCCGGAATGTAAATGCAATATCACTAGCTATTGGTCACCATTTTGTGCATATTATTTTGTTAATCAACTTTGACAGTGACATCGTATCATATACATGAGATGATCTGGAATCAAATGTAATCTTTTCTTTCAGGTAATTGTCCTTCTATCAATCATGGGAAGAAGCAATGGTTTTCTACGAAATACAGAGGTAGACAGCACACAACTGGAGGCTCTCGTTCGTCGGACCATTGAAGCCTCATTTACCAGTTTCTGGTGTATACAACTAACAGTAAATTACTATACGCCAGATGAACTTGTAGCTTTGTTATATAAAACATCTCAGGCACCAATGACATCAGTCACAGGATCTGGATGTGCGGGTCAAATTATAATTCTGAGTTGCCAAATGGAACTTGCTGAACTTGTTGGTGGAATTCACTTGACCCGAGATACAAGGATTGTTATTCTGAGTCTACAGTCATTGGATTCTGCCCTTTCGTGTACAAATATTTTTGGCGAAGCTGAAGTCATTCTTGCCAATTTGACACAAGTGTATCATCTTGAAATGTCCGGCACTGCTAGACATTACCGCGCCGTGTCCAGCGGGAATGATATGTTTCGTAAAAAATCATCGACACTTCCGAATCTAATGGGCCGTACTCTTCGTGCTGGGACCTTCTATTGCCCGCCTTTCTCGTATGGAACGCATGTGGGGCATAGTGGACGTGTTGCAACAGCAAATGACGCTGGTAAAATCATGTTTTTCAAAGAATAATATATTTTCTTGCGGTATTACGTTGTAAGTCAATAATATGGTAGCACAAGGATTCTACGGGGTTATGGGGTCTTTCTAGATCGTAATTCGCAGTTTCTTCCAAATACGACGCACTTCTAACAGCGTTGTACAATTTCTGAACAAACACAACGACCGTAACGATTGAAAACACCGAATAAAATATAGAACTAAAAGGTTTTATACAGTACAGATGTAGAAAGATTTCATTCAACTAGGTCAAAATTTGTGGAAGGATATAGGGTACTTGTGTCAAAATTGAGTTAAATAGGAGAACCTGCAGAGGATTTAAATAGCTAGCTAATGTTCTAAGAGGCGGAATTCTCTGAAATTTTGCGAGGAGTATCTGTAGGCATCGATATAATTATATTTTAAGAGTAAAAACAAGAAAGGTTGTATTTTTTGAGAAAAATATCATTATACAGGCTGTTTCAAGGCTAATGTTACAAACTTTCAGGGATGGTGGGGAAGGACAAATGTATCAATTTGAGATAAGGAACCCTGGTCCGGAAATGACTGAGTCGAAAGTTATAAGCAAAAATAGTTGTGTGGAAATGGAATTGTAATTTCGTACCACGTGCCCTTCTTTCCTTAACCTTTGGAACAGTCGTGGAAAGATGGTATGGGCCGGATGTCTCCTACGTGGGTACCTGGCCCGATACAATCTGTGAGCTTGTCTACTCTTCCCATTGGCTCATCCGTATTCGAAAATCAGGTCTGCATATTCCGCTCTCGTGTACTCTTCCATTTCACTAGGACTGATCGACTGGACACTGCAACTTGTACACATACACTGCTGTCTACAGACGTGCATATCAGGACTGACCATGTCTGTTACACATTATGCCATCTGCATTGCTTTAGTGTAGTTTCCTGTCCCCACCCCTCAGATAGCGCAATGAATGGAATACTGTAAGTAGACAACGTAAACAACGTCAGATGAATACAGTATGTGTAAGATGTACAGATAAATACACATAAATAAGGTGTACAGAGGAATAAAATTATTTCATTTCCACACAACTATTTTTGCTTGTCACTTTCGACTCAGTTATTTTCGGACCAGGATACCTTATCTCAAATTGATACATACGCCCTTCCCCATCATCCCTGAAAGTTTGTAACACTAGCCCGGAAACACCCTGTATTTTCACATCTGTATACTGTTAATAGTTATATGCGTTACAAGAGCGGTATGTTGACGTTTTCATGTTCGAGGAAAAGATTGAAAAAGCGAAACGTAGTTGAGCTTTTTTAATTTCCGAGTACATGAAAACGAACATACCGCTCGTGTACCGTACATTATTTTGTGCGAAGATCGTTTATTACATACCTGAAAGAGGAATTTCTAATTAGTTGCAATGAAATCTCCATCTTGGTTTCTGTTCAATGACGGCAACTTTGGAAAACAAATATATCTATCTTCAAAATTGTTACTATAAAGTGTTTTCTGTGTTTATTATACTGCAGCAGGGCGTGATATACGTCTGTCTTTTTTTCCCCAGCCTATGATGAGTCTGGAATGTTGATTTTTCACGGCTTCCTTAATGTTACTTGCATTACAAATGCAGTAACTTTTGTGGTGTTGTAGAGTTTACTTAATTTTTACAAATATTTAAAAACAATGATTAACAGAGCAATTTAGGTGAAATTGCAGTGGTAAGTTTCCAATTTATAATTATTACTATATTGAACGTCTTTAAAAATAATATGATAAAAGCCTAAAGCAGTAAAATGAATATGACGCTTAAGCGGTAAGAATAGGGAAATTGTTATGTGTGTTAGGTTGGGAATACTGAATGTGGTATTTCACACTTACCGCGTATTGGTTTTGTGCGGAAAGCAAGCAAATACGCACGATCTCGCACAAAATATGTTACAAATCAGCAATGGATTATAATAACATATTCCTTGTACGTTAGAAATGGAGTGGCTCACATTGTTGAATATCTAGAATATGACGTAAGCATTTCCATGGCAACCGAATTCCAATGACTTACTGTAGTCTAATTCTTTAATTTTTTATTAAGTTAATGTAGGTCGAATATGAACTTTACATGTCTAAATGTATCTTTATATAGGTCATTCGGTATCTCGTGAAACCTACCTGCGCGTAAGGAAATGGAAAAGTGGAGTGGGAAGCATCCCTCCCTCGCTACGCTTCGACTAGCTTATTGACCCCCGCCATAATGTTCTTACAATGAGCTACGACGCACGAATGCATTTGTTTTCACGAGATAAGGAATGGCCTGTAACATCGATTATTTAACGAAATATTTTCATTGATTCTGGTTCACGTTGTTTAAAAAACTTAATATTGTTTAACGACACGTTAAAAGTGTTAAAATTTTAAAAAAGGTTATGCACCTTAGACAGACGGCCAGTTTCGACGCCGGTGCTGCGTCATCTTCAGTGTCTCACGAACTACATGTGGTTCCTGTTGATCTTGCATTCTGCCATTTGCATTCGTCAGTTGTAGGGGTGGGGGTGTGTTGCTCCTATGGTAGGAGTGGTTGTTTGTGTGCTATGTATCATGATATCGAATAATGTGTGGGGGTATTGAACTGTAATTGTGTATTAAGTATATGTTGTGGGTGTGTTATTGTATGTTTTATACATTTCGTATTGTTCTACGATGTTGGTGTGATGTATAGAATTTTCATATCTGTTTCTATATTATTGTAATCATGATTATTATTGATAATATGTTCTGCGTAATTTGATGTGATGTATGGTTTGGTTATAGCTTTAATATGTTCATTATATCTTGTTTGAAAGGTTCTTCCTGTCTGTCCTATGTAAAAATGTGGACAACTATTGCATTTTAATTTTATTTATTTGAATGTTTGATGTGATTATTTAGATATGTCTGTGTTGTGTTATTTGTTTTGTATGCTATCTTGTATTTTAGTTTTCTGAATGAAGTTGCAATTTTGCAAGTATTGGTATTGTGATATGTTAATGTTATGTATTTATTCTCACGCGGTGTTTGTGTTGGTTTTTTCTGTTTTTGTTTTGCCTTCTTTATTAGTGTGTATATCATGTGCTATACAGAGTGTAACAAAAGCTTCTGTAACAGTATGTTAAAATTATTCTCTTTTATGCTCGACCATGCCGAAATGTAGTAATTATACACCTGGTAGCAGACCTTTAATGCATGTCATTAAAGTACACCTACTCATTAAAGGTCAGATCTTTCAGCCAATGACTACTCAGGGTACAACTGTTCAGCCAATGACAGGTCAGCTTTCTACCGTTATAAAACCGCAAGTATCGATTATTCTCGGATATGCAATCGAAAGAGAATTAGCGAAAAGTCACGGAGGCTGGAAATCCAATACTGTCGCACAAGGTTATGTTCTGTTACTATAATAATTAGCGTTAATTGTAAATAATATTCAAATAAATTCAATTTGTCATCTCGTTTTTTAATGTCTAATTTAATTTCAATGTTATCTCTGTAGGTTCTTATGGCCTAGCAAGGTCAATGTGGACATCTGTTCCTCGGAAAAAATCAATACTTTCGCATCTGCGCACATCTCACAACATACGGAACATTGCTCAAGGTCAGATACAAATAAAATTAATAATATCAAGTTAGAAATATGGTCGAGCATAAAAGTCGTGTGAAACTCGCCTATAATGGTAATTAAGAAGCTCGTATGAAAATTATGAAACTCGCTTGCGCTCGTTTCATAAATATCCATACTCACTTCTTAATTACCTTCATTATAGGCTCGTTGCATAATGTACTATTATAGTTTCCATTTTCTCAGGAACCATGACCGAATTTTATGGTGTAGGAGTTGGTACTACTTGATTGTGGTGTGATGCAATCCTTTATCAATAATTTCGCTGAAAATGTGATATTTACCATCAAATATATTTGAAAAAAAAAAAAACTAAAATTTTCACTGAACCAGAAACTTTTGTTACACTTTGTATATTGTCTTGTGCTATATATTTTAATGTATTTAGTTCTTCAGTATAGTTGTCATTGTTCGTTGGTATGTTAATTAATCTGTGTGTCATTGTACGGTACGGGAAGCTGCATGTTTATGTTGTATGGGATGGTTTGATGAATTGTGTATGTGTGTTGTAGTTGTGGTAGGTTTCCTGTATATTTTGAATTCATGTCTATTATTTGTTTTGGATATGGTGATGTCTATGGTATTTTCTTTCAGAATCCTTAGACGGAATCGAGATGCTAGCCTTCCTGGAGTTATCCAAGAGGCTTAATTTCACTTGGCAACTGCTTGAACCGTCAGAGACCAACAAGTGGGGGCGGCTGGATAACAGAAAATGGACTGGTGGAGTTCTCGGCTGGTTGGCTAACCGATCTATAGACGTCGCCTTCTGTGCGATGTGGATTGTGGAAGAGCAAAAGGAGATTGCCGATTTCACGGTGCCTTGGAATCAGCTGTGCAACACATTTCTCGTTCCACGTCCGGTTAGAAAACACATGTGGAGTTCGATAGCTCTCTCCCTGGAACCTCCCGTCTGGGTTCTGCTAGGGTTGTCAATGACTCTAACATCTCTGGTGCTCTGTCTCGTTACGCGTCTGGATAGGCGTTTGCTGTCACCTAAACCACCACGAGGTAAATCAGGTCGGTAATGTCAACGAACACTTTAATCATTATGATAGTCTATGATTTTTATTAGTACAGTAGAACTTGGATATAACGACATTCAAGGGACCTTAAAAATTATGTTGTTATAAACGAGTGTCGTAGGAACCGAGATTCATATTATCAGTCTGAGCTACCTTAATTAGGGAACTCCACCCGACACCGTCTCAACTTTTCCCTTTATATCCAAACAACTCGCGTTGGCTGACGAAACGCCAGAGACCCATATCGAGTGCACACAAACTCTGTGTGACTTAGAATTGTGGTTTTCTGTTAACGTACACAGTGACGTACATATTATGCAAATCTAGTCTTTCAGGTAAGGCTCCCTGTAAAGCAGATTTGAATAATTTCAAGGGAAAATTGTTCCGGGGCCGGGTATCGATCCCGGGACCTCTGGTTGAACGTACCAGCGCTCTTTCCAACTGAGCTACCCGGGAACTCCACCCGACACCGTCTCAACTTTTCCCTGGTACGTTCAACCAGAGGTCCCAGGATCGATACCCGGCCCCGGAACAATTTTCCTTTGAAATTATAGAAGGTTTATTAGTAAGACTGTTAGGAGTCAAGTAATCAGTTATTTTACTCTGTTGTCTCATACTTGCTCAATACACACTTTCTAAATCACGTTCTACGAGTATGTTCATTATTTCAGTTACAATTTCACTGTTCCCTTCCCTAGCTTCGATCCATTCTGTTCAAATGCAGCAACAATTTTATCCTTGCTTTTCCAGATTGTTTGGACTGTGGAATTAACTAGGCCAAACTCACGACACACGTAAGCTTTTTTTAATTCCATTCTCAATTTTATGAATCACTTTAACTTTTTCTTCCAACGTTAAAACTTTTCTTTTCGTGGCCAGCGTTAAAATGCGTGCACTTAGTGAAAACTTCCTGTCAAAACTGATCGCACGCAGGTACCGTTAATGTTAATATCGCATGAATTTGGGCGGGTTACAATGAGGCGGGGAATCTGCCTGCATTCCAGAGGTCTATGACAGAAGGGGACAGTAAAGAATATGCCAGGTTACCAGATTACCAAAATATTTTTTAAAATACTTTGGTTCTTAGAAAAACGTATTCTAAACCGAGGTTGAAAATGATGTTATATGCGAGGTAGACGCATATACGTTTGTCGTATTAAGCAAGGTAGGAAAGCATATGTCTTATGGGGAATTAGTTGGGACCACAGAATATTTGACGTTATAGGCGAGATGTCGAACAAAACGAGGTCGCTATAACCAGTTCTACTGTATTGATTATCCCAGATGTAGGCAATAGGGATTAGAGAGTCAAGTAATCTTGTTTTTTTTATTGGGTTATTTTACGACGCTGTATCAACATCTAGGTTATTTAGCGTCTGAATGAAATGAAGGTGATAATACCGGTGAAATGAGTACGGGGTCCAGCACCGAAAGTTACTCAGCATTTGCTCGTATTGGGTTGAGGGAAAACCCCGGAAAAACCTCAACCAGGTAACTTGCCCCGACCGGGATTCGAACCTGGGCCACCTGGTTTCGCGGCCAGACGCGCTGACCGTTACTCCACAGGTGTGGACAGTAATCTTGGTTTACCCACTATGCTTTTCTAGCAGGAGTGACAGCTTTATTCTATTCTATCCACTTTCCTTTATGGGTATACACAATACGGCACAAGTAGGCTACAGTGATGAAATAGACTAGAGTCTGTGTGATGTATCTCGTCTCACTGTGAAAAGAGAGAGAAAGGAGATATGTCTTACTTCGTCTGTATTGTTATGGCGATCGGGGAATGGAGCGATGCAGTCCATCAATCCAGTGGCGGAAGGGACCAGTTGATACATTCTGTAGCGCAAAATAAAATTACAAAATATCTCTCTTTGTACTGTGTAGTTCCGTCACTGAGCTTGTATTTCAAGAAATTGAGATCCGGTAGCCTGCACAATAACAAGGTTTTGAAAGGGATACTGAAAATTTACAACCCTCCTATAATCTCCACCCTCATTTGAAGGGACTTGGTTTTATTGCTACTGAGACAAGATAAACCTTACCAGGTATAGAATGGAATTCGGGAAGATGCATTACGACCCAACACTATGAATGACCTTTCAAGATTTGCGCTAGCTCTCAAGCTAGACGCATTCCCAAACACATACCGGCTGACTACACTAAGGTTCGCTACGTACTCAGGTTTCGAGCAGACAACCCCACTCGTCCCTATGCCAGCCTCCTCCGTGCGTCGCCAGCCAGCGTTCGGGGAATGCTATGGAATAATAAAGAAATGGAAAAATGTTAACGGAATGACGTAGATGCCTAACATAGGGAAACGGGAGAACCCAGAGAAAAACCCCAACCACCAATGCACACAGAGGCAATCTGGCGGTGGCATCCCGTACAGTGTATAACAGGTTTTCAAACGTATATACTGAACTAACCACATTTTCGGTTGTTCGGAAGATAAGTTCGACAAAACAGAATTGAAAGTTAAGTCCAATAAGGGTAGTGGGTGTGGCAGGTGAAATGAATACAAATTCTTATTGGTTATCCATCAACGAATACAGTACTGTACTTACATTTCCTGCCCGTCCCGAGACTTGTGTAAGTGCTTCTAGTACCACAGTAGGTTTCGACACTTCCGTCTCACAAACGACACAATTCTCAAATAGAAAAATAAGAGTTTATTAATTTAAAATCAGTGATTAAATATGGATGTCTTAATCAATAAAATATTCTGTTTTCCTTTAACAAAAGTATCCCTATAAAACACAGAACCAATTCCCATTCAAATGTCAAACCCATTTCTTAGTGCCCGTATAGGGGCGTGTCTAATTCTCCTACGTAAGCAGTCGAACTATAGGATGTCGAACTTGATTTCTGTCGAACTTATGAGCTTTTACTGTGTAACATAGTTGCCGTGACTTATGAAATGACCTCGTATTTATCTATAAAATATAATAAACAAATAAATACATAAAGAAAGAAATAGATATATAGAGAAATCTATACTAATAATAAATCTGTAGCCAAAATCTTTCTGGTAATTTTTGATTTTCCAAAAAAATCGCTTTTTTGAAATTTTTGTTTGTATGTCTGTCTGTCTGTCTGTCTGTCTGTCTGGATGTTTGTTACCTTTTCACGCGATAATGGCTGTACCGATTTATATGAAAATTGGAATATAAATTAAGTTCGTTGTAACTTAGATTTTAGGCTATATGGCATTCAAGATACTTTATTTAAAAGGGGGGTTATAAGGGGGCTTGAATTAAATAAATCGAAATATCTCCCTTATTATTAATTTTTGTAAAAAATGTTGTATAACAAAAGTTTCTTTAAAAATGATTTCCGATACGTTTCATTCCAAGCAAAATTTTGATGGGACCAAATTGCACCAAAAACGGATGTTCTCTGAACCAAATGATATTTTAATTATTTGTAAGTAATAACAATTAAGAAATATGTTAAAGGAATTATCATTGCACTAAATGAGTGGTCTCTGGACCAAAATGATCGCATTTTAATTATTTAAATACAATTTAAATTAAGTGACATATTAAACGATATAGCCTTCTATCAAACACGAATGTTCCCTGGACCAGATGTCCTATTTTAATTATGTAATTACTTTATATTAATTTCTAACAAGTGCAGCGGAGCGCACGGTACAGCTAGTAAATAAATATAAATAAATAAATAAATAAATAAAAAAAAGATAAATATAAATAAATAAATAAATAAATAAATAAATATTACCTCAAACTCTCCAGCAATATCCTTAATATTTGTGCCGTTTTCAAGACGTTGAAGAATATTTAATTTATCAGAAATACTCAGACTTGTGTTTGTGACATGACCCCTTACCGGTATATGGAGACTTGGATTCTCGTCAAAACAACAGACCACGTTGTACTGTTTTGCTACTTTCTTTAGATTAAAACGCATTCTACTAAATCGGCGGATCAGTGTAATTATTTTTCATACAATGGTGCCCTGAATGATCAGTACTCACGCATCAACGTGATGAAATAAAATTATGGTTTATTTAACGACGCTCGCAACTGCCGAGGTTATATCAGCGTCGCCAGTGTGCCGGAATTTTGTTCCGCAGGAGTTTTTTTACATGCCAGTAAATCTACTGACATGAGCCTGTCGCATTTAAGCACACTTAAATGCCATCAACCTGGGCCGGGATCGCAACCTCGAGCACAGAAGGCCAGCGCTATACCGACTACGCTACCCAAGCCGACGCAACGTGATGAATTTGAGGAGCTTCAGTGAAAAGCGAAATTCGATTTGGGAACTCAGCTACAAGGGCTGGGTAGGATCATCGTGCTGAAAACATGTTACCTAATATTTGTTGGAAATTATTCACCTTTTCTGAGATAGGTGTATGCGAGACCAGCCTGGTCCTCTATAGGTTGTCGCAAAGCGGATTTATTACCACACACTCCAATGCACCATCTGTTTTGGAGCACTCTGGGCCATAGAATCGGTATTGTCGGTGTCTGTACTCTACGTGACGTACTTAGTACACATGCCGACAGGGTCGCTGGTGCTCCAGCACGTTGACAGCTGTTTGTTGCTCGTAGGTTTCTGTAGATTTAATGCTATATTATGATTAACGGTTAATGAGGAAACGTGACTGCGGCTATTCAAATGTTAGGTTTAACAATCCACTTCCAGACGTCTGTAAGAGCACCCTTTTATGTTCTACATTGAAGTTCTGGCTGATATGTAAATCTATTATCAGGCAGTACATCTCACTTGACGGTATATGTCAGAGGAAGAACAATTGTTTGTATGCATCTGAAGTCTGATTAGTGTAATATGTAGCTAGTCGGCGATGTATGCATTGGAGGGGGAAAGGAACTGGCCATCCTCCCCCTTTGTCTCCTGGACTAGTTTCCTCATAAGTGGTGCCTTCTTGGTATCACTTGTGAGATTCAGACCTGTCTTCAGACAGTTGAGTAAACAACAACTGTTCCGCCGATTTAGAATGCGTTTGAGTCTAAAAGAAGAATTAAAACAGTAAAATCTGATCTGTTGTGACACAACGCGTCGGAAATGGCGCAAATATTAAGGATATTACAGAAGGTTTATGGTACTATTTGTTTCATTCTTTCTTCCTTTTTTCTTCTCTTTTTCTATCCACCTTTCTTCTTTTTGTCTTCTTTTCTATCTTCCTTCCTTTTCTTTTTTCTATCTTTCTTTCTTCCTTTCTTTATTTATCTACTATCTATTTATAATTTATTTATGTTATCCTTTATTTATTTATTTTATTATTTCGTTAATAGTTACTAACAAATTGCTTTCAGAGAACCCGAAGGTTCATTGCCGCCGTCACATAAGTCCGCCATCGGTCTCTATCCTGAACAACATAAATCCTGTCTCTACCATCATATCCCACCTTCCTCAAATCCATTTTAATATTATCCTCCCTTCTACGTCTCAGTCTCTCCAAAGGTCATTTTTTCCCTCCGGCCTCCCAACTTGGATTAATCTTGCTCAGGATAGGATAGAAACAATAGGTTGGCTTAAACTAGATAAGAAAAGAAATTTACATTCACTTCTCCTTCTCTTCGAAATCTTGAACTCTTCTATTCCTTCGTACCTGTCGTCTCGCTTCACCTACCTTTCTTCCCACCACAATCTGAACACACGCTCTCGCCATGAAACAATACTAACAATACCATTCCATCGCACCTCCTCATATTCATCCTCTTTCACAATAGCCCTGCCAAGACTCTGGAATTCGTTACCTGCTAGCATCAGGGACTGTCGAAATAAAATTGAATTCAAACGCAAACTTACTAGGCACTTGGTCAGACATGGTTTCTTGTAAATAGTTCTCTCAATATATGGTAATTTCATCACTATAGAATTTTGTTATTCTAGGTTTAATTTGTAATTCAGTAAATACAAAAATATTCTTTGTTCTTAATTTCTATGATAAATTGTCTAGCTTTCATTAATCAGGTATCTTGTCGTACTTTAATTTTTATTGTAATTGTAATTGTAAATTTAATATTAATTGTAATTTTATTCTTCATATTGTAGTTGTAATCCCCTGGTAGAGGGGCGATAAGGCCTCATGGCCTTATCTCTACCAGGTTAAATAAATAACTACTACTACTACTACTACTACTACTACTACTACTACTACTACTACTACTACTACTACTAAACCGATGACAGGATTATGTGATGGTGACAATGAAGCTTCGGGTTCTCTAAAAGTCATTTGTAAGTAAGAGATGTGTGTAGTTTAGAATGAGTTGATTTAAATTATATAAAATAGGAGTAGCCGAAAAAGTTGAGTGACACAATACCTTTTTGTTTCCTTTTAGTATACCTTTTTTTCAAAGAAAACTGCTCCTAAAAATCTTTAACCTGCCCATAACTATATTTCTTACCAATGTTTATTATTGCTACACTAACATTACTTATCTAACTTCAATTATTTACTTTCATGTTGTTTTATGGTCTAGATATTAACGTAATAACTATGTACGCAATTGTATTCAATTAGAATTAGAGTCTGGCTGGGCGGAAGAGAAGGCCTACTGGCCTTAGCTCTGCCAGATTAAATACATAAATTATTATTATTATTATTATTATTATTATTATTATTAACTTACACATGAAAGTATTTTTACTATAGTATAGCCTAAATTGTAACGCTTTTGGTTGGTCTTAACGGCAAAAAGAAGGATTGTTGAAGTATTAATATAGCAGATGTAAAGATTTTACGTTGTAATATATGAAAGGTTTTCTGTCGTTCAGTTTCTTTTTTACAGTAACTTACCTAGAATTTTCAGATCTCTTTCTGTTTATATTATTTATTTTGCAAACTTTGAAATCAAGTCTCTGATTTATGGAAGATTCCCCTGTGAGGAAGAGAGGTCACATTTCTACTACAACAAGAGAAACCAGTACCTTACATTACTGTTGTGTATTACAGCTTGTTCCTCGAAAAATAAACGTACCGGTAATAATAAATAAATGAGCTCCTGTGTATAAAGTTCCTTGAACACAAAGTGTGGAAGAGAGATGCATTTCAAAAGTAACATCAAGTTTTTCGTAGAATATCTCTGTTCGTTAGAATATCGTTAGCTGGAAGCAGTTACAGGCAGACGTAAATAATGACTCAAGAGTCTTCATTTGGAGACGCAGAGTTGGTAAGACTGATAAGAGAGCTGTACAGTTGACAATGACACATTCAAAGGCAGCGAATCATCTTCAGTTCTGCAATGCAGTCTCTCTGGTATTACAGAGGGGGAGGAATCTAATTAATGTTTTTCTTTGGTATGCTCTGAATCGTAAATAATTAAGGCTCTGCGTGATGCGTACTTTGATGAATTTTATTTAAACACACAAAATGGATAGACTCTCTGCCATGATGATTTGTTATTTTATACTCAAGTTTATGATAATATTATTATCAATTTTTTGCATGATGAAATAAATTACCCTGTCAAATGCTAAATCTTTTCAACTCCCGAAATCATGAAACCAGTATCAGGTAAAAACAGTTTAAGTCCCGTAGTGTCCAAAAAACTGAAAAAATCTAGATAATTGTTGTAGACAACAAATCAATTACTTTATTTAAAGAAACTTATTACGATATAAAAACCAGACTTTTCGTGTATTTATAAAGTTTTAATTGCTGCTTTCACAAAACTTGCATTACTGGATTTAATCGGTTTTACTAGTAACAGGGCGACTTGAGAATAGATATAAAATCAATATTGGTAATCAGTTTGTTATAAAAGGTCTTCGTAATTTATTGCAAAGGAGTTGTATATAACAAACCAATTACTTTATTTAAAGAAACTTATTATGATATAAAAACCCGATTTTTCGTCTGTTCATAAAGTTTTAATTGCTGCTTTCACAAAACTTACATTACTGGACTTAATCGGTTTTACTAGTAACAGGACGATATGGTTGAGAACAAAGATAAAATCAATATCGGTAATCAGTTTATCATAAAAGGTCTTCGTAATTTACTGCAAAGGAAATGGAATTGTAAACAGATAGATAGATGCAAATCTAGTCTTTCAGGCAAAGCTCCCTGTAAAGCAGATTTGAATAATTTCAAGGGTAAAATTGTTCCGGGGCTGGGTATCGATCCCGGGACCTCTGGTTGAACATACCAGCGCTCTGTCAACTGAGCTACCTGGGAACTCCACCCGACACGTCTCAACTTTTCCTTTATATTTGTTGACGAAACGCCAGAGACCACATCGAGTGCACACAATCTCTGTGTGATTGTGTGACTCGATGTGCCAGAGACCAGCACATGCGAGTTGTGTGGATATAAAGGGAAAAGTTGAGACGGTGTCGGGTGGAGTTCCTGGGTAGCTCAGTTGGCAGAGCGCTGGTACGTTCAACCTGAGGTCCCGGGTTCGATACCCGGCCCCGGAACAATTTTTCCCTTGAATTGATAGATGGATGTTAAAATTTAACAAGTATGATGTGAAATGTACAAGGTAAAGTAAAATGAAAATATGATTTTGGAATCTACTACTAAGTAACTTGTCATTAACATTATTTTATTGAAAGATCTTTCAATTAGAAGACACAACTTTACCATTTTTACAGAGCACAAATTAAAAGTAAATTCGTGAAAATAACACCCGTCAGATGTCGTCCATTCACACTGATGCATTCTTTCAACCAGAGTCATATTTGCAATGATGTGCAGTAGCATGTCTGAAGGAATTTCATCAATTTGTTCCATAATTCTCTGCTGAACGAGTTTCGTAATTTTGTTCTTTAAATAACCCCACGAAAAAAGCCACAAGCAGTATCGCATGTTGTATTTATTTACACTACCAGACAATTCAAAGAGGGCTTCGTCTGACATTTTAAGTGACGAATTATCCTTGTATCTTTCTTCATTAAATTAATACATTTATTGAAAAATTCCATTCTTGAGATGAAGACGCGGTTCGACAACTCTTATACTATTTGAATTTTGTACGGATGGGAATTTAAGTCTATGTGCAATATCCGACGAAGAGACCTATTGGATATTTTAAGGGCAACAGCTTGTCAACGTGCAGATCGTTTTGGACTGCGAATGATTGCAGCACGCACGCTTTCGATATTCTCCGGTGTACGTACAGTTCGAGCTCTGCCTGCAGGTCTCTCTTCTCTTGCAGAAGCTACCGTTCGTAATTTCTGAATCCAGTTATTGATTGTGTTGTGAACTCTTCCATGTCTTGCAACGTTGAAATGCCGCCTGAATAATCACTGCGTTGTTATCACCGAGTCTCCGTTTTTTTTTTTAATGTTTCAATAGTGAACATCCGATATTCTGCTGACCAACGAGGCAAGTTTATTCAGTATTCAGTATGTTGAATTTCCTGGTTGAGGTTTTTCAGAGTTTTTCCTCAACCGTAAGGCAAATGCCAGGAAATTCGGGCCACAACATCCCTGAATATCACCGGCCTCATTCATCACCGAAATCATATTCATAACAAATCAGTAATATATACAGGTGTTAAGAAAAAAAGTATCCAATACTTTAGGAGCTGCTAGTATGCATCAAAACAAGAAAATAATGTCTAATAAACATGGGTCCTACAACACATACTTTCTAAGATCTGAACTCTTGTTCATAGGAAGTGCTCAATGTGACATCCATTAATGGCAATGCATTCCTCTGCCTTCCGACGTAAGGAATCACTCACTCTTTGAAATTTGTTTTAATATGTTAACAAGAAAGTCCTGATAACGATCCCCAGTTATTCTCTGTGATAGTACGTATGGCCCTATTAATCTATCACCAAGAACGCCTGCCCATAAGTTGACTGAGAATCGGTGCTAATGCCTTGTTTCTTCATTTGCACGGGAATTTTCATCAGCCCACACATGCTGATTACCAAAAATTCACAACACAATCTCTGCTGAACCCCGTTCATATGCGCAACCAGACTTTTGTTTTCAGTATTCCTTGCGACGTATTAGTACTCCATGCCAGGGGTGTCAACTACGGTATGATTATCTGTTAGTCTGCTGTATTGTAGGGCAGAAAAATGCATTACCATGAATGGACATCACATTGAGCACCTCCTACGAACAAGTGTTCAGATCTCAGAAAGTATGTGTCGTAGGACCCATGTTTATTAGACAATATTTTCTTGTTTTGATGCATACTATCACCTCCGAAATATTGGATACTCTTTTAACACCCTGTATACAGTCGCCATCTAGTTCACAACAATAGAATCAGACTTAACAATAGTACACAGGCCTTCGGATTTCACCCGAAAGATTAACTCGCGATATGTCCAAAGATGTTTAAGCGAGTATAAATAACAGAGAGAGAGAGAGAAATTCAAATGTGTAACAAAATAGAAATCGTTGCCATGTAAACCTATACAATTGATACTTCAACCTTAAATGGCATACCTTGAACAATGTTATGTTATTCCTACCTTCAATCCACCCCAACTATGGATATTACGTAAGAGCTATTCCATCTCAAATCGACTGAAATATAGAGAAAATTGACCTTACAATTTCTAAATACAATGAAACTTTTTTTATAAGTAGAGAACTGTGATACAATGCTTTGTGCAAAGTTTGAGGCATCAGAACTTGATAGTGTTTAAATTACAAATATTTACATTTATCGTATTTTCATAAAATTAGCAACTTTAAACTGCTGTAGTTCCGAAACCCTTTCATCCAATGATCAAAATCATGGTTTATTTTGATGCTGAGAAATTAAAGTTTATATTGACATATAAACAGATTTTCTTACTTTTTATGGAAATGGAGAAATTTAGATTTTTCCTTATTAAGACGGCTTTGCCACTGAAAAAATATTTTAAAAATATATAGTTAGATTCCGCATTGAAAGTACAAATAAACACATATTTTTTACAGGTGTACCGTTGATAAGGAAGTATTGAAAATATCAAATAAAGAAAATAAATAGTACGCGCGTAAACTAACCAGCTGACTGTGAGACGGGAGCTAGCCAAAACAAGCAAGGCCAGGAGACAAACACGTGATGTTTCGTCTAGTAGCGCATAGCTGTGCTAGCTTTATCACAAGTTTTCATAAACACAGGAGTAAAATGACGCCCAACGCTCGCTTATCTTCAGCTGTCGGCCAGTGCGTGCGGTACTGCGCCGTTCAAGTCCAGGCGTGTGAATATAATCTATTTAATACCCTCAAAACTTATTGCCATACCACTAAGCAAGCAATGCCGAATCCCTCTTAATAATGCAAGGTTTTTCTCAATATTTTTTTACATTTTTACAAATTGGCAAAAAGCCTAAAAGTAAGTAAAATCAGATTATCTGTCTCTCTGTGTACAGTAAAAATAAGGATTACTTCTTAACATAACCTACCAAATGTCAGCTTATAAATGAGCTCCCGTCCAATGTTCTGCAATAAATGGTTCCAGAGTTCTGAGCGCTGAAAGAGGCTTGTTTTTATAAAATACGCTAAATTTGTCGCTCAACAATACGAAAACCGTTTGACTTTGGATAGTATATTGTTGAAAATCCACTCCCCTCATCATCTTGTATAAATAGGGAAAAAATTAGAGTATAAAAGAATGCGAGGTTTTTTACTGATCGATTTCATATGGAATAGCCCGTAAGTCAAAATCATCAGTTCACTCTGCCCCATCCTGTGTAAGGATGTGACGCGTTATTGACTGTATGTTGCAGATTACGGGCGGATAGACGCTTGTTTCCTGGAGATGTTGGGCATGCTGGTGGTGACCCACTCTCCCGCCGCAGAAAGGAGTTTGGGTCCCGCGCGTCACGTAATCTGCTGGTGGTCGCTCTTCTCCTTATTAGCAACAACTGCCTACTCCAGCGGCCTCGTGTCTCATCTCACAATCCCTCCTAACTCCATTCTCTTGGACTCCATTAAAGATTTGGTGCAAGCTGACCTGCACTGGGGCCACACCTACTTCCCTGCAGTCAATAGCATCTTCGATATGAACGTACGTACTTCCATCAGAATTATTACTCGAAAGCATAGATCGTTGAAATTCAAATTGAGACCAGAAACGTGCAAACTATTCTTGTCTCTGCTTTATATTTTAATGTGTCTCAGCAGAAAGGGACTTACGTTACTTCCAACAAACTTTTGGGAAAGTGAAAAAAAATATTTAGTATTATAACCAGGCTTCGAGACTTCGGACCCGACAGAGCAGTTCAGTGGGAAATCCGCATAACGGCGTACTGAGTATAGTGGTAAAGCGTACATTTTTTATTTTATTTGCGTTTTACGACGCTGTATCAACATCTAGGTTATTTAGCGTCTGAATGATATGAACTGATAATGCCGGTGAAATGAATCCGGGGTCCAGCACCGAAATTACCCAGCATTTGCTCGTAATTGAGGAAAACCCCGGAAAAACCTCAACCAGGTAACTCCCCGACCGGGATTCGGACCTTTGAACGCGCTTTACTGACGAATAATGGGTTGGTTTTGAATGCCAACAAATACGCAAAGGAAAACGCTCTGGATTTGAAGATTCTGACGAATAATTTGGTTTTCATACAAACCTATTTTAAAACTGTGTCTGAAGCTATTACACGGTTAGAAAAGTCAGAACAAGAGATGCCGGAAGCCCTCAAATTAGTTGAGGAAATGACACAGAGGATTAATGAGACACCAAGTACACCGGTTACTGAACGTGTAAAACAGGAGTGGAAATCAATTTTATGTAAAAATAACGGATATGGAACATTGTGTAATATAAACAGCAAATTAGTGGACATAGAGTCACCCGAGAATAAAGGACTGTCTCTTAGAGACTGCAATGATGTTAGGTTTTTTCGTTTTGCTCCTATCACGTCATGCGACGTAGAGCGTAGCTTGTCACAGTACAAACTGTGTTTGGCAAATAACCGAAAAAGATTTACGTTTGAGACACTGAAAATGTATCTTGTAGTAAATTGCAATTCGGTATTGTAACTGCACTTCCTAAAGACGACCAATAGGATAAATGAAGAAATTAAAATTGCTACATGTTTATTTCCACCATTAACACTTTGTGTAATTAAATACAAATGCTTATAAAAGACAGGAGAATTAATGATTTTCACATTCTTTTGACATTGTCATTGTGTAATGTATATTTACTTTCAGAATGTACATATATGTGCGTTTCCCCATACTACCGTACTCTATTCTAAATAGCAACGTTGTTACCTCAACACATCTCTACCTTTCACTACCTGCAGCGAGTCAACAACCTATAGGACATGCACAGTAAACTTATTGTATAGGATCCAAAGTCTCGAAGCCTGATTATAACCAACTAAATTAAAATATAAATAATAATACAGGACCAGTGTTGCCAGGTGTAGGGTAAAATACCTATCGTAGGGATATTTTAACCCTGGTAGGGATTGAGAAATTTTTGTGTGAATGCGGCAAAATTGTAAGGTTTTTTCGCCTACTTCTGTCCATAGCCTATTCATGATTTTTTTTTTTTGTTTAACACATGCCACATTCACAATCTGTCTTCAAGAGACAATAAGTAAATATTATAAAAGAATATGACATGAGTGGAGATGTTATTCCATGACAACAAGCCAAAAGAAAAATAACGATGTTTCAAATAGCTGTATTAAAAATGAATGGAAGGTCAAGAGCATTGGTCCTTTTAAGTCTTCTTCTCCAGCAAATTTAATGCATGATGCATGATGTTGATTTAATCGGTGCAGGTATTTTTTTACTGAATTCAGAGATTTCTTCTTTCAGAGTTGAAATGTTGAGGTCACGATGAATGACATCATTACGGACATACCATGGTGCAGTGACAATGGAACGTAAAGTTTTGGACTGATACCTCTGCAGTATTTCAATGTTTGAGTTGCTAACAGTTCCCCACATTTGGATGCCGTATGTCCAGATTGGTTTTAGTATGACTTTATAATTCATGATTAGAGACGAGAATTTCATGCACTATAAAACCCCAAAATATGCATGCATTCGTGCACTATCAGGCTATGAAACATTCACGATCAAGCAAAGAATACATTAAAAACATGCACTTTCATTTTTGTTCCAAATTATTTATTTCACTTTACTTTTATTTTTTGCACAGTTAACAACTAAGGTTCCTGCTCTTGTCAGTCAATATGTTTTTGTAGGCAGAGAATGATATCTCTACATCGCAAAAAATTATGGGTGAAAACTTGAATGAACCTTTTTTGTTAATTTTTTTTTTCTTTTCCTTTTTCACTCCTGATTCCTGAAGCTAAAATGAGGTTCATAAAAATCGAGAAACTGAGATGTCCACTCAAAACCATTAGGGGAGAGTTGGGTAGTACCGGATATCGGGTAATATCGGACGGTGAGTTTCTTTCATCTACCACCAGATGACAGTACCTGAATGACATGGTTACGTTTCTGTGATGTCGTATACAGAAACGTAACCATGTCATTCAGGTACTACGATCTGGTGGTAGATGAAAGAAACGCACTGTCCGATATTACCCGATGTCCAATACTAACCAACTCTCCCCTAAAACATGCATTTAAACTGAATATAATGTATATTATATGATGATTATGCTAAAAATTGCTTAAATATTCATTATGCATGTTTTTATCCCAAAGAAGGCCAAAATATGCAAACATGCACGGGAAAAGTACACATATTTTGAACCGGAAAGTAATGAAATGGATAAGTACTAAGTTTGAGCTATGCCCTATGTTCCTATAAAAACATGAATTTGCATTTAACTGTCGTCTCTATTCATGATAATCGCCATGTATTATAGTTAATTTTCATTTTATAGGTCTAGAAATCTGACATTCATGTCGATCTATATTTACACAAAGCATTTGTGATTATGTCACATATTAACACTTGCTCTTAAATATTACAAAGGAACATCCCCGTTGCTTCCTATTAGGGATAATTCCTGATTAAATTTTTTCACTCCAGTTTCTGTTGTTGCGGGCATATAAAAGTAATTCTAATATATGCACAACTCGAATTCAATAAAGTCTCTTGTACTGTTTGGAGAATTATTTAAACATTGTCAGTATAAATTGGATGGAGTTAACTGGACTTTTCAGCTCCAAATTCCCCACCCTCTAAATGAAAAGCGTGAACAATGCGTTCAGTGTATTTGAAGGCAATGACCACAACAAAATGAGCTTTTCTATTATCATCAGCGTAATTTGAATATTTACGACAAGAGATAGAGAGAAATATCTCGTCCGGTCTTAGTTAAGGATGACCAGGAGGATCCGGAAATTAATAGCAAATAAATATAATTAATTAAATATGAATATTGTTATAAAAATAAAATGTAATGATTAAGCACCATTGATCATCAATTATAAAATAAAATCTTAGAAGATGACTATAAAATTATACTTATAAATAAAGGATTTTATTTAAAATTAGCATATCCTTAATTAAGGCCTTCTGAGTGGTATAAATGAAACTGTATATTCGTCAAACTAATTTTGAAAAGCAAAAGTATATCGTTGGTGATTTTATGAAACCTCCTATATGACTTTACAGAAAATAATTTTTCAGGAGGAGAAAACATTAATTAAAAATCAATAGGCCTACATTATAATATGAAGTATTTAGGTAGAAAATATTGGTGAATATGATGTACATAAATGACATCACTGAGGATCAGGGTAGGCCTATTGTTTTTTAACTAATTTTTTTTTCCTCCTGAAAAATTATTTTCTCTAAATTCACATAGGAGGTTTCATAAAATCAACGACGACATACAAAAGAACGTTAAGGAGAATATTTTTTAAGCGACAATCTATTTACCCCACAATTATTTCTTTCTCCGTCGAATTTGCTATGTTGGCTAACTTCGGAAATACTTGACAATGAAGAAACAATTTTTTAAAACTATTTTTCCCATTGTCTTCTGCCCATCTTTATTATCTATATTGATGAACTATTTTTCAGATACACTACAGTTCAGTTAGTCGTTGCGCTCATAAAATATTAACATGTAAGTAAGTAAAATGTTTATGATCAGTGGCGTGCAGTAGCATGACGTGAAGGGAAGCAGTGCCTGTATGTATGCCATTCCTCGACTGAGCTTCGATGTCTGTTGCCTACATACAGGGTTTCCATGGAAGAATTGCTTCCCGAAAACGTCATCACTGCACGCCGCTGTTTATGATTTCAGATATTTTTCTTTAGTCAATTAATGATATTGCATAAACTACCAGGTTATTTACCGTAGATAGGAGTGATGATAGCGAGATGGTATTTGGCTAGATGAGGCCGAGAATTAGCTATGGAAATACTTGATATTCGTCATACAATTGGGGAAAACTGCGGAAAGAAACAACCAGGTAATCAGCACAAGCACAAAATCGAACCTACGCCCCAGAACAGTTACGAATCAGCAGGCAAAAGTGCTATCGCCTGAGCTACTCCGGTGATTCATACATTTTAAGACATATGGTATGTGTCGTAATGTCGTCCGATGTTGGATTAATAGGTGCCTATTAGAATTTTAGAACACACGAGGCATCTACATTTGTCAACAAGTGCACAATAAATACTATTCCTCCCATTCTTCCTTAGACACATTTTTCTGAACAGACAAAGAAGCAATCTAAATCTAAGCAGGTAGATAGATGCTTGTGTACTGGAGCTGTAGGGGAGTTTGATGGAACACAGGGGATGAAGCAAAGACAGTTTACTGCGCTACCCCTGCGACGTCCTATTACTAGTGATCAGGATTACATTTTTGCTGATGCCTGCTGTAGAAATCTAAGATCAAGGAAAATGTTTAAAATATTTCCTTCAGATATGGATTATTTTAAATGTTGCGCCATTTAATTATACAGTTTATTGCCTCGTTACATGAATTGTTACAATGGTTAAGAACGATAACGTACCTATTGTTCACAATTTATTGTCACTGTAATGAAATAATTGTTTCGCAGTTTTCAATATCCAGCTTTCGGTTTTCGATCTATACATACAGTACATACTAAAATGACAAATTTAATAATTTGCTCTCTTTCGTCTCAATTAACACTGACAATAAACAAACGTTGGTCCGTAGGCGATGCAAATTGAAAAAGTTACATTGATTTCCATAATTAACACTAGGGGTAAAAATGCATGACACAGGAGACATGCATCCCAGAGAGTATTAAAAAATTGTTAAACACAGTGTTCAAACATTAAAAATTACCTCCACCAATGTAATTTGAAGTACATTTGCACGCAGTTGCATGCAAAATTAGTAAATATTCCCTAATAAATATATATACACTTGAATTCAAGCGGATCTTCTCTATTCACTTTCGTTTAAATTGATGTATAAAACATTTACTCGTATACGCAAGTCTACCTAACCATTTATGATAAATAAATAAATTAATTAATTCATTCATTCATTGTCTCTCACTGCAAACTCAGCTTTCTTCTCTCTTTTCTATTTTCTGCCTTCCTCTTTGTCTCCGCATATGATCCACCTTAATGTCGTCTATCATCTGGTATCTTCTTCTGGCTCGAACTCTTTTCCCCTTCAGCATTCCTTCCAGTACAGCCTTCAGTACGCAGTTTCTTCTCAGCCAGTGACCCATGCAATTCATTTTCTTCTTCCTGATCAGTTCCAGCATCATTCTTTCTTCACCCACTCTTTCCAACACAGCTCCATTTCTTATTCTGCCTGTCCACTTCACACGTTCCATTCTTCTCTATATCCACATTTCAAATGCTTCTATTCGCTTCTCTTCACTTCGTCGTGATATTTTCGTGATAGGCTGAGATATTTTTTGGCTGTGAATAGTTCTCATTTTAAGCATCTGTGATAAAGTTTTTAGTCATAGTGTTTTGTTTAGTTTTATGGCCTATTCAACATGATTTTACATACTTATTTGTCTCAAATTTCAAGTCCAAGAAACAAGTTTAATAAATAAAGACAAGAAACGGGAGAATGAGTAAAGTTTCTACGCATTCATACGAAAAATTTAGTGGAGATTCGGAATATGTAAATTTTAATATATTCATTCATTCATTCATGCATTCATTCATTCATTCATTCACTTACTCACTTATTTATTTACTTAACTACCTGTCTGTCTGCCTGCCTGCCTGCATGCCTATCCATCCATCCATCCATCCATCCATCCATCCATCCATCCATCCATCCATCCATCCATCCATCCATCCATCCATCCATCCATCCATCCATCCATCCATCCATCCATCCATCCATCCATCCATCCATCCATCCATCCATCCATCCATCTATCTATCTATCTATCTATCTATCTATCTATCTATCTATCTATCTATCTATCTATCTATCTATCTATCTATCTATCTAACCTGGTAGAGATAAGGCCATCAGGTCTTTTCTTCCCTTCTACCAGGGGATTACAACTGCAATATTAAGAATACAATTACAATTATAATTACAATTAATATTAAATTTACAAATACAATAAAAATCAAAGTACTAAAAGATTAACTGATTAATAAAGGCTAGACGGTTTACTGTAAAAGTTAAAACAAATAAAGGATGCTATTAAACAAAATAGTTTAATGTCACACCTTATATATATATATATATATATATATATATATATATATATATATGAATAACTATTTTCGAACACTGACAGAATATTGTTGAATGGGTAGGTTACTTAATTAGAATGGAGGACGAAAGAATGGCGAAGATGATCTTCACTGGAACATTGGAGGAAAGAGAGATAGGGTCGTCCCAGATTGAGATGGTTAGACTGCATTGAGGAAGATTTGAGGAAAGTGGGAATAAGGAGATGGAGGAAGAGGGCAGAGGACAGAAGTGATTGGGCTGTTGTTTTAAAGGAGGCCTTAGCTAAACTATGAGATAAATACAATGTTAAAATTGAAATATACCGTCTATACTTATCTAGTTTTTATATAATTGATTATAACATAAACGTTTTCGGCACTAATGTGCCAATTTCAAATGTATGAAAATTTGCCTAATTACATATTCAAATAAATGCACATGAACTGTGTGAATAAAACATATAATGTGTACCCTTGATGATCTCATATCACATATAAAACAATCTATATGTGGATAATTAAATAATTAAAAATTAAAAACACACACTTATTACTAACATTTAAAATCTGTTTTGATTTTCTGCTGCAATTATCCATCATTTGGTGGAACACTGGGGTTATCTTGACGTATTATGTAGTCAAATGCAGTTATTCAATTACTTAAAATGTTATAAACTTACACTGAGATACTGTTAAAATATTAAAAATCTTTATGTTAATTCATTGTTATTGCACCAAGGTTCCTTGTTTTTGTTCACTTTCACATATTGGAGCACTTTACCATGATCGAATGTGGTGCGTAATATAAGTTACATTGATACCTGGCTATTATTTTCCTTCGGTTTGCCGTGGTTGGATTATTACATATTCATGGTTGTCACCGTTCGATTATCAGTCAAGCCTTTACACTGCGAACATAAAATATTGTTGTTACGTATTTGAATATGCTGATGGTTAAATGCATTGAATTGAGCTAGTGACTTACGTACAATGGCTGGACATGTTGCGTGCTCGACGTTGGCCAGGCTACGACTGAGAGTCGTTCGATGCTCACAATGGTTCTTATCTTAATGAACATCTGGCGGAACCGGAAGTAATGTGGGGATGGGGGGATGTGATGTAATAAGCTGAGATGATGTAGTCTGATTTTTCGAAACTAATTTAAATAAATTGAATAGTGGGTTCTTGGGATTAACTATTTGCTCGTTTAAAAGTTGGTTCCCTTTATTAAAACTCTTAAGACACACTTAAAAATGGTTATAAACACAACTTTCCTCCAAGCAACATATACAATATAGTTGATACACTAGCAATTGAGACCCAGCATACAATATCCCAAAGTAATCATATAAATAAAGAATTTTTACAATATAGTGCAGCTAAATTAATTAAGAAATACATCACAGACCCTAACACCAAAAAAGAACTCAAAACAGCCAAAACACATCTACATGAAATGAAGAAACTCAAACAAAAATTCGAAGACAATAATGTAACACACATAAAAGCAGATAAGAATGATGCTGTTGTTTTAATGTATAAAACCGATTATATTGACAAAACCAACACTTTCTTCAACAATAATCAGATAACTGAACTAAAAACCGACCCAACTGAAACATATCAGAAACAAATTAAAACAGCTATCAAAAATGCACCAGACATAAGCCCAACAAATAATAGCCATACAATAATAATGAAAAAAAACCAAAGCCCCCACACTGAAAATACTACCTAAAACACACAAAGCGGAACTAACCATGAGACCAAGAGTAAACTGCAGAAATGCACCTAACCATAAACTTAACAAATTTCTATACAATTTCTTGAACACAACCATTATACAAGAAAGCCAACACACCACCAAAAACACAAGGCAATTGATAAATAAATTACGAAAACTGAAAACCACAAAATTCACGAAATTATTATCACTTGATATAACCAACCTATATACAAATATCCCCATCAATGAAACTTGAGATATCATAACCTCTAAATTAAATGAACTCCAATTAAATAATAATTTAATCCAACAAGTAACAAATCTTTTACAAATTTCATTAAAACAAAATTACTTCAAATTTCAAAACAAATTCTACGCCCAACCAAGAGGACTGGCAATGGGAGATCCCTTATCGGGTTTCTTAGCTAATATATTTTTACAGCATATTGAAAAAGAACATATCAACACCCTAACTAATAAATTTCATTTCGTCACATACACTAGATATGTTGATGACACTTTAATTATTTACGAGGATAACAAAAATCAGGATACATTGATATTAGAAGAATTTAATAACCTTCATAAAAATTTAAAATTCACATTCGAAACAAGTGTTAACAACAGTATAAATTTCCTAGACCTAAATATTACTGTAAGACCCCCTAAAATAGACTTCAATATGCATAGAAAACAAACGGCTACCACACACTCTATCAATAATAATTCCACCCATCCCACAACACATAAAGTCAACAAATTTAGGTACCTAATTGACCGGTTACTCACGACTCCAATGAATAGGAATAATTACAAAAAAGAATTCAATTATATTCAAAACCTTGCAACAGAAAATGGCTATGTAAAAACATTTAATTCATAAATTACTGAAAAATAGAAAAGCCAAATTATTTAAGAAAAAATACACTACATTGGAACCAGAAAATGTAAAATCTAATAAAAAACGGCAAACCATGACTTATTTCGGAAAAATTTCAAATCAAATTAATAATTTTTTCAAAAAACAATATATTAACATAGCCTTCAAAACCAATAACAAGCTTCATAACATAATCCCCAATAAAATCAACACCAATGAACCTCTCCTAAATAGTGGTATATACCAATTGCAATGCAAGAACTGCACCAAACAGTATATCGGTCAAACTCGCCGTAATTTCAAAATAAGATACAAAGAACACGCCACAGATTTCAAATACAATAGAAACAAGTCGAAATATGCTCATCACCTTATTGAAGAAGGCCATGAATTATCTAATATAAAAGATGCACTAAAAATTATTAAAGTTACTAACAGCCCCATAATAGACACGGCAGAACAATATTACATCGCTAAGAGTTTTAATAAAGGGAACCAACTTTTAAACGAGCAAATAGTTAATCCCAAGAACCCACTATTCAATTTATTTAAATTAGTTTCGAAAAATCAGACTACATCATCTCAGCTTATTACATCACATCCCCCCATCCCCACATTACTTCCGGTTCCGCCAGATGTTCATTAAGATAAGAACCATTGTGAGCATCGAACGACTCTCAGTCGTAGCCTGGCCAACGTCGAGCACGCAACATGTCCAGCCATTGTACGTAAGTCACTAGCTCAATTCAATGCATTTAACCATCAGCATATTCAAATACGTAACAACAATATTTTATGTTCGCAGTGTAAAGGCTTGACTGATAATCGGACGGTGACAACCATGAATATGTAATAATCCAACCACGGCAAACCGAAGGAAAACAATAGCCAGGTATCAATGTAACTTATATTACGCACCACATTCGATCATGGTAAAGTGCTCCAATATGTGAAAGTGAACAAAAAAAGAAGGAACCTTGGTGCAATAACAATGAATTAACATAAAGGATTTTTAATATTTTAACAGTATCTCAGTGTAAGTTTATAACATTTTAAGTAATTGAATAACTGCATTTGACTACATAATACGTCAAGATAACCCCAGTGTTCCACCAAATGATGGATAATTGCAGCAGAAAATCAAAACAGATTTTAAATGTTAGTAATAAGTGTGTGTTTTTAATTTTTAATTATTTAATTATCCACATATAGATTGTTTTATATGTGATATGAGATCATCAAGGGTACACATTATATGTTTTATTCACACAGTTCATGTGCATTTATTTGAATATGTAATTAGGCAAATTTTCATACATTTGAAATTGGCACATTAGTGCCGAAAACGTTTATGTTATAATCAATTATATAAAAACTAGATAAGTATAGACGGTATATTTCAATTTTAACATTGTATTACAACATGCTTATCGGATAAACCATACAACATGAAATTACTAAACTATAAGAGCTGTATGCCAAAAGAAGAAGAAGAAGAAGAAGAAGAAGAAGAAGAAGACATGATATTGTATGGTTTATTTCCAACATTTTTCTTATAAAAGTTACTTTTTTTTTGTAAAATTAAAATTTAAGAAGATATTAACAATATTCCATACTTGTTGCTCACTCTGCATATACGAGTGCATTTGTTATATTTGCAAATGTAACTTTGGCGTCTACAAAGGGAAGGATTTGATTCGCTGAGTGACGTGCCAGTCATTGGTCTGTCGTGTGTGTAAAGAAAATTCAATAAATCCTTATTATGAATGTCAAATATGTGAAGACGAAATGTGACTTTGATGTTTTGTTTGTCTTTCAATATGGTTTGTTCAGTCTCCCTTTTGATAATATTATTGCCTCTTAATTTGTGCCTTGCAATTTTTACAATCCTCTTCCTATACACTCTACTGATGTGCTCGTTAAATTGCTGTTTATTCCGCTACAACCATTCAGAATCTGTTTCATATTTTTATGCTCGACCTTGCCAAAATGTAGTAATTATACACCTGATAGTAGCTCTTTAATGCACCTCATTAAAGTACACCTATTCATTATAGTTCAGTTGTTCAGCCAATGAGAAATCACCATTGCACCATTATAAAAGCGCAAGTATCGATTATTCTCGGTTATGCAATCGAAAGACAACTAGCAAAATGTCACGGAGGCTGGAAATCCAATACTGTCGCAGAAGGTTATGTTTTGTTACTATAATAATTAGCGTTAATTGTAAATAATATTCAAATAAATTCAATTTGTCACCTCGTTTTTCAATTCTAAATTAATTTCCAGGTTATATCAAGATCAATGTTCATGTTATTCTCTAGATTATATCAAGGTCAATGACATTCGTTCCTCGAAAAAAAAAAAACCAATACTTTCGCGTCTACGCACATCTCACAATTTAGGTCACTTCCGCTCCTCACTAACATAACCATAACATGAATATTTATGAATAATTTAAAGTTAGAAATATGGTCGAGCATAAAAAGTCGTATGAAACTTGCTTGCGCTCGTTTCATAAAGAAACATAATCGCGTCTTAATTACTACCATTATAAACTCGTTGCATAATGTACTAATATAATGCCCAAACTTAATTTGGCAAAATTTTCTTTTCATTATGCCGGTGTCTACTTAGCTCACATATTTATTTTCCTTTATAGAATCCATGGCATAGACGGTTTATAAAACATTTCCATCAGCAGAAGGATCCAGAAAACAATTCTCTGTTGAAGACAGGCAAACACGCCGTGTTCGGGTACAAGCTCGAAGGCACGGTGCGGTACTTTTTGGAGACGGAGAAGATGGAGCCCAAGGACTGGAGCACCATGAGGGTCATGAAAGAGTGCATGAGTCGCTACCACATTGCTCTGAACTTAGCCAAAAACTCTCCGTACACGACCGCCTTCAATCAAGGACTCAGACGCCTTCTGGAAGCGGGCATCATGGAGAAATGGCAAAGAGACGTTATCCGCAGAAGAGGCAGCATCCAAGTTGCAGCAGCTTTCTACGAGAATGCTGCTGGAATGGCGTCCTCAAGCCCTGTGAAACTTCGTCTTAATAATCTTGAAAGTGCTTTCATTTTGCTGTTCGCAGGTCATACTGTTGCTATCGCAACACTTTTCTTAGAAATATTGAGGAAGAAACATTCCTTCAATAAAATTGTCATACGAATTTAACGTCAAATATTGTTAGAAAATGTATCCTCAAAGTTACTTTTGTAGACAGTCATCCAGCTTAAATACAATGAGCAAACTACACACGTACAGAAAATGTTTTGAGTGAGAATATTCTCTCCTGACCATAAAGCGGCAATATTGCTTTACCTCACGAGCGATTGCGTAGGACACATCGAAGTTTTGACCAAGATCATGGCTCATGTCCGTCTGAGTAAAAGCCTAGACATGAAGACTGTTTCAGAATTTCCTTTCTTAATTTTGATGAGTAAATGATGTTTGTTTTACTAGTATTGAACACGATAGGTTTTTGTTTATAACACAAGAACAGCAGTACTAGAATAAATAAACAAACATTGTTAAATTAAGTTCAAACGAGAATTCAGATATAGAAAATGCTGCAAATTCTGCAATTGAATGTAAGTAGCTACCATCGAAAATCCGCGTAAGATATAAATTGGAATATAAACAATTTTTAAGATTGGTGTTCCAAGAAAAATGAAGAATATGTGACGGAGAAGGTAATGCTGGCATACTTTAGTGAGAAAGCTGCATGCGAAAAGTCAAGTTCATTGTGGACGCACTATTCGATGGCACGAAAAGCATTATTTTTTAAGAAGAAAGTCGACATAAGTAAATACATACAGTTGCACGTATTTTTTAAACTAAAAGGTGAAGGCTACCAAGCTAAGAAATCTAGTATCTTTTCAAAAGAGGGCATTCACAGATTCTTACTGGAACCAGATGACAAACGTTATTTGATGATCATTACCTAACTAGTTGCGTAATAGAAGTATCATTACCTAACTAGTTGGGTAATAGAAGTATCATTACCTAACTAGTTGCGTAATGAGTGTGTTTACAACATTTATTAGTGATGTAAAGTCCACATTACATAACCAAGTGGATAAAATTGTTTTACCGTCCTATGGTTATAAAATATGTTTATGCCCTCTTTTGCGGGCGATAATGAATGTATTATAGACCGGTCGTGTATAAAAATTATTAAGACAGACATATTAATTATTGTTATCAATAAAATTGTAATTAATTGTGTAAGTCATTAATATCTGCAAGCTACAGTCACAAGTGTAACTGACAAGTATGTAGATGGTAGTAGATATGTACTTGTACACGACTAGCGTTTTTGCATTTGCTCAGCTACCTCTTTAGAGATATACTAATTGGGAAAGTAGACACGCCCCTTACGTGACGCCTAACGTGACATTCGAGAATGATATTAGGAACAGAGAATTTGTTCGTAACTATAGTGTTAGTTGTAGTATATTTCAGTGTGAAGTGTTATCAATATTCAAAAAGACCAAATGTGTCAGTTTTCTATAGATATTTTGCATTTAAAAGAATTACAGTTGTTTGTAATATAAGATTTACAAAGAAACACTGAAGATGCAAGGTGGATTGCTCTAAAAAGTTTTACGATACAAACTTCTAATTTCTCATTTTTTCTAATTGATAGCAAGGTTTGGTCATTTTTTGTCGATACTAGCTTAGTATATCTTTTGTACATTAACAATATCAAAGGAACCTTCGGAATTCATTAGATCGAGGTCCAGCTTAGAAAGTATCAATGTAAACAGATATGTCAAAGAAGAGGCAACACAAAACATAATCTCAAGAGGCCTAATCTAGAGAAAAGGTAACGAAATGAAGCAGAAAATACTAGTTTTGACACAATAGTACAGTAACAGTAAATGACAAGTCTTGGAAAAAAAAAACACAGCAAAAAAAAAAACCTCTGCTAGATACATGAAAATCTTCTATAAAAAGTTATTACCATAGGCCTATACTTATCTTCAATACCGAGATACACGGTAAGTTATAAAGAGTGGTTTCTCAGTAATTAATAATTATGCAGTCTTCAAATTTTGTATACCGTACTCAATATACACTACTTTTGCAATTGTTCAATATTTTCACATTTTGTGAAACTATTACTGTTATGTGTTATTAGAAATATAAAATGGCGCCCGTAACATTCGTGTCTTCAAACGGTTTCCTCGATAACTCAAACAGTTTTCAAGATATGGCACTGAAATTTTACGAGCAATTTTGTTTCATATTTGTAAACAAACCAACACAAAATTATTGGTTTAGTACTTTAGTACTTTGTTTTATATTTTTAACAAGATTAAAAAATTAGTTTAAAACATAAATAAAAATAAAAATATTTCTAGTGAAAACATTTGAAAGATTCCAGATCATGTTGTTCATATGACATTCAGGAATAAATAGAGAAAGGATCACTCGGAAATACTGACATTTGTCGACATTACCAGGGAAAAGGTATTTCAGTGCTCAAAATGCAGCTGCTATTTTGAATTTCTTTCTAATTATACCCGTAACGGCAATAGTTATGCTAATCTGAAATAGCATAAAATTCCAGAAATAGTGTAGGCTATATTGAGCATATAAAATTTCAAGGTTACTGATTAATTCACTGCTGAGAAAAAAAAATATTGAATTTCACATTTTTTTGTACTTACAGGTGTATGTCTCCTTAAAGAATCACTTCTATAGATAATTTTGAGTAAGAAAAGTCATATTCACATATTTCCGAAGACCAACTTTTACGAAGTTACAGCCGATCGAATTCTGAGAAAGTAGAAGCGTTTTAATGCATAATTAAAACAAAATAAAAACATACAGAAAGATTATCAAAAATAATGTATTAAACAAAGAATAAACATGCCTGACTTCGGAAGTAGATTTTCAAGTCTTCTTTTTTTCCTCACTTCAACGCATTTACTCGTACGGATGTGAATCGCGCGCGTAGCATTTCCCAGTTCGACAGGGCTGATTAGTGCAGCAGCATTTAAATGCAGGCAAATAATTTGTTTCTCTCTTTTTTGTACTGTCGTCTGGTACACGAAATCATCTATTACTGCACTGAAAATTACTGGGAGGAACCACCATGTTGACAAGTAATAAATACATACCTACGTCGGCTTATCCCCAAAGGCACATATTCTAATTTAAGACTGCGAAATGCTGATGTTAAACCTACTCATCGACAGCTGGTATCACCAGACCTAACCTATCACACCTCTCTCTCCGTACTTCACGTCACAATGGAACCTCATTCAGGCTAGTGCAGGCCCAGCTGTTTGTATTAAGACTGTAAACAAGTTATAAGCCTGGTTCACAGTATGACGTGAGGATTTCTTTACAAATAAATATAAAACTGAGGATAATTGAACCTATGTCCATACACCATGTTTTGCTGAAAATTGATTCGTAAAGCGTGAATCATAGTTCATGAACCACTCTGCAAACAATACAAATTCAGAGTACCTACTACTTGTCCATTAACTATGAAATACTCTTTCATTTAAAACTTTTATTTCGGTGAACTTTTATTATGTGTCCTCTACCAACTGTGTGTTACTATTACGTAGAACAAAGATTATCATACATGTTTTTTTCTGGAACGTAAGTGAACTACTGTTATGTTTAGCTTAGCCGGAGATATGCGCGAACATTTTTGAGTAGGAGTGTTGTGGAGTAGGTTAGTTTCTCAGTAGATTCAGTGGAAGTAGGAGAACTGCATGTACGCTGACGTAAGTTACAGGTAAACTGAAACATATTGGTCATGTGCTTGCACTCCATGGGCAATCACAGTTTTTCCACTCACTGCTATCCACTCGTACATAAGTCAATGTTGTCTTTTCTTATCACGCTTCCACTCACAATAAACTGAAATACTATGCAATGTCTTTATTAGTTCCATTACGGTACTAATGATTTCACAATAGCTAGTATACTACGTACTTGCAGAAGCTGCACAGCGACTACCCCCCCTCCTTTTTCCGTATTAGTGTCAAACGGACTTGCCTGGTTAAATGTGCAGAATGTTATAACCGGCCAAGCTATCTAACCACAACAGTACATCTAAGTTCGTGTGAAACTCAAATAAAAGGAAAGCAACAATGAACATTAATCCAATAAAGTTGTGAAGTACAGTTTAATACACAAGTTAAAAACATAATTGCTGAACTTGCATTTCATCACAGAGACAACTTATCAAATGCGTTCTTTTGTTTTCCTTTCTTTTTTCAGTCTTTCTGCAAATGATATAATAGATTCATCAATATACATAATGGCAAATCGTCATTCAATACACGTAAGTATATTTTTGTATTCACTACAGTATATACACATAGGGCTTTAATTTCAAAACATTCCAGTCTGAATAACTACTACATAATTTAAATTGAATTTAATTAAACAAAAACACGTCAATTTAGATATTGAGGGAGAATTTTAAAACCAGTCTTAATTGTATATTAGGTTTCAACCTCACACCTCCAGCCACCCCTACTTTGAAATTTCAAATGACACCCCTATTCTGTGATACTTAAATTTGAAAGAGTATTCAATTGTTCATACATCTCATTCATTTGTTCTCGCATCTTTTGTTTTCGCGGCCGTTCGGCTACTCATTCATTCCCAGCATAGAGTGGTAAGCACAATAAGCCTCAGGCTGCAGTGTAAGCCTTCTTCAGATCTTTATTCTTTACTTTAGTTGACAACGTGTTTTCTCGACAACATTTATTCAGAACTCCTTGAGTTGACTTTCCGAATACGTACAAACTACTGATAACTGGTTTTTTAATTTGCACAAGGAAAAATGGCAGAGAAAATCATTAATACTTCACAATGCCCTTTATACAACCAACTTCACTTACTTCCTGTCAACTGTAGTCTTCCGTACACCGAAGTCTACCCAAAAAATACACATCTCTAAGTTGTAAGTACCAACTACATAAAATGAAAACTGAATAGGTCATTCCAGTAACGTTGTAACAGCCATATTTTAGAAAGTTCAGAATGTTTAAAACATATATTTAACGAAACAGCCACACTCTAGATCTAGAAGGTTCAGTTGCGTATTATAATTACGTTTACGTAATACGTAGACCCATTCAATTAATTGGTGGACAGAAAGCTGGTCCTCCACTTCCGATCTACCCCTTGCAAAACATTGCTCTAAAGATGCCGCACTCGATCAGCAGAGTAAGAGACCCCTCTTCTTGGAAACACATAACTTAACGTACCTGCAATTTTATTGTACTTCCTCTAGAAACTATGGTACAAGACTAGCAACAATAAAATCCATGCACGTAACAACCAAATTCCAGACATGACTTTAATATACATTTTTGTGCACTGTCACCTTACAGAATATGAAGGTAGGCCTATCGGTGCAAAAACCGGTCAAGACCAGAAATGAAAATTTTACAGGAGTCAAAAATACTGTTCACAAAAATTGAACGTGCATAATTCCAAACTGATTTTTACACGATCATTTAGGAAATTAGTGTTTTTTTAATGTGGTTACCAATATTCTTGTTCGTTTTCTTTCACCCATAGAATTTTTTTTTAAATGTTGAACTTGAATTTTTTGTCCCGAAAACATAACACATTTCTTTGTCATGTTTGAGCTTAATTTATTTCTAGTTTGAATACAAATCTAAGACACTTACTTCAGTCTCAGATATGTTCCTGTTGAGTGGTTAATCAATGTATATAATATATATTTTCAAATAAGTATTATTGTACTATATTTAGGGCGAAAGTGTTTAATGCAGCCAATAAGAGTCAGCTTATAATAGTGTTTTTAACTTTTTAAACTTATTTAATGACGCCGTACCAACAAATGGTTTATTTAGCGTCGATGAAATTGGTGATAGCGAGATGTGATTTGGCAGGAGTTATTCCTTCCAGCATTTGGTATGCTGCTATATGCATGAAGCGATTATTATCACGGGCAAAAACAGGTGGCAGCAAGATCAATTTCTACATTAGCGCCTCTAGCGTTTGAGACAGGAAGGTCAATAACTTTCGAATCCTATCACATTCATCCATGCTAGACAAATCATGAGGTCGTCAGTAAATAAATTCACAAATTTATTAGTTGCCAGGTTCGAAAGAAAACAAAAAGAGGAGGCATCACTTTCGTACCAACCCACGTAGTAAATAAATTAATTTAAAGAGTAGACCGTAATTCGTTGATTTATGTAACTATAATTTTTAATCTTCATATATTCATATTTTTTGTTAATACGGGATAATTAGAACTTGGTTTGTGGTTTCAGTTACTTCATATAACTTGGATTTTATCGCTGACAATCTTACAAGGTACAAACTCTTTTCTCGAAGTGAAGAAAGATAAAGAAGAGAATTTATATTCTGTAGTACAACGAACGATTCAAGGCACGTTCGCACAATATTGGTGCATTCAGCTAACTACACTGGGAGAAACTTCAGAGGATATCATAAAAATGGTGTACCAAGTATCGGAAACACCAATAACATCCCTCCCACAAACAGGCTGTAAGGGGCATGTTTTAGTAGTGGATGAAGAAGAGGCAATTCTTGCAATGGTTGTGGACATTAACATAACATCAGAGAAGCGGATGGTGATATTGGTCACGGGTAGTCTGACTTCTCATCACCAGTTTTCTGATACGTTTGGCGAAGCTGAGGTGATAATCACTAATTTTAACAAAGTGTTTCGTTTAGAAATGTCCCGGACGTCCCGCCGTTTCCAGGAAGTACCAAGTACTACTGTGCTCTTTCCACCAAAGACCACAAAGCTACCCGATCTTATGGGGCGAACTCTCCACGTCGGAACGTTTTACTGCCCTCCATTCTCGTATGGAACAGAGGACAATATCAGCAGTGAGGAGTTCAATGCCAATAGTAACAGTAAGTATTAAATTTTATTTAATATTCATAGAGCTTAAGAAGACATATGGTAATGTCACAGTTAATAAATTAAGGGAAGTCTTAAAAGTTAATAATATAGATTCAACTATTATAAACACAATACATACCTGAAATTATGCCCCGTATTTTTGAAACAC
Organism: Periplaneta americana; assembly: GCA_025594305.2. Classification (NCBI taxonomy): domain Eukaryota; kingdom Metazoa; phylum Arthropoda; class Insecta; order Blattodea; family Blattidae; genus Periplaneta; species Periplaneta americana. The sequence goes on along the minus strand of JAJSOF020000021.1, from coordinate 43,679,869 downwards.
CCTGTATATTATACTTAATCACGGATTTGTTTTGTTATATATTTTGCATATACAATATATTATTTAAAATTATATACGTTAATTATTTATGTTTCGGTCCGCACGCCATAAAAACATTGTACAGCCCTTATGTTTACCAATGTCCGCAGTACTCCGTAGAAAGACAGCGTTCGTACCTCGTCTCGCACACGGACCATTGCTGTGTCTATTTGTGGAGTTCCACTGTATACTTAATAAACAAGTAATGAATTCTACATTAAAGACAACCAGAAAACAAAGAAATAATAATAATCTGCAAATTTGACTTACTAAGTGTTGTTGAACTGCAGGATCTCTCGACGGAATCGAGATGTTGGCCTTCCTGGAGCTGTCCAGAAGACTCAACTTCACTTGGCAGCTGCACGAGCCCCCAGAATCTAACAAGTGGGGTCGGTTGGACAACGGGACGTGGACCGGCGGTGTCCTGGGCTGGCTTGCGAGTCGCAGAATCGACGTGGCTTTCTGCGCTCTGTGGATCGTACAGGAGCAACGGCAGACTGCGGACTTCACGGTGCCCTGGAACCAGCTGTGTAACACCTTCCTGGTACCGCGTCCCGCCAGAAAGTTTCACTGGCTCTCCATATTTCTGTCCTTCGATATTCTTCTGTGGGCAATTCTTGTTCTCTCCATTGTGGCCACATCGCTGATACTCTGTCTTCTAGTTCGTCTGCGCAGGTTGCTTCAATTAACATCAAAACCAAATAGTAAATATAATGCATTGTATTATTTATACGATACGTAAAACAATATCATAGAATAACTAAAAACATTTATTTTACAATTCATTTTTCATTTTCCGATAAGTCAATTATAAATTGAAGACTTGAAATAAAAAAGGCTCTAAGTGCCATAATTATGAATTTAAGGAAAATGAGTTTTAAGTTTACTAGGTAATTATTGGTCATAATTTCAATATTAATGTGTTTTAATTGAAAGATAAGCATAGTATGGAGCTAGTGTCCAAAGGAACTTACAAACGTAATATTGCAATAGTATGAAAAACATACTGAAAGTGGAAATTTAATGAAAGGCACTAAGTTCAGAATCAGCAAAAAGATAGTGAAGAGGACAAACGAATGAAACAAAAATGGTTTTTTGTTCATAAAGTAAAATTTTATTCTGTAATGCTTCTGGAAAACTGTTTGTGGTCATCATTTCTGTCAGGTACTGTATCATTTCAGTTAAATTCTTCTTCTTTTCGGTTAATACCTGGATTTTCTTTTAAGTTAACGAAAATATTTCAGAAAATGTTCCTCTGCAAACTTGCACTAAGTCACCTTGCCCATCTGGAACAGAGTAATGAATAGTTGCTTGTCTCCTGCTCTATGAAGGGTTATCGTAGGTACCATAACGTCTTCTTTTAACATGTGATACTTGCATCAGCCCCATCAAGTGACTCCCTCGCTTTTCAATATCTTCCAGGTCATAAAAATCTTCAAACAGCCCGACCTTGTGTTCATAGCTGAGGTTCAAACAGTCTGTCCAGGTATGGTGTAGGTTAGCGATCAGTAATGAGACTAGCATCCTGTGCTGGACGAGGTTTTGCAGGAACATGTTTATTATTTGAACTTATGTATTCATTTCCTCCATTTTTCAGCTTTCTTTTCATTGCAGCCTCAGTACCTTCTCCTTTAATTCGTCGTTTCTTTCCACTCAAACTCTTACAAATATCTGCCGCCTCCGCCATTTAATCTAACTATGAGGAGGAAGCGCGCGGGACATAGAGCCTTTCATATGTTAACAGCAGCGGCAGTTAAACCGCATGCTATCTGTCGATTGCATTTGGTACTACATTTTCATTCGTGGCAGTTCCAGCTTTTAATACATTATAGGGCTTGGCATATAGATCCCATTTTGCACACAATTTCAAAATTCCTTATTATGGCACTTAGAGCCTTTTTTATTTCAAGTCTTCAATTATGAAAAATATTTATTCAAAATTTTCAATCTTATCGCTTATGATTCTTGTTACAAATTAATATTTGCTAAAACACGTTAATAGAAAGGAAAGTATAAACTTTTTTGCTTGCGTCTGTGTATATATTTCACAACATTTATTTTACTGAAATGTTTCAGTATAGAATACATTTCAGGTTTCAGAGCACAATTCGATTCTAATGTATTTAACACAATGAGAACTTTACAAGAGAAAAGCTATAGCCTACTTCTCTAATGTTAGATAATGTAACACAATTGTATTCAAAGCAATAGGTAGCGTCGAATCACTGTTGAAAGCATCCCGCAATACTTCAGTCTACTTTTGAGGAGTGGGGATGGAGAGGTAGCTTATACAGGGACATCATTTTATTTTTACTTCAATTTGTATTGTACCTGAGTTTTTCAATGTACTTCACTCCCACCCCTTCTACTAAGGAAGTTCCAACTCCACACAGAACCAAGACCGCAGATAGTAAGCAGTACTGAGTTACTGAGTATAGTACGTTCCAGAAATATGTTCGCGTTTTCCAGTGACGAAAGAGCTTTCAATATTGAATCATATTTTCGCACAGGTACTGTCCGTTTGCCTACGTCGCATCCCGATTTCCCCCACCTGCTTCTGCTCGCCCCTCTGTAATAGCTGGGTTGTCTTAAGTCTTTTCTGAAAACATTAATTTCTCTTAGGAATTGGAAGTTTACGTAATATTATAAAGCTGTTTAATTTAACTTAAATAAAAGGGCCTCGTTAAGTAATTAACTGTCACGTGATTTCCTCCCTTTCTACAATCCTGCGGCATAACCACTTGGACGGACAGTAGACAGCATGTCTGAGTAATTTTATATTTTCGGGTCGGGCAGAAGTGAAGATTGAATTTACAGTACGTAGAGTAGGTACAGAATTATTTCAACATGAGTTACTAGTACGAAGGACGAAACTGGCAATGGGAATTAGATGCAATAGTCTATAGTGCGATAATATGCACAAAAGAACTGAAGCCTGTATCGAAATGAACGGCCACCATTTTGAAAATTGTGTTTAAATATTCATATTATGATTATTTTTCAATTTAACTTCTTTCTCTATATTGTACGCTAATGTGCTGTAGACAGTATAATATACACTGCATAATGAATACGTTCGCATGGATAACTCACTTCGTGAGTAAAAACACTTATTCTTAATACAGTACTGTACTTTGATTAAAGAAAAACCTAATGAAAATTATCAAACTCAAAATCGCGATATTTCCTAGTTTACGTAAATGGATGAACTACTTTTCTTCCTTCCTATACCTAGTAGAGTGATTTGTATTTTACGCCAGTATCTTCGAATTCCAGTCTTGGAGGGGGGAGCAAGCGGTGTTTCCGGTTCTCTAAAGGTATAGCCAGGTTAATATTAAAAATGTTAGTAAAAATAAAATGATGTCCCTTACAAATCACTAAGTGTGGCAACGATGGATAATGTTATTTAGCTATTACCAATGGCTGTTTATTTATAGAATTATTAACATAAATAATATGTAAATATAAACGAAATTATTCCATAAAATATTTTCCTATATTTACTTTTTTTTTTTTTTTTTTTTTTTTTTTTTTTTTTTTGGATTTATGCCGAAGATAATCAACATTTGTTTGAAAATGAATATAATGTATGTTACTCTCTTGCTTGAGCCTGTGTATAAATTTTTATGTAGCATTTTATTATTATACTAATGAATTATTAGGCCTATTAACTAAGTATACGAGGAAGTTCAATGTCTTTCTACGGAAGGATCTACACGGCGTGCTGACATCATAATAATTGACAGAGATAAAAAACTGGTCTCATTCTTGACCCCACTGCAAGGTTCGAATTTAATGATGATCAACCAAAGCAGGTACATGAAGAGAAACGCGCTATTTACCTTCCATGCTGTGATGATTTCAGTCATAAATATAATATTCAAGATTTGAATATCATTGGACTTACGTTCGGTGCGCGAGGAACAATTCCCAAATTTACATTGGAGATCCTCAGCAAATTAAAGGTTCCTGATAAGACTCTTCAGACAATTGCATCAACCATTTTAAAATCTTCATTGAACATCATCAATCACCATCTCTATTCATCTTTATAATATTGAATGTATATTATTTATTTTCAATAAATTTTTATCGTTTTGATAGCTACCACTTTTTCGCAGGATATATATTTTTTTAAATTTCATTATGTATTTTTAAAATTAATTTACATTTTCTTTTTTGTTCATTTGAATTGATTAGGATGAAGATATTTTAAATCCAAGATCTGGACGGGTATCATTTCGATTTTATTGAAATAATAATAATTGTCCACACCTTTGGAGAAACGGTTAGCGTATCTGGCCGCGGAAACCAGATAGCCCGCGTTCGATTCCCAGTCGGGGCAAGTTACCTGGTTGAGGTTTTTTCCGGGATTTTCCCTCAACCCAATATAAGAAAATGCTGGGTAACTTTCGATGTTGGACCTCGGACTCATTTCATCGGCATTATCACCTTCATCTCATTCAGATGCTAAATCACCTAGATGTTGATGAATGACCTAATAAAAAAATTTAAAAGTAACTAATTATTAATTACGTCGTTCTACTAGAGGCAATGAAAAAACAAAGAGTGATGGTGGTGGTGGTAATTGTGATAGTGATAGTAGTGGTGGTGGGCGAAAAGAAGAAAATTTCAACATTTATTTGAAAGTACCTTTTTCGTTGCACGCTTCTCTCCATAGCTTTTCACAGTCTAGCCTCTTGTTCCAGAATACGAGCACTTTGGAACAAGCCTGCTGGAGCTTTTCGGAATGCTGGTGATTGCGCACTCCCCAACAATGCAAGCTGATTTGGAGCATGCGCGCCACATCGTGTGCTGGTGGTCAGTGTTCTCGTTGCTGGCCGCGACTTCTTACTCCAGCGGGCTAGTTTCCCATCTCACCGTTCCGAGCGAAATTGGCACTCTAGATTCTGTGAAGGATCTAGTGGAGGCGGGTTTGCACTGGGGACACATCTACTACCCGTCCGTCGATAGCATCTTCGACACAACTGTAAGAAGCGAGTATTATTTTTTAATGAATAATAAACATAAATTGTGTTGCATAAACTCTAACAAAATATTAATGCTCAAGTTATGAGGCGTTTGAAATGTAGTACAGCCCGATCGCAAACTCGTGGCACTTGCGCAAAAGACGAATTGGCATCTACTTACATGGAGTCGCCCAATAGTTTTGCTGGGGGGGGGGATATGAGTAAGCAGTCGCCCGCACAAACAGAAACCCCCCCACTCCAAAGCCTCAGAAAGAAGCTCGCGCATGTTGGTGCCATGAGATTGCGATCGGGCTCTACTATAAATGTTACGGGACTTTTCTTTTTATTCGAAACAAATGCACAAATACTATTAGTTTATTTATATCGAATAAGGATACAAGATTTTGTTTTAAACATTTTGTTGTATGAGGAGTTTATCCGAATAAGTTAGCGATGTTTATAAGTCTTGTATTATATAGGATAATTCTTATTATAAACTTTTGACAAATCCAGTTTCAAGAAATTTTAATTTTTTGGTATAATGTTTCTAATATACTATTTAACAAAAATAGTGGTATCTTCTATTTTGAAGTTATTCAAATAATTTGTTCAAAACATTAATCGTTTGCTTTGTATCAGGTCAAAGCATGTTGAATGTAATATTGTGTTGTACAGGGACATAATTTCATTTTGACTTCAATTTTTATTGTACCTGAGTTTTCGAACGTACTTCACTCTCACTCTCTCTACTAGTAAACTTCCAACCATCCACCACACAGAACCAAGGCCGCGTATGCAGTCAAAGTCGCCTTACGGTCATAGCAAACAGTACTGAGTTAGTGAATATAGTACGTTCCAGAAATGTGTTCGCGTTTTCCAGTGACGAAAGAGCTTTCAATATTGAATCATATTTTCGCACAGGAGCTGTCTTCCGTTTGCCTACGTCGCATCCCGGTTTCCCCCACTTGCTTCTGCTCGCCCCTCTGTAAAGGCTAGTGGCTGGGCTATCTTAGATCTTTTCTGAAAACATTAATTTCTATTAGGAATTGGACGTCTACGTAATATTATACAATGGTTAAAATAACTTAAATAAAAGGGCCTCGTTAAGTAATTAACTGTCACGTGATTTCCCTCCTTTCTACGACCTGCTACATAACCACTTGGACGTACAGTAGATACCATTTCTGAGAAATTTTACCTTTTCGGATGGGGCAGAAGTGAAGATTGAATTTACAGTACGTAAGGTACTCTTTTATAGAGTAGGTACAGAATTATTTCAACATATCCATATCCATATTATGATACTTTTCAATTTAACTTCAATCTCTATATCGGACGCTAATGTGCTGTAGACAGTATAATATACACTGCATAATGGATACGTCCGAATGGATAGTTCAATTCGTGAGTAAAAATACTTATTGTCAATACAACTGTATTTTGATTAAACAAAAACCAAATGAAAATTATCAAACTGAAAATCGCGAAATATCCTAGTTTACCTCCTATATCTAGAAAAGTGATTTGTTTGTATTTTACACCAGTATCATCGAACTTCAGTCGTGGAAGGGGATAGCAAACGGTGTTTCCGGTTCTCAACCGTTGATCCAAAGTTATAGCCAGGTTAATATTAGAAATGTTAGTACAAATAAAATGATGTGCCTGTATAACATTTCGAACAACGTCAAAGTAAAATCCAGGCTATCCAATACTAAGAAAGTACACGGTAGGTATATGGCATAAATAATATGGGATAATTCTTATTATAAACTTTTGACAAATCCAGTTTCAAGAAATTATAATTTTTGGTGAAATGTTTCAAATATACTATTTAACAAAAATAGTGGTATCTTCTATTTTGAAGTTATTCAAATAAAATATTCTAGGTCTGGATTTGTTGAAACATTTATCGTATGCTTTGTATCAGGACAAAGCATGTTGAATGCAATATTGAATTGTATAATATCTAATCTTACGTGAACTAATCTTCAGCCAAAAAAGAAGAAAGTAAACATAGTACATAAAGGCGTTGAAGAAATAGCCACAAAGTGAAAGAATTATATATATAGTCTTTAAAGCTGTTAGTTTTCAGATAATGAAAGACAGTTTCGTTTCATTAAGTAGCAGAATTCGTTTATGAAACCAAAGTACTCATGCAGTTTGTTCTGCATACTCTAATATTTTCACTTCATCTCTCTCAAGTGGTTCTCAGAACACTTGCCGGTGTTATTGCAAATTATCTGTAACAAAACTTGAAATTTGATTCTCAGCATCGAGGTAATATACCGCCAATTATATAAAATAGGTAGTGTTTAATGAATACTAAGAGTTGTGAAGCTACTTAAGCTCATTATAATTTTCCGAGCCGATAAGGTAATTCCAAGTAAACAGGGTCCAATTACACTGGAGCCTTATAAGTTAGTAGGGGGTGGGGAGTGAATGAACGAAGGTGAGGTATTCGTGTACAGTTGTCTCTCTACTCCCTTCGTTCTGAACATTACTGAGCGATAGCATCACTGTTACTCTAATCTAATTCAATGATTTTTTCCTGGATCACCAATTTGTTTGGACGAAATTTCTACATAGAAGATTAAGACAGATCTTACAAGCGATCTCCAATTACTAACAGTGTGGTTATCAAAATTGTGTGTCCATTTTATCTCGAAGTAAAATCTCTCTCGCATTTTTTTTGTTTCATCACGGTCAAAAGAGTTTATCTCTTCGGTATTAATGTTTCTAGCCGGTCATGGCCTTTATGACAGTTTCTGTTTCGTAATATTTATAAACAATAATATAATTAAAGCGGTGAATATTTCATGACTCCTAAAAGATTTTTTTTTCTAGAAGGCTAGGTATTTTCTCTAGGCCACAAATGAAACTGCAACGCGGTCATAATTGTGTACTTAATGCTTTGACGAACATTGATCGGAAATTTAGGGGAGAGTAGGGTAGTATCGGACATCGGGTAGTATCGGACATTCGTTTCTTTCATCTACCACCATATGATAGTACCTGAATGACATGGTTACGTTTCTCTATGCAACATCACAGAAACGTAACCATGTCAATCAGGTACTATCATCGTGTGGTAGATGAAAGAAACCCACTGTCCGATATTACCCGATGTCCGATACTGCCCGACTCTCCCCTACTTTCCGTTATTTAAATGAGATTCCGTGAAACACACCTTTTTCCTCTTTATTTCGTTGTTATAACCTACTTTAACATCTTACTACATATGCATTTTTTTTGGTGCATTCAAAACAGCGTCGTTGTATTGCATAAACCTTGCATTTGACTAATGGAGTGATTTATTTAAGAATATAGTTGTGAATTTTACTACCAGCATTTCGATTGTCTTTTATTTGACACGTCTCGGTATGGCCCGGTGACTAGTGGCCAGCTAGTAACGTCGACTATAGACATTGCTCTACCGTGCGTATTATCCGGTTGTTCCTATTCATTGTTATGTCCAATGGATTATAAATCTGAAATAAAAGAAAATTCAACATCATATTTTACTTAAACTGCATTTGTACTTAAACGCGCTTCTTTGAGTTTTGATCTTAAGTATTTCAAATGATAAGAAATATAATCGGAAATGCTCAATGGTAGCATTCAAATCCTATAGGAATCTCTGCTCAATTATCTGTGATTAAACGCAAACATGCTGTGCTTACGATCGATGAAGACTTGGCTTAATTTTCCTTCAGAATTTATGAGGTACGTCACATGGATATATCTCCCCTGCTTCGGTGGGGAGTGGCTGTGCACAGCGATGCTTGGAGTGATCATTAACGTCCTGCATGGCTGGATGGAGAGCTGAAATTAATTACACATTTCTACTCAAACAAAAAACCTCGGGCAGGATTGTACTATGCGCTGTGTATTGCAAAAATCTAATTCCTTCTCCCATTACATAGATTTTTTTTTCAGAAATACTAGAATTTTACATAAAAAATACTTTTGTCATAATGTATGGGTCTCAGTACTAGAAAAGGTCAAATAGATGAAAGAATAGTCATATACTTCGTGTATTCGGAATTTATTTCCAAACCTATCTCATTACTTGCTTCATGTAAAATTTCCGTATTTTCCCTTATCCTTTGTGGATTTTCTCCCAACATATTCACGTCATCCGCATAGACAAGCAGATGATGTAACCCACTCAATTGCAGACCTTCTCTGTTATCCTGCACCCTTCTAATAGCATATTCTAGAGCAGAACCAAAATTATGTAATTTTCATCATATTTTTACAGGTAATTATTGGCTATTTTAATATTCTGAATAGTGTTTTATCAAGTGCAATTTAAGTATATTAAGCATGAAAAGTTTTATTATTATATATTACGATGTACCGAAGTACATATGACATTTCAGTGCAGAATTTCTGCGTCATCATAGGATGATGGAAGAGTGGAACAAAGAAAAATTCTCTCCGGCACCGGGATTTGAACCCGGGTTTTCAGCTCTACGTGCTGACGCTCTATCCACTAAGCCACATCGGATTTCCATACCGATGTCGGATTGAATCCTCTCAGTTTAAGTTCCACCTCTTGGGTTCCCTCTAGTGGCCTACCTTCATGCACTGCTTCATAGATGTATGACAGTGGCACAATGTCCACACATGTGCAGAGGTGCACTCGTTATGAGTGACTAAGTGGCCGGGATCCGACGGAATAAGCGCCATCTTAAATCACAAAGTGATTATTTTTCGCATATCATATATTACGATGTACCGAATTGCATATGATATTTCAGTGCAGAATTTCTGCGTCATCATATGATGATGGAAGAGTGGAACAGAGAAAAATTCTCACCGGCACCGGGATTTGAACCCGGGTTTTCAGCTCTAAGTGCTGACACTCTACCCACTAAGCCACACCGGATTCCCTTCCCGATGTCGGATCGAATCCTCTCAGTTTAAGTTCCACCTCTTGGATTCCCTCTAGTGGCCTACCCTCATGCACTGCGTCATAGATGTATGACAGTGGCACAATGTCCATACATGTGCAGAGGTGCACTCGTTATGAGTGACTAAGTGGCCGGAATCCGACGGAATAAGCGACGGTGCCGGAGAGAATTTTTCTCTGTTCCACCCATCCATCATCATATGAAAAGTTCTGTTCATATAGCTCTTATAATAGCTGAGATATAAAAATTTGTACCGTCATTTCCCATAACTATTGTCCTGGAACAGAATTATGGTCCACGATACAACCATTCAAATTTTGTACTCCATAACGTAGAACCTCGTTTATCTGTATTTTTTCTGTATTGTAGTTTGAAGTCAAATCACTGTAGCTATCTACGAACGGTCTATGTTACTTCTACAGTGTTCTTTGAATGGTTGTATCGTGGACCATAGTTGTGTTCCAGGACCATAGTTATGGGGAATGACGCTATTTCACTAAATTTTTGCGGCCAATTGTGTACCTCGCCCATTAAATGCTAATGCTTCTTAATGAATATGTAAGAAACATATAAAGTTAATCATGGATTATAAAAATGTTAAAAGAGTGTATCCAACAATGAAGAAGCTCATTCTCGAAGAAAGTGCTGATTATTATGTTTTTAATCGACTTAAAGGCACATACTATTCAAATCGATCGGACGTTTCACTTTTCCTGGAAGATAGTTGTCAGAAGAATAATACTCTGGTTTCTTGGAATAAAATTTCGGTTTTATTATTATTATTGTTATTATTATTATTATTATTATTATTATTATTATTATTATTATTATTACCAAAGTCTGAAGATTACCTGCAACGCTCCTTTGGCCATCTTAATAGAGAAAATACAGAATATGACAAGGACATATCCCTTGAAAATAAAACGACTGTTCGTACGCTAGACTACCTCATACTGCTTCCATGTGGTGAGGATAAGACGTTTATGAATAACATATTATGCTATTCTGCCGCCATTCCATATGCCGGCCTATTATTGGTTTCGTGTGGCGGGAATCACAACGTTCTCGTCCGCTACAAGTGAGAGTGATTTCCCAGAGGGTAAGGAAAAAAACAAATTTATCAAAATCTTTGGCACTATAACAGTAATGAAATAATACGTAGTTCAGACAAATGCAAGCTTAAATATTTACAAAGCACAAGCCAGACTAATCCTTTCATACTGAAGTGAAGCACGGAGTATTAGCAAAGGAGATGAAATAACAATCTATATAGTCAATAGAATGGGAAAGAAAAAGAGATCCTTCGATACTATCGTGGACGAAGACAATGTATTAGGCATAGAGTCAATAGATGGATTAAAACCGTAATGGGCTACTTTGCCTAACGTCTGCTTGGAGAATGATATTCATTCCTTCATAATGTTCTGTCCAAAGGCAGGTCTTTCACTGCAAACGCAGCATTCTCCAGTCTTTCCTATTTTCTGCCTTCCTCTTAGTATTCGCATAGGCCTATGATCCATATATCTTAATGCCGTCTATCATCTGATATCTTCTTCTGCCACGAACTTTTCTCCCGTTCACCATTTCTTCCAGTGCATCCTGCAGTAGGCAGTTTCTTCTCAGCCAGTGACCCAGCTAATTACTTTGAGAATTATATAATTGAGCCGTTCAGAGCAGAAGTGGTATAAGTAAAAAATGGGTAATGAGGTGTAAAGTAAACATTCTGTAAAATACAGCGCAAAGTAGCAATTAATATCCATTTGATTTAAACTATTAGTAGTCAGTGGATAGCAAGAAGGACATATTAATTGCTACTTTGCGCTGTATTTTACAGAATTTTTACTTTAAACCTCATTACCCAATTTTGACTTACACCACTTTTGCTCTGAACGGCTCAATTATTTCTATAACCATTATTATTATTATTATTATTATTATTATTATTATTATTATTATTATTATTATTATTATTATAGTCAATGTGGCATCACTTTAGAAACTCTGCAATTTAAATTAGTACAATATATTCTCGCAGAATGCTAATACTCATTATTCAGGAAGTTTTAGTGCTAAATCATTGCAGATATAGGCCTAAGGTGGACTAATATTTGCTATGTGCCGTCCTTGTCTGCTGTATAATATAGCCTTACCACACACGATCACTAAGTACCAAGATTTCCTCAATAAACAACAGATAGAATTTCTGCTGTGGAACAACTCACCTCCCCTGCTGCCCACGCTAGCTCAAGGGCCTTCAGGCTATTTCTCATTAGATATCAAAAGGTCTGGACAAAAGCTCTTCATATCAGTAATGAAAGAAGGTAATACAATACAATACTTCAAGGTTCCGCGAGCAAATATCGCCCTAGGCGGTGTTACGAACTTTCTCTAACATAATCTACAAACAATTCCTTTTATATACACGTACTAGCCGTACCCTTGCGCTCCGCTGCACCTGTTAGAAATAAATATAAAGTAATTACATAATTAAAATAGGACGTTTGATCCAGGGAACAACTTTTACAACAGCGCAAGATAATCTGCTTCGCTCATTACCCATTTTTTTTGCATTGCATTTATTGCATATATATTTTATGTATTTTAACACGATTCAATTGAGCATAGTTAAAATTTGAATTATAAAATAATGGATTGCTAAGCTAACGTACTATTACTGCATACTAAATCAATACACTCTCGTTGTTCGTTAATTCTCTGAGATTAAAATGAGTGTACATAAATATTATTTTAAGAAATACAGAAAACGAATGTACAAAATAGCCTATCAAATTTTCTGTGCATAAGAAGCTATTTTACCTGTCCTCGATTTACTCAGACGTTACTGTAATAACATTATAGCATTATGTCCATCTACAGAAACTACACTTTCCAATGGTGAAATAATAATTAATTATACAAATCGGTTAATTTAGCTTCTGATATTACTTCATACAAACACAAACATTCTCCGTAGGCTATGTTTAATAGATTTCAATTATTGATGTCCAAGGTCCCTGTTTCGATTGTTGTTGTCCAAGGCCCCTTATAGACGAAGTCATTTGTTCTTAATTAATTGCACCGTCTTAGATGGCGTTATTTTAATTTTAAAACTCTTTTATCTTATTAAATATCAGTCCTATCAAAATTTTGTAAAGAATAAAACTTATCGGAAATCATTTTTAAAGAAACGTTTGTTATGTAACATTTTTCACAAGAATCAATAATAAGCGAGATATTTCGATTTATTTAATTCAGGCCCCCTTATAACCCCCGTTTTAAATAAAGTATTTTGAATGCCATATAGCCTAAAATCTAAGTTACAACGAACGTAATTTATATTCCAATTTTCATATAAATCGGTTCAGTAATTATCGCGTGAAAAGGTAACAAACATACAGACATACAAACAAAAATTAAAAAAATGCGATTTTCGGTTTCAGGGTTTAATTATATATGTTAGGACCAATTATTTTTGGAAAATCGAAACTTACCAGAAAAATTTCGGCTACAGATTTATTATTAGTATAGATTCTATTCACATACGCGTATTTTATTTATTTTAGTAGGTTATTTTACGACGCTTTATCAACATCTTAGGTTATTTAGCGTCTGAATGAGATGAAGGTAATAATGCAGGTGAAATGAGTTATCCAGCACCGAAAGTTACCCAGCATTTGCTCATATTGGGTTGAGGAAAAACCCCGAAAAAACCTCAACCAGGTAACTTGCCCCGACGGGAATCGAACCCGGCCACCTGGTTTCGCGGCCAAACGCCCTGACCGTTACTCCACAGGTGTGGACACATACGCGTATTTTACGATATAGTTTGAGAAATGGTTTAAAATTTATCTTGAAAGCAATGAAGTGTTTAGAATATCATGGTAATTAAAAATATTAACATTCGTGTAATCACCATGCTGGCTCACTGCTAGTGGGTTGAGCCTATAATCCAGAGGGACGGGGTTCAAATTCCGGTCGATTTATTCTGAATTTATAACTTGTGTTGGGCAAGTTAGTGATCCAGGCAATATAGAGGTTTTCTCTGGGTACTTCAATTATGTGGTTATGTGGTATGGGAACTCGTACTCAGTACCCATTGTTTTTACTGTGGAGAGTGCTAAGAATTCTGTATTCAGTGCGGTCTGATACACTTAATATTCATACACGTTCTTACAATTAGGTCACGACTAAATTAATCGATTCTGTAAAAGTCTGTCGTGTTTTGGGCACACTTCTTTCTGTTGGAATATTTTGCCATATATAGCACACCTATTTTCTTCAACATTGACCGTAATACAACTTTCCCAACACAAAACTTAATTTCAGGTCATAAGCAAAGAGTAGTAATTACTTTATTCTCCGAATAACCTGTTACAATAGCGCTTGCTTTCTTCTACACTGTCGTGTGCCGATATACTTCACGGGCTCTGGGTTGGCACTATTCCTTTCCCTCTAGCTAAAACATCAGTGAACGCAGAATTAAATTTTAATTACGCAATATTGGTGGAATGACGCAAATAAGTTACGTCCTAAAATTTGAGTAATTGATACAATATTATTAATTTGATATTTATCTGTGTATAGTGGGTTAGAGAGAAAAATATTGTTTGTTATGTTGGAATACACATGGAACTAAAGCGAAAATTTGCCGATATTGTGAAATTTTCTTGAAAATAACGTTGTCTGAAGGCATTTTCCTACTATACGTAGGCTAATAGAATGGTCTAGGATTATACGAATAAACTAACTTGAATGCATCTACTGCACTTTGGCGCAACATTAATTATATACATTATTTAATGTACCGAAGTACATATATTATGATGTTTCCATGCAGATATTCTGCGTCATCATACGATGAAAGAGTAATGGAACGGAGAAAAATTCTCTCCGGCACCGGGATTTGAACCCGGGGTTTTCAGCTCTACGTGCTGATGCTTTATCCACTAAGCCACACCGGAATCCCATTCCCGTGTCGGATCGAATCGTCTCAGTTTAAGTTCCACCTCCTGGGTTATCAGTCAGTCACTCAGTCACTAATAACGAGTGCACCTCCGCACATATGTGGACATTAGTCCTACGTTCATAGATATCTATGACGTAGTGCAGAGGACAGGCCACTAGAGGGAACCCAAGAGGTGGAACTTAAACTGAGACGATTCGATCCGACACCGGGATGGGAATCCGGCGTGGCTTAGTGGATAAAGCATCAGCACGTAGAGCTGAAAACCTGGGTTCAAATCCCGGTGCCGGAGAGAATTTTTCTCCGTTCCACTGTTCTTTCATCGCAACATGAATTGCCGGAGTAGCTCAAATTTCTTAATGGGGTTTGCAACAACAACAGTCCTTGTAATAAACTCTTTCAGATTACTTATAGGCTAAAATTACTTTTAATCAAACTTTAAGGCCATAGAGATAGAGGTCGATCTCTCTCCAGATGGCATGATCAATTTCAGTCACCTTAAAGTCGAAACAGAAACGATGGTCTAAACCTTGAAGTAGAAGAAGAATAACAAACATATACATATGCATTTAGATTTTAAACCTATAGCACAATGTTAAGTGGATAGTCTTATTTGAAAGGAAAATAAAGGCTAATATGGAATTTGGCGTTTACTGAGAGTGCATTCTCGAACGTTGCTTTCTCGTTGCTATTAGTCTTGGTCTCAAGCTATTGTCTCAAGAAATTATCATCATAATGTGCCTATCAAATAATAGGCTTAGTGGCCTGTTACGGTCTCCCTCCATCTTGGAAATAGTAGACCAATAGATCTTCTTCCCCTGGGGATGAACCGCAGCATCTGTTTTGTAATTCTGGAACGTTGCGTTCTACTAACTTGCTCTAACCAATTTTGTATATAGTCAAGGAAATATTCAGCTATAGGGACTATTTTGAGTTAACTATTGTTTTATTTCTTTTGTAATCTAAAATGCTGTAACTAGCAGTACTAAAAAATCTCATTACAGCCGATATTGTGCGTCTTTCACTCATGAGTTAATCAGTCGAAATTATCTGGACTCTGTATTTAAGTACGAAAGAAGTGCTGTTATTAGTTATAACGTGACTTCTTTTACAGTCGCTAGATGGCAGCATAGTGAAATTGCTAAAAGTGCATTAGGCTAATCAATCTGTTATGATCAGGGATATAACTTAGCTACTCACAATCTTCAAGCGGTACACTTGGTATAATAGATCCTGTAGCTTGTCAATTGTACAATTTTTACAGGATCCATGGCATAACGAGTTCATAAAACGGTATCGCCAGCAGAAGGACCCCAACCACAACGTCCTGCTGAAGACGGGCAAGCACGCGGTGTTCGGGTACAAGCTGGAAGGTACGGTGAATTACTTCCTGGAGACGGAGAAGGTGGATCCTGAGGATTGGCGCTACTTGAGGGTCATGAGAGAGTGCATGAGCCGATATCACATCGCTTTGGGCCTGATCAAGAATTCGCCCTACACATCCGCGTTCAACGAAGGACTCACACGTCTACAGAAGGCAGGAATCATTGAACAGTGGCAAAGGGACGTTATCTTTAGAAAAGGGCATAGAACATCTTCAACTGTTTTTCATGATGGTCCAAAATTTAATGGTGGAGATGCACCCGAAAAGTTGACACTAGCAAATCTCAGAGGAGCGTTTTTTGTGTTACTACTAGGAATAGATATGTCCGTGTTAGTATTCATCTTGGAAAATATGATATATAGATTACGTTCTACTAAGATATGTGAATTGACGAAATGAAATCATTTCCAGAGCTCAAAGAAATATCTTGATATAATAAGAAAACTACAGCTATTTATCATTTCTTCAACAATTTTGTTGAGCTTGTTGATCCACGCGATAAGGATGCTTCTAATACGAATATTAATATTTTAATACTTAGGCTATAATTTTTCTATTGTGCTCTGTACTTTGTATTTCCAATGGTACTCTTACACAGCGTCGAGTAAACGCTCTATTTTAATTCATTAGTTTAATTAATTCCTCTTGAAATGTCAATAAGTACAGGTACGTAAAGAAAAGTTTAAGGACCTATATAAAATTAAATTCGAAAAATCCGTAAAGCGCAAAATCAAAACACAACAGCTACATAAATCCTAAACTTGAGTAGCCTCCTTGGCTGGCAATTTAAGTAAACCTGTTTAACACACCTCCCCAATGATCTTTTACGTGTCATTAGCTAGATAGCCTATGTGGACCAAATAACATTCTAAATTCCGCCTTCTTTATCATAGAAAATTTACTTCATTTAGGAATCTTTGAAAATTATTCAATCTACTTCTATCTTCGAAGTAACGAAGCCTACACTAGATGAAGTATTTAAAAATGGTTAAATCTACGTAACTTATAAAGTAATCATAAAATAAAGTAGGATAGAGTAGCATAAATCGCACCGCTTCCTAAATCGTACCATTGCTAGTTTAAAACAAATTACTATAGTAGTGTCGCATCTAGTGGTATTGTTACAATCTACCATATGAACTTCCACCATGTCACTTGATTTCTGCCACTTCTTTGTGTCAGCAGCGTGGTGATAGTGTATGTAATATAATCGCTCAGTTAGATGTATATTTAGCTAACACTTTGTAACTAAATAACGGATTTGTATGCAAAGCAATCCATAATCCTAAGATGTTATTCATTTAAAGAGGTATTAAAGAACATTTAACTTAGTAGGATTTTCGAACATGTGGTGATTATAGGCTAGAATGAAGGAAATAATAACTTATGACGTAGTTTCTCAATTCTGTAGGTGTCTAATTCGCACCGTTGCGATATGAGCAACTGTAGCAATTCTAACCGTACAAAAGAAGGCCCCAAAAATTTTAACTGAACTAGGAATGCATCAGATGGGTGCAATATCAAGTGATGAAAAGAGCGTTAATACAACAAGTGTGTGTTGTACAAGCGCACCAGGTATTTTGTGCCACCTGTGATAATTTTTAAACGTCAAACAGTGCATCCTTCATTATCAGCTGGTGCTCCTCCAGGATCGTTATTTGTGTGCTCTGAGTCAGGTTACATCAATAGTGAACTATTTGTCGAATAGCTCAAACATTTTATTTGCCACTCAAACCCACCATAGAAAAAAGTGCTCCTTCTGTATGTCCACCTATACGACCCATTCCAAAAATTTAGAAGCTAGATTATCTCGGGAAAATGGTATGCTCCTGTTTCAGCTTCCTCGTCATAATACTCATAGGCCCAGCCTTTAGATGTTTCTATCTTCAAATCATTTCAGACAGCTATATCATAGGTTAGTTTCTTAGGTGGCTTCGAGATAATCGTGGAGAAAAGGTGACGCAGTTTACAGTCTGAACTGCCTGGTGAAGCACATGGCAAATGTATTACAATAAAAAACGCATTCAGAAAGTTTAAATGTTACGTAATTTACGCTCAATTTTTTCAATTTCATTTGAACATGCGTTCCTCTTTTTCATTAATTTCAATAAATTGTAATTTGCATTTATTACCTTATTCATTCAAATACTCTTCAATATGTTCAATATTAAAAACTTTCCTTCATCCTGTTCCCTGCAGGTAAAGAGGTGCGATTTAAGAAACCGCAGCTGCTATTTAGGAAACTAGTTGCCTAAATAGCACCACTGACATGTGTTTCGAAAATGTCATTTTAATTAAAAAATATTAAATCAAATTCAAGAATTCTTTTTTACATCAAAGGTAAATGTTCTGGAAATGTGTCTCTGTAAAGGAATGCAGAAAATAAAAACTGTATTGTTCAATAAAAATTATAAATGCTTAAGTGATGCGATATAGGCAATCTTACCCTAAGTAAATAGGTTAGTTTCTTAGCGTTTTTCTCAATCCACGAGGCCATTTGTTTTCTCTTTAAATGTTTTTATGGTGCAACAGTCTCTGGTGGAAAAAATACCAAATGCACGAAGCGTAAAATATTTCTCTGTGTATTCATAGCATCTCTGATATATTGTACATGTTGCAGATGGCAGGTAAACGCAGGCTTAAATGTGAAAATAAAATATACAATAGGCCTATAAGTGATATAAAAGAGTCAATTGACTGTGCCTAAAATAAAAGAAAGCTGCCGCAGAGGAACCTCTACTTTTTCTTGGCAAGTTCGACGAGGATCAGGAATGGACCAAAGTAATAGTCAATTAGAATGACATTTACAGTCTCTCAAGTGAGTTAAAATAGGTAGACAACGAAACAGCATCATCTTCGGGATCCAAACAAAGAAGATCTCTGCTTTAAGAAAAGCCGAATGATAAGCCTAATGATTTTTGTGCGGATCTTGTTCCGAAAATTTCGAAAACGAAAAGCATGTTGAAAGTTGGATTCAATGAGTCAGTTGTGTTAAATGGTTTCATGATACATATCAATGTCTTTCGAAGCACAGAAAGAACTTTAATTGTTTGGGTTGTAGGTATGAATCAGACTCAGACCTATATAAAATTTAATTGTGTATGTCTAAATATTTTGAATTTAAGGACAATCATGAAAATACCCTTGTAATGTCACGAAATTATACCAACCCTTCGAGAGTGCTAGATTTTTTTATTGTATAGGCCTAAATTTGAGGTAAAAATGATGACATGTAACTTCCTGAAACTTAACAATGTACTACATTAAAAACACTCATTTTTTAATTTGAATCTTATTTTTGCACTAAAAATTTAATACCACGAAATTAGCCGAGTCTGTCCTACTTAAATCTTCGAAGCAATCACATTCCATGTAGTCTTTAAGAATGGTTAAATCTACTTGAATCTTCGAAATAATCATACTACACGGTTCTTTAAGAATAGTTAAATCTACTTGAATCTTCGAAGTAATCATACTCAACGGAATCTTTATAAATTGTTAAATCTACTTGACTCATAGAAGTAATCATACTCTATGGAATCTTTAAGAATAGTTAAATCTACTTGAATTTTCGAAGTAATCATACTCAACGGAATCTTTATGAATTGTTAAATCTACTTGACTCTGAAGTAATCATATTCTATGGAATCTTTAGAAAGCTTAAATGTACTTAAATCTTCGAAGTAATCATAGTCGATGGAATCTTTAAAAATAGTAAAACGTTATTGACTGTTCGAAGTAATCATACTCTATTTAATATTTAAAAATTGGTAGGCCTAGTAAAATATAATTGACATATTTGAATAATCCGACTATTTAAAAATGTTTAAAGAACTGAAATTATTTCACATATTAAATTAAGCTTGCATGAAACATCTTTATAAATTTTTAAACATAGCTAACTGATTTATTAAAGTAATAATACGTAATAGCATTATTTACGAAAGATAACGTGTTGATTATAGAAGCAATCTTACAAGGACGGAAATTTTACAAATGACTAGAAGATAACTTGGCTCACTAAAATAATGAATTCTACGTTAAGAAATTTTTATAAACTCTTAAATAGCTATATTAGACTGCTCAAAGCAATACATGTAAAGGAATTTTTATAATTTGTTGCATCTATTAGATTCATTGAAGTAACACTACTCGATGGACCCCTCTGTAAATAACAAGTAGCACTTTACTCAATGAATTAATTCCACGGTACATGAAGGAAAATTTACTATTATTCTTTAATCTACTAGACTCATTGAACTAATCCTACTCGACTGGATCTTTAAAAATGACTTATTCAACTTTTCTTATTTTTCCTTAAAATATTTACAAACATTTCAATCTACTAGCTCATGCAGTTTACAACCTTTATAAGTGACAGTCTACTTCAGTAAATATTTGCTAGTGATTAAATCTAACTGACCCACGTAATACTGTTTCGTGAATCCCTCACAACTGATTCAAGTATATTAGATTTTAACTGTTAATCATATATTCCCTTAGACATATTCAAGAGTCCCTCAGTGTTCCTTATTCATCTTTTTTTCTTTGTGCCTGGCTACAAAAACTGAGTTAACCTTTAAACCGTAGCCAGTTCCACATTTCGTATGTACTAGAAAAGGTCAAAGTAAACATCTCTCGAGCACTCACAGAATTAAATATGCTCTTGGAGATTTATAAAACTATGTAGTCAAGTAAGGATCATGAAAAATCTCTGTGTTCTGGGAATCTACAAGTGTTTTTATCTAGCTTATGTTTTGTTTAAATATTCAAAATGGAATTATATTTCACTGAATCGTGCACGCGTATTTGAATAAGTTCAATTTATACATTCCGTTAACAATGTATGTATGTATGTATGTATGTATGTATGTATGTATGTATGTATGTATGTATGTATGTATGTATGTATGTATGTATGTATGTATGTATGTATGTATGTATGTATGTATGTATGTATGTATGTATGTATTTTTTGAGCAGCATGTTCCATTACAAATGGAAAGTAATACTACATGCCTAGGTTTACCTTCAAGTACATAATCCATTTACATTATATATTATTATGTTGCCATTCTAGATTAAATATGGACTAGTGTATTCATCTACTATGTGTAACTGCCAAGATAATATTGGTCCTTCTAATCTAACTTATTTTCCTATTCCTAACCTATGAAGTACAAGAATCTATTTACATATTCTAGCATTAAAATATTTACAGTATTTACATATTTACTATCTCTTGATCAGCCTATTTTCAGATAAATTATACCAAATATTGTAGCTTATTTACAGAATGTAAGTAACCTTTTTTGACCCTTATCACTTAATTCTGACTTTTAACCTATCTTCCCAAATAACTTATCCTTATATACTAGCCAGCCTACTGTAGTTGTTCAAAGTCTATACTATTTGCAAACTTTATAAAATATTTTACATAACTTTTCACTAATTTTGTCTTGTCCACAGGCCACTTTCCACCACATTTATGTACAGACTGAAAGTTCTTCTTTCCTTTCCTAATTTCGTACAGTCATAAATGATATGAATGTATGTATGTATGTATTATGTAATGTATGTATGTATGTATGTATGTTTTTATTGAGAACATCAACTGCATGCCCTATTATAGTAATATTACATGCATTATACTAAATAATTTGCATGATTAATTACAATATTATGCTACAATTTGCTTTTTCATAATATGAAAGTTGAATTTATTCACTGAACTAAATTTAATCCTCTTATATGATTGAAACTTCCATATATACACGCCTGAAAATTTAAAATTACAATATTGTGTCATACTTTTTATAATAACTATTCCTGATGATTATCTTACATGTTTCCATAATATGAAAATAAAGTACATCTTATCTTATCATTTTTATCATATGTATGTAGGTATGTATGTATGTATGTATGTATTTATTCACACTGCAAATGGGTATACACCCGGTGGCAGTGGTAACTAATTACACTCAATAATGACAATTAATAATAAACATAACTAATAAAAATAATAATTAGTAATAATAATAATAATAATAATAATAATAATAATAATAATAATAATAATAAAAATAATAAGGAGCATCCTAAATTAAATGAAGCATGGTCACTTAAAATAGCATTTAAATTAAATCTACTGTAATTTGTATCTTAACCCTCAGTTCGAACTAAGACCCACGAGTGTGACAGGTTCATACCTGCTCAAGTACCTTCCGGCACTACACTTATTTCGCTGCCAACTCACCCACTGCACTGATTCTACCTGATTTCACTAACACTTCTAACCATTTCACTGTTCAAATACTTTGCACAGCCACTTCAATTACACAACAGACTTCATTGACACAACACACTTCACTGACACGACACACTTCCTCACTGTTAGAACACTTCAAATAACAAGATATCAATTACACCCTTTAAATAGTGTGTATAATATACTACCATCTATTAGTAAAGTCCTTAAGCCTATTTGTAAATACATTTTTGGTTATTGGTAAAACCTCTAGTAAGTCTGCAGGTAAAGCATTCCATTCCCTGATAGTGCGATTGAGAAAAGAAAACTTTCCAGTGTCCGTCCTCTGTCTTCTTTCCCTCAATTTAAATGAGTGGTCGTTCCTTGAAGAGTAATTTGGCTGTTGCAACCTATTTCTTATTTCTCTCCAGGTAGGCTCACCTCTGTATGTTTTGAACACTGCGCATAATCGAATTCGCGTTCTCCGGTCCGTGAGTGTGTCCCATTTTAATGGTGAATTATTACGACAACACTTGAGAGCCTGTTTTTGAATCTTTCCCAGTGTCTTAATATGTTCTAATCTGTAAGGATCCCAACATGCAGCACCATATTCCATTACTGGACGAACTAGTGATTATGAAGGCTGGAATTCATTTCAACTTTACAGAAGTCAAATAATATAACATCGCGCGCACGCACACGCACACGCAAACACACACACACACACACACACACCAGAATGACAATTCTCATGTTACGAAATAGCAACTTAAAAAGAGAAAAATCACCAGAGCCTCCACTACCGAAAATGTATTTTTTGGTAACGACCGCTAAATAGAAGTACAGTTGCAAGCTATTCCTCCTTGCTATTCCACAAGGATTACAACGTGACTTCTTTTGCAGTCGCTAGATGGCAGCATAGTGAAACTGATAAAAGTTGTCTTCGAAGTCCATTAGGCTAATCAATTTGTTATAAGCGATCAGGGATAAAATGTAATTTAGCGATTTGTATGGTATTTCCCTTTAGCGTTATATGTGGACGTCATTAACGATCTTCTGCATCTTATGACGGTCTTTTAACTATCTTCTTGTTGGTTTACAGTTGAGTGGAAATTGTTCTTTTATTCATATTGCAAATAACCTCTCATTTTGTTTTCCTGACTAATTTGTTGGCTTTAAAATGTAAAAATATAATACTTACTTGCTTACTGGCTTTTAAGGAACCCGGAGGTTCATTGCCGCCCTCACATAAGCCCGCCAGCGGTCCCTATCCTGAGCAAGATTAATCCAGTCTCTATCATCATATCCCACCTCCCTCAAATCCATTTTAATATTATCTTCCTATCTACGTCTCGGCCTCCCCAAAAGATCTTTTACCCTCTGGCCTCCCAACTAACACTCTATATGCATTTCTGGATTCGCCCATACATGCTACATGTCCTGCCTATCTCAAACGTCTGGAATTAATGTTCCTAATTATGTCAGGTGAAGGATACAATGCGTGCAGTTCTGCGTTGTGTAACTTTCTCCATTCTCCTGTAACTTCATCCCTTTTAGTCCCAAATATTTTCCTAAGCACCTTATTCTCAAAAACCCTCAATCACTGATCCTCTGTCAAAGTGAGACTCCAAGTTTCACAACCATTCAGAACAACAGTAATATAATTGTTTTATAAATTCTAACTTTCAGATTTTTTGACAGCAGACTAGATGACAAAAGCTTTTCAACCGAATAATAACAGGCATTTCCCATATTTATTCTGCGTTTAATTTCCTCCCGAGTGTCATTTATATTTGTTACTGTTGCTCCCAGGTATTTGAATTTTTCCACCTCTTCGAAGTATAAATTTCCAACTTTTATAGTTCCATTTCGTACAATATTCTGGTCACGAGACATAATCATATACTTAGTCTTCTCGGGATTTACTTCCAACCCTATCTCTTTACTTGCTTCAAGTAGAATTTCCGCGTTTTCCCTAATCATTTGTGGATTTTCTCCTAACATATTCACGTCATCCGCATAGACAAGAAGCTGATGTAACCCGTTCAACTCCAAACCCTCTGTGTTAGTAAAAAAACATAATAACGGTAAACCGGTTAAGCTGTTCTTCCTGATCGGTTAACTTTCTTCATGTTAAATTAATTTTAAAATAACCGGTTGATTTCGAATAACCTCCCATAGTACTCGCGGGTTTTTATTATAAAGAGAGGTACAACTGCACAGTGCACGTGTATGTGTACATTGTCGTCTTAAGGGCAAGATTATTCTTATCATATTAAGGTGATGCAGGGAATAATCTTCATTAAAGCATTTCGAAGAAGAAGCAAACTTCCTCAAATGTCATAATTACAGTAGACTAATATCGCATTTAATTCTACCGTAGGAGGAATTTTGAGCAAGTTGTTCCATCGACTTGCTCTCCGTGCCATAATGAATTCCGAAGGAGTGCTGCTTCATATTTCAAACAAAAACTAATTTAGATCGTGACGCTGATAGAACCTCCAAAGCAAGAAGTTCTCACTGGAGAATACAAACAGATTAAACTTGTTAAATGGAATCTGACTAAAGAAAGTCCTAGGAGGAAAAGCGTCAAGCTTTGAATGAAATTATACAATTAAACTTAATTATTATAACTAAGTACGGTGCCACTTTAAGTACACAGAAAATAAAATACATACGTGAGAGCTCTGAACCTCATTTTCTCTGATTGCAATGAACAAAATGTACAGAAATTAATACCAAAGGAATAACTTCATTACGCATTAAAATAGAGCTATATTTTACTATTTAAATGTCAAACGTTTATGCTCTTAACATTCGAGAATTCCGATCACTTCTTCTGTTAATACGGTGACACCAGCGTATAGGGAATTACAAGTACGGACACTTCGCGTCGGTACCTTTGATGTAACAGGACTGATTTCAATGACCTTCAAATCAGCTTGAGCGTGAGATTCTACTTTTTCACTAGAGTTGGCGCTGAACTCACACCAGCAGTAGACACAGCGGAATATAACAGACGTACAATTAACACATCTAGGTACTTTATGTACTCAAATAAAATAAATTGGATCAATGAAATAATAAATTCGTCATTATCTGTAATGTCTAGACTCTATAATGAGAGTTGCGACGTTGACCCCAACAACAATTAAAATATATAATGACTTGATAGCGCTGAAAATGGAAAAACAAAACTCCTATGAGAAGTAAAACCATACGGCTAAATATTGTATACAAATATTAAACGAATTAGATACATAATTTTATAATGTATTGTATTTTAATATAATTTATTACATATAAAATATAAAAATTATTATTACAGTTAGTTTATCACTGAGAAATAAGGAAAAGCTGTTAACTTGAATTTATTTGAAGCAAAGCGTTACTGAATTATGCAATAAGGTAGGCGATGTTTGGATTCTGTGTCTCAGCTCTTATAGTCAATTATTATCTTAGCGTATGCTCGATTAGGCCTACACTAACCTCTAGAGTTTGAAAGTGGAACTAAACGCCGGCGTACAGAGAAACAAAACAGGGGAATTTGCTCAGAGTTCATCCCTATTCGCTGGTGACACCTTTCATCTATGTCAAGCAAGCGATATTATTCTCTAGACAATGTTTTGGTGTCTCAACTTCGTTGCCTAATAATTACACTTGTGGTGGACAAGGTCGCAGTTGAAGTTTTTCTTGGGGGTTTCCCTTACCTATATTAGGCAACTACATCATCCGTCAACATCTCTTCATTTCGTCATCATTCCAAAGATTTTATTGAACGCCGGCTGGCGACGCATGGAGGGGCTGGCCTAGGGATATGTGGATTTGCTTAATAGGAACCTGGATAGGCAGCAACAGAGGGAACTTTAGTGTAGTCAGCCATTGGAGTAATGAATTTAAATGTAATTTGTAAAATCGTAAAAGAGAGGTGTAATGAAACTACGAGACAGAAATTATATAAAAATTATATAAAAGTCTCAACGAATTAAATAACTCTAAAGACATTAAAACGTCATGGGAACAAGAAGAATATGTAAGAATAAATAATAAGAAAGTGAGGATGGGCTTAGCTTGGTGGCGACTAGGAATATGGAAATTTAAAAACAGGAGGGGTACCATAGATAAGGATATCTGCCCCCTTTGCGGCATGGGAGAAGACGCGTTCCATATATTATTAGAATGTCAAGTAACAGACAAGAAAAGGAAAAAGTGGAAAAATAATAAATTTTTTAATATGAATAGTTATGTAGGATATAAGAAAATATGTACAAGAACAATGGAAGGAGGGCTGCCGAACATTGAAATCTTTCAAATCCAAGTTAGAAAATTATCTTATGACGAGTTGCCAAACTAACTTACTATGATGACAAGTGTTGTATTGCATGTTTCACGTATTCACATTTTTTTTTATGTTCTAGTGATATTTAACTTATTTTATATTTTTGTTTTCATATTTTCCGATAACGGTATATCTCTAATGTGATAAGTTGAGCTATATATAAACATAATTTTCCTTACTGTGTATACTTAAAAATATTGCATTCATTGTATGCTTTGTACTGCACTATTGTATTACTACTATTAGTATTATTATTACTATTAGGCCTGTTATTATTATTTTATTTATTATTATTATTATTAATATTATTATCATTATTATTATCATTCCTATTCTTATTTATTATTATTATTATTATTATTATTATCAATAATTGTCTTATTTTTTATACTTTGTAGGCCTCATTTATTTTTGACCTGCTGTTCACATTTTATTATGCTTTTTCTTTCTTTCTGTATGTTATATATTATGTCTGATTTCTTCTTACTTGTTGTTTACATTTTATTATTATTATCTTATTCAGTTTTGTGTGTACTTTGTAAATTTGTAGTGTTTCTATAACGCAGTTTTTACTCCTGGTTGAGTGTTAGAGAAGGCCGTATGGCCTTAACTCTGCCAGGTTAAATAAATCATTATTATTATTATTATTATTATTATTATTATTATTATTATTATTGTACCCATTTTAAGAAGGGTGACAAGACTAACTGTGGTAACTTTCGAGGAATATCAATTTTGTTGACGTCGTACAAAATGTTGTCCAATATTCTTTTGAGAAGATTAACTCCGTACGTAGATGAAATTATTGGGGATCATCAGTGCGGTTTTAGGCGGTAATAGATCGACTATTGATCAGATTTTTTTGTATTCGACAGATATTGGAGAAAAATGGGAGTTATTCATAGATTTCAAAACGGCATATGATTCGGTTAAGAGAGAAGTTTTATAAAATATATATATATATATATATATATATATATATATATATATAATTTTAACTGGTAACGGAAATTACGGGCAAACGGCTGGACGAATTTTAATAAATGACCCCTCATTTTGAAGCTTGGAACCCAAAATTTTTCGGAAAATTAGTAGTCTTCAGTGAAATATCAATTTTTAAACATAATTTTCCTATTTTCCAAAATCCATCTGTCGTCATTTTTGAGAACTAGCTAATAGCATTCACGGCCGACTTGATATACCCTTTGCTTTTTTGTAAAGGAGAAGCGAAGCGAGCATCAAGTCGGCCGTGTTGCATTTCAGAATAAAACAAAACACATACTACAGTAAACAATATTACACGAAGGCCATGACCTGCAAAAATGCTGACATATTTGGAGCTCAAATTAAATTGGTTATTAAAAACTTAACTTACTAAAAATAATTTACAGGTTCGATTCTGTGGTGTGTAATTTTCTGGGTACAGCTGTGTATTGATATTAAAAACTACAAAAGTTGAGGTGGTTTGATGACATTATTACCATTAGAAATGAAATATTATTGTAGTTAATGCCATGATGCGACTATTTTTAATTAAATACACATATTAATGCTATATTGATGATATGAAAGTGAAACGTTTTGGGGTTATGTAAGTAGATGTAGAGAACAACTTAAATTAGATTTTGATTTCTATATTTTACTGAGTGGCGGCTATATAGTATATGTTACTGAAAGGAATAAAACTTACGTAAGATAATAATATTATTAAAAATAAAATATTTTTATAATTATTAATCAAGTGGTGTTGGGTCTTTTTCATATATTTAATGGCGGTGTAGTGTAGATATTTATATGCGTGGTTCTGTATTGGCTCGAGAGAGAGTATCTTTCATTGTCATAGAAGCAAATAACTTTCCGAATGTCTGGTATTCTTCATTGAAAATAAATCTGAAAAATGTTCATTTGAACGTCTAATGAACTTAGTTTGCAGCATTTGTTGCACAAGCCACTAGTTCTTATTGAATTTGGTATTCCCAAGAAACTAGTTCGACTGATTAAAATGTGTCTCACTGATACGTACAGCAGATTCCGTATAGGCCAGTGTCTATCTGATGCTTTTCCAAGTCACTGCGGGCTAAAGCAAGGAGATGCACTATCACCTTTACTTTTTAACTTTGCTCTAGAATATGCCATTAGGAAAGTTCAGAATAACAGAGAGGGTTTGGAATTGAACGGGTTACATCTGCTTCTTGTCTATGCGGATGACGTGAATATGTTAGGAGAAAATCCACAAACGATTAGGGAAAACACGGAAATTTTACTTGAAGCAAGTAAAGAGATAGGTTTGAAAGTAAATCCCGAGAAGACAAAGTATATGATTATGTCTCGTGACCAGAATATTGTACGAAGTGGAAACATAAAAATTGGAGATTTATCTTTCGAAGAGGTGGAAAAATTCAAATATCTTGGAGAAACAGTAACAAATATAAATTACACTCAGGAGGAAGTTAAACGCAGAATAAATATGGGAAATGCCTGTTATTATTCGGTTGAGAAGCTTTTGTCGTCTATTCTGCTGTCAAAAAATCTGAAAGTTAGAATTTATAAAACATTTATATTACCGGTTGTTCTGTATGGTTGTGAAACTTGGACTCTCACTTTGACAGAGGAACAGAGATTGAGGGTTTTTAAGAATAAGGTGCTTAGGAAAATATTTGGGACTAAAAGTAATGAAGTTACAGGAGAATGGAGAAAGTTATACAACGCAGAACTGCACGCATTGTATTCTTCACCTGACATAATTAGGAACATTAAATCCAGACGTTTGAGACAGACAGGGCATGTAGCACGTAGCCTATGAGCGAACCTAGAAATGCATATAGGGTGTTAGTTGGGAGACTGGAAGAAAAAGACTTTTGGGGAGGCCGAGACGTAGATGGGAGGATAATATTAAAATGGATTTGAGGGAAGTGAGATAGCCTATGATAATAGAGACTGAATTAATCTTGCACAGGATAGGGACCGATGGTGGGCTTATGTGAAGGCGGCAATGAACCTGAGGGTTCCTTAAATGCCATTTGTAAGTATAGGAAAATATGTAATATTACTAATATAACAGAGTTAAATAAATTGGGCAAATTTTTAATGATAATGAAGATGAAATGGAAAGAGAAAGTTAAAAGTAGTGGTGTATTAAATTGATCTTGTAGTGTGTATGTGTGTGTTTTTTGTTTTGTTTTTGTTTATTATTTTATTTGTGAGACTTGGCATAGGTGATTAAAATTGTGAAGTAAGGCAGATCTGGGGTAATATATAATTGTAACAGGTCTGTCTTAAGAAATATGATAGATGAATAAATATATATCATAGTGTAGGCAGCCGGTGTGATTTGAGAATGTACTTAGCTTGAGGGTAGCGCGAAAGATCAAATAAGGTTGCAG
This sequence comes from Periplaneta americana, assembly GCA_025594305.2. Lineage (NCBI taxonomy): Eukaryota > Metazoa > Arthropoda > Insecta > Blattodea > Blattidae > Periplaneta > Periplaneta americana. The sequence continues at coordinate 43,649,625 of JAJSOF020000021.1, read as the reverse complement.
TGCTTAGTCGTAATGCCTCATACCTGAAATTCAATTCAAGATTCTGAAGGGTTCCAAAACACTGGATTTAAATTCCAGATAATAACTACCACACGTTCCTTAATAAAACGGGTGTCAGAGACAGAGTGCATTTTATGTTCACACTTTGTGCGCACGTTCTGCAGTTGCAACCGCCATATGAAGTCGCTGTTACTTCAGGAACGTGGTCGAAATAAGGTACGTACTCCTCTAACCATTTAGATTCGCCGCGTATTGCAGGATGAGACGACCTTCCATAGACATAGAGCAGCGTATGAGATCCGAGATGCTTTCCCTTGGGCGTTGTAACGAGGTATAGAGACGACGGGCTCACTGTATGTTCAGACATTTCAGACCAGGTCAGTGGCTTTCTTTATGGAGAGTGTGGGAATTCTTTATCTCGTCTGCAAAAATTACGCCGTAGGAGAACTATAAACGCTGCCGAATTTTGTGTTACTTACAGCAGTGTTCTCGAACGAAATCCGCGAGAGTTTCAGGTGGATGAGTAATCATTGCGTTTGCCGTTTATCATCAGAATCGCAGTCATATTACGGTAGCAGCATGGACAATAAATCCACAATAAACGCAAATTACGTTGCTAATAAAAGGAAGACGTGTCCTCGGTGACCTAGAAGCTGCAATACTTGGCATTCTATTTGTAGTTAGCAATTTCAAATCCACCCGAGAATAATGAATTGCTACAAGGCTCTATTCATTCATTTCATCGGTTTCTTGGTAAAAGTGACCAAGACCGAAATGCAAAATTGTTGGGAAAAGGCATTTAAAGGTTTGATGATCCATCCAAAGATAACTGTGCTTCTTTAGATGTTAGTAAATAGTTATTTTGAAGGTAAATGTGCTTTATTATTAGTTTTTAATATAAAATTATGTCAACTTTTTCATAATGCTTGGAAGCCTTCAATGTGACTTAGTCACTTTTACCAAGAAACCGACGATTTAGTGTTCTGCCCAAGGGCAGGTTTTTCACTCCAATCTTTCCTATTTTCTGTCTTCTTTTTCGGTTCCTCATATGATCCATACATCTTAATGTCGTCTATGATCTGATATCTTCTTCTACACCGAACTCTCTTCCCGTTCACCATTCCAGTGCATCTTCAGTAAGCAGTTTCTTCTCTGCCAGTGACACAACCAATTCCTTTTCCTCTTCCTGATCAGTTTCAGCATCATTCTTTCTTCACCCACTCTTTCCAACACATCTATATTTCTTATTCAGTCTGTCCACTTCACACGTTCCAATCTTCTCCATATCCACATTTCGAATGCTTCTATTCGCTTCTCGACACTTCGTCGTAATGTCCATGTTTCTGCACCATATAATGGCACACTCCATACAAAGCACTTCACTAGTCTCTTCCTTAGTTCTTTTTCCAGAGGTCCGCAAAAAAGGGTCCTTTTTCTATTAAAAGCTTTCTTGGCCATTGCTATCCTCCTTTTGAGTTCCTGGCAGCAGCTAATGTTACTGCTTATAGTACACCCCAAGTATTTGATGCTGTCTACTTGCTCTACTGCTTCATTTAGAATTCGCAAGTTTATCTTCTCTATTTTTCTTTCTATGACCATGCTCTTATTTACCTTTATCTTCATTCCATACTGCTCACAACTGTCATTTAGTTCCAGTAGCATATCCTTTAGTATCATTTCCTTTTCTGCTAACGACGCCATATCATCAGGAAATCTTATGCACTTTATTCTTCTTCCTCCTACTATCACTCCTCCCAGGTTCTGAAAACAGTTCTTTACTAAATCGTCAAAGTAGATGTTGAACAGGGTAAGTGATAAAGGACATCCTTGACGTACTCATCTCCCAATTTCACTTCCTTCTGACATTTCTTCTCCTATCCTGACTTTGACTCGTTGTTTCATATAAAGATTACTGAACAGTCTTCTCTCTTTCAAATCCACACCAATTTTCTTTAGGATCCCCATCAGTTTATTCCAATCCACTCTGTCAAAAGCCTTTTCTAGTTCCACAAATATTACATACACTTCTTTATTAAGGTTCCATATGGTACTTCAAATCCCTAGTATGCTTTCCATGAAATAGGAAATTATTGTCGTGTAAGTGAAAACCATGTCGCGATAGAGGACATATTAATTATTATGAAACTGAAAATAGAAAATTATTACACTAGACTTTTGCTAATCCGAAACCTCAGTAATCCGAACTTTCAATTATCCGGCCTCCTTCTAGTGTACTTCCTACCACTTCTACTGTAACGGCTTTCTGAGGAAATTTCCCCGGTGTCATGTGTTATACTGTATTACTTACCTATACTCTTATACACTCAGTCTTACTAATAAACCGTGTATAGTTTTTATACGAGACTTATGCAGAGTTTGGACAGGAAACGTTAGTAATAAACCATGCAAAAGCGTTGTATGTATAAGCAATGTGCAATTATACACGAGAATTGTTTCTCTGTACTTATACGCACGAAACCCCCTATTTAAACTTTGTACAAAAAGAAAAAGAAATGGTCGCCTCTCTAAAACAGCTGTTCATATCGATTATCATTTTATTATGATGGCTGCATTGTAGTCACAAAATAACAAAATAAATAGCACATAATAATTATAATATTGCTGTAGCTATACTTTTTGATCAAAATATACCGTGATATCGATCAGGTCCAGTTGTACTATCGATACTTAACGCCGCACATTAGCGCATACTATCGGATGCAATAAAGAATCTCAGTTATTCTGCTACATTCTGTAATTAAATAATGACGTAACTGTATAATACTTGCATTGTTATACACGACATAATATGTAGTGAATTATTAGTGAGGAATTTGCACATGACTTATGAATTAACTATTTATTCACTGAATATGACAGTTAAACGTCTTTACAAGACGTTTTATTAATAAGACCGTGTACTTCTCCAAACAACTCAGAAATTTTGGTGGAAAGCCTTTAACTTTAAAATAAACAAAATTATGAGGAAGTATGGGTATTAATAATCTGAGCTTTAATTAAATGTCACAACAATTGATATTAATTAGTAACTGCAGTAGCATAGGAGAGGCGGGATTACTTGTCCTTGGGCTATTCCATATAAAATCTAACAATATTTAAGAAAATTTGACCTCGCGTTAAAAAAAAAAAAGAAAGGTGCTTCTGTCATTGAAAGGCCTTCACTGGACAAGTCTAATGGTGGGTTAAAATATCCACAACTAGTTTTAATTCTCATTTTATAGAGCGTCAAATTTATCGTACTTTCGTAAAATTCTTAGCTTTGGAAGAACATTTCTCAGAGACATTTAGTGATAGGATTTTCAACGGCATCTCTTTTTAAAGCAGACTAAGAGAGTAATATAATTACTTTGGGGGGGATTTTTTAAAAATTCTTATTCGCTTGGCTAGGTAGATTGATTTTTATAATTTTTTTTCTTGACGAAATGGCTAAAAAGTAAAAGTACGATAATGTGGGTGACTTAATATAGAATGAAACACAGTTTACAGATCCAAAATTTTCTTTGGGTAACAGTGGAAAATAAAATAAAGAAAAGAATTCTCATCGTGGATTTCTTCGCCGCGTGGCTCCATCCCACAGCAAGCTGAGCGTGCGCTTAGTTGGCCAACACTAGCAGCTCGTAAGTTCCGTCATGAGAGTAGTTCGCGCATTCGAAATCAACTCGAAATGAAAGATGTATTTCTCTGAATACTAAAATAATTACATAATCACTACATTAACCTGTTACTGTTTACTGATGATTACGAATGGTATAATTCTTGCTTTTAAGACAATACGTAATCAGTAATCACTATCGTACCTTTATATAGCAGTTTTTTTAATTTGCTGCAACACAATAAAGGAAAACTCTCAAACATTGGAATTGAATAACCACTGTCACCTTGTAATAATACACAAAGAAGATTGGCTGGTGGGTCACGTATTCGTCTTATTCCTTGTTTTGTAAGAACAGACCAGCTGTATGACTTGAGGCTTTCCCGGCGTTTGATATAGAATAACTCTTCTCGGGTTCTCAGCCAGGTGAGTTGGAGATTAGCTTCCAAGCTTTCGACGGCTAGCTCTGCCATCTTCTTCAGGGACGAAAGCTTGGAAGCTAATCTCCAACTCACCTGGCTGAGAACCCGAGAAGAGTTATTCTATAACAGACCAGCTGTTTCAAGATCATTCAAGGCCAGCTGATAAGAATATTCTGGCTGCTCTCACATCTCCGCATGACGCTGCAGGTAGAGAGCGCGTATTTTTATAGCGAGATTTTAAATATTTATTCTAAAGCTTTTCATGTAAAATAGTTTTTTAAAAAAATTGTATAGTTTTTGTCTCAACAATAACTAATATTACAGTATTTATATCCCTACATTTTTGGTGGTAACAAGTTATAAATCACAAAAAACAATATATCCATAATTTCTACAAACAATAAAATATATGTGTTATACCTTATTAATGCACTTAAATGTGCACTACAAAATTAGCTATAGCTTAAGTTTTTATTTCGAAGCCATACATAGTAGTACGCGTTCAAAGTAAGAATAAAATACAAAATACGCTAAATTTAAGATATTTTATTTGAAAAACTACTGAGCTAAAGAAAGTAAAAATTTGCACATTTACCAGTTCCCACATACTAAACCTCTGTACGAATTTTCAGACAATTCTGACACGTCATGGTATTTCGTTGTCCGATTTCATATGAAGAGTTCGCGGGAAAAACTATGAATATCACAGTTTTCTTAAGGTTGATTTCATTATCTAATTCAATGGATCACTGCGAAATTTAATGTTGTTCTTATGAAAAATGGTAAAAAGGAGAATTATCACCACGAATACAGTAATCCTTTCCTTTATTTTCTATAGAAACAGCACTACATCTTGCAGTTATAGACTCAATTAGATCATTATCTAATCCTTAACAGAGATGTGACATTCATCGCTTTTCCCGCGGACTCTTCATATGGAATAGCCTCCTTGTGACGTCACGGGTTGTGAGGCACGCAGCACCGGCCAAATGTGAAACGTTCTAATTTCAGTTTAGAAGTGGAAGTGCAGTGGTTGTTGTATCCTATGACAGGAAATTTATTGAAGTATCAAACAACATTTTCTTATGCACTCTCTGAGTAATCCGGCACTCTCACTAATTTGTCATCCCTTTGTGCAAGGGATGCCGGATTAGCAAGAGTCTACTATATTAATGTCAACAGTACGACTCGGTGTATCACTACTAGAGCGCTGGGCTTATAAGCTAGGGATTAAGCCTTCAAGCCTTATCCTGAATTTATAATTTGCCTTGGGCAAGCTCGTGGTCAGGTAACACAGGGTTTTCTCCAGATAATCCGGTTATTTTTTGACATCCCAACAATTCTCCACCACCAATTTTCATTGAGCGTATTCGAATCTCACCGGTGAGCAATCCGATGGCATCACGGTGTTCCGAATTCCACCGATGACGTCATTGATGCTCCACCGGTGTCGCACCGATGCCATCAGCTTGCAGAGGTGGTGGCAATCTCCATCAGCCGCCATCAGTGAATCTGATTGGTTCTTGTATAGGGTGGGAATTAGCAGACGAATAACATCGTGCGCTGTTGTGTCATGGCGGTGTGTTCTGCTTTAGTTCTGCTGTATTGTTTGTAATGATCACAACGTAAAAACAATATGTTAATGGCTTATGAGCGAACATGTCAACGGACCAGTTATTACTAAGAAATAAGTTGTTTATGATCTCTTTTCTCTGAACGAGATGGCAGTACGGAAATTTCGCAAAATTTTGCTAGCGTAGCACAGATAACAATTTATACAGTCGCCATGACAGCCATCGATCCTTCCAGCAGTTTTGTTCCTATTCCGCTGCAGCGTGACGTCATTGTTGTCCACCGGTCCGGTGAGATTCGGAATACGCTGAGTGCTAGTGTAATGTGGGTCCCCCGCCTGTGGAGTACTCTGGATAGTCTCCGACGAACTAAGTGGTCTTATTCTCGGCACTAGCGACATCTATGAGCCACTCAGAGCATTTTGTAGAAAGAGACTTAGCATTCAGTAGAAGTCCATGTTTACTTTGCAATCTCTTTCTTCTCAATAACTCACTAACTTTGTAAACACTAGTTTGTAATTCGACTACTTCTTTATTTTGAAACAATTTTACATTAGAAGTGACACCAAAGATGAGACCTATTCATAACACAAGGAAAATGCTTTTTTTCCCCGGAAGGAGGAGCCTGGATAGCAGATTTGCGAGGGAGTTTGTCCGAGTCTGTCCCCAATATGTATTTTTGTGCTGTTGAGGCCTCATAGAAATGTTTACGCTGAACCCTCGCCCAAGATTGCCTGGGATCTTGACGCACACAACACCAAGTCTCATATCTGGAATTGAATGCAATGGTACATGTTACATGCTGAAGTCTTTTTTTCTCAAAATTCTTATTCTGGTTTTGTCTCAACCAATTACAAAAAGTTATGCAGTAAGTTCTATGATTTTCACTGAATTTGAAACTCAATCAGACTCAGAAAATGAACAAGTAGGTAAGGGGATAAAAATATGACTAAATTTCAAGCATAACCTTGTCTAACATTGTGTTTCCCTTATTAATTTTGATATAGGTAGTGTTATTTATTGAGAAATATGAAATAACAGAACTAAATAAAAATTCATTATTTCTTTTCATGTTAGAGTGGCTATAAGACCATACATTGCTATATCTGTTTTTCTTTCTTTCTTTTCCCTGTAATAGCTCGATGAGAGCTCTATAGTGTTCTGTTGACCCTCTATAGGACTTTAATTTGATTTGTATTATTTTCATCAGTGTTTGTATGTCGTTTCTTATATTTATATGTGCTGTCTGATAGGATGGAAGAGAAGGCCTTATGGCCTTAATCCTGTCAAATTAAATAAATAAAGAAATAAATATGATATTACCTATAAATAGAAAAAAAAACAATTCTCAAATAAATTTCATTTATAAAATATTTTGGTTCGCAATAGTGCATATGTCTCGTGACACTATCTGATGCAATTTTTTTTTTTCAGAGGGCACCAAAATGTATTATTACTGAATTGATTTTTCTAATACTGCAAAATAATGAAAGAAAGAAGTTTCGAGAAATTTTCTACGCAATATTTAATATTGGCTTCAAAATACCTCACATGATACATATGGCAAATGTGATAATTTTCAGAAACAGTTGAATGATGCTAGACAAACACAAAGACACGTGACAGAAATAAGAACAATAGAAACAGTCAGAAATCTTCATCGTGCACAGGATAAACTAGGTCAAACCATAATAAAATCTCTTTTTGAACTTGTTAAAAAAAGGATAAAATTCTTGTCATTGCAATGGACCTGACACAAACATTACCTGCCCCAAAGTTAATTATGAGTGCAGCTTTTTATTGCAGAAATGTTTGAACATACAACTTTGGGATACATGACTGTTCCAGAGGTCCACGTAGAAATGTGTTTCTCGAGAGTGAGATCCAGGCTAGAAGAGGAGCAGGGGATGTTGTTTAATAAAATATTTGAAGATAGCTGATCTCTAAGCTGAACATCTCATATAATAACTGATAACTGTAATTTAATGGATACAAAAAATGGACGATTGTAGCTCTAGAGAGAGCACTAGGGGTGGTATTCATAGACATTTCGCAGCACGCGCTACGAGCGTACTAAGCTAGCCCCGGCTATCCACTGGTTACTAGTACAGAATTCAAATCATATCCTATCGCTAACAATGGTTTTTGAATACGAAAAACGCTGATAATCCACTGAAAACCTGCGCTAAAAATGTCTATGAATACGGCACTAGAAGACTGCAGAAGATTTAAATCTGTTACCCATTGTTCCCCCCAAGTGGGTAATACCAGATTACCCTGCGGCCGTGAATAGAATATAGAAACATGTATGAACAAGCAGAGAAATTTATGATCCGAATGAGTGGGCTGATGTTAATCAAGTCGTCTGTCAAAGTAATTTCATTGTCACTATGATGCAAAGAGAAGATTTGAAGGATGTGGAAAGTTTGCAATTTGACATAATGAAAAGGACTGTATACAATAATAAACCTGTTCTTTTTCGGATGCCGTCAGCTTCAAGTTTGAAGAGAATAATCATAATAATTTTCAGCTCGCTCATTAAGTTTGTACATGCAAGAAAATAATGTTAATACTGAAGTACCCATCCGTAGAAAAGACATTATATAACTCCTTAAATACCATTGAATTTGCGTGGAAAATAGAAGAAGCCCTTGAAATACAGTATATAAAAGAAACTACAGGATGTACTGTCACTTATGGATAAATTCCAATAGCAAATCAGCATTTCTTTCAACATGGTGACAACAAGAATGATTTGGAAATTGATGTTGATTAAAAAGACTGATAAAGCATTTAGCAATACGTTTGTATTATCGCCGCGCTCTCATGGTTAACATTCGGCAGGTCTATGAGAGGCCTCGTGCATAACATTCGGTAGGTCTTTGAAATTTAATTGTATTGTTGTTTTCAATTTCTTGTGTCGCCGCTCCAATCACTCTCCTCAATTTAAATATTGCAACCAATAAGCTGCTTCCATTATTAAATGACACCTACTTGTCTAATCCACGTGGACTAAAACCTAGGTCGCAAAGTCTTGTGCTGAGGACGAACATTAAGGTATGTGATTAAAAATTATTATTAAAGAGTTATTATTAAGAGTTAAGAATGTCAACGTACTCGTATATGAAATTATAATAATAATAATAATAATAATAATAATAATAATAATAATAATAATAATAGTCCACACCTGTGGAGTAACGGCTAGCGCGTCTGGCAGCGAAACCAGGTGACCCGGGTTCGATTACCGGTCGGGGCAAGTTACCTGGTTGAGGTTTTTTCCGGGGTTTTCCTCAACCTAATATGAGTAAATGCTGGGTAACGTTCGGTGCTGGACCCCGGACTCATTTCACCGGCATTATCACCTTCATCTCATTCAGACGCTAAATAACATAAGATGTTGATAAAGCGTCGTAAAATAACTAATAACTAAAAATAATAATAATAATAATAATAATAATAATAATAATAATAATAATAATAATAATAGCCATTTAACAATATAACAAACTAGTGCTTATTCTTATCGATGAAGTAGACGTGACAACGTGACGCTTAGAGTGAAACCTACAGAGCAACAATCGATCGGAAAAATTATGTTTTAAAAGCATACCGCACGTTATTGTATGATGCCGACATGTTAAGCATCAGGCCGCGGCGATAATACTTCGGTCTTATGTTATGTGATTAAAATAAACTAACAAAACTCTAAAAAGATAATAAATTTAATATTTCTGGAGACAAAGTCATAAGCCGCCTCTAAAATTACCTACATGCTTGTAATATACTTTCATAATAATTAAATAGCGAAAATAATAAAACAATATTTGCTTATGTAAAATGCTTAAAAATATCAGAGAATATGCCTTAAAAACTCTGAACCACATAATTACACAATTCTGATTTTAGCATCACTCGAAAATTTTAAAATGTTTTCCTGTAAGATTATGATTTTGTGGTTTGTGACTGCCTCTGACGTAACGTTTCAAATGTTAAACACACAATGAATAATAGCGAGTATTGTGTTGTGTACGCCTAAGTGAAGAAAAACTGTTTTACAATACGATATGCAACTCTAAAAACGGTATATGTCACCGTTACGGATTTAACACTTTTATCAGCCTAATCAATCAGCAATAAAATATTGTATATTACATACGTTGGTCTTGTAGGTCGAGGTCTGTCTACCGGCTTATTAGAAGCTACTAGGTCTACTCTTGATTCAGACGGTAATTCACAGTCACAGAAATACACTGGTGGTGGTAATGGACAGCTACATTTATCTGCGGTTTGATTCAATGGTTTAGAATTGTACGATTTAAATTTGTCACACGATTGATAACAGGACTGCGACATATTCAACAATGATTTGTGTGATGCACAGCGGATACAGAAATACGAATAATTGCAGACAGTCGCTAGTAACTTTGTAAGTTGCGTTTTACGTTACACAACAAAAAGCTGTGGGTCCTTGTTGAAAAAGCGAAGGATAAAAATGTTTGTACTGAACCTCATAATTTGTCAAAACCTACACTATAGTTAAATACGTTTAAATTGTTTCAGAAATCGCAATAATCTAATGTCTTATGTTTGTAACAAAAGACACACGTAAACAAAGTAACTTACATAATTCACAGTTTAAAATTTCCCTATCACTTCGACATTAGCAATCCAAAATTATTAGTTATTGAAAGTGGACACACACAGTAATTTCTCATTATAGTAGATTAAGTTTGGCAAAAGTCTAATACATTCTCCCGGTTTCAAAATAAAAAAGTATTACAATTTTGTATTTATTATTATTATTATTATTATTATTATTATTATTATTATTATTATTATTATTATTATTATTATTATTATAATTACGTACTTTTCCTGAACAGGGATTACCTAGAAAACAAAGTATACTATTGACAAGAACAAAATTTGAATAGTATTTATATTACATGGGTAATTTTTCTACGAATATTAAGTAAACCAATGGAAGAAAGAGAAAAAATAATGGAACAGATGCATTATAGGACCCACCCCGAGTATTCCATAGTATCGATTATATATTGTATATTTTCGATTATTATATCAAGTATGCCATCTTAACAAAACTAAATACATAGTACTATAAACATGTATAATTTAATAAAACAAACAACAAAGAAATTAAGCTCATATTAGTCACATTTGTTATACAATATATTAAATTTTATTCAAAATAAAGTTAAAGAAACAAACCAAAAACTAAACTTAAAAGACACTAACATTAAACTTTCAAACAACACAACATTGGTATTAACAAAACAATAAAATTAAGTTCATATTAGTCATCTTTATAATAATAAATTATAAAATACTAATTCTACACCATTTATACTGCATTTTTGGTCCAGGGAAAATACTAGTCTTTCAGAAAAATACATTTTTACTAGTATTTTCCCAGGACCAAAGAATTAAAAACAAAATTGGTGTAAGATTAGCATTTTACCATGGACCTCACTTGAGATGTTCCGTTTCATTTTCTCCGTTATCCGAGTGATTTCACAAGGTGTTAAGATACGGCGTTCCTGTGTCTATCGTTCAATACCTTGTAATTTCCAATGACATCTCCACAGGAGTTCATCTCGTTTACTTTTAAATTTCTTCAGTCTCTTTCCAGGATTACATGTTTCGCAAAACAGTTCACTCCTAAGTAAACCACATTCGCATAAAACTGTAAACATAGCCTACATGTCTTTATTCATGGATGAAGCAACTAAAAAGTTTAAAACTTATTTATAATTCCATAATTTCCATTACGAGGCCTAAATTTTAAATCAAGAGAGAGAATTTGATTCACTTCTTTTTTATATTTAACTGTAGCATTCGAAATTGCCGCCATGATTATGATCAAACTAATTTACAACAATATTGATTGGTTGGCAACATAATTAAAACAATATATATCGATAATTTAATTGATTGAAACGCTACTTCCTTTGACCTTTTTCTGTGGCTTTGCATATTTTTAATTTCCTATAATGCATCTGTTCCAAAATAATGGTTTCACCAATGGTTTCACTCATATCTCATAGATAGGAAACAGAAAGTTAAAATCAATACAACTATGAAATCTACATCGACATGGGGAACTATTAATAATGGAATTCCTCAAGGATCAATAGTAGGTCCCCTACTTTTTCTAGTGTTTATAAATGATCTTGCCCCCCTTATAAAAGATGTAGGTCATCCCATATTATTTGCAGATGACACAAGTATAGTAATTACAGCCAATAACTCCAACACATTCCAATCTTCAACAGAGGAAATTCTCTTCAAAATATGTGACTGGTTCTCAGTCAATAAATTAGTATTAAATTGTAACAAAACTAACATAATTCAATTTAAATCCTGTCCAAATTCAACGTCGCAAATTTCTAGCGCAATAATTAACAATAGATCCCTATTAGAAACAACAACAACCAAATTTCTTGGCTTAAAAATCGATAATGTGTTAAATTGGTTTAAAATCATATTAAAGAAATTTTATTTATGTTAATTTTGGTTAAACTAAATTTTTGGTTCAGCTTGTTTTGGCTATTAGATATTTATGCAAAAGATAGTAAATATCAATACCTTAAAAACAATATACTTTGCATACTTCCACTCGGTAATGAGTTTTGGAATAATATTCTGGGGAAATTCTACAGATAGTAACAATATATTTCTATTACAAAAAAGAGTAATTAGAATATTAGTAGGTGCCAAATCTAGGGAATCATGTAGGACTATTTTCAAAAAACTACAAATAATGCCTATGGCTTGTCAGTATATCTTTTCATTAATAGTCTTTCTCGTATGTAATCGTGAAAACTTTGTAACTAATTCAACAGTTCATAGCATAAATACACGTCAAAAATGACTTTCATACTCCATCGGCAAGTCTATCGTGCTATCAAAAGGAGTGCGTTATATGGCAGTAAAATTTTTAATAGCCTCCCTATCGATATGAAAAATGAAACTCAAAACATAAAATTATTTAGGGCCAAATTAAAGAAGTACCTAATTTCTCACGCCTTCTATTCTGTAGGTGAATTCATGACATTCAATAACACTTCATGAAATTGATACTAAAACTATGTGTTGTACTATATTGTAAATCTCGTCTGTATATATTTCATCTAGACTGTGACTATAAATTAAGATTTTATAATAGTATTAAGTTTTTTGACTTCTTCCATATTCTAGCTGTAAGCATGTATGAATACCATGGAATGTTAATAAATACAATGCAATACAATACAATACAATAATAAACTTACAAACTAAAATAAATAAAACAAATAAAAATAAATACATTTTGGTTCAACTCAGTATCAGAACTAAGGAGATATTTCAGAATAAAATTGTTGGGGCTTTATAATACGTGTCCTCCATTTTTCTGTCTTTCCAGACATCTTTTTCTAGCAATCCTCTCGTAGCTGTTCAAAACAATTCCCTGTTGCCAAGTTACTTCCACATTTGACTGTGAATACATCCTTAAAATCACTCCCTTACTGGGTGCCATGAAGTGTAATCTAATGTCACGATTATACTATAATATTATTGTGATCTGTTTTTCTCATTGTTGCTAAACCACTATACTCAAACGAATAGTGGTCTTGGAGTTATGTAACCAAAGCAATGAAGTTCGTTATGCAACACTCCTCGCTTCCCTTATCCTCATTCCTTATTGATATTGTTATTCTCTTCTTTTTATATGGTCAGTCATTGCTATATTATCACTTCCATTTACTGTAATATTCATTTCTAAACTTCTAAATTGCTTCCGTTTTTTCTTACTCTTTTTCTTTTTTGTTAATTCATTTCCTTATCTCCTTTCCACTTTTTCTCTTTCCTTATTTCTTCCTTACATATTCTATCTTTGTTTTATTCTTTTATGGCACTTGCAATAATTCTCAAGAACCGTGAATAGATGCACATATGTGTACTTCTTCGAATTCCACCAAATTTTTAGAAAACAAAGTGAAATTCTCAGTGTGGTTTCAGTACGATGTCGCTCCATCATCTAATACATCACAGAATATCAGCGTATAAACGCACTTCCTCTAATAGAATTCGTAACCTCTACTACAATCCCGTCGCTCTTATTTCCGGCAACCAAACACATTGCAGATCGGCTCTAGGTAAACGTGTGGGTCTTGTGATTCGTTGCTGATGACGTTATGCACTTCCAAAGGATCGATAAATACTTAATATAATCGCCCGCCATTTTGGCTCTTTCGTTGCCGTTCGCAGAAAGCACACGAGGACGTTATTTACTGCTCAATCATTTGCTCAATTACAGTGCGTTTGATTTATTATCACAGGAGCTACGACATGATAATGTTTAACGGTGTGGCAAATAGATTCCTGTCTGGTAGCTCGGTAACGAAAGAACAAAAATGGCGAACGTTACTACTTAGCTAGACCAGGCATGTCAATTGATGCCCACAGGAGCAAGCGCGCACTTTAGAGCCCAGGAGAGCCTGAGCGCTTTACAGCGGAAAGGAAAGAGTCATATGAAAGAGGTATATGCCGCTTGGTCGAGCTATATTCAGGGATGGCCAGCACTGATTCAATAGATAAAGGGAAGAGAACTTATTAAAACTGTATCCATGTTAATTTTTAGATTTGTCTGAGAAGTATAAGTGCATTATAAGAATGTAAGTTTTAATTTTAATGCTCATTTTTCACAAGTTTGATTTTTTTATTCAAAAGAAATATTTTCTCCACTTTTCGTATAGAAAAGTGAAATTTTCAGGTATAGGCCTATTTATTTAGTAGCCTTACAGAATGTTTTCGTAAATCTAATATACCGTATATACGTATTACTGAAGATAGTGTATTGAACATTTTGAAAATATTCGCATGGAAATTGTTTGTAAGGAAATTAATTAACAAAGCAACTACTGTTACATAATAAGCAAAAGATACGTGCCCATGTGTTGTAAAAATGTCAGCTCTATAGCTTCAGCAGATTTCGAGAAAATAATTTAATATTCTGATGATAGGAAGTTGCTCACAAATATCACCTTAAAAGCATAATGCGATAAGGGTTTTGTTATGTAATATTAGTTACACTTAAAACAGATACAGTACCTAGGTAACTTTGCTTTGTACTGTAATTTTGTTTTGATTAGTTTATTGATTACTTTTGTAAGGCTAAAGATACCATCAATATAAATTCCAACTTATCATGTCATAATCAATCTCTTTCTTTGAAATATCACTTTCTTTATGAATGATGTGTTTCATCCACTTAATACAGTATAATATTATACTCACTACATCTCGCCAAAATGTAAAAAAGTAAAAAAATTGTACAAAATTGTAAAAATTGTAGAAAATTACTAAATTGTAAAACTATAAAAATTTGTAAAAATTGTAATTGTAATATTGTAAAATGTTGACATGTTCCACATCTTAAAGCTTCATTGCTCATTATGGAATAAAATAAATGAATGAATGAATTTGAAAATGAATGAATGAATGAATGAATGAATGAATGAATGAATGAATGAATGAATGACTACTATGGAATATATGTGATATTCCTTCTTTCTCTATTATGTTATTAAGATTTAAAACACAAGAATATTAAGAAATCAGTATACTTTTGTTTTACATAGATAATATTAAACAGAAAGAAGCCATATAAAAATAACGACATAAAATTTCACGTTCCGTTTGAAGTTTGTGCACCACTGTTTTCTTAATCCAATTCCTTATTCATATACACAACCCTTCCTCATTCCATACTTAGCGCTTGCTGCCCGCGCACGACGTCAAGGTCAGAAAAATGCGCTTGCTTTGACATCACTGACCTAGATTTTATAGAGCCTTCACTTCCTAAGGCGTAGGCAAAGAGGAGGAGTCACGCCGGAAGTAACATCGACGCGATTATAAGTTTCCACTGAATATGAAACTTACGTGCCACCCAAGAACGCATCACAAAATTTCAAAATAATTTTATACGTCTAAATTTTAAATAAAATGCGTTGGGCGTAAGTAATGAACTCTGCAGCCTCTTGACGGGGTATCATATTGATGTGATGCCACTGCTCGTATTTCAGTCCACACTGAAGAGATCTCGCATATGACAGCCCAATCCCTGAATTGCGTAAACCTACATTATGGCCGATGTGCCCGATGTTGCCACATTTTCATTCCCGGAGGGACCCGTAACTCTTCATTTAGCATACAGCTCACCAGGCACCAGAGGTATAAACACGAAACGCGGATCCTGCACTTCCATTCAATCTAGCCGATGTGACTAATCCAATATACTGGTTCGGTAGCACGGAACGTCTCTTCCATCCGATCAGCGCTCGCTTCATTGTCAAAACTTTTTCCGTACTCTGTTGTTATGTTTGACATCTGGATATAAATCAGAATGGAGAAAAAAGTTTCAAAAACACGTTATGCGAAATAGCAGTAGACAGAAATACTTCATAGAGTTCAAAACCTAAGACTGAAGTTTTGGTTGAGTAAATTAAAAAAAAATCTTTTATTTTGATTTTAGGAATGCATCTAACTTTTGTGGCTATTTGTGCTCTTATCGGATGTTGAACAATTAAACAAGTTTTGGATTTTTAAAAGACTTTTATTAATCAGTAAATTATATTTTCAAAAAAAATCTTTCTTTAAAATACCATTTGAAAGTTTGGAATGCATTGCATAACATTTTGTGGGTATTTGTGCCCTTGATGGGATGTTGAGACGTCATTCTTTAACTTTCTGCGCTATGGATTTTTAAATCACACGCCCGCTTTTATCGCTTTCATCAGGTAATCTTAGTTTTGACACATTTTTTGGTATCATTGCCAGACAAAATGGATATACTTTCTGAACTATCCCTAAAGATACATCTGCATGAAATTTATCAACTCACATTCTTTAGACCTATTAGAAACGTTTCTCTTAACAGGATTTTGTTAATTTTCATCTTCATTTTAAAAGAACGTCCGTTTGTTTGCAAAAAGGGAAGTCAAAAATTGTTTTTAAATTTTAATTGTCATATTTTACAAACGTAGGGACTATTCATAAATTTTTACAGACAATTTGGATGAACATGCTTTTGCAAATAACCCATTTAGCAAAATAATTTTGAATTACTGTATCTTAAAAACGGTTTAGATAGCAGGAGCTATCTTTTAGTACAATCCTAGCATTGGGTATCTATGAATTTTTCTTCAAATTTGGGCCTCAAAATATTGTTTTTTTTTTTTTTCCTCAAAATCTTT
This sequence comes from Periplaneta americana, assembly GCA_025594305.2. NCBI lineage: Eukaryota > Metazoa > Arthropoda > Insecta > Blattodea > Blattidae > Periplaneta > Periplaneta americana. The sequence goes on along the minus strand of JAJSOF020000021.1, from coordinate 43,632,761 downwards.
TTCTTGGTGAATAATTGTATGCTGCTTTTGGTATTCTATTGTCCGAATCCTTGTTAAGGGTTTAATATTTTACACCAAATTGGAAAAAAGTTAAAAATTGTTGTATTTAGTTCCTCTCCCTTTAGACTGAAGTTTATTTCTGGGATTTATTTTTGTTTTATGAGTTCTACTTTCTTTTACCTTTCAGCAGCTTGTATTCTCAATATTTGAACAATTGTCCATGTTTTGTGATTTAAAAGACTTACATAATCAGTAAATAATTTTATTAGGGTCTGTTCTGGCTTTATTTTTACAAATCTTTTTAAAGTTTCCTTCTATAAAGCGCCTGGAATATTATTCTTCAAACATTAATGCCTCTCTTTTAGGATGTAGGCACCATCCAGAAAGAGATTTTGCAAAATATTCTGAATTTCCTTCTAAAACAACGAGTTTGTCGATAATTTAATTGAGCTTAACGAATGTATCTTGTCATGATATTTTTTTTCAAGATCGAAGGTCGAAAGATTATGAGATTAAAAACTATCAACTTTTGTATTTCCTTATACATTACATCTTCTTCTTCTTCTTCTTCTTCTTCTTCTTCTTCCTCCTCCTCTTCTTTGACATTCCAAAATTGTCGGTTATTTCAGTCTCCTATATGTAGTCCACGTTCTTCCATAGGATTAGCTATGTGAGATTTCCATTTCACAGCTGATCTTCCTCTTCTTCTCTTACCTCTTGGAGAGTACTGTAAAATTTGTTTGGGCCATCGTGTTTCTGACATATGCTCCACATGTCCGTACCATTGGAGTTGTTTGTTTTCCAACTTTTTGTTACTGAACAATGAATTTCCATTTTGTCCCAGATATGTTGTGCTTTTTACTCGGTCTTGTCTTGTAAGTTGTAAACTTCTTCTCATAAAATCCAATTCCACAGTTCTGATTCTATCTGTTGTAATCGACCACATTTTCCGCTCCATATAACATTATATTTTCTACTATACCCTGAAACATCATTTTTTACTACCTTTGATATGTTCTTGCTCCATAATAATCCATGTAATATTTTTGTGGCCTGTTTACCTAGAGCGATTCTTTTGAGGTTATATGTGTACTAAGATGTTTAAAACTATCACTACAACATAAAACGTTTGAAGTAAAATAAATATACTTAAATATTGTAGCTAAGCTTGCAAAGAAAATTACACTGATATTCAATTTTACTGTTTTAAACATTTCGAAGCATCTTTCATACGTTGCAATGTGTTTAACTGCTTGTTATTGAAGCCTGCATTATATACGTCTCAGGCTGGTGGGTCCATGCAGGGAGGTGTAGGCCTACTTTACACAAAGGTTGGTTACATTTTAAAATGTGTAACAGGCTGTGGTACGAACAAGAAATAACATTTACGAACTTAATTACATACCAAGAATGAAGATGTTTCACAAAATCCAAGGAACTCCATTGTCACTTTTTTCGAAAGATTATGAGATTAAAAACTATAGACTTTTGTATTTCCTTATGCATTACAACACAAAAAATTTTGAAGTAAAATAAATATACTTAACCTTTCTATTGTGAATCGGTCTAAATGACCCATTGCATTTACTAAAATTAACACAAAACCTACAAAAACAGCAATAATGTAACAGGGCTTTGAGTAAACCTAAAAAACATCATTAGGAATATTTACTATTACTTTTAGCCACAAAAATATAGTACTTCGTCATATTTTTCACTTTGACACATTTATTGTGTTTGGGTCATTTAGACCCAGTCACGGATTTTGATTTCAATTATGAGTTACGTACTGTTGTTGTGTTCCGATACACACTCACACTCTCTCTCTCACACACACACACACACACTCACTCTCATACACACACTCACACTCTCTCACACACTCACTCTTACGCACACACTCTCACACTCTTACAAACACTCACTCACTCACTCACACTGATATTAGCCGGTGTGTACAGATCTGCTGGATAATCACTTCAAGAACTATGGGACTGTATGTATAGTAGACCTGTTTTCTGTGCAACAGTATCACTTCAATTTTTTCATACTACTAGCAGATTTCTCAAGTTTGACAACAAATCATTCCAACCAGTTAGATGACGTCATGATAAATTGGCTGCTATTATATCTTTTTTTCTACATGTCAAAAATGTTGTTACCCTACCAAGATGTCACAGTATATGAGCAGTTGGTGCCATTTCGAGACAAATGTCCCTTCCGTCAGTACACACTTTCAAAATCCAGAGGGAAGTATGGTATAAAATTGTGATATAAAAACAGCATAATATGTTTGCGCAGCAGAAGTGTGCAAAGCAAAGCCAGAAAGTGGACCACTAGTAACAAACCAAGGCAGAAATGTTGGTAGCATTGTAAAGACTGATCGAAACATCACCACGAACAATTTTTTTACCGGCTACATTTTGGCCGGTCCCACGCCGTGGCGTCGTGGTCTAAGGCATCCTGCCTAGGACTCGCGTTACGGAATGCGCGCTGGTTCGAGTCCTCAAGAGGGAAGAAATTTTCTCATGAAATTTCGGCCAATGTATGGGACCGGTGCCCACCCAGCATCGTGGTGCACTTGGGGAGCTATGATAGGTAGCGAAATCCGGTTACGTAAACCAGCTATAACGGCTGGGGGACTCATCATGCTAACCACACGATACCTCCATTCTGGTTGGATGATCGTTCACCTCTGCTTTGGCATGTGGCCGTGAGGCCAGCAGCCGGCTGGTCGGTCTTGGCCCTTCGTGGACTGTAGCGCCACAGATTATTATATTTTGGCCGAGGAACTTCTCAAGAGGAATCTAACGTTAGTCAGAACTCTGAGAAAAAACAAACCATAAGATATGCAGCTGAATTACACGAGACCAGGGTTCCAAGAGACCAGGGTGTCAGTGATTTTGCTGTCCAAGTGTATCATTTTCTTCAGGAACACAGAAAGCCTTCCAGTCCGGATAAACGTAACCTACTGGTGTTGATTGTATGTTTTATAATGTCTTATTGCAGAAGAATAAATCAGTGATTTTGATTTGTCCACAGTGCATCACGACTGACAAGAGTAGAAGATAAAACAAGTTTGCAAACATTTTAGGCCTATTGCAACATTTGCAAGATCATGCAGAATAAAATTTGGTAATTATTTTGTGTTCACACATTGGAAAATAGGATATTATATGCTTTTTTTTAACCAAGGCTTAAATAAAAGAAGACGTTTTACTATTATATCCATTTTTCAAATCCTGGGTCAAACTGACCCATTCACAAAATGTGTGACAAAGTTTCGAACATATTAGGAAGGTTAAATATTATAGCTAAGCTTGCAAGGAAAAGTACACTGATATTCAATTTTACTATTTTGTATATATTTCGAAGCTTCTTTCATACGTTGCAATGTGTTTAACTGCTTGTTATTGAAACCTGCATGATATAAGTTGTTACAAGGCATCTCAGCTGGTGGGCCCATTCAGGGAGGTGTACTTTACACAAAGCACAGGTAAGCTTTTATTAGTACATCGCATTTTATGTTTCCCTTAGCTGCAATATTACACGCCTTTAGTTCAAAAAGAAGCCACTGGGGCGTAACGCGCTCTATATTAATGAGAGGTTAGTTCTTTAAAGCACAAGCTTCCGAGATGGAACAATATGAAAGCGAGCAAGTCTGGAACCAAATACGTAGGTATACGTGTGTTAAACATGGAGACGTACTGTTCAATGACTAACTTTCGTAAGTAAATAGCGCGGAGAAAACCTGTGTGTTTTAAAGTAAAGTTACATAATGTATCAATCCCAGCATAGTTGCCTTGGCAGTTCAGTTGGCAGAGCACTGCCTTACAACAACAGCGGTCCCGCGTTTATATCTCGGTGAGGGCGAATTTGTATTTGCAGAGCAAAAATTCACATGAATATTCGAAGGGTACACGGGAATAACGATCAAGGTCCATTTTAGAAAGTTTCGAGAAAAACAATTTTAAAGTTTAAGCACTTAATACTTTTCCAGCTCTATGTGATTTAATAGAAATTGACGTAAATGGAATGTCAAGAACGATGATTTCTTATTAACTAGCTAAGACCATGTGCTGAGGTGCATGATAGTACTTCTTTTCCACTATAAGATATTTACGCATTATTAACTCAATTTCGATTTTTGATGGACCTTGATCGTTTTTCCCGTGTACACTTCATTTAGAAAGATAGAATATTATTAACAACAACTCCGACGCCGGTTAGAATCATCTCAGATTAGCTCCAACTCTTGGGTTCCCTCTAGAAAATAATCTCAAGTAATAATAATGATTGTACTTTCACTCTGCATGTTGTTGCTCTTGTCGATACCGTCAACTATAAACGGATGGTATGAATACTTTAAGATTGTTTGAACAAAATGCAACACTGATACAGTATTTAATCATAGTAGTAAAAATTTAGGCCCATTTAAGAATATATAACAAATTTATGTTTAAATATCCTAATCTTGTCAATTCTAATAGTTCTAGTATTAAATTTAAAAAAGTTATGTATGAATTTTATAAAAGTTGAAAATATTGTAAATTTAAATTTATATATTTTTTAATGTGTAATGTAAGAACATAAAACAAATTATATTATATAAGATAGCATTATTAACTTTCAATTTTTGAGGAATCCACCCTTCATTTAGAGCACGAGTTATACGATTGTACTTTCAGGAGCTCTTGAGATACTAAATATGTTTTTTAAGATTGTTTGAACAAAAATGCAACACTGCTATATTATCATTTTTAGGCCCAAGAATATATAACAAATTTAATCTTTTAAATTAGCCAAAATAAATAAATAAATAAATAAATAAATTTAAATTTATTTTTAAATAAATAAAACAAATAAATAAATAAATAAATAAATAAATAAATAAATAAATAAATAAATAAATAAATAAATAAAAAATAAATAAATAAATAAAATACCTGGATGGCTCAGTGTGATCTCTCTTTCATACCCCAGAGTCGTCTATCCATTGAGACAGTCCGCAAGATAGAAGAGATTCTCATACTGCCTATAGTTCCAGGTGTTCAGTAACATATATAATTTTTTTTTCCTTACCGGTTAAGCAGGTATCAAATAGAAGGTTCAAATTTAACTTTTCTTAGAAAGGAAATTGTACTGAGAACTTATGTCGCTCTTTAAAAATCCATAACTCTCGGCCAGATATTAATTCGATGTCCTCAATTGTAGTAATCAGTAGAGTCCTACCTTTGGCTACTTTGAATACGATTTAGAAGTATATCGAACATATTAGCTTCGCTTAGTACGGAGAGCAAGTTGCGAGTCAACATTTCCATTCTTTCTCGCATGCTCCGGGACTGTGTGTTTACGTCTGTTTATTCGTATTTCTGTATGTATACATCGGTGAACAATATGAATAGACCCAACCCATTTAGCAATTTTCAGGAGTCTGCACACTTTGTCCATACATGTAATGAAAAATCCATTCGAGCCGAGATTACTGAAATATATTAGCGTAAACAATATTAAATATTTATGCAATGCAAAAACGCACGCTATCAGAGAAACTCTGAAGCTACGTAGGACAATAGGCCTATACTGAGACGTGCAATACATGTAACGATATTAATTTAAATAACACATTCGAATATCTTCCTACAACCGCTTTTGTGTACATTATGTATTACAAGTAGTGACATAAAAAATCGAAGTCTTAAATAATTTTGAACTCAAACATTTCAGGTGTTAAAGGCTTTTAGTCGCCATGACTACTGGTGCCCGGAATTTGTTCACCCCTTATTTTTACTATAAGTAAAACTCATGTAGATACTTTTGATCTAATTAAAGTTTGGAATTAACAAATTAAAAATATTAAATATCAGCACAAACTTAAAATAAAACAAATTATGAAAGCGTGTTTTAGAAGTCTTTATATATTACAATCAATGACTGCAAACATTTTAAGCGTTTCAAATGAAAAATTGGTCTTTTCTGATGAAATACACTTTTTTCTTCCCTATTTACATGCTCGCTACCAAATTCTTCTATTGCAGCACTTATTTCCGACCGCCTATTTTGTTTTGTTTTCGTATGTTCATTGAACAGTAGATCTGAATTAAGTAGCGTTGTATTTTACAATTCATTTTGATTTTCAGATAAATCTATTCAAGATAATAAATTTATTTAAATGCTCAATCATATGATTTATTAATTTTTTATGACAGTTTTGAATTTCTGTTAATGTTCAGTTTGTTTAAATTATCTATTAGTTGTTTTGTATTGTTTATTGTGTATTAATTTTGTAATTGTAATGTTCGTTTTAACCATTTATTTAGAAATTTACTTAATTTATAATTTGGAGCATTTATGTTATTAACTATGAATCTCATTGTTAAAACTTTTTTATATGTTTTTGGTAATGTTTTGAGAGTAGGAATTGTGGGATTTTGATTCACATATTTGAACTTGTCTGAATTTGGAATAATGTCTGGTATTAATTTCATTGTATCTTTTATTTGTTTTTGGTAAGTATCAGTTGGATTATGTTGTATTTCTACTATTTCATTTTTGTTTAAAAATTCAATAGTCAAATTGATAAATCATAAGATTGAGCATTTAATAGTACAATATGCAACGAGCCTACAATGAAGGTAATTAAGAAGTGAGTATAGATATTTATGAAACGAGCGCAAGCGAGTTTCATAATTTTCATACGAGCTTCTTAATTACCATTATAGGCGAGTTTCATACGACTTTTTATGCTCGACCATATTTCTAACTTGATATTATTAATTTCTGAGCAATGTCCCGTATGTTGCGAGATGTGCGCAGACGCGAAAGTATTGATTTTTTTCCGAGGAACAGATGTCCACATTGACCTTGCTAGGCCATAAGAACCTACAGAGATAACACTGAAATTAAATTAGACATTGAAAAACGAGATGACAAATTGAATTTATTTGAATCTTATTTACAATTAACGCTAATTATTATAGTAACCTTCTGCGACAGTATTGGATTTCCAGCCTCCGTGACTTTTCGCTAATTCTCTTTCGATTGCATATCCGAGAATAATCGATACTTGCGGTTTTATAACGGTAGAAAGCTAACCTGTCATTGGCTGAACAGCTGTAACCTGAGTCGTCATTGGCTGAAAGACCTGACCTTTAATGAGTAGGTGTACTTTAATGACATGCATTAAAGGTCTGCTACCAGGTGTATAATTACTACATTTCGGCATGGTCGAGCATAAATAAGTTTATTATTAAGTAGCGTTGGATGATGTGAAGTTATATTCATATATAGATACATATAATGTTGCGGGTTGCTTGGAGACTTTAGGCAACCAAACTCAGGACTTTAATAATCAGCAGTGGAGACTACTCGGTCACTGACGACGATTGAAGAGAGATGCAACAAAAATATTCTTAAATACGTCGACCATAATTTTGATTTTTTTCATGATGCTCATTCGAATCAAGTGACCTAGAAACGACTCCGCCCTAAACAGCGTTTAAAATAGTGATATATACTTCATACAGTCAAAGTCCTGCCTACGATATTAACTAAATATCTAGAGGCAAAGTTTTATGCATGCGAAATATGCCGAACGAAACAGTGAGAGTCTGCCGCGTTGGGATCACAGTTTATGTACCTCATTCATATGTTGCCATAAAGTGCTATCCACCATCCTCGAGCGTGGAGGGTGTTTCCGGTTTTTTATTGTTATTTGCACGGTTTTAAAGTTCTGCCTCGTGGGAATGCTTTTTAATATAGAAAAATTTTATGCGCAGAATTATTAAAGGGGGAAAGAGAGTTGCATTAGAGTTGCAAACGACGATGAAATTTTTGCACGTGAAGGCATACACTTTAGATTATTCGTCACTGTAATGCACTGACAAACAAAGAGGTTTTTGCAACACAGATTCGGATCATGATTAAAGTGGAAGCAAGTACATGTATATTCAAATAACATGTACTGAACGACACGTTGTGGCACGTGATCCCGTTGAAAATTATCTCCTAAAAATGTAAAGCACAGTTTAAAGCCACTTTTATTTTTTACGATTTAAGACTATAAAATGACTGCGTTGATGATAAATTTTACGTTTCTGCAGCAAGGCAGAAATATTAAAAGTTTCTACAATATTATATTAGAGATAAGAAAGGAAAACCTCTATGTTCGATCCGTTATCAAAAGCTCTTCTACAGGGATGACAAAACTGATAAACGGCTCAGAAATGTATATTCTACAATCATGACAACACAAAGTTGAAACCCTTGCCTTTATGGTTCACAGGCGTACCAACATAATTAAGCTTTATTCCTCGTTCCGTTAATATACCAGTACCAGGATAAATGAACAGAGTATACAAGTTTTTGTTGGTAGATAAAATACTGCGATCTCAAAAGTAAAAATTAAACGTTGAAGGGATGCTGCGCTCTAGCTAAATCAGTGACTACGTAGATCATATTATAGTATTGTTAAGCAGCCACTAAATGAAAGAATAACTCTCAGACATTGCACTCTTTGTGTATGGGGCACGATGCATTCTGCTTCTTTCCTTCCTCCTTTACTCCTCCCCACTATCCTACATTTTCCCCCATCCATTACTTTTCCTCCTGTTACTAATACACTCCTCTTTTCTTCATTCACATAATCCTACTGTTTTCTCATTTCCACTTCCTAATCTTTCATTTTCCTTCTCTTTCCTTCCTTCTCCTCACCTCACTCCCATTTTCCCCTTTGCACTTTATTCACTCTCTCCTTCTCAAACCCCTCTTCCACCACCTCAAACTCTTCTACTTCTCTATTACTCCTCCTATCCCCTCAGCTTCTCTTTCGCTCGTCCTACCCCTCGGATTCATCACTTGCTCCTCTTGCCAATCGGCCTCTCTCTTGTTTTTCCTTCCTCTTAGCCTCCTCTCTTGCTCCTCCTCTCTCTCAAACTCCTCTCTTGCCCATCCTCTTCACCCTCATGTCTTGCTTCTCCTCTCTAGCTCCTTCTCAACCTTCCCTCTTGCTCCTCCTCATCCTCCCCTCTTGTTCCTCCTCACCCTCTCCTCTTGGTTTTCCTCATCCTTCCCTCTTGCTCCTCCTCACCCTCTTCTCTTGGTCCTACTCATCCTCCCCTCTTGCTCCTCCTCACCCTCCTTTCTTCCTCCCCTCTTGCTCCTTCCCCTCTTTCTTGCTTCCCCTCTTCTCTCTTGCTCACCATCCCCTCTTGTTCCTCCTCACCTCTCCTCTTGGTTTTCCTCATCCTTCCCTCTTGCTCCTCCTCACCCTCTTCTCTTGGTCCTACTCATCCTCCCCTCTTGCTCCTCCTCACCCTCTTCTCTTGCTCCTCCTCATCCTCCCCTCTTGTTCCTCCTCACCCTCTCCTCTTGGTTTTCCTCATCCTTCCCTCTTGCTCCTCCTCACCCTCTTCTCTTGGTCCTACTCATCCTCCCCTCTTGCTCCTCCTCACCCTCCTTTCTTGCTTCCCCTCTTACGCTTCTCTCTTGCTCACCATCCCCTCTTGTTCCTCCTCACCCTCTCCTCTTGGTTTTCCTCATCCTTCCCTCTTGCTCCTCCTCACCCTCTTCTCTTGGTCCTACTCATCCTCCCTCTTGCTCCTCCTCACCCTCCTTTCTTGCTTCCCTCTTACGCTTCTCTCTTGCTCACCATCCCCTCTTGTTCCTCCTCACCCTCTCCTCTTGGTTTTCCTCATCCTTCCCTCTTGCTCCTCCTCACCCTCTTCTCTTGGTTTTCCTCATCCTCCCCTCTTGCTCCTCCTCACCCTCCTTTCTTGCTTCTCCTCTTACGCTTCTCTCTTGCTCACCATCCCCTCTTGTTCCTCCTCACCCTCTCCTCTTGGTTTTCCTCATCCTTCCCTCTTGCTCCTCCTCACCCTCTTCTCTTGGTCCTACTCATCCTCCCCTCTTGCTCCTCCTCACCCTCCTTTTTCTTCCTTCCCTCTTGCTCTCCTCACCCTCTTCTCTTGCTCACCATCCTCCCCTCTTGTTCCTCCTCACCCTTTCTTGCCCCTCTTGCTTTTCCTCATCCTTCCCTCTTCCTCCTCCTCCTCACCCTCTTCTCTTGGTCCTACTCATCCTCCCTCTTGCTCCTCCTCACCCTCCTTTCTTGCTTCTCCTCTTACGCTTCTCTCTTGCTCACCATCCCCTCTTGTTCCTCCTCACCCTCGCCTCTTGCTTTTCCTCATCCTTCCCTCTTGCTCCTCCTCACCCTCTCCTTTTGGTTTTCCTCATCCTCCCCTCTTGCTCCTCCTCACCCTCCTTTCTTGCTTCTCCTCTTACGCTTCTCTCTTGCTCACCATCCCCTCTTGTTCCTCCTCACCCTCTCCTTTGGTTTTCCTCATCCTCCCCTCTTGCTCCTCCTCACCCTCCTTTCTTGCTTCTCCTCTTACGCTTCTCTCTTGCTCACCATCCCCTCTTGTTCCTCCTCACCCTCCCCTCTTGGTTTTCCTCATCCTTCCCTCTTGCTCCTCCTCACCCTCCTTTCTTGCTTCTCCTCCTTACTCTTCTCTCTTGCTCCTCCTCACTCTCCTCTCTTGGTTCTCCTCATCCTCCCCTCTTGCTCCTCCTCACCCTCCTGTCTTGCTCCTCCTCACTCTCATCTCTTGGTCCTCATCCTCCCCTCTTTCTCCACCTGACCCCCTCCCATCTTGCTCCTCCTCACCCCCTCCCCTCTTGCTCCTCCTCACCCCCTCCCACCTTGCTCCTCCTCACTCTCCTCTCTTGATCCTCCTTCTCACCTTCCCCTCTTGTTCCTCCATCTCACCCTCCCCACTTGCTCCTCTACTTCACCAACCTTTTTTGCGCCTTCTTTCTTCCCCTCTTGCTCCTCCTCCTAACTCTCCTTTCTCCTACTTCTCACCCTTCCCTATTACTCTTCATCCTCATCCTCCGTTCTTGCTCCTACTCCTCACACTTCCCTCTTGCTCCTCCTTCTCAACCTTCCTTCTTGCTCATCCTTCTCATCGCCCCTCTCTTGATCCTCCTGCATACTTATTTTTCCCTCTTGTTTCCCTTCCCGACCCTGCTCTCTTGCGCCTCCGTCTCACTGTCCTCTCTAGTCCCTTCATCTCATCCTCCCTTCTAGCTCCTCCTCATCCTCCCATCTTGCTCCTCCTCCTCCTCCCCATCCACCCCTCTCTCTCGTCCTAAACCTCTCCTCTTGCTCCTCCTCTCTTGATCCCCCTCCTCACCTTTCCTCTTGTTCCTCCTTTCTTTACTCTCCTCTCACAGTCCTCCACCTCCTCCTCTCTTACTCCTCCTCACCCTTTTCTCTTATTCCTTCTTATCCTCCTCTCTTACTCGTCCTCCTGACCCTCCTTTCTTGCTCCCCTTCCTCACACTGCTCTTTTTCTTCTCATCAACCTCATCCTCATTTTCTTACTCCTAATCCTCGTCTTTTGTTCTCCTGATCTTCCTCTATTTCTCCTACCATTTTTCTCTTCTATCTCTCCTCATCCTCTTATTTTCTTCTTAATTTTCTCTTTTCCACTTGCTCTTGCTCCTCCGCTTCTCCTCCTCTCTCTTCTCCCTCTGTTTATCCCTTTTCCTTCACTAATCCCGTAAATTGATTGTAGCGATATAGAATAACAATCGATTGGTTCGCAACCATGGCAGTCAAGATAGGATAGTATTACAAATGAAGCAAGGAGGAACGGAATAAAAGAAAGACAACAATGAAGACAGACACAGAAATTATTGTAACTTAAGAAATAAGAAAAACTTAGATTGGAAACTAAAGGAAGGATAAAAAAAAATATGACGAATAAAAAAAAATACATAAGATAAAAGAAAACAATGATGATGTGAAATAATTCTAAGTTTCAACTTGAGTATCTTCTATTTGAATCGGATATCCAGTCTTGTAAACGCAAACCTAGGGCGAGTTCTAAGCAGCATACACATGAATAGGCCTACGTCAGCCCACGCTGCGAGTTTATCTCCTTTCCAATCGCATAATCCGTTTCCCTTGCAATGCTTCTAAACTCTTTCTTTCTCTTAATCAGATGCGGTCCCACATTTACGCTGTTAGGAAGGAATTGAAATCCGTATTTATATGCCTTCGCACCAGGCGTTCGCCTTCACGTTCTAGGAAACAGAACAGTGGAAGAATGCACTGCTGAATTATACATCCTTAAAAAAAAGTTTTTCCTTCTCGTTTCCAAGCTATTTCTGCTGTTTTAAATTGAATTCGTATAAATCTCTTAATGGTGAGTTGGGATCTACACAAGCACGTCCCAAAAATACGATTCAAACCCAACGCTATTGCTGTTAAAACAATGGAGATTTTCCGCTACAGGCTGATTCAAACACCGTGACCTATATTTACGTTTAAGTAACACTGTCAGCAAATAAAGACAGGAGTTGAAACATTCACTGTACACCTTTGGAAATCTATTAATTTATTAATAAGTAAATTTAATCACACGTAAACAATATCAATGATTTTGGTGATGAATGAAGCCGGTAATATTCAGGGATGTTGTGGCTCAAATTTCCTGGAATTTGCCTTACGATCCAGAGAAAACCCGAAAAACATCAACCAGGAAATTCAACCCAACCGAAAATCGAACCCGGCCCTCTGCGTAAGAGACAGCATGCTGATCCCTACACCACAGAGGTGGTCAAAATATTTTGTTTTGAATTCATTTTAAAATACTGTAAGAAAACATTGGCGCTGTTAAAATTAAAAAAAAGAATAACATTTCACATAAAATCCTTCTGATTTGCTAACGTCTGTACCAAGGATTTAGAGATTAATTTTTGCAAGCTTTCGTTCTGGTTTTAAATAACTTGAAAAGATTAAACATTGTTCCGCACTGCGCATATTCAAACGTTTTGTAATACTTGCATTTATAATCCATTGAATTTCTGTACTTGTGGTAAAAAATTGTATTTTTTATTAAATACAAAACAGAAGAAGTAGACTAGCCGAAATAATGGTCAATGATGAATTTTGAACAAGCAAATAATTGTGATTTCCTGAGTTATGATTTTACTATCAGTAATGACTATGATGCTAGCAAATTTAAATATACATGTCATAAAGCCAATAAAAATAGTGTGTACACTATGGCGTTAAAGGTGTTAAAGTATTTATTTCTAAACCGACTAAGATAAAAAATCATCATTAGTTCGCTATTTTGGAGGCTGATTTTGAATTTAAATAGACGTTTTTATAAGACAATATGATGTTATTTGTTTCCTGAAATAATTCATTTTTGCAGTCTCCAAATCTAGATTTTTCTTTTGCAAATAAAATAATGATCCATGTATGGTGGGTCCCTATCACCACGGCATGGCGCGTCCTCAGGTTGCGGATAGAGGAGACGGCCTCCAGATATGGAGGGTAGCTGCGAATATATTGAATAAGCAGTCGTGGACAGCCGATAAGGGGTGGTCCTCCAGCTTGGGGGTTGGGCGAAGGGCTAACAACCCATCACCGTAAAAAACAGCTTGTTACGAATCCCTACAATAAGTATTATTCGGTTGAGAAGCTCTTATCATCCAGTCTGCTGTCCAAAAATCTGAAAGTTAGAATTTATGAAACAGTTATATTACCTGTTCTTCTGTATGGTTGTGAAACTTGGAATCTCACTCTGAGAGAGGAAGATAGGTTAAGGGTGTTTGAGAATAAGGTGCTTAGGAAAATATTTGGGGCTAAGCGGGATGAAGCTACAGGAGAATGGAGAAAGTTACACAACACAGAACTGCACGCATTGTATTCTTCACCTAACATAATTAGGAATTTAAAATCCAGACGTTTGAGATGGGCAGGGCATGTAGCACGTATGGGCGAATCCAGAAATGCATATAGAGTGTTAGTTGGGAGACCGGAGGGAAAAAGACCTTTAGGGAGGCCGAGACGTAGATGGGAGGATAATATTAAAATGGATTTGAGGGAGGTGAGGTGTGATGATAGAGACTGGATTAATCTTGCACAGGATAGGAACCGATGGCGGGCTTATGTGAGGGCGGCAATGAACCTTCGGGTTCCTTTAAAGCCATTTGTAAATAATTAAGTAAATAAAATAAAATAATGATATTATTATTATTATTATTATTATTATTATTATTATTATTATTATTTTTTTGAGATGGACAATGTAGTATGTATCGTGTATGGATGAATCCAGAAATGTACATAGTGTGTTGGTTGGAAGACCTGGATGAAAAAGACGTTTGGGGAGAAGGAGACGTAGATGGGAGGACAATATAAAAAGATATTTGAGAGAGGTGAGATATGATAGTAGGAACTGAATTAATCTTGTTCACGATAGGGACCGATGGCGCGCTATGTGAAGGCGGCAATGAGCATATGGATTTCTTGAAAGTAATTTGTTTAAGTGTTATTATTATTATTATTATTATTATTATTATTATTAATTTTATCTTTTAGGGTTATTAAGTTGTTAACAATATGTACATAAAGTAATGTATAGAATGATATTTATTTTTAAACTAGTAGTATAAAACTAGAGGTAATGTAGTTAATCGGACTTACTAATAGACCGTGTATAGTTTTTATGCCAGAATTATAGAGATTTGGGACAAACCGTTACTAATACACCATGCATAAGCGATGGACGTATAAACAGCTTGTAAGTAAACATTGGAATTGCTTTGCAGTAGTTACTTACTCGAAATATCTTCTTTAAGCGTTGTATATAGAGAAAAAATGGCCGCCCCTCTAACAGCTGTTCGTATCGATTGTCATTTTATGATGATGGTTGCCTTGTAATCACAGACGAACAAACCAAAGAGCACAGAATAATTAGAATAATATTCTAGTAGCTGTAATCTCTGACTAAAATACTATAGCGTGATAATTTATCAGGTGCAGTTGTACCACAGTCTAGTATATACAGTCGCGAAGCTCAATACGTAGTAAATATGCAAACATTAGATAGTTGCTCACCACTAGGATCGCTAATATCGCCTCATTACAGGTAATGCAAATAGTACCGTCACAGTCTATTGTTTCTAGCACCCTCAAAACTCAAGCTTCGTGACTGTATATAGCAGACTGCGGTTGTACTATCCATACTTGGCGTGGCAAACTAACGCACACTATCGGATGTAATAGAGCACCTCAGTTATTCTATTACCTTTTGTAATGAACTAATGACGAAACTTAGACATAGCTGTGTAACAGCTATGCTCTTATACACGAGGTATGTGGTGAATATCAGTAAGGAATTTACACACGACTTATATTCTTTGTTTTATTCATTATATTCATTGTATAAGTATACGAGAGTCAAACGTCTGTAGTTTTTATTATTAAAACCAAATTAATATGATTTAATTTTGAATAGAATTTAAACACGATTTGTTTTTTATATCAAATGTTAATTTCAGAATGTAACACAATGCATGCATTTCCATGAATATTTTATATGCTCCTGGGATCTAAAGTTCATCACAGATATTCATGAGGTAAATAAAGCGACGTCACCGGATTTGGGAGAGGACAAGCCATTTGTATTTATTATTATTATTATTATTATTATTATTATTATTATTATTATTATTGTGGTAGAGTTGTAACAATCTTCCCTACACTCGTTTTAATTTTCCACTGCTGGACTAGAGTCTTGGATGGAGTCCATCCAGCTTCTGCATCGGAAAGTTGAGGAGCCACAAGTGACGAACTCTGGTGAATTAAATACTATGAATAACATTAATGGGGACCTGCAGTACTAACAACTCGGACCTCTATCCCTTCTGGTAGTTAGGTAGTTCACTTCTAGATAGAACGTACTCCTCGTCTTCTACTGATGTTTGCTGTAAAGACTTCGTTTTACTCTAAACCGATTGTTGCAAGATATTCGCGACGTGCCAAAACGACCTCTTTGCCGCACCATCGTCTCTCAACTCACAAGCAAACGTTCTGATGGGGGCAGATAGAGAAGTTAAATTCCTTTCTCCCATCATGTAATATTGTCAAAAGAAGTAGCATACTTATACAAATTTTGGCCACTCGACCGCAATTGCGAAGCCGTCCAGAAACTGATTTTCTCTGGGGTCGTCTATAGAAAGAAGTCTATGAACGTAGGACAAGTCCATACATGTGCTGATATACGTAAATCACTTCGTGATTTAAGACGGCGCTTATTCCGTCGGATCCCGGCCAACTAGTCACTCATAACGAGTGCACCTCAGCACATGTGTGGACTTCAGTCCAACGATCATAGACTTCTATGATGTAGTGCAGAGGGCGGCCACTAGAGGGAATCCAAGAGTTGGAACTTAATCTGAGTCGATTCTGTCCGACGCCGGGTGGGTATCCGGTGTGGCTTAGTGGATAAAGCATCAGCACGTAGAGCTGAAAACCCGGGTTCAAATCCCGGCGCCGGAGGGAATTTTTCTCCGTTCCATTACTCTTTCATCATATGATGACGCAGAATATCTGCATGGAAATATCATATGTACTTCGGTACATTAAAATAATATCTATGTAAATTTGTTAGTTCTTGATCCGGTCTTCGTAAGCGAAACCAGGGACAAAAAGAAAGACGAAAACGTGAAGAAATACCGAAAAAAAGAGGCTGAACCAGATTCTGAAGTTTAAATGGAACAAAATAGTTCACTTCTTGATATTATGGAAATTAATGGTAAAAATAAAAATGCAGTACATTAATATGTTTATTAAAACACTCAAAACACCCAAGTTTCTTGTTTATTTGCAAGTTTCTTGTTTATGTTAGTTAATTAGTTAGGTTATAATTAATTACTATACTTAATCACTCATCTAAAGTTTGTGTGACTGCAACCTATGTATATTTTTGTGTAGTTTTACTATGTTTACAGTGTGATTTTTTCTTTTTATTGATATTATTGTATTTGTATTTCTGGTGGTGTGGAAGAGAAGGCCTGATGGCCTTAACTACACCAGAATAAATAAATAATTAAATAAACAGACAGACAGACAGGCAGGCAGGCAGGCAGGCAGGCAGGCAGGCAGGCAGGCAGGCAGGCAGGCAGGCAGGCAGGCAGGCAGGCAGGCAGGCAGACAGACAGACAGACAGACAGACAGACAGACAGACAGACAGACAGACAGACAGACAGACAGACAGATAGATAGATAGATAGATAGACAGATAGATAGATAGATAGATAGATAGATAGATAGATAGATAGATAGATAGATAGATAGATAGATAGATAGATAGATAGATAGATAGATAGATAGATAGATAGATAGATAGATAGATAGATAGATAGAAGATAAATTAGATAGATAGATAGATAGATAGATAGATAGATGCCAGATAATATAGATAGATAGATAGATAGATAGATTAATAGATAGATAGATAGATAGATAGATGATAGATAGATAGATAGATAGATAGATAGATAGATAGATAGATAGATAGATAGATAGATAGATAGATAGATAGATAGATAGATAGATAGATAGATAGATAGATAGATAGATAGATAGATAGATAGATAGATAGATAGATAGATAGATAGATAGATAGATAGATAGATAGATAGATAGATAGATAGATAGATAGATAGATAGATAGATAGATAGATAGATAGATAGATAGATAGATAGATAGATAGATAGATAGATAGATAGATAGATAGATAGATAGATAGATAGATAGATAGATAGATAGATAGATAGATAGATAGATAGATAGATAGATAGATAGATAGATAGATAGATAGATAGATAGATAGATAGATAGATAGATAGATAGATAGATAGATAGATTCATTAAGTAAAAAAAAATTAAGAGATACAAAAAAACTTGGAAGTCATTTAGAGAGAATGCCAGAAAATATAATTCCCTATAAATTATTAAAATATAACCTACCTGGAGAAAGGACTATTGTGAAGGCCAACAGGCTATGAGCCTAATAAATAAAGGAAAAAGTAGTAGTTGTTGTTGTTGATGATATAGCCTAATGCTTATTGCAAACAATTTCTTTTAATATGTGTAGTCCAGCGATCAATTTTGTTATGAAACACACATTTTATAAGCAGTTGAAATTAAAACAAACATATAACGAAAGGCAAGTATTGCAGACAATGCAAAAATAACGATCATAAAATCCTAAAACATTTTAAAGTCATTGCGGAATTTGAATAGGATTAATGACCCGGTCAAAGATCTGTTGATTTAAGGTGTCCTAATCAAGTCATAACCATTTTTCTTCAAGGACTTCTTTTTTACTGTTTTCGCTATGGATACAAAAGCTCCATAAAGCCGTCCGTAATGGTCTTAGTGGATAGCTTTGGGACGTGAATGTATAGCCCATTCGTTTTTCCATGTGCTGTATACTGTATATACACACATTTAGTGCCTTTTTACGCTTTTGTTCGAATGACTCTGCATATAAGCTCATTGACAGCGGAAAATAGCCGAATAATCCTCCTTTGCACAAGAGGACGGGAAATATTAAATGAAAGTCGTTAATTTTCAGTTCGTTTCTCTTTTCACGTGTGGGAAACAGCTTTCCTACGTCCAATATTCGTAGACTAAATTGTGTTACATTCTCTCTCTGCCGCCCTCTGACGTAATTATTTCCTACGTTAACACTTTCATAATATCGAGACACAAAATAAAGAGGAAAAAATATCATCATCGGGTCATTTAACGATCGTACACTAGCATAAAGACTTTTGACGAGAGCTGATATGAACTGCGCACTGAAACAACTCTATTACGATAATATTTTGACGCGAAACGTCTATATGCAACCTACAAACTGGATAATGTGTAACACTTTTGATTTAGATGAAGTTCCCAAAGTTGATTAGAGAGGCAGCACCTCTCTTTCGTTAGTGTTTTAGCAGACAGATGGCAGCATCTAAATGAAATGTGTATAAAAGGAAATTTTGATTATTAGAGTGGATCGGGGGAAGATGCCTCACTTTTTCTTTCATAAAAAGTTTAAGATACTGTTCATTTAGTTTCGAATTTGATATTAAAATATCATATTTTATATATATTTTTTTTTTTTTTGAAACTATATTTTTGGTACAAAACAGAAAACATTAAGTACCTTCTTTACAGATACAAGTTTTCTTCTTACCTACACCGTAGGCATCTTTCCCCGATAGTCGGGTAAGATGCAAATGCAATTAACATATTTACTGACATATGAATTTTACCGGAACTTGGTTTGATACATGTATATAACAAAAATGACAACCTGAACTCATGGACACTTTTTCACTCGTTTATTGCTTAGCAACACAGTCATTGCACATATTTTATTGCCGTGTGCAAGACTCGTCAAATCACTTCTTGCACACAATGAATTCATTCCAATACTTTTTTGCCATCATTCTTTTTAGGCGGCGTTTAAGGGCACGGTAAAGAATCTCGTATGCTTGCGTACTCTTATATAGTTAATATCCTCTGTTATAACATTTTCCATCGTAAGTTGAGGACTGTCCTGAATCCACTGACTTCTATCAGGGGACCTTACGTAATGTTTATGTATTCCCTGCAAGAAAACAAAAAATAAAACTCTTGCAGCAATTTGCTATCTTACCCCGAAAAAACTGAGCATCTTCCCCAAGCATCGGGGGAAATGCCTAGTGCTGTGACGCAACTTAAGATGGCGGAACTAGGTCGTTGGTTGTTAACAATACAAAGTTTAGAACCTTTACTACAGTATCCGTTACAAATGTTTATAGTTATTGCGAATTTAAGGATGTATTAAAATTTTAACATGCCTCTGCAATTATTTTATAGCAGAAAAATGAGCTGTTTTCATGATTTTCTTCTTTTCATAACAAGAACACGTGGCAAAATGAATTAGCTTCCACTCTAAATATATTCAACTGTCTCAGTGATCATGAAGACCAGTGAGCTCTATACTACATTGGAGGCACAACTCAATGCTTTAAAAGCATGACACGAATTCTGAGCGACTGAGCGTATTGCTATCTCTTTCTAATATAGTGTTGTCCTTGTCTCTCTTGCAGTGAATGCTATCGTACACAATAACGGAATTCTTATTGCTCACTGCGCATGTGTGACATCAACCTCACGAAAGACTCATTGAAACACATTAGTTAGAAAGAGAGAACAATACCCTCACCAACATGGCGTCTACAGTCACGTTTTCAGACAGGAAAGAGCATTGCGGTGGTGCCTCCAGTTTAGAATAGAGCTCACTGATGAAGACATGAGCGTGGCGTTCTCTATTGGAAGAATGTGAAACTACAAGAAAATAACCATCTTTCCCCGATAGTCATCTCCTCATGCGATGTATGTAATGAAGGAGAAAAGAAACTGGCCATCCTACCCCATTAACTCCTGTCTTAGTTGTCTCATGAGCGATGCCTTATTGGCGACAGTTATGAGGTCCCAATCAGTATTCGGACCGTTAACTGAACATAAAGAACATCCATTTGTTGATAAGATAACGGTCGGCCGTAAAAGCTTAAGCTACATGAGTCCACTTATACAAGGGAGGTTGGCTACTCAAAATTAAAAAATAGGAAGAATTTATTATATCTTGTCTATATGTAAAAGTTGAAATTATTATGCATGTTGCATTATTAAGAGTTCTTTATGTTGCGGGTTGTATCGGCCCACTACCGCTAAGTAGCAATATGTTGGGGGCTGCATCGGCGCGATCCCGCTAAGAGGAAAGTTGCGCGTGTAGTACTACAGAAATGGTAACCGACATTCTTCCCTAATAGGTGCTCACTTAAACGTTGCGTATTAAAGACGGTTCATGTACTGTAATGTAAAGGATTTAAAATATCCCCCGTTATTTTTGTACGAAGTAAGGAAAACAAATAAAAAAAGAAAACATTATTTCATTATACCTCAGCCCTTGTGAAAACGAGCAGCTTGCTGGTTTTGTATGGCAGGCGTTTAGGGATGATGTTGTATCTGTTATGTTTATCATATACCTTAGAGTTTGTAGAGCATATGAGCAGTGAATTAATGGATGCGAATATTCAAATAATGGAATGAATAGCCTATAAAGTGAGAAATATATTAGAAAATATTAAACAATAAAAAGGAAGAAATAGAAACACAAAATATTAAACGAAGAAAATAAGAGTAAAAGAAGAAAAGGAATGAAAGACGAGAATAAAAAAGAGATGTCAGAAATGGGAGAAGGAAGTGATGCAGGGAAAATTAATGAAATAAAGAATAAATAAAAAAGAACGGGAGAAATAAGTGGAGAGATGAAGAATAAACTTAATAATGACGGGAATTTGTAAGAATTAGAGAAAAAAGTAACAAATAAAAATAAGAGAGAGGAAGACAATATATAAGTAAACAAGGAAAACAATAAGGACGGTAAAAGGAAAGACAAAACAAAAGAGAAGGAAAAATTAACATGAATTAAGTAAATAAGAGAGGAAGAGAGGAAAGAAAATCAAAGATAAATGAGTAAGTAAATAAGAAAAAGGTGAATAACCTAGAAAATGGGAGAGAAGGAATGAAAGAAACAATTATGTTAAAATATAGGAAAGAAAGGAGGAGATATATATATATACAGGCTGTTCCGAAACTATTCGTTCAAATTAATATAGAAGGTAGAGAACATGAAAACAAATATATTTCTTTCGATAAATGGAATATATGTCTCTATTAAATCAACTTGTAATGTTAAAAATGGAACATTATGTTAGTGGTGCTGACGTAAGCTGTTGTGACGGTGGTGCTGACTGGGAATGTGTACTGACATTCAAAACTGCTCTGTGTACAGTTGGTTGGCTCTGAGGTCTGCTTGGAAACATACAGATTCATTCGAAAGCAGCACCGCCTAGTGACAACAACGGTGACTTTCTTGTAAACACACCGATTCAGTCGCAATCATTAACGGCTTGTGACAACAGCAGTGCACATGGAGCGGTTTACTCATGCTGAAATGGCTGACATGCATTTCAGCATTGCTGTGAGGAATCATCTGAGAGCCACCTTTGGGAATCGATGGATCGGCCGAGGTGGCCCCGTGGCCTGGCCACCTAGGTCACCTGACCTCACGTGTCTGGCTTTCTTCCTCTGGGAGCATATGAAGCAGCTGATGTATGAAACCGTTGTGGAAATAGAAGAAGACCTCGTCGCTAGAATTACTGTCGCTACTGATGCCATTGCGGACATGCCAGGTATCTTCGAGCGGACACGACAATC
Organism: Periplaneta americana; assembly: GCA_025594305.2. Classification (NCBI taxonomy): domain Eukaryota; kingdom Metazoa; phylum Arthropoda; class Insecta; order Blattodea; family Blattidae; genus Periplaneta; species Periplaneta americana. The sequence continues at coordinate 43,610,631 of JAJSOF020000021.1, read as the reverse complement.
AATGGTCCGACGATGTACTGCGTGCATACAGGCTAATGGTCGCGCATTCGAGCAGTTCCTGTGAATGCCACTGATGTAATTAGCATGCTAAACTACCTTCGGTGTAAATCGTCCCTAGAATCAGAAATTGCCTTCAGGGACCATATGTACCATTACAAAATATATTTGTTTTGATGTTCTCTACCTCCTGTATTATTTTGAACGAATAGTTTCGGAACACCCTGTATATATATATAAGTTGGTTGTTTAACGACGCTGTATCAACTACTCGGTAATTTAGCGTCGATGAGATTGTGATAGCGAGATGGTATTTGGCGAGATGAGGCCGAGGATTCGCCATAGATTACCTGGCATTCACCTTACGTTTGGGGAAAACCTCGGAAAAACCCAACTATGTAATCAGCCAAAGCGGAGATCGAACCCGCGCCCGAGCGCAACTTCAGACCGCCAGGCAAGCGCCTTAACTGACTGAGCCACGCCAGTGGCTAAGTAAGATATACAGGAGAATGGAATTAAGTAAAGGAAATTGTAGAAACAAATAATCAAGAAATATATGTGCGAAAGAGGACGAATTGAGTGGAAAGGAGAAAATATTATAAAAGAAACGTAGAACGCAACAGAAAGACACGAACAAAGGAAATGAGTGGATAGAGCAAATGTAAAATAATAGGAAAAAAATAAGGAAAATTAACTAAAAAGAAATTCATTCACTCGTAGTTGTCTGCCCAAGAACAGGTCTTTCACTGGAAACCCAGGATTCTCCAATCTTTCCTATTTTCTGCCTTTCTCTTTGTCTTCGCATATTTATTTATTTATTTATTTATTTATTTATTTATTTATTTATTTATTTATTTATTTATTTATTTTGCTAATAATTGTAACATAAATTATAATGTATACAGAAAAACTTTAGCTCGCCCCTGAAAGAGTAGAACTCGTGCTTAGGGGCGGATTCCTGAATTGAAATTAATAATTATACAATACAATTTGTCTTATGTCTACTATGCATTGATAGTATATAAATTTAAATTTACAATTTTTCAATTTTTATAAAATCCATATATAACTTTTTAAATTTAATACTAGAACTATTAGAATTGACAAGATTAGGATATTTAAATATAAATTTGTTATATATTCTTGGGCCTAAATTACTACTATGATTAAATACTGTAACAGTGTTGCATTTTGGTTCAACCAATCTGAAAGAATTCATACATTTTGTTTCATAACTATGAGAAAACAATTCGAAATTATTTCGATTTTTATGTATGAATTTTATTAATACAATATAAAAATTTGTCTTACGTTAAGTACATTAAAGTCTAAAAACAAATTTTGAGATGGAAAATCAATAGGTTTATGAAGAGATATTTTAGTTATTTTCTTCTGTAATAAATAAAGTGGATTAAAATTGGATTTAAATGAGCTACCCCATCCTATAATTCCATACATAATTACCGATTGAAATAAAGTTAAATATATTGTGCGTAATAAACTTATTGACAAGTAATTCCCCAATAAAACAAAATAATATATTATTTTACGTAATTTATTACAAAGGTAATTAATGTGTTGGTTCCATTTTAAATGTTTATCGAAAATTGTGCCTAAATACTTAACTTCAGAGGACTCTTTAATAATCGGACATTTACACTGTATAAGACAACAATCAGAATTATGTAATTTAATACTTAATATAGATGTAGGAGGTTTGTTACATTTTTCAGATAATGAGAATGGAATAATTATGGTTTTATTTTCGTTGATAGAAAGATAATTTATGTCAAACCATTTTTTTATTAATTTAAGTCCATTATTTGAGTTATTATATGCATCATACCAGGTTTTTCCACCAAAAATATCGTCCGTCATCTGATATCTTCTATGACACGAACTCCTTTCCCGTTCACCATTCCTTCCAGTGCACCCTTCAGTAGGCAGTTTCTTCTCAGCCAGTTCCCCAACAATTTCCTTTTTCTCTTCCTGATCAGTTTCAGAGCATCATTCTTTCAAGCAGAGCTTCATTTCTTTTTCTGTCTGTCCATTTCACATCTCCATTTTTTTCCCGTATTCACATTTCAAATGCTTTTAGTCGCTTCTTTTCACTTCGACATAATGTCCATATTTCTGCTCCATGAATGATTGACATTTTAAGAAATGAATGGAAGTTTTTTTCTACATTATGCGAATGAAATATTGCAGTTATATTTTTATCATGAATTTGTTGGCTTTTTATAGTCAATTATTTATACGTATATATTTTTGTACCTAAGATTTCGTCCATACTCACCGGGCCACTTAGTTGTATTAATACAAAGTTCAAAACTGGTATTGAAAAGTGGAAAGAAGTGTACTCCATCATTCGGTTCAGGAATAACAATGAAATACCAGCGGAAAGTTGTGATTAATTTCTTGAAACTCTGTAAGATTTAAGGCTTTAAAGGCTTGACATTCTGAGGTACGGTATAAGAGGCCAAAGTGCGTTATAAACGCAGAAGGAAGGGATCGGTATTCCCTAGCCTGAATTAAACTTCGTCCATCCAGTTGCTATATATCACAGGTTAGAGAATGAAACAAAAGACACTCGCGCGACTTGCTGTTAGGTTCTTCCACAAACTGTAAATCTCAGGCTGCTGCCATGTTTGATGGTGCAGAACACATGCTGCTCAGATTCACTGCTTGCCCTTTTCAATCATATTTTCTTTGTAGGCCATTCTTTATGACTCTGACATTGTTTTCTTTATGTCCCAGCATCATCTGAGACGTGCTGTGATGATCAGCGGTAATACGTTGGATGCTGGTACGTATTAGCCGGGACACATTGTCAACACGTGTACTTCCCAACTCTGACGTCTGACCTGATTTCCACCAATCCCAGATAGGCTTACAGTTTAATAAAAAAGATGAACAATAAAGCTCTAAATTGAGATTGGAGATTTCATTAGCGTATAAAAAGCGTACGTTTTCCGCCCCTGAGCACGAGTTCTACTCTTTCAGGGGCGAAATAAAGTTTTTCTGTTTATATTATATTTTATGTTACAATTATCAGGTAAACAAACAAACAAACAAATAAATAAATAAATAAATAAATAAATAAATAAATAAATAAATAAATAAACAAACAAACAAACAAACAAATAAATAAATAAATAAATAAATAAATAAATAAATAAATAAATAAATAAATAAATAAATAAATAAATAAATAAATAAATAAATAACAGAAAAATTATACATTCGATTTCTGCGAATATGTCGAGATAGACTTTAAATTAACGTTCCTCTAAAAAGTTAACACTTACATGGGTAGTGATTCAATTTATTTTTATGTAGTTATATGGAGGACGTTGGGTTCAAAATTTTTCCTTTTTTTAAGGTAAATCATTGTATTTCCATAGTTACAATGTAGGCCTATTTTTTCGTCTCTACTGAAAAATTGGCTACAAGATTGAAGCAAAGAGGAAAGATTGCGGCATGGGAAGAAATGTTTTAGGTTACCGCAATGGTTCGCAAAAAAAAAAATAAAATAAAAATAAGAAGCTTACTTCGAAAGTGATCCACCAATTAAAATCTACATCAGCGTTTTTCAATATGTGGTACACTAAATGTGTAACTTAAAACCACGAGGCATACTCATATAGGCCTAATATAAAAAATCAATGGTTTCCAACCAGGGGGAAATTTTTAGGGTTTTAGGAGGAAATGTGTTTACTGAATGTTGACTTGTACCGCGTTCGCTGAATGTTGATTCTTGTGTAGTCACTTTTTTGTTCTACTTCCTTACTCTTTTCAATTTTATTTTTCCAATTCTTGCTACAGCAATCTTTACTACCTATATTTTCATTTTCTTGCGGATACCAGCGAATCATTCGTGTCACGGCACACCGGTTGAAAATGGCTGATCTATACTTCACTCCATAATGTCTGACAGGAGATGTAAACATTGCCGGCAGCGGAGGAAAGGTATAGCATAATGCTATTCAACCAATGGCAGAAGTCTGATTCCACGCTTATCTTGAAGTTGGGCGGTCTGAAGAGTTCTACCCCCACCAAACTTCAAGATAAGCACATGAAATTAAACCTCTGCCACTGGTTGAATAGTAACTATACTTCTCTCCTCCGCTGTCGGCAATGTTTACGTCCCTGTCAGACATTATGGAACGAAGTATAGCTTAACAATTTATCGCATTTATGACAAGGTCGTCGAATTATAATGACAATTACAAAGCTAAAAGAGGTCGATCACGTACAGGTCGATCCCTTGGAAACATAGTTGTTGCACAAGAGGCTTTGTTACGTAGTTCAAGTAAATCAACAAAGCGATACAGTACAGAATCTGGTCTCTCCAGGTCAACTAAGTTCTTATGGAAAATCTTGGATGGTTCTCCACCGTACTTTGCTAGAAATGCCCGAACGTATCTTAACGAAACATTTCAACCAAGATGGATTGGTAGAGGAGGATCAATGCAATGTCCAGCACGTTCACCGGATCTCACTCCCTGCGATTTTTGGCTGTGGGCTAAGTGAAAGACTGGGTATATGCAACCAAGCCACGTAATGTTGACGATCTGAAAGAGAGAATGACGGATGTTTACGGCAGCAATTCCACAAGAAATGTATACCCAAACTCTGCACACCATATGGGAAAAGTCCCTTGTATGTGTTGAACACGATGATGAGGAAGTGGAGAAATTCTGATTTTAGTGTATATAAGTGTGAGTTACTACTCATAAAAATGTTAATACTTTTAGAGACACGTTATGTTAATGAAGATTTAGAGAAGAACCATGACAACTTGGATACAATAAGTAGATTACAGCAGCAGATTTTTTGGTACTCTATGTATGAATGAATTTAATATCTCCAACGTTTTGAAACTGCACACAGGTTCCATCTGCAGAAAAAAATTAGTAAGACATGTACATTCATTTATACTGGAATGTAAACCTCCTACATATGACAAGAACCAATAGCAGGTAACTGCAACGTAGTAATAGCGCCTGTTCCGTAGGATACAGAGAGAAAGAGAGACGAAGACAGACGGTGACAGAAAAGAGAGCGAAATCAACTCCCCGTTGCGTTGCTGCTCGAATACTATGCGTTACATTCCGCTTTCACCACCGCTGATACACATTCAAAATGCTTCCAACATAACACATAAACCATGCCAGTATTCTAGAGGATAACGTTAAGAAATCGACAGCGTTCTCGGACACGCTATATATTAAAAAGAATGAAAGAAAAGGGTCACATCAATCGTATAATCTGTTAATTTGAATCTCTAAATTATTTAAATTAATAACATCATAAACTTGTTGGTACCTAGGGGCTTAATATAGCTATAAATTCAGCTCTATAATAATGTATTTTCCCTTTTAGGATCTAGAAATTGTACTGAGTGCGAAATAGACTTCTTTATTAGCAGTGTAGGTTCGTGGAATGGACGCCATAACTAAGGTATGCAACGCACATTAACCGTGAAAACTGTGTGATTGCTATTGTTCAGTAAAGTGCTGAATCAAGCAAATTCATCGCCATAATGGGAATACAGGGATTTGGTGGAACAATTGATGCAATTACAAAACAGCTGAATATGCATGCTGCACAATGGAGCATGTATCGGCAGTTGAGCTGCACCGGTCTTCAGCTTTAACAGAGAAAGCGGTGGCGAAAAGCTACAAACGTGATATACTCAATTATAACAGAATTAGTACTAATTTGAAACATGCAATATTACAGCAGTGTTTTAATATTGTCATTGTTTTCATATAAATTGATTCGCGCTAATGAATCATATTCTTTTTGTATTCTATAAAGAAAGGATTATTTCTTGGTGGTGAAAGAGTCTAAAATAATTAAATTATGTAATGAAATACTATATATAAATCTATATTAATAATAAATCTGTAGCCGAAATTTTTCTGGTAATTTTCGATTTTCCAAAAATAAATGGTCCTAACATATATAATTAACCACCCAAAAACCGAAAATCGCTTTTTTGATATTTTTGTTTGTATGTCTGTCTGTCTTTCTGTCTGTCTGTCTGTCTGTCTGTCTGTCTGTATGTTTGTTACCTTTTCATGCGATAATGGATGAACGGATTTCGATGAAAATTGCAATATAAATTATTTTCGTTGTAAGTTAGATTTTAGGCTATATGGCATTCAAAATACATTATTTAAAAGGGGGGTTATAGCGGGGCCTAAATTAAATAAATCGAAATATCTCGCTCATTATTGATTTTTGTGAAAAATGTTACATAACAAAAGTTTCTTTAAAATAATTTTCGATAAGTTTTATTCCTTCAAAAATTTCGATAGGACTGATATTTAATGAGATAAATGAGTTTTAAAATTAAAATAACTGCCATCTAAGGCCGTATCTATACTAATAATAAATCTGTAGCCGAAATTTTTCTGGTTATTTTCGATTTTCAAAATATAATTGGTCCTAACATATATAATTAACCACCCAGAAACCGAAAATCGCTTTTTTGAAAATTTTGTTTGTATGTCTGTCTGTCCGTCTGTATGTTTGTTACCTTTTCACGCAATAATGGCTGAACCGATGTCGATGAAAATTGGAACATAAATTAAGTTCGTTGTAACTTAGATTATAGGCTGTATGGCATTCAAAATACGTTATTTAAAAGGGGGCCTGAATTAAATAAATCGAAATATCTCGCTTATTATTGATTTTTGTGAAATATTTTACATGACAAACGTTTCTTCAAAAATGATTTCTGATACGTTTTATCCTCTGAAAAATTTTGATAGGACTGATATTTAATGAGATAAATGAGTTTTAAAATTAAAATAACTGCCATCTAAGGCGGTGTATTGAAATAAAAAACAGATGACTTCGTCTATAAGGAGCCTTGGACACAACAATCGAAAGCTATGAAACATAGCCTACAGACAATGTTTCTGTGTTTGTATGAAGTAATATCGAAAGCTAAATTAACCGATTTGTATAATTAATTATTATTTCATCATTGGAAAGTGTAGTTTCTCTAGATGGACATAATGCTAAAATGTTATTACAGTAACTTGTGAGTGAATTGAGGACAGGTAAGATTAAAAATCTTCTTATGCACAGAAAACTTGATAGGTTATTCTGTATATTAATTTCCTGTATTTCTTATAATAATGTTTATGAACATATTCATTTTTATCTCAGAGAATTAACGAACAACGAGAGTGTATTGATTTAGTATGCAGTAATAGTACGTTAGCTTAGCAATCCATTATTTTATAATTCAAATTTTAACTATGCTCAATTGAATCGTCTTAAATACATAAAATACATATGCAATAAATGCAATGCAAAAAAATTGGGTAATGAGCCAAGCAGATTATGTTGCGCTGTTGTAAAAGTTGTTCCTCCTGAGATTCAGGAGCTCCCACAACAAACTAAAAACTTTCTAATACGAGTACATCCGTTATCAACACACTTTTTCATAATATAATATAATATAATATAATATAATATAATATAATATAATATAATATAATATAATATAATATAATATAATATAATATAATATAATATAATATAATATAATATAATATAATATAATATAATATAATATAATATATATAATATATATATAATATAATATAATATATAAAATATAATATAATATAATATAATATAATATAATATAATATAATTTAATATAATATAATATCTATACTAATAATAAATCTGTAGCCGAAATTTTTCTGGTTATTTTCGATTTTCAAAAAATTATTGGTCCTAACATATATAATTAACCACCCTGAATCCGAAAATCGCTTTTTTGAAATTTTTGTTTGTTTGTCTGTCTGTCTGTCTGTCTGTCTGTCTGTCTGTCTATCTGTCTGTCTGTCTGTATGTATGTTCTTTACCTTTTCACGCGATAATGGCTGAACCGATTTCGATGAGAATTGGAACATAAATTAAGTTCGTTGTAACTTAGATTATAGCCTATATGGCATTCAAAATACGTTATTATAAAGGGGGTTATAAGGGGGCCTGAATTAAATAAATCGAAATATCTCGCTTATTATTGATTTTTGTGAAATATGTTACATAACAAAAGTTTCTTTAAAAATGATTTCTGATAAGTTTTATTCTCTGAAAATGTTTGATAGGACTGATATTTAATGAGATAAATGAGTTTTAAAATTAAAATAACTGCCATCTAAGGCGGTGTATTGAAATAAAAAACAAATGACTTCGTCTATAAGGGGCCTTGGACACAACAATCGAAAGCTATGAAACATAGCCTACAGACTATGTTTCTGTGTTTGTATGAAGTAATATCGAAAGCTAAATTAACCGATTTGTATAATTAATTATTATTTCATCATTGGAAAGTGCAGTTTCTCTAGATGGACATAATGCTATAATGTTATTACAATAACTTGTGAGTGACTTGAAGACAGGTAAGATTAAAATAGCTTCTTATGCACAGAAAACTTGATAGGTTATTCTGTATATTCATTTCCTGTATTTCTTATAATAATGTTCATGAATATATTTATTTTTATCTCAGAGAATTAACGAACAACGAGAGTATTTTGATTTAGTATGCAGTATTAGTACGTTAGCTTAGCAATCCATTATTTTATAATTCAAATTTTAACTATGCTCAATTGAATCGTGTTAAAATACATAAAATACATATGCAATAAATGCAATGCAAAATAATTGGGTAATGAGCCAAGCAGATTATGTTGCCCTGTTGTAAAAGTTGTTCCTCCTGAGATTCAAGAGCTCCCACAACAAATTAAAAACTTTCTAATTCGAGTACATCCGTTATCAATACACTTTTTCATAATATAATATAATATAAACATAATAATAAATCTGTAGCCAAACGTTTTCTGTTAATTTTCGCTTTTCCAAAAATAACTGGTAATAAAATTAAGAAACATGTTAAAGGAATTGTCATTGCACCAAATGAGTGGTCTCGGATCAAAATGATCGCATTGTAATATTGTAAATACAATTTAAATTAAGTAACATACTAAACGATTTATCCTTCTATCAAACACGAATGTTCCTTGGATCAAATGTCCTATTTTAATTATGTAATTACTTTATATTTATTTCTAACGGGTGCAGCGGAGCGCACGGGTACGGCTAGTAATATAATATAATATAATATAATATAATATAATATAATATAATATAAAATAAAATAAAATAAAATAAAATAAAATAAAATAAAATAATATAATATAATATAAAATAATATAATATAATATAATATAATATAATATAATATAATATAATATAATATAATATAATATAATATAATATAATATAATATAAACATAATAATAAATCTGTACCCAAAATTTTTCTGTCAATTTTCGCTTTTCCAAAAATAATTGGTAATAACAATTAAGAAACATGTTAAAGGAATTTTCATTGCACCAAATGAGTGGTCTCTGGATCAAAATGATCGCATTTTAAAATTTTAAATACAATTTAAATTAAGTAACATATTATACGATTTATCCTTCTATCAAACACGAATGTTCCCTGGAACAAATGTCCTATTTTAATTATGTAATTACTTTATATTTATTTCTAACGGGTGCAGCGGAGCGCACGGGTACGGCTAGTAATGAAATAAAAAACAAATGACTTCGTCTATAAGGGGCCTTGGACAGCAACAATCGAAAGCTATGAAACAAAGCCTACAGAGAATGTTTCTGTGTTTGTACGAAGTAATATCGGACGCTAAATTAATCGATTTGTATAATTAATTATTATTTCACCATGGGAAAGTGTAGTTTCTCTAGATGGACATAATGCTATTATGTTACTACAGTAACTGCTGATATAAAATAAAAATAAATATAATATAATATAATATAATATAATATAATATAATATAATATAATATAATATAATATAATATAATATAATATAATATAATATAATATAATATAATATAATATAATATAATATAATATAATATAATTTTAATATAATATAATATAATATAATATATATATATATAATATAATATAATATAATATAATATATGTAATGTAATATTATATAATATAATTTAAGTTATTTGAAGGTTTCAGAACCATAGTGGGCCAAACGCCATTTACTGAATACCTACAAAACAAGGGTTAAAATTAAGTTATTATCATAATTCAATGGAAACCTACAACAAGTAAAATAATGTATACACATTAAATCTAAATGACGTCAATGTTCATTAAATTATGGTTGCATGTAATAAAAATTAGAAACATGTTAAAGAAATTGTCATTGCACCAATGAGTGGTCTATGGACCAAAATGATCACATTTTAATTATTTGGATTCAATTTAAATTAAGTAACATATTAAACGATTTATCCTTCTATCAAACACGAATGTTCCCTGGATCAAACGTCCTATTTTAATTACGTAATTACTTTATATTTATTTCTAACGGGTGCAGCGGAGCGCACGGGTACGGCTAGTAGTATACTTACTTACAAATGGCTTTCAAGGAACCCGAAGGTTCATTGCCGCCCTCACATAAGCCCGCCATCGGTCCCTATCCTGTGCAAGATTAATCGAGTCTCTATCATCACACCCCACCTCCCTCAAATCCATTTTAATATTATCCTCCCAACTACGTCTCGGCCTCCCAACTAACACTCTATATGCATTTCTGGATTCGCCCATACGTGCTACATGTCCTGCCCATCTCAAACGTCTGGATTTTAAGATCCTAATTATGTTAGGTGAAGAATACAATGCGTGAAGTTCTGTGTTGTGTAACTTTCTCCATTCTCCTGTAACTTCATCCCGTTTAGTCCCCAATATTTTCCTAAGCACCTTATTCTCAAACACCCTTAACCTATGTTCCTCTCTCAGAGTGAGAGTCCAAGTTTCACAACCATACAGAAGAACCGGTAATATAACTGTTTTATAAATTCTAACTTTCAGATTTTTGGACAGCAGACTGAATGATAAGAGCTTCTCAACCGAATAATAACACGCATTTCTCATATTTATTCTGCGTTTAATTTCCTCCCGAGTGTCATTTATATTTGTTACTGTTGCTCCAAGATATTTGAATTTTTCCACCTCTTCGAAGGATAAATCTCCAATTTTTATATTTCCATTTCGTACAATATTCTGGTCACGAGACATAATAATATACTTTGACTTTTCGGGATTTACTTCCAAACCGATCGCTTTACTTGCTTCAAGTAAAATTTCCGTGTTTTCCCTAATCGTTTGTGTATTTTCTCCTAACATATTCACGTCATCTGCATAGACAAGAAGCTAATGTAACCCGTTCAATTCCAAACCCTGCCTGTTATCCTGAACTTTCCTAATGGCATATTCTAGAGCGAAGTTAAAAAGTAAAGGTGATAGTGCATATCCCTGCTTTAGCCCGCAGTGAATTGGAAAAGCATCAGATAGAAACTGACCTATACGGACTCTGCTGTATGTTTCACTAAGACACATTTGAATTAATCGAACTAGTTTCTTGGGAATACCAAATTCAATAAGAATATCATATAATACTTCCCTCTTAACCGAGTCATATGCCTTTTTCAAATCTATGAATAACTGATGTACTGTACCCTTATACTCCCATTTTTTCTCCATTATCTGTCGAATACAAAAAATCTGATCAATAGTCGATCTATTACGTCGAAAACCGCACTGATGATCCCCAATAATTTCATCTACGTACGGAGTTAATCTTCTCAAAAGAATATTGGACAAAATTTTGTACGACGTCAACAAAAGCGATATTCCTCGAAAGTTACCACAGTTGGTTTTGTCCCCCTTTTTAAAAATTGGTACAATTATGGACTCCTTCCATTGTTCTTGGACAATTTGCTTTTCCCAAATAGCAAGTACAAGTTTATAAATTTCGCCTAGTAGTATAATATAAATTTATTAAATTATTATTTAATTATTACGTTAAGCGTTTATACAGGGACATCATTTTATTTTTACTAATATTTTTAATATTAACCTGGCTCTACCTTTGGATCAAAACCGTTTGCTACCTCCTTCCAGGACTGGAGTTCGATGATACTGGCGTAATATACAAACAAATCACTTTACTAGGTATAGGAGGGAAGAAAAGTAGTTTATCCATTTACGTAAACTAGGAAATATCGCAATTTTGAGTTTGATCATTTTCATTACGATTTTATTTAATCAAAATACAGTACAGTATTAACAATGAGTGTTTTTACTCACGAACTGAGCTATTCATTCGGACGTATCCATTATGCAGTGTATATTATACAGTCTACAGCACATTAGCGTACGATATAGAGGATGAAGTTAAATTGAAAAAAAATCATAATATGGATATTTAAACACATTTTTGAAAATGGTGGCCGTTCATTTCGATACAGGCTTCAGTACTAATGTGCATATTATCACACTATAGACTATTGTACCTAATCCCAATTACCAGTTTCGTCCTTCGTACTAGTAACTCACGTTGAAATAATTCTGTACCTACTATATGAAAGATTACCTTACGTACTGTAAATTCAATCTTCACTTCTGCCCGATCCGAAAAGATAAAATGACTCAGACATACTATCTACTCTCCGTGCAAGTGGTTATGTCGTAGGGTCGTAGAAAGGGAGGAAATCACGTGACATTTAATTACTTAACGAGGCCCTTTTATTTAAGTTATTTTAAACGTTGCATAATATTACGTAGACTTCGAAATTCCTAACAGAAATTAATATTTTTGGAAAAGAGCTAAGACAGCCCAGCCACAAGCTGGCGAATAAAAGCTGGTGGGGAAAACCGGGATACGACGTAGGCAAATGGACGACAGTACCTGTGCGAAAATGATTCAATATTGAAAGCTTTTTCGTCACTGGAAAACGCGAACATATTTTTGGAACGTACTATTTACTATGACCGTAAGGCTACTATGTCTGTATATGCGGTCTTGGATCTGTGTGGAGGACGGTTGATCTTCATTAGTAGAAGGGGTGGGAGTGAAGTACATTCAAAAACTCAGGTACAATAAAAATTGAAGTAAAAAAAAATGATGTCCCTGTACAATCGGAGAAAAGTTGTAACATATTGACTTCCAATGTGTTTCTATAAACAATTTTTTTACTGTAAATTTTCTTCATTTTAACCTTAAACTGTAGGACCATATTTTCAACGTCGTACTATTTTGTGAAGCAATCCCTGAGTATCACGATAGACCGTCAGTAGTGAAATAATGCGGAGATTCACCGCGTGGATTTTGTTTACTACCAAACAGAATTTATGCTGGAAAGAGAAAGCTTTTGATTCCACACGGCATTAACTGCAGCAATACCGACAGCGAGAGAGTTCTTTATTATTGTTTTGTGACACAATGTTTCATACAGAAAAAAATAATTTGTAAAACAGTTGTATCACACTCCACCGGATTAATACAGTACAGTAACCGGGAAGTAAAAACCTAAATAACGAAACGAATTTGGCGGAGCTTTGTTTCCAGGATGAAATGAACTTACAAGAGGAACAAATGTCATAAGTGTGACAATAATATTAAAGAAACTCACTTGCTACTAATTAGAATACTTGTCCACCTCTGTGGAGTAACGGTTAGCGCGTCTGACCGTGAACGAGCGGGCCTGGGTTCAAATCCTGGTTGGGACAAGTTACCTGGTTGGGTTTTTTTCCTCCGGGGTCTTCCCTCAACCAATACCAGAATACGATTGGCAACTTTCGGCGTTGGATCTCGGAATCATTTCGCCATCATTAATTCCCATATCATCATCCATACTAGACCGCGGGAGTGCGGGCCTAATATGGCGATTGCAGTTGACTATGCAGACGGGTATAGAGTATGACGTAAGTCTCTCTCGCCTTTCGCCGTACTGTTCCGTGCATCGAACCCGAAACATTCAGAGTGTGTTTAGCTGTCATACTGAAGAGTTGCGTGTGTGAAATGACGCACATTACAATGCCTAAAACAACTCGTTCACGAAGTGCAACACTAAATAATTTAGTGGAACAATTCGGACGCGATATATTTTGGCTATTATAGTAGGAGAAAGTGTTGTATGTGTCGTGTGTAATTTCAGATTATTACGAACTAAGAAGTACTATTTTGAAACACACTCTAATAGTAAGGACACAAGGAAAATGTTGAACGCAATTCAAACAAGAACCAATCGAGTACAAATATTGGGTCATAATTCAATATAGTTTTATGTAACCTGGTACACACAAACATTACATTCAGAACTTTGGACGATCCCCACTTTAGATCATTTCTGGTAAAATACACAAATCAATATATTCTAGACGCAACAATACGTAAAGAATATTTACCAATTTCGTACCAGAATACGATTACCAAAATTCGAGAAAGCGTGAACGATCAGAAAATATATGGGTTTCAGTTGATGAGTCTACAGACGTAAGTGGTAGATATGTGGCAAATGTGGTGGTCGGTATACTTTCCGAGAACTGTGTAGAGAAGAAATTTGTGCTAACTTCAGAGAAACTGGAAAAGGTAAACCATGCATCTATTGTCCAAGTTTTTTATAAGGCTGTGCGCCTTTTATGGTCGGAAAATATAATAATGTACTTCTTTTTGTCACTGATGCAGCTTCATATATTATTAAGGCAGCAAAACAACTTAAAGAGCGGTATTCCAACATGGTGCATTTAACTTGTCTGGCGCACGGACTGCAAAATTCCGTCGACATCGCATCAATTAGACAAGTACGAAATGTATGATTATTGTATGTATGCAATTCATATACTCAAGACTGTACTTCTAAAGCCTGCACAGTGAGTTGCTTACCTGAGAGTTCAGTACACTCGCCACGGAACGCTCCAGTCATACTTAACTTCACGGTAAAGGGCCAGCACTCCCGCGGTTTAATCCATACTATAGCCCAGGTTAAGTTCACGGTGTAGCGTACTGTTTTTGTACAAGAGCGCGGCCGTTCGGCTACCCAATTATACACAGAATATTTATTTATTTATTTATTTATTTATTTATTTATTTATTTATTTATTTATTTTATTTATTTATTTATTTATTTATTCATTTATTTATTTATTTGTTAGTGTAGTAATGTCTTGGTTTTTTAAGAATTTAATACAGTGCGTCCCAAACTGATGTATACACATAACACTATTTCTCAGCAACGAGATCAGACAAATACGATATTTGCGGTTTTGTATTCCTTAAGCCCGTACATGTTCAAAATGACCCCACTCCGCCACAGTACACTCCCAACAACGACGTACAACAGAGCAACATACCAACTGAATTGTTGCTAATTGAATATCTTTACATGCATGTTCAATCTGAACCTCAGTTCCTCCAGTGTTTGTGGTTTTGTGGTGTACACTGTGTTCTTTAGAACTCCTCATAGGTATGGAGGGGTTAAATCCGGAGATCGAGGCGGGAACTCCGCAGCACTTCCGCTTCGTCCTATGCATCTCTGGGTTGTCCTCATTTAGTGTGTGAACAAGTCTCGGAATGTAAGGCTTCCATTTTTAATCTCGCAAAATTCGATGAACAATGGATTTGCTGATACCAATCTCACGAGAACATTGTCTCATTGACTTCTTTGGGGATTGTGCAAAAATCTGCATGACTGCATCACCAAATTCGTTATCGGTGAAACTTCTCTTTCTTACGCACCGCCCTTTCAACACATTCTGCACAGTTCCGTCGACTTCAAACTTATCTCGGATTCTTGTGATAATTAACTTTGTTGGTGGTTGTGTTCAAAATTCAATCCAACGTCGTTGAACCTCCACAACATTCTCCACTTTCCAGTAACATTTCGGTATCCGCTTACGTTCATCGAAAGATAACTGCACCGCCATGTTTGTTTATAAACAGATGAACATGTTTCTATGCTTTCCACTGTCTTCTGAATCATAAACCGCAAAAATCGTATTTCTATCCCATTTCTTTGCTGTGAAATAGTATTTCAAAGAGTGTATACATCAATTTAGGACATTCTGCACAATGCCTTTTTACAAAGAAAAGGGAAAAAGAAACTGGTCATCCTATCCCAATGTCTCCTGGCTTAATTTCTTCATGAGTGATATCTTATTGATGTTACCTATGAGATGCCAACTAGGCATCGGACTGTTGATTAAACGTACATACATATACAGAGTGAGATAAAAGTTTCAATACAAAGGATGATAAAGTGATGTATGTTTTCTCTTTGTATTTCAGGTATCGCAACCAAACTAGAGAAATTTCTCTAACAAACAAAGATCGGATTGGAATCAACCTTCTGGTAGGGAGTGGTACCACCCAACATGTAGCGCAGACTTTTAATGAGACGCACGAAACGCAAATTACCGAAAACACTCTGGCCAAACTGGTCACCTGACTTCACTCCAATGGATTTGCAAATCTGGGACACCTGAAAGCCCTTATGTATCGGAAGAAGATTCGTGATGTCGAACATGTGAAAAAATTAATCGCACAAGCTTGTAAACGGATATCAGAAAATGTGTTGTCAAGTGTTCTCTTTGAGTATCAGGAGAGCATGTCACATACCGAACATGTAATGTATCTGCTGCAGTGTGAACTGTATCATCGTTTGTATGGAGACTTTTGCCTCATCCTGTATAACGAAATTTCTTTGGAAGCAATCGTGAGTCCCTTTGATGAGAAATCGTTAGGTGACTTAATTGATGATGATGATGATGATGATGATGATGATGATGATGAATACTTATTTGATTATGCTAGCATACATTTTATACGCTGTAAGTTTATTTTATATACTTTCCGAATATAGAGCAGGGCAGTTAAAATGATGGACAGTTACATTTTATGACGGCGAGGTCGGATTTTGTTTCCACGGGTTCTGCCACTTTACTGGAGCGTGCATTTACGCTTTATTGAAGATACACAAAAAATGCTTCAAGGGCTCTGTTGACCCTTCACCCTAAACTCACATCTCTCTTCATTAATCCTCTTGACATCCATTGTGCCTCACACTCGCCTCTCTTTCTTCCATTGATTTTTTGATGGCCCAATTGAACCTCTGTTGAAATGGGATTCCTACGCTTTCATCACCACTCTTTCCTCTATGTGTTGCAAATTCCCTTGTGTCCAACGTCTCTCGCAAAAAATGGCCATTTGTTAAACTAATGTTGCCAATTTCTTTTCCTGTACTGAATCGTGCATGAACATAACAGTTCGCTCTAGTCCATTGGTAGCATGGTCTGTGGGTGTTGTATTGTACGAGTAATAAATTCTTAACACAGAATATATCGAAAGATAAATAAATCTAAGATCTAGTGTTGTGTATTTAAGGTACTGTAACACAGATTAAATCGAAAGATAAATAAATCTGGGATCCATGTTGTGTATTTAAGGTAAAATAACACAAATCATATCGAAAGACAAATCTAGGACCCATTGTTGTGTATTTAAGTTACTATAATACAGATTATATCGAAAGATAAATAAATCTAGGATTCAGTATTTTGCATTTAAGGTACTAATACAGATTATATCCAAAGATAAATAAATCTAAGATCTAGTGTTGTGTATTTAAGGTACTGTAACACAGATTAAATCGAAAGATAAATAAATCTAGGATCCAGTGTTGTGTATTTAAGGTACTATGACACAGATTATATCGAAAGACAAATCTAGGATCCAGTGTTGTGTATTTAAGATACAATAACACAGATTATATTGAAAGATAAATAAATCTAGGATTCAGTGTTTTACATTTAAGGTACTATAATACAGATTATATCGAAAGGTAAATAAATCTAAAATCCAGTGTTGTGTATTTAAGATACTATAACACAGATTATATCGAAAGATAAAAAATTATATCCAGTGTTTTGTATTTAAGGTACTGTAACACAGATTAAATCGATAATAGATAAATCTAGGGTCCAGTGTTGTGTATTTAAGGTACTTTAACACAGATTATATCGAAAGACAAATCTAGGATCCAGTGTTGTGTATTTAAGACACTATAACATAGATTATATCGAAAGATAAATAAATGTAAGATACAGTGTTGTGTAAATAATAACACAAATTATATCGAAAGACAAATATCAGGATCCAGTGTTGTGTATTTAAGATACAATAACACAGATTATATCGAAAGATAAATAAATCTAGGAACCAGTGTTTTGTATTTAAGGTACTGTAACACATTAAATCGATAGATAGATAAATATAGGATCCAGTGTTGTGTATTTAAGGTACTGTAACACAGATTAAATCGATAGATGGATAAATCTAGGGTTCAGTGTTGTGTATTCAAGGTACTATAACACAGATTATATCGAAAGACAAATCTAGGATCCAGTGTTGTGTATTTAAGATACAATAACACAGATTATATCGAAATATAAATAAATCTATGCTCCAGTGTTGTGTATTTAAGATACTATAACACAAATTATATCGAAAGACAAATCTAGTATCCAGTGTTGTGTATTTAAGATACTATAACACGATTATATCGAAATATAAATAAATCTAGGCTCCAGTGCTGTGTTATTAAGGTACTATAACACAAATTATATCGAAAGACAAATCTAGGATCCAGTGTTATGTATTTAAGATACTATAACACAGATTATATCGAAAGATAAATAAATCTAGGCTCCAGTGCTGTGTATTTAAGGTACTATAAAATTCTTGTCCTTGAGAGTAAGATCTTAAGGTAAAATTCAAAGACTGCTTCCCATCCATCGTATGGTTCAAATCTGTTAGTCATGTCTCAGATGGTGCGTTGCTTCACAAGATCGTCTGTGATGATGGTTGGCCTCCCACTGCGCTCCTCGTTATGTACATTTTGGCGTCCTGCTGAAAATTGTCTACAGCAGCAACGCACAATCTGCTTGCCCATAGACCTGGCACAGTTGACGATCAATTTCAATCGGCGCTATGCCCTGTGCATTCAAAAACTTTATTACTGACCGCACTTCACACGCGGCGGGAGCTGGAATAGGAACGTCCATCTTCAACCAATGCAACGAAGCTACTGAGAGCACTCGGAAAGTTCTGCTAGCTCATGCGCAATGCCAGGACATTACTCTATCACGTACACACAATCGCTTCGCGCAACATATGGTTTGCTAGCTGTGGGACGAGTGGGAAAGTTACTTTATGGACGAGCCTCGTAATATTTATTTCTTTGTATTTTACAGATAAATTCTAGGAAATAAAATTAACTTGTATTATCGTGTATTAGATCCACTTGTTTAATAATGAATTAAGATATCTTAAATGCCCATTCCCGTATGATCGATATTTTACTGTCCATAATATTCTTGGGTTTTCATGCTGTAGTCTATCTAACCATAATGCTTGAAGATTATAGGGGACTTGGTCCGCGTGTTTCACCTAAGTAGGTAGACATTGTTTTTCTCCTATATCGACGGAGTAGTGTAAGGCCCGTTACACAGTCATCCGTATGCTACGCGCTACGGACTACGGATCCGTAGCAAAATACCAACATATATGGGAGCTTACACAGTTCTGCGTACTGTACGCATCCGTAGGATCCATACGGACGTCCGCTACGCGCTACGGACTACGGAGAAGAGATGAATACCTTGGACAAGTGTTTTACACAGTCATGTCTACGTTAGCGTAGCGGCATAATAAGCTGAGTAAAATTCATGTTAGAAAGCATTATGAAGCAGCTATTATCAGTCAATTAGATAGAAGACAATGTTTCTGGGATCCTTTTTGTGAATAATACAAAAATAGAGGTATCAGGTAGAAGTTGTGGCGTGATATGTGTGACATTATATTGAAAAATTTTGCAGAAATGGACAATAACACACAATGAAATGCAGATGAGTGATGAAGATGAGAGAAGACGTGGCAGAAGTGCCAGAAAAAATCTTCCGTTGAGGATAATTTAGCTAGCTGTTAGGACATTTTTCAGAAGTAGAAACTATATTATTGTATGTAAACACAGTCTTGCGAATACAAAGCATGAACCATCCCCTTTTATTCCGTCCTTCCCATTCACATCACTTACTTAGTCTGTTCATTTGCCATTTTTCGGTGGGCTAATATTCAGAAATATCGTACATCAGAATACACAAATATCAGTTCACATTGTCACACTGGAAACATTTCCCAAACAGAACAACAGTCTTCCTTGATGTCAATTCTCCAATCTCCATCAACCTCCAAAGATACTGTTTCACTCACAGGAATTTACCTATTATGGGCAACACACTACTGCATATAATATAAATAAAACCTCTTATCTATAAAATAAGTTAAACAATATTTAATTAAGAGTACCTAGTCAATATAAATATTTTAAGTGTATTTAAAACAGATTAAATCTAAATCAGTGATTCTCAACCGGGAAGGGGGCTGCAGCCATGAGGGTGACCGACCAACTGGTAGTGGAGTGCAATGGAAAAAATAATGGTGGTAATAATAATAATAATAATATAACAATTTAAAAGTTGTTCTTTGAAAATTTTATTATCTGACAATTTTACATTAAATTAAAACAAGCTAATTAAGTTTTTTCTCTTTGAATCGATACCAAATTTCATATTACTACTTTGTATGTTCTATATTCTACTTTACACCTCAGGCCAGGGGCTGCACTAAAATAATGTCCAGGAAAAAGGAGCCTCAAAATCAAAAAGGTTGAGTAACACTACAGTAGTCCACCGCTGTGGAGTAATGGTCAGCACGTTTGGCTATGAAACGAGCGGGCCCGGATTCAAATTTTGATTGGAACAAGTTATCTGGTTGAGGTTTATCCGGGGTTTTCTCCCAACTAATTGAAGCAGAATTGCTAGGTAACTTTCAGCGTTGGACCTCGGACTCATTTCGCCATTATTAATTCACATATCATCATCATCATCCATACACGGTGCAGCGTGCTGTACTTGCAAGAAGAAACGCGGCAGTTCGGCTGAATCATTCACAAAATAGGGTGGTAAGGAAGCCTAAGGCTGCAGTGTTTCGGGTCCCTCCCCCGTAAAGAAAAGGAAAAACATTACAGTACATTCTACACAATCTACACCTTAGACTTAGAGGCCCGCACTAAAGTAAAGTTGAGAAAGGATGAGAAACTCTGATCTTATAGATTATAACAAAAGTAATTAATGTTTTTGTAATTTGTTATAATGAACAAGAAATAATAAAATGACGATTATAAATAATTTATTCATCTGAGTAATTTTTATCACCTTATGTTAACAGCAAACCGCTCGGTAGGACATAATTATGTAGATTTTCAAGCTGCATTTATTGTAATTTTCCCAATTTGTTCATGAAACGATTGAATAAACATGCGAAATTAGTTAAAGGAACTTTCTTTCGGTCTCGCTCAGGTCACTATGTAGATTTATAAAAGCTTCCTACAGGATTTTTAGAATTAGTAGCGGGTGAACACAATATTATCTATTATGCACTCTTTTAATACAAACAATGTACAGCCAAAAGCTTTCCTTGTAGCACGCTCATTTTGAAACAAACAAGCCCACTGTTATAATTAATCTGCTACGGATTTGCTACGCTTGACTGTGAAAGCAAACTGCCTACGGATCCGTAGTTACTGCGTAGCATACGGATGACTGTGTAACGGACCTTGCGTATTGTCTCATTGTAGGCCAATAGAACTAAGTAATTCCAAGGACAGAATATGTTGAGACTCCGCCATTTTAGTCAATGTAACTGTTATATATTAATTGAAAAGGTTTTAACGAAATGTCCTACGTTGTATGACAATACTCGACTGAGTTTGCCATTAAAAGTTCCCTAACACAAAGGACAACATAAACAGATTGAAACAGAATCCTATTATAAGTTTCTTTATACGATTGTTTCAGGCCCATGGTTTAGGAGTAAATTGATTTACACGCATGTATATGGAGCGAAACACAATTTGTAGCGAATGGGGAATCGTCCGTCTTGCTACAAGCACAGTTGATGTAGAAAACAACATTTCCTCGCTATTTCAGTCCAGAATCGCATTACAGTCACGTCCCTGGTTCACGGAACACCTAAAAGGATTCGCCAAGAGCACTATTCTGTTCTGACTTCAAATTACGCCACAGCAAGCTCCAATCTGGCTATTTGGAACGCATACCGTAGTAGGAAGTCTATAACGTTGCAATGTGTCGTTTGTTTTCATAAATAAGAAAACAAATGAAAAAAGCACATTACTACAGTTGTTTAAGCTGTAATATCTCACACGATTTTACTATGTAACAATCCTAGCATAACAGGTACAAAAATCTGTATCAAAGTGGAATTTAGATCTATTGCTGCTACGAGATTTGAATTATTTATATTTTCCTCTGTCGCACTTTCAGTTGTACTATGTCTAGCTACACAGGAAGTATATTCATTAAAATAATGTCCAGGGACATAGGCATTACGACTAAATGAAGAGAAAGGACTACAAGCATTTGAAATGTGGATATGGAGAAGAATGAAGCTTGTGAAATGGACTGACATAATTAGAAATGAAGCTTGCGTGAAGGAGGAATGATGCTGAAACTGAGTAGGAAGATAGAAAGAAATTATCTTTTTCACTGCTTCCTGAAGGATGCACTGGAAGGAATGATGAACGGAAGAAAAGTTCGAGGCAGAAGAAGATATCAGATGTTACACAACATTAATATATAAAGTTATTCAAAAGTAAGCTACATTTTGAAATAGATATAACATTTTGAAAAATGAACGTATATACAAAATGGTAACACATTTGTATGTATCGAACAACGGGATTTTCATGTATAACAGTCAATTGTTTTGGTTAACATGGTAACAGGAGTTTGTGTATAATATGTCAAAAGTAAATTTATTTATTTGCTTAAATTTTAAATCAAACCTGTGTTTTAAAATGATTTTGACTTTACAGGATCTAATTAGTCTTGTTCAATGTTGTTCTGAATTTAAAAGATTTAACAAACGGCATAGAAAATTCAAAACAAAACGTAATTTATCCAACACCTGGCCAACGCGTTCTCCTGATTTCAATTCAGTAGATTTTTTATTTAGAAGTTATTTAAAAGACTGTTTTTAAACTAATTCTACGACTACCGACGAACTAAAATATGCAATTTCTCAAAATTGAAGATATTCCACCAGATCTATTAGTGAATGCTCTTCACAATATAAAAGAAAGATTGTTGCTTGTTGAGAACAAAATTGCTACATATTCAATATTTAATGATAATAATAATAAACCCCATATCTTTATAGTATAAGTATGTTCTTGTTTTGTTTATTGCCTATCTTAATTCTTAAAAAGTTTATGATAACGTCAAAATGATTTATCTTATACATGGATCACATGCGAAGATTAAGAGGAAGACGGAAAATATGAAGATTGGAGAATGTTTGATTTGCAGTGAAAGACTTGCCCTTGGCCAGAAAATTATGAATGAATAGAATACTCCAGGGAGTGAGACTAATCTATATTGCGTCACTGTGAACTTCGTTTGCGGGTAAATAGAGACTACCTTCAACAACTGGTGTAGATTAGTGTCGTTCATTGTTTGAATATGAGAGCACAATCAAGTCATTACCACAGCCAGGAAGTTGGTACCAAAACTGTTAAGTTGTGTGTTAAGTTGTATATCTCTACCAAATGATACTCTGGAGTATCACGAATTGCTTGTGTTGCTGCCTTAATTCTGTTACAGATATCATTATTGTCCTTGACTGCCGTGACGAAAATCAAGTTACCCGATGGTCTCACAAAATAAATCCAAGCAGATAAGATCTGGTGATCTAGATGGCCAATGAACAGGTCCAATATGATCAATCCATCGATTGGAAAGAAGCATAATATTCATAAAATGGCAAAAATTAATGCGCCAATATACTGGACAACTATCGCACTGGTGCAATAAGCGTCGTCTTACCG
The DNA here is from genome assembly GCA_025594305.2 of Periplaneta americana. NCBI lineage: Eukaryota > Metazoa > Arthropoda > Insecta > Blattodea > Blattidae > Periplaneta > Periplaneta americana. Next base: position 43,586,747 of record JAJSOF020000021.1, on the reverse strand, counting down.
CCAGAGGTACCGGTACATCATCAAGCAAGACAGGGGGCATTTTCTGGATAAATAGGAGATAAATGTCAACGTTAAGACTAGGACCCCATGTTGTCTGACGAAAGCTGTTTGTCTTCGTCTTTCCAATTCTCCTACCGGTTTGTGTTATTGATTCTGAAACACCCCGCATGAAATATCTTCCTCTGTTGCTTCATTATTATATATCCAACTTTTTACTTCCTATTTTTTCTCTGTTTTTTATTCTTCCAGGATTTAAAATAACGTTCAATGGATATAATTATCCTTCTTTCACTTTTCTGCTTTGCTTGCAGTCGTGGTAAACTCACGAATCTTATCAGTGAGGGTTTCCATTACTGAAAGGATGCGCTTGTTTTAATAGATTTTACAGGAAGCGCTCTTCATTCTGCTTCCCCACCTCTTCCCTTTCTACCTCCTCCTCCTGCTCTTCGCCGCCATACTGTTTGCACAATGCTTTAGCCGAAAAGCCGTCACAATTGTTTCAAAACAATCCGTTACCTGTATTCATTTCTGGTTCAATTAGATTCGTGGCTGCTATAGTCTTCAGTTATAATTAACAGGCTCACAATAATAAATCCATTTGTGTATAATGTACAATATTGTGTTAATTGCAAGTTATATTTTCAGTTGGTAACACGAGACGTCCGTTATCATGTGAGCTCTGAAACTAGATATCTATGTAATATATAGGATTTATTTCCATTTAACCAAATAAACAATGCTACGCCATTTCTGGCTAAAGTGTTGCGTTCTTGCCAGGAAAACAGTTGAACATGAATGATACTGAAGAACTAAAAAGTTATTGTAAAAATTGAACTTGATTTTTAAATTTAAGGTTTTTTTGACAACGAAAACCTTATTGTAAGAAGTTGTATTTTTGATAAAATATGGGTGTTTTCCCAATTGATGTTCTCTCTAACGATGTAAGGCAGATTTATAACATCAGTATCTATATTCCGTTTTAATCTTTGTTCGTATCTTTTTATTTGGTTGTTTAAGGACGCTGTATCAACTACTGAGTTATTTAGCGTCGATGGGATTGGTGATAGCGAGATGGTATTTGGCGAGATGAGATCTAGGATATTCACAATATTAAAATTCACAATCCTAATTGTAAAATTTCTCTAAATTTTGACTCTCCATGTTTAACCAATTCTACTAAAGTTAAATATCTGGGAATATTAATTGACCAGCACCTTAGACGGGACACACATATTGCATTCTTATGCAATAAATTAGGCAAAATTATATTTATAGATTTGTTATACGTACTTCGTTCTTAACTGCCTATTAATATTTTAAAATTTATTTGTTTGTCCTTGGTGTAATCTGTATTACATTACGGCATTGTCGTTAGGGTAGTATTTCTAAATCCATAAGAAACTCGCTGGATTTACTACAAAGGAGAATAATCAAAATTTGTCTGAAAAAGTCTACTGATTACCCTACTAAACCTCTTTATTTGGATTTTAACGTTTTCAAATTGGAGCAGATATATAAATATACATTATTAACTTTCTTTCATAAGAACAAGAAAAATGTCAACACATATTGGCATAATTATAATACGAAAAGACACATATTACTTCATTTTACAGAATCCAAAATTTCAACGGCTGTTGGTATGAAACATGGCTTCAACTGTGCTTGAAACTTTACAACAAATTAATTTCTCAGTACCCTGTTTTAGCTAACATAAGTATAATTAAATTTAAACTGAAAATTAAAGAAATTATTAAGGAAATTAATAAATAGTTAGATAATTAATTGCTAAATATTAGTCTTATATTATTATACTTGTGAATATTGGTAAAAAAATGTTTTCAATTTTGATTATTCTTTTATCATATAAGCTCCTGTTTTTGTAATCTGTGCTATTTTATTGCTTATATTACTTTGTTTATTTTGTCTTCTTCTTTCTGCTTATCTACAGTGCTGTTTTGAACTCCCGATCACAAGCGTTCGCTCATACACGGGGTAAATTCCTTAATTTATATTCATCTTTAAATTAAATATCTGAATGTTTATTCTTGTTTTATGTATATAATAGTTTTTAATGTGTCTTTGTTTCTATTACATTTAATACATATTTTAGTGGTTTTTCTGACTGCGATAATTCTAATTATTGTAATAATAATTATTGTAATAAAACATATTTATATTAAAAAAACAAGTAACATGTATAAAAATTAACGACGTTATTAAAAATTAACATCCCCAACTTGCAGGAAATTGAATCCGGGCCCCCGACGTCACAAGCCAGCACGCTATTGAGTCCTCTACCGGAACAAACGGTATAGAGACGACACGAAGAGGGGATTACAGCCGCCCGAATTGAACTCAAAGGGGACAGCACACATGCAAATTTACTGGTGTGAATCGCTCCTCAATGATTAAACTTGTTCGCCACCAAGAGTCGCGCTATCAATTGCTTCTAAGACTGTACATTATGCTCGTAATTTATTGATACATTTCCGAAGATAATATACAATGACTATTTCGTTCATATGACGTCATTCCATTGTCGACCAATGAAGTGAAATGAAATTTTGAATTCCAACCAATCACAGTCATACTTTGCGATAATTTCTGCAGCTAGATTTATCGCTATCAATTTATCGCATGGTCGTTCTTTTGTTTAGTCGTTGTCGCCAACTGTTTCCCCTTAAATTGATGATCATGAATACATTAAGATGCAACTACACGGTTAAACTTTTCTTTCAACTTTAAAGCAATGAATGCAAGATCGATATTTAATATTAATTAATATATTTACGCAGTGAAGACCACGTTCAAAACGGCGCACCATGTAGACACAAACTCTTTATGCATCTTAATTGAACGTACCTTTTAAACTTGATTCTTTCAATATTCTTCCCAGATTGCACGCATACGCGATTGGAATATTGTACTGTGTAGATGCAGCTTTAGTTCCGTTACACACTACAGCGAGAATGCGTTTGTCAAGCTATAAAAAATGCTTTCGTGTAGCACTGATTGTAAGTAACGGTCGAAACAAGGCACAGCTGACATTGGTCCTGCTCCCACAGGTAACATAACCTATAAAATTGTAGCCTATAACATTTGTATTGAAATTAAACAAACCACTTCCCTTATTATCCCGAGTTAACTCGGGTTGCTAACATGTGTCAAAATTTATTAACCAGAGTTAACTCGTTTGAGTCCCATTGTCTATTTCATAGTGATTTTTTAAGTATGTAAGAAAATTAGTGATGTACAGTGATTCTGCAATATTAAATGATCTCTTTACGAAAAAAAAAAAATATGACACTTTTTTCACAAAACTGGTAAAATAAATAGGCCTAGCAAGGGAAGAGGTTAATAGACGTTCAAATTTATGTAACATCATCGCATATCAAACTCAAAGACCTTGCATAGTAATAATGTCTTTGATCAAACTGCCTTTCGTATGGCGTAATAAAATTCGTGTTTTAATTAGGCCTATTTATACAGAGATGGCTTCACTGTGTAGCAACCTGTCTCGCTGTGAATACATAAGCAATGGTATGTAGCTGTCCCCACTGGTACTGTTAAATTAAATTATGATTTCAGCAGATAATGAAAATGTATTTGTTATAATAATAAGAGAAAAGTGCAGTACATGCAATAAACATTGTTAAATCTGTATTTCGCTTTTCGCAATTGGCATTAGTGAATAATAACATCGAATTTTTTTATTGCAATAATCGATATTCATCTACGAGTATTTCAACTTCACAATGTCTGAATAGGTTAAGTATTCAATATACAATTATTAACATTATGTGATCGAATTTCAGGAATATATTATTTAAATTGTTATTTTATTCACGAAATAGTCCTAATAAATGTCACTCGAGGTCTGAGATTTCCTAGATAAATCCACTCACTTCGCTCGTGGATTTATCGGCAGATCTCAGACCTCTCGTGGCATTACTACAGATAATTTTTAATTGGTTACTTAACAGCCATGTATCAGCTATTTAGCGTCGATTAAATTGATCATAGCTAAATTGGATCCAGGAATAGTCACAGATTATCCGAAATTCGCCTTAGGGTTGGAAAAAACCTCGGAAGAGATACAACCTGTAAATCAACCCAAGAGGGAATCGACCCCCCATCCAAGCGCAGCTCGGAATCAGCAGACTAACGCGTTTTCGCCTGAGCTACGCTGACGTTTATGAAAGAAATTACAGAGCACGCTCAGAAAGAACCGCCAACTCCAGAAAGTAAAACCACAGTCTAGGACTCTAGTATATACAGTCACGAAGCTCTATACGTAGTAAATATGCAGCCATAGATAGTTGCTAATCACTAGGGTCGCTACTGTCGCCTTATTACAGACAATGCGAAATAGTACCTGCACAGTCTATTGTTCCTAGTACCCTCACAACTCAAACTTCGTGACTGTATATATTGTATTAGAATGTGGTAAAACTGTCACTCAGACTTTTCAGCAAACAGCATATTCCGAATCTCACCGGACAAGTGGACAACAATGACGTCACGCTGCAGCGAAATAGGAACAAAACTGCTGGAAGGATCAATGGCTGTCATGGCGGTTGTGTAAGTGGTTATCTGTGCTACGCTAGCAAAATTTTGCGAAATTTCCGTACTGCCATCTCGTTCAAAGAAAAGAGATCATAAACAACTTATTTCTTAGTAATAAACTGGTCCGTTGACATGTTCGCTCATAAGCCATTAACATATTGTTTTTACTTTGTGCTCATTACAAACAATACAGCAGAACTAAAGCAGAACACACCACCATGACACAACAGTGCACGATGTAATTCGTCTGCTAATTCCCGCCCTATACAAGAACCAATCAGATTCACTGATGGCGGCTGATGGAGACTGCCACCACCTCTGCAAGCTGATGGCACAGGTGCGACACCGGTGGAACATCAATGACGTCATCGGTGGGATTCGGAACACCGTGATGCCATCGAATTGCTCACCGGTGAGATTCGGAATACGCTCAAAAAGAGTAATATCTGGAAATTCCCTGTGTTTACCGCCAGGCTCCGCCACTTGTTACAGAATTCTATCTCTTGGGACAGAAAAGTGTTAGTGACGAGCAATAATCTCGAAGGCGTTTCCATGGCTGCTATTTGTTTACATCAATGTCCAGATTTGTTTGTTCTTTCAGTAACAGTGTCTCCCACGAAAAGAGCATTTACTGTACGTGATTGAGCACGCGATAACAAATTGATGCACCAGTGTACAAAAGGCTTTCAGAAGACGGTTTCGCAAATATCCAACTTCTAAGCATCGATACGAAGATGGTTTAACAAATTTAGAAACCAAGAATGAATTTATAGGAAGGAAAACATTGACCGTCGTCGTGTGAGCGAAGGGAAGGCAGCCATTGTAAAGATTTTATTATCTTCAGCCTGATTTAAGGGGAAAGGATGGTATTTTTGGTGAAAAATGAGTTAATTAAAAAAAATTCTTTAAAATACTCTGTGATATGTGTGTAATGCATAGCATAATATTTTTTGGGTATTTGTGCTCTTATCAGATGTTGACACGCCATTTATAAACTTCCTGCATTGTGAAATTTTAAATCACTCGCACCCTTTTATTGTTGTTTCCGGTAAATTTAATTAAAAAAAATCTTTAAAATACTTTTTGATGTGTGTGGAATGCATTGCATAACATTTCGTGGGTATTTGTGCCCGTATCGGATGTTGAGACGCCATTTTTAAACTTCCTGCTTTATGGATTTTTAAATAACTCGCCCCTTTCATCGGTTTATGGTAACTTCATTTTTTGCTACATTGCCAGATAAAAATGGATATGATTTCTGAACGATTAAAGAAAATTGCATGGAATTTAGAACACACATTCTTTGGACTATTAGGAAACTTTTCTCTGTAACAGAATTTTGTTAATTGATTTCATTTCAAAAGTACGTCCGTTTGTTTGCAAGAAAGGAATTCAGAAAAGTGTTATTAAATTTTAATTGTTTATTTTACAAACGTAGTGACTAATATCAAAAATCTGTTACAGACTGTGTGTAGAGCATGCTTTTGCAAGTACATTGCAAAAAAACTGGATGAATCTACCTTTAAAAATGGTTCAGATGTATCGGTTTTAGTACAATCCTGCATTGGGTATATTTTTTTCAAATCTGGGCCCCCAAATAATTTTTTTCAAAATATTTATTTTTGGTTGAGTTGCTACAGCTATGAGTTCTCTACATACAAAAAATTAATATTTTACACCAAATAGAAAACAAGTTTTTAAAAATACCATCCTCTCCCCTTAAACTCACGAACATTGGACCAACAACTATCGTGGTAATCACTGGACTACCGAGGAAGATCGATGATGATGACAACGATTACAATGAGAAGCATGCAGAAAAGCTCATAACTCTGAAAGTTCCGTTTACTTCTTCTCTCTTTTTCTAACTATGGTAGGTACTTGACTTTTCGTCTTTCACCCATATGAAGCCAGTTCTGTAGACCAATTTACCGATAGAATCGTTGTTCGTCAGAGAATATCCAGCGTACACCACAAGCAGTGCGTCCACATTATACTCGAAATGAATTATGATAACGGAGAAATTTTGTAATGTCAAAGGGGAACCAGAGTACCCGGAGAAATCCCTCTGTGTTGCCTGGAACACGGGCCCGCCCCACACAAGTTTTAAATTCAGGGTAGAGCGGGATTTTATCCCATGCTCCCTGGCTTATAAGATCAGGTCTCTACGTACCATTGAGCCACTGTAACGGTTACGTAACTTAATAGTTATTTACGATGTGACTATCATAATGTTTCATATTACAGTACGAGATTAGAAAGTTGTGAAACGAAGCCGTAGGCCGAGTTTGATAATAATCAGTCGAGTATTGTAATATGAAATTACGGTAAGTATATCGTAAATATTTTTTGTTAGTTTTGAACATGTCTTTTGTGAAGAGGCGATTGATTATTATTATTATTATTATTATTATTATTATTATTATTATTATTTAGTTTTACCCTGCGAGAGACGATTCGTTTATGCCTTTTTATTAGTTTTGAACGCGATAGGTTTTTTTATTATAACAGAAGAACAGCAATACTAGAAGAAACATTGTTACAATGAGGTAAAACTTACTTACTTATGGCTTTTAAGAACCCGGAGATTCATTGCCGCCTTCACGTAAGCCCGCCATCGGTCCCTATCCTGAGGAAAATTAACCCAGTCCCTACCATTATATCCCATCTCCCTCAAATCCATTTTAATATTATCCTCCCATCTACGTCTCGGCCTCCCCAAAGATCTTAATCCCTCCGGCCTCCCAACTATCACTCTATATGCATTTCTGGATTCGCCCATACGTGCTACATGCTCTCCCCATCTCAAACGTTTGGATTTAATGTTCCTAATTATGTCAGATGAAGAATACAATGCGTGCAGTTCTGCGTTGTGTAACTTTCTCCATTCTCCTGTAACTTCACCTTCTTAGTCCCAAATATTTTCCTAAGAACCTTATTCTCAAACACCCTTAATCTCTGTTCCTCTCTTAAAGTGAGAGTCCAAGTTTCACAACCGTAAAGAACAACTTGTAATATAACTGTTTTATAAATTCTAACTTTCAGATTTTTGACAGCAGACTGGATGATAAAAGCTTCTCAACCGAATAATAACAAGCATTTCCCATATTTATTCTGTGTTTAATTTCCTCCCGAGTGTCATTTATATTTGTTACTGTTGCTCCAAGATATATGAATTTTTCCAGTTCTTCAAAGGATAAATCTCCAATTTTTATGTTTCCATTTCGTACGATAGGCCTATTCTGTTCACGGGACATTATCATATACTTCGTCTTTTCGGGATTTACTTCCAAACCTATCACTTTACTGGCTTCAAGGAGAATTTCCGTGTTTTCACTAATCGTTTGTGCATTTTCTCCTAACATATTCACGTCTTCCGCATAGACAAGAAGCTGATGTAACCCGTTCAATTCCAAAATGAGTTAAAACTAGGACTCGAATATTGAAAATGCTTCAAAGTCTGCAATTTAATGTTTAGTACCATCGAAATCTCGCGTAAAATATGAAATAGAATATAAAAAATTGAAGATTGGTGTTCCAAGAAATATGTAGAATGTGTTTGGAACGTATTGCGGTTAATGTTTATAATAAATAAAATCAATTCCATTTTATTTAATTTAATGTGTGGTTCACATTACACAACCAGGTAGGTAATAGCAACATCTTTACCTAACTAGTTGCTTAATGAATGTGTTTACAATATTTTATTAGTGATGTAAAGTCAATATAAAGTGGATAAAAATATAAAAGAAACACTAATGATACCAGTTGTAATACATTATTAGGTAATGCATAAGAACGATGATGAAAGAGGACATTCTTCAGAACGCGAACGTTAGCGTAATAGCGGAGTTAATGAAGAATGCAATATTGTGTCAATCAAGTCTCGTCATGTGCAACTCATTATTAGTGACCACAGCAAAGTAAATTTCTCTACACCTGTTTTGTTTGAGGTCAGATGATGTGCTTGTGTACTCTAATCTCTAGGGCTCGGAAGTTGAAGACCTATAAATTGCCTAAAAAGGCCTTTAAAAAGACCTAAAGATATCTTAAAAAGGACCTAAAGACTCGAAAAAGGGACGTAAAAAAGGTGACCCAAATCTATACTAATAATAAATCTGTAGCCGAAATTTTTCTGGTAATTTTCGATTTTCCAAAAATAATTGGTCCTAACATATATAATTAACCGCCCTGAAACCGAATATCGCTTTTTTTTAATTTTTGTTTGTATGTCTGTCTGTCTGTCTGTCTGTATGTTTGTTACCTTTTCACGTGATAATGGCTGAATGGATTTCGATGAAAATTGAAATATAAATTAAGTTCGTTGTAACTTAGATTTTAGGCTATATGACATTCAAAATACATTATTTAAAAGGGGGGTTATAAGGTGGCCTGAATTAAATACATCGAAATATCTCGCTTATTATTGCTTTTTGTGAAAAATATTACATAGCAAAAGTTTCTTTAAAAATAATGTGCGATAAGTTTTATTCCTTGAAAAATTTTGATAGGACTGTTATTTAATGAGATAAATGAGTTTTAAAATTAGAATAACTGCCATCTAAGGCCGTGTAATGAATTAAAAAACAAATGACTTCGTCTATAAGGGGCCTTGGACAGCAACAATCGAAAGCTATGAAAGATAGCCTACAGAGAATATTTCTGTGTTTGTATGAAGTAATATCGGAAGCTAAATTAACCGATTTGTATAATTAATTATTATTTCACCATTGGAAAGTGTAGTTTCTCTAGATGGACATAATGCTATAATGTTATTACAGTAACTTATAATATAATATATAATATAATATAATATAATATAATATAATATAATATAATATAATATAATATAATATAATATAATTTATAATATAATATAATATAATATAATATAATATAATTTAAGTTATTTGAAGGGTTCAGAACCATAGTGGGCCAAGCGCCATTCACTGAATACGCAGAAAACAAGGGTTAAAATTAAGTTATTACCATAATTCAATGGAAACCTATAACAAGTAAAATAAAATATACACATTAAATCTAAATGATGTCAATCTTCATTAAACTATGGTTGCAAGTAATGAAAATTAAGAAACATGTTAAAGGAATTGTCATTGCACCAAATGAGTGTCTCTGGACCAAAATGATCGCATTTTAATTATTTGGATGCAATTTAAATTAAGTAACATATTAAACGATTTATCCTTCTATCAAACACGAATGTTCCCTGGATCAAATGTCCTATTTTAATTATGCGATTACTTTATATTTATTTCTAACGGGTGCAGCGGAGCGCACGGGTACGGCTAGTTAATTAATAGTCTAATGTCAGTTTCAATTACAATTTTATTATTTAATGAATATAATGTTTCAATAATTCCGGTGGAATGCAACATACAGTGCGAAAAAAACTGCATGTATGAAATGGTTCTTCTTTCAGATATTAACTTATACCTTTTTTTAGATTGAAAAAGGAATTCCGTGTTTGTTAAAAAAAAGTACTTGGAGAATTTAGAATGAACGAATTTTGCCACTTAGAATGAATTCAACGAACCCGCAATGGACATGCTGGAGAAAGAAATCGAAATTAGTGTAACTAGAATATCTGGCTTATTCACATTAGGGTTACAAAAATGGCACTTCGGAACTTCACCTGAGCATTGCAATATATCACAATAGTCATCTCCAGGTTCTTAGGTGTAAAGGATCGTCGGTTTTCTGACAGCACTTTGGGAAGCATCGAGAAACGTCTCGCCACATCAACGGATGTCATTGGTGCATACTTGAAGCAAGTGAGATCTCGTGGTGAATTGTAAAAGTGGCAGTAAACATGTAGTCGAAATAAGTTGAAGTTGCAAAAAAAAGTCATTAAGACCTAAAAAAAAAGAGGCTAAAAAGGATCAACAACCTGAAAAACGCCGAAAAGGCAAAAAAAACATCATTTTCTGGCCTACAATGACCCAAAATGAACATATAGGCTATTATGTTGGGCCTCGTCTTCGGGCACTCGAAATAAAATTATTTTTCCTCAACTTACGAGCCCTAGTAATCTCCTAAAAGAGGCGGTTGAAGCAATTCACGAAAAGAAGTAAAAAGGTAGTGGGAGAATGGGAATAGAGATCAGAGAAAAGGAAAAAGAAGGCTTGGAGAAAGAACAATTCAAATTGTCTTCCTCCTATTTGTTGTAAGGTAACAAATTGTGCTCTAAAACAATTTCTTCAATAAAAATTAGATTTCCCGTCCGGTCGTAAGACTTACGACTCGAGCGCTGAAAATCGCGGCGAAATCTGGAAAGCGACAAGCGTCTGTCTCCATCGAGCGACAGATCGATACTGGAACAATGGTGTCCCTCGCTTATCCTAGATGGCAGTAGATGTACTATAAGGTAAACTATATTTGGAAACATTGAAAGACCGCGAAAAATACGAGAACTTTCATTTTATACGAATCACAATAACAAATTACAAAATTAAATGATTAGAACGTATGAAGGAAATACTATGGCGAAATAATGTTGAAAAGTTAAGAAAATGCACTTGTGTTGTTTTTATTATCATAATTATATTTAGGACTGCTTTAAATCATGTTGCCGTATATTGAAATGTTGCCAAATATACGGTGCGTAAGCGAGTTGAGAGAAATAATTTGTTATTATTTTAATGCTGTTTTCTGGACTTCAAAATTCTAAGCAGTTTTTTGATTAAAAAAAGGTTCTTGCACAGCAGTTATTGTCAGATTGATCTGAAACTTGGTCAATTGAATGTTTATAAATAAAATTTAATTAGCATTTAAAACAAATATTAATATTATGTTACTTCGGGGCATATTCATACTGCACTGTAATGAAAATATGCTGTAATGGTAAATTCATGAAATCAAAAAATGTATTGTGATTCTCTATTTAGATTGAGTTCCAAAGCTAATAATTTTTCAAGCTTTTGAGCAAATATGAACTAAAATTTTGAAAACATTGACGCAAGGAGCCTTCTAGTAACATCAATATAAAATAAGAGTATATTTACAAACATAGTTTTAAAACTATTAGCCCTAATGACACCAAGTTTTGTACAGATGATAGTACTGTAGGCCTATTTGTGTAGTTTAAATTTCACAAATTTTCGATGAAAATTGTGGAAGATTTGAAAATCTTATGTGTTTCCTTAACGGGTTATGTGCAGCTTACAGCAGTAAAATTTTCGGAATATTCAATTTTTTTTCTCCATTACTATATCTTGTACAATAATGAAAATTGGTATGTTTAAACACTGTTCTTCTGCTATATGAGAAAAAATATTTTTTACGACTAAAAAAAAATTACATTTTTTTTTCAAAATTCAATTCACTGTGCAGTGACGAAGCGTTTCCCACATAACTAAAAACTATCCAACATTCTGTAATAAAATTTTTTGTGTGTATTAATACCTGACATATCTACAATATGATGCAAGGCCACTCCTCTACCTTTAATAAATTGTATGATAAAAAATAAATTCATTTAAAAATGGTCAAATATCAGTATTTTCTTCTAACACAAAATACAAAAAAAAATATATATATATATATATTTATTAAGGAATGTAGTTGAAAGAGCATGATATTGTAAACATGAGTTTCAGCAATAAAATAAAAGAGAAAGAACATGAAAAAGTTAACAAGTTTATGAGTTATGAGGGAAACCCTTTATCACTGCGCAGTAAACTGCCACCATTTTTACTTTTGAAAAAAGAATGTAAGTAATTTTTTTAATCGTAAGAATATTTTTTTCTTGTAGGAAAAGTACAGTGTTTTACATATACCATATAGGAAAAAAATATTGAATATTTCCAAAAATTTCATTGCTGTAAGCTGTACCTAACCCCTTAAATGAATCAGTTCAAGTAGGCCTACCGTAATTTTTTAAATATAGGACGCGCTTATTTACCTTAAAAATAATCCTAAAAATCTTCTTGCGTCCTAAACAACGAAAATTCCTATTATATCCGTATTTAGAATCCATTTTCTTATATAATTTGTAAATATTCATAAAGGAGAACAAGGTTTGAAATGCACCAATGGAATTCCACTTGTATTAGAAATAGAAATATAGCAGTTAATACTATTTTGAGTAAGCTGAGCAATGGATATAATTTTACTGACAGCTGACCAGTTTGTGTACACCATTGTGACACTCGGCAATAAACTAGACTGCAAAATATACGCTTTACGTTCAGGAAATGTGTGGACGGGAGGATGACAGGACGAGAACGTCACAGTTGGTAGATGGTATGAAAACATTTTGATTTGTCGCTTAACGTTCCCCTATGCTATACTTAAATTTTATATGGACGTGATTAAAAAACTAATGTCATTAAGCCTCAAATATGTCTAAAAATAAAGAAGATATCATCAAAATGAGCTTGTAATAACACATGCAGTCATTAGCTAGGCTATATGGCACAAGAAATACGGATTATAAAAATGCAGACATCTCATATCAGTTGTATGAACGTATTCCGCATGCCGGCCGTTGTGAAAAATTAAGTTTTAATGTTTTAAAGGGAATCCCTAATTCACACAAGCATTATCCAACGTCATAGAAGACTTGAAAGTCATCTTTGTTGAATTAAAAACTAATAATACAGTTTTGTTAATGAAAGAATAGGATTTATTTTAAAAACAGGTAAGACTTGAAAGTCATCTTTGTTGAGAAATGAATTTATTAAAAACTAATAATAATGTTTTGTTAATGAAAGAATTGGGTTCATTTCAAAGTCAAGGAAGACATGAAAGTTATCTTTGATGAGAAGTAAGTTTATTGAAAACTAATAATATAGTTTTTTAATGAAAGAATAGGGTTTATTGCAAAGTCAAGGAAGACATGAAAGTTATTTTTGATGAGAAGTAAGTTTATTAAAAACTAATAATACAGTTTTGTTAATGAAAGAATAGGGTTTATTTCAAAGTAAGGGAAGATATGAAAGTTATCTTTCATGAGAAGTAAGTTTATTAAAAACTAATAATACAGTTTTGTTAATGAAACAATATGGTTTATTTCAAAGTCAGGGAAGACATGACAATTATCTTTTATGAGAAGTAAGTTTATTAAAAACTAAAAATACTGTTTTGTTAATGAAAGGATAGGTTTTTTTATAGTCAGGGAAGACATGAAAGTCATCTTTGTTGAGAGGTACGTTTATTAAAAACAGTTTGTTAATGAATAAAAATAGGTTTTATTTCAAAGTTAACGAAGACTTGAAGTCATCTTTCATGAGAAGTAGGTTTATTAAAACTAATAATACAGTTTTGTTAATGAAAAAATAGGGTTTATTTTAAAATCAGGTAGGCCTAAGACTTAAAAGTCATTGTTGTTGAGAAATAAATTTATTAAAAACTAATAATACAGATTGTTAATGAAAGAATAGCATTTATTTCAAAGTCAGGTAAGACATGAAAGTTATCTTTGATAAGAGGTAAGTTTATTATAAACTAATAATACAGTTTTGTTAATGAAAAAAAGGTTTATTTAAAAGTCAAGGAAGAAGTCATCTTTGATGAGAAATAAGTTTATTAAAAACTAATAATACAGTTTTGTTAATAAAAGAATAGGGTTTATGTCAAAGTCAAGAAATACGTGAAACTGATCTTTGTTGAGAAATACGTTTATTAAAAACTTAATATTTCAATGAAAGAATAGGGTTTATTTCAAAGTAGGAAGACTTGAAAGTGATTTTTGTTGAGAAATAATTTTATTAAAAACTGATAATACAGTTTTATCAATGAAAGAACAGGGTTTATTTCAAGGTCAAGGAAGACTTGAAAGTGATCTTTGTTGAGAAATAAGTTTATTAAAAACTGATAATGCGATTTTGTTAATGAAAGAATAGGGTTTATTTCAAAGTCAGGGAAGACTTGAAAGTGATCTTTGTTGAGAAATAAGTTTATAAAAAAACTGATAATTCAGTTTTGTCAATGAAATAACTGGGTTTATTTCAAAGTCGGGGAAGACTTGAAAGTGATCTTTGCTGAGAAATAAGTTTATTAAAAACTAATAATACAGTTTTGTTAATGAAAGAATAGGGTTTACTACGCAGTCAAGGAAGACTTGAAAGTCATCTCTGATGAGAAGTAAGTTTAAAGGTAATAATAGGCCTACAGTTTTGTTAATGAAAGAAGAAGGTTTATTTCAAAATCACAGAAGACTTGAAAGTCCTCTAACTTTCTTAAAGAAATAAGTTTATATACTGTTTTGTTAATAAACGAATGAGATGTGTTTACGTATAGACGAATTTAAAACATACTCATCGCAGTCGTTTAAACCATTTTTTGAAGCTTCCACCAATGACGACAATTTTATGGTCCGTACTTTAATATATTTGGAGTTCTGAATCTTCTTAATGTCAGCGTCAGGTGTTCACACTCATTGCGGAAAAAATGTGCTGGTGTACTATCACTGGACGGACACTGGACAGAGGACGGACACTGGAAAGTTTTCTTTTCTCAATCGTACTATCAGGGACTGGAATGCTTTACCTGCAGACTTACTAGAGGCTTTACCAACAACCAAAAACGTATTTAAAAATAGGCTTAAGGACTTTACTAATAGATGATAATTATACGCAGTATGTAAAGGATGTAAATGATATTTTGTTATTGAAGTGTTGTATCAGTGAAGAATTATGTTGTGTGAGTGAAGTGTGTTGTGTCAGTGAAGTGTGTTGTGTCAGTGAAACGTGTTCCTGTCAGGGAAGCTTTATAGTTTATAGTGGCAGTGCAAAGTATTTGAACAGTGAAATGTTTTTGAAGTGTTAGTGAAATCAGGATAGAATCAGTGAAATGTGTCGTAGTTCAATTACAGTGAGTGAGTTGACAGCGAAATGAGTGTAATGTGGAAAGGTACTTGTGCAGATATGAATATATCATACTCGTGGGTTTTAGTTCGAACTTAGATTTAGGATACAAATTAGATTTATTTTAAATGTTATTTTAAGTGATAGTGCTTCATTTAATTTAGGATATTCCCTATTATTATTATTATTATTATTATTATTATTATTATTATTATTATTATTATTGTTAGTATTAATAATTTGTATTAATTATTCGTATTATTATTAAGTGTATTTTTAATTAACAAGTTCATTATTGTCATTATTGAGTGTAATTAGTTACCACTGTCACCGGGTATATACTCATTGCAGTGTGAATAAATAGACACACATACATGAACCACATCTGTAGTCTTTGCTTACATGGCACATACTCCAGCAAGGTAGGCAATACGTTAGTAAGAAAGTCCTGATAACGAGCCCCAGTTAATCTCTGTAGTAGCACGTATGGCCCTTAATCTATCACCAAGAACGCCTGCCTTTACCTTGATTGAGAATCGGTGCTGATGGCTTATTTTTTCAACTGCATGGGAATTTTCATCAGTCCCAACATGGTGATTACGAAAATTCACAACACCATCTCTGCTGAAACCCGCTCATATCCGCAACCAAACTATTGTTTTCAGTATTCCTTGCGACGTATCACTATTCCAATACAGGAATGTCAACTACGGTATGATTATCTGGTGGTCTGTTGTATTGTAGGGCAGAGGAATGCATTGCCATGAAGGGACGTCACATTGAGCACCTCCTATGAACAAGTGTTCAGATCTCAGAAAGTATGTGTTGTAGGACCCATGTTTATTAGACATATTTTCCTTGTCTTGATGCATACTATCACCTCCCAAAACATTGGATACTTTCTTTAACACCCTGTATGTGTAAAGATTTCTACTCAAATTACCCACTAGTTAAAGCTTCATTTAACACTACATCTAATGCAAGTGAGGGAATGGATGAACGAATAAATACATAAATGAATTGATTCATTCAGAGAAGAAATGAATGCGTAAGTATATGAATATAATATTGATATTATGAATTAAATAACGAACAAAAATGAATAAAGGAATTAATCATTGTACGAAGGAAGGAGTAAACGAGAAAGATATTTTCTTACAGTTTCAACTCCAAACTCCAACCCCCAAGAGTGCGTGGCCTGCCAAGATTTTAAAAAGTTCTTAAACGTAAAGTTTCCCCCCATAAGTCTCCTGTCTTCCATAAATTATTTCTACTAGGTCGTTCTTAAGTGTTATATATGAGTGTCAGTGATTTCCTTACAAGTTCACCTGATTCTTTGTGATACACCGCGCCGAGGAAGTGACGCTATATTTTACACGCTCCACTGGAGGTAATGGACTTGGATCTGGTCCCTAGCCTCCATTAAACCGTGTCGAGGCCATAAAGTGAGAACTCGCTCATTACACGAGTATAAATTAGCATCCACTTCGCCAATCTGTTACAATTACTTCAATGATGCCGCGAGGTTGTTACACATTAGTGCTCAGGGCGGCGGCACGACTTTAGAATCAGCAATCTGGGTTTTCCATTGTCATCTATTGGTGACTACACCCTCTCTGCAACTGCACTTTTATTTATTAGGCATTTTAATTTTATAGGTGTATGAGCTTAGTATAATAAAATAATAATAATAATAATAATAATAATAATAATAATAATAATAATAATAATAATAATAATAATAATAATAATAATAGGCCACCCTTCACCTTTATCTTCTTGCCTAGTTACTTCATAAGTGGTGCTTTTTTACTATCACTTGTGAGGTCCAGACCTATCTTCGAACAGTTGACTAAATAATAATAATAATAATAATAATAATAATAATAATAATAATAATAATAATAATAATAATAATAATAGCCCACCCTCAACCTTTACCTTCTTGCCTAGTTGCTTCATAAGTGGTGCTTTTTTACTATCACTTGTGAGGTCCAGACCTATCTTCGAACAGTTGACTAAATAATAATAATAATAATAGGCCACCCCCTTCACCTTTATCTTCTTGCCTAGTTGCTTCCTAAGTGGTGCTTTTTTACTATCACTTGTGAGGTCCAGACCTATCTTCGAACAGTTGACTAAATAATAATAATAATAATAATAATAATAATAATAATAATAATAATAATAATAATAATAATAATAATAGACCACCTTACACCTTTCTCTTCTTACCTAGTTGCTTCATAAGTGGTGCTTTGTTAGTATCACTTGTGAGGTCCAGACCTACCTTCGGACAGTTGACTAAATAATAATAATAATAATAATAATAATAATAATAATAATAATAATAATAATGCATTAAAGCAAAATATGAGGCAATAGAACAAGTGGACAGCTTCAAATATTTGGGGTGTATTTTAAGCAGTAAGATGAGCTGCAGCCAGGAAGCCAAAAGAAGGATAGTAATGGCCAATGAAGCTTTTAATAGAAAAAGGAGCATCTTTTGCGGACCTTTGGAAAAATAAGTAAGGAAGAGACTAGTGAAGTGTTTTGTATGGAGTGTGGTATTGTATGGGGGCAGAAACATGGCCATTGCGACGAAGTGAAGAGAAGCGAATAGAAGCATTTGAAATGTGGATATGGAGAAGAATGGAACGTCTGAAGTGGACAGACAGAATAAAAAATGAAGCTGTGTTGGAAAGGCTGAGTGAAGAAAGAATGATGCTGAAACTGATCAGGAAGATGAAAAGGAATTGGATGGATCACTGGCTGAGAAGAAAGTGCCTACTAAAGGATGTGCTTGAAGGAATGGTGAACAGGAGAAGAGTTCGGGATAGAAGAAGATATCAGATGATAGACGAAATTAAGATATATGGATCATATGAGGAAACGAAGAGAAAGGCAGAAAATGGGAAAGATTGGAGGACGCTGGGCTTACAGTGAAAGGAAAAGTGATGTATGGATCATATGAGAAAACGAAGAGGGAGGCAGAAAATAGGAAAGATTGGAGAAAGCTGGGTTTGCAGTGAAAGGAAAAGTGATATATGGATCATATGAGAAAACGAAGAGGGAGGCAGAAAATAGGAAAGATTGGAGAAAGCTGGGTTTGCAGTGAAAGGAAAAGTGATATATGGATCATATGAGAAAACGAAGAGGGAGGCAGAAAATAGGAAAGATTGGAGAAAGCTGGGTTTGCAGTGAAAGGAAAAGTGATATATGGATCATATGAGAAAACGAAGAGGGAGGCAGAAAATAGGAAAGATTGGAGAAAGCTGGGTTTGCAGTGAAAGGAAAAGTGATATATGGATCATATGAGAAAACGAAGAGGGAGGCAGAAAATAGGAAAGATTGGAGAAAGCTGGGTTTGCAGTGAAAGGAAACGTGATATATGGATCATATGAGAAAAAGAAGAGGGAGGTAGAAAATAGGAAAGATTGGAGGACGCTGGGTTTGCAGTGAAAGGAAAAGTGATATATGGATCATATGAGAAAACGAAGAGGGAGGCAGAAAATAGGAAAGATTGGAGAAAGCTGGGTTTGCAGTGAAAGGAAAAGTGATATATGGATCATATGAGAAAAAAGAAGAGGGAGGTAGAAAATAGGAAAGATTGGAGGACGCTGGGTTTGCAGTGAAAGGAAAAGTGATATATGGATCATATGAGAAAACGGAGAGGGAGGCAGAAAATAGGAAAGATTGGAGGACGCTGGGTTTGCAGTGAAAGGAAACGTGATATATGGATCATATGAGAAAAAGAAGAGGGAGGTAGAAAATAGGAAAGATTGGAGGACGCTGGGTTTGCAGTGAAAGGAAAAGTGATATATGGATCATATGAGAAAACGAAGAGGGAGGCAGAAAATAGGAAAGATTAGAGAAAGCTGGGTTTGCAGTGAAAGGAAAAGTGATATATGGATCATATGAGAAAACGAAGAGGGAGGCAGAAAATAGGAAAGATTGGAGGACGCTGGGTTTGCAGTGAAAGGAAAAGTGATATATGGATCATATGAGAAAACGAAGAGGGAGGCAGAAAATAGGAAAGATTGGAGGACGCTGGGTTTGCAATGAAAGGAAAAGTGATATATGGATCATATGAGAAAACGAAGAGGGAATCAGAAAATAGGAAAGATTGGAGGACGCTGGGTTTGCAGTGAAAGGAAAAGTGATATATGGATCATATGAGAAAACGAAGAGGGAGTCAGAAAATAGGAAAGATTGGAGGACGCTGGGTTTGCAGTAAAGGGAAAGTGAAAATGAAAATACTTGTATCTCAAAACAGCTTCTTTTGTAGTTATTGTGTTCTGACAAAACACCACAGAATTTATGAAAAGCTCTGTAGTTAGCTGGTCAAAGACATGATATGCTAAATGCTCTTTTTCGGAATACTAATATGGTGAATTTTATAAAAATCCTAAAATGAGTTTTTCAGGACGTAAATACTTCTGACTTAGATACCTCGCATAATCAAAAAGGAAAAACTATTTGGAGTGAGTTACATCCGGATGTTGTTGATGGTGATCATGGTAATATTTGTATTGCATGTACAGCAAGAGTTGAAGCTCAGTACGAACTATCCCCTTTCCTCCACGACTTTGTTGAAAACGATTACTGCAACGAACGGTATTGTACACATACATACACACAAACACACGTTCGCAAGGCCCATTTATGACGTCACGGAATTCAGGTGCGCATCTGTCGTGCTTCTAATTGCGCCGTACAGCTGTCGCCAGCTCGTGTGTTCCATGGCCATTAGTTTGAATCATTTGAGGTGCAGATTTATAAATTACGCCCACGTGACACCCTCCTTGATATTCCGACGGAGTTCTCCAACATCGTCCGATTATGTCGTGTGGTATTAAGGGAATATTAAAACAGGAAACCAATGCCACCACCTCTAACAGCACTAATGTTCGACTCATTGATACTAGAAAAGGAAGCCAAATGCATTTGTAACATTTCTTTATTGTACTGTACATAGTGAAATCTGGTAAGAACATAAACATATGTTCGGTGACTAGTACAGTTACGTCAAACTCAAATGTCGCATAAACCACGTGATGCGCTGTAAGAAAAAGTGAGTGACGATGCTGACAAGTGATTTCTAATTTTTTAATTTGCTCATTACGAAACAATTTAGTTTCTCTTGTTGTCAGCTACATTCCTGTCTACATTATATAATCACATTATTACAATATATTGTACTTTACGATGAATCACCTTTATCTTCGTGGATAGGCACACATACACTGACACTTCCGAAAGCACTCATCAACTCGCTAGTCGATAACAATCAGCTATGCCATAGACAGAAATAAAGAGGGAGAAAAGAATAAAGAAATAAAGAAAAGGAAGAAAGAAAGGAAATAAAGATAATTAAAGAAAATACGAAAAAATGAAACAGACAGGTGGAGAGAAATACAGAAAAAAGTAACGTAAGAAAGAAAAAAGGGAAGAAACAAGAAAAGGAAGTAAAGAGAAAAGAAGGGAAAAATAGAAAAAGGGGAAAAATGTGGGAAAGAAGGAAGGGAAGAAATAATCACAGAAGGAAAGAAAGGAAAACGGAGAGCAAGAAAGAAAAACGGAGGGAAAGAAAGAAAAACGGAGAGAAAGAAAGAAAAACGGAGAGAAAGAAAGGAAAACGGAGAGAAATAAAGAACAACGGAGAGAAAGGAAAACGGACAGAAAGAAAGGAAAACGGACAGAAAGAAAGGAAAACGGACAGAAAGGAAGTAAAACAGAGATGAAGAAATGAAAACGGAGAAAACGGAGAGAAAGAAAGAAAAGGCGGAGAGAAAGTAAAAACGAAGAGAGAAAAGGAAAAACGGAGAGAAAGAAGGAAAAGCAGAAGGAAAGAAAATATAGGAAAAGAAAGAAAAGCGGAAAGGAAGAAGTGAACAAAAGAAAAATAGAGAGAAAGAAAGGAAAACGAAAAGGAACAATGAAAAATCTGCTCGCCGCGTGCTTCAACCGTTCGGGCTTGAATATGCACCGCGGTCTAAGACGACATACCTTGAACTAGAGTTAAAGAAGTAGCGTAGGTTTATTCTTCACAAGCTAAGGAATTTTCTCGAAGAAATTGTGACGACCAGTGTATGTGACCTGTGCCCAATCAAGATAGTTATGAATTTTGAAAGCTGCAGTACATAGATAGCAATATTCGTTTCCGCGATCCAGTTACAACGGCTGGGGAGTTATCGTTCTAACCATCTGTTATCCCTGTACTGCTTGAGTAATCGTTGAAACCTCTGCTGAAGCAGCATGTGGACATGAGGTTGGCAGTCGGCTGCTGGTAGACCTTGGCTCCTTGTGGGCTATCACGGCCAGAATAACAATAGTAATAATAATAATAATAATAATAATAATAATAATAATAATAATAATAATAATAATAATAATAATAATAATAACATATTCTTGAAATTACGCGTAATATTTTGTCTTATGTGTTTTAATATTCTACTCTTTATTACGAAGTAATAGGCTATTTGTACTATCGTTTCTTTTGTGATTGTAATTCTGTGTGAGTATAGTTTCTCCCGCCGGCGATTAAAGCCTCTAACTAAATTACAACACTCGTCGTAACTGAAGTACATGGATTCAGACACAGCAATCCCTTGAGTTAACACTTAACTATGTCAGGAACTGCAGACATACTTAAATATACTGTAGGTCAGAGCACGAAATGACATTAGCTCACAATAAAAAAACTGTGGTCGAGCTTGTTTTGTTTGGTTTAGTTCTTGTCACTGGATACGACGATGAAAATCTTTAGTGTAGTCCCATTAGAAGCGACGTAAAACATGCAAGGGTCATAATTTCATAAAACATGACAACTGTGTTATATCTTCCAAATAACCGAAAATATGGTTAGTCCAATATATATGTTTGAAAATCTGTTGTATACTGTAAGGAATGCCACCGCCAGATTGCGTCTCCAACCCGCTCATATCTGGTCTCGGCCAGTATGATCCTAGGTTACGGCGTAGACACCAGACAGGTCCATTAGCTATACTCTTGAGACAGGAGGACAAGGAGGCTGGCGTTACTCCCAGGTTTTGGTAGCCACGACTCAACTCCATGAGACTCCTTGGATAGTGCAACCGCTTTAAAATGACCTTGTCTTAACTGGGCTAAACAAAATCCCTCCCTAACAATATCTACTTTTGTTGATCGATAGAACTATCATAGAGCCAATTGGCTAGTATATATCCACCGATTCATAGAGTCATTCAACCTAAGAGCCAACTGGCTAGTCTCTGATATTGAGACAACTCATCCTGCCTAAGGTTTTTCCGTGGTTTTCCTAAGGCGCTAAGACAAATGTCGGGATGAGCCCTAAAAGAAATGGGCCACGGACCTGCACTCATATCCCCATGAATCTCCCTAATTACTCTAAATTAATTAACAATTACATCTCACCCCCCTCTTCGTAATTGAGCCATCATATAGCCAAATGGCTGGTCTCAAAATTGAGAAGATTCAACAAGGCTCATGACAACAATCACCTCCTACATAATAGCCAAATTGGCTAGTCTCTTATATATGAGACAACTCATCCTGCCTAAGATATTCCGTGGTTTTCCTAAGGCGTAAGACAAATGTCGGGATGAGCCCTATAAGAAATGGGTCACGGACCTATATGCCCTTCCCCATATATATATTCCCCATATTATAAACGACGTATGCCCTAGTTCAGAACCTATAAATTGTCTATTAAATATAAGTGGTCACTCAATTAGTCACAATTTGAAAGGACAGGGACCACTCAAATTGCAGATTTAGATTTCACGGCGCTTCTTCCGACGGCCTTCACATGCCTTGTCATCGAACAGCAGATGACAGCGTCTCGCCATCCTAACGGCAAACCCAGCCATCTCCTCCTCGCCCCGTTCCGTGATCACTTGATCAAATCTCAGTCCCCCTCACGTATGTGGTACCTAAGAGGTTACGTCCAATTTCGGCTTCCCCTTCAAAATTTTCTAGAGCTCCTTCAGTGGAGCAGCGTAACCCGGAGTGAGACTAGTGGCCAACAGGCTTGGAGCTCACATACTTAGTTTTGTACAGCCCTCAATACCTTGCAAGGACGCGTTTGCGTACCTTTTAAATTTGTCCTCCCAATTCTCTTTCGATTTTTCCATCACTTTTTCGATTTTTCGATCAGATTGCGTCTGTGTGCGTTGGTGGTTAGTTGACAGCACACGCAAAAGTTAGTATGCTAGAGGCTGTGCTCCAAGATGGATGTAAGTAAAGTTGAACAGCAATCATACGTGAAAATTGCAGCTCTTCGTGGCAGAAATGATCGTCAGTGGCATTATGAGCTACTTGCCACACTGTCAATGCCCAATACTACAGATCATTCCTGATGTACCATCTGCGTCGTACGATTCGGAGGACACGTCCGGCACTGCAGGACAATGCCATAAAAGCATTGTAGCAGCATAATATTACGTAGTTGTGACCAGCTTCAATATGGCAATAACTATATAATCATGAAATATTCTGACAATGTAATCACTTCAGGTTACACCATAATACTTCACATTGATAATTAATTTTAATATACAGTGTGTAGACAACGATCATTTTTATAATTAATTCATACAAATATAATTAAGAGTATTTATATTTGTATTTTATACAATTTGACAATGAACATCATGACCTTATTTGTGATTAATTTGTAACAACATAATAAAACACATTTTAGATTATAAAGGGTGTCCCATTTATCTTGTGCAGCTATTATAACTTTTTTTATGGATAGATATTGGAATTTTTGCTTTTGAGCGTTATGCTAGAACGAGGGGCTAACATGAGTGTGGAAATTTGGTGCATGTAACTACATTATGATTCGAGATACAGGTGACTTCATCAATTTTTGGAAATAGCAGTACATACTTTAATCATATTACATTGATTACACATATTAAGACGAGTTCAAAAATGTATCACAATGTCACATTCCTAATCAATAACAACAACAAAACGAAACAAAACCGTACTTCCAATGTGATAATGTTATGCTTTGAGAGTCACAGAAGATGTTCCAAATGGTGACCATTCACATTAATGCACATTCGAAGGAGTTCCCCGAAAGTCCGTATGACTGCCCGGCATGTTGCTGGCTGAATGAACACACAAGCCTGTCGAATGCGTTGCTGTATGTCATCTGGTGTTGTCAGAATGTTCTGGTACACACTGTCCTTTACAGTTCTCCACAGGAAGAAGTCGAGTGGCGACAGGTCCGGAGAACGTGCAGGCCACTGTACGTGGATTGTGGCGTCTACAGTTGTTGTGGTTTGTTTATATGTTAGACAGCAAATACACAACACACGACGTGTACGGACGTCAGTCGTCTTTCGTTTTGTGTAAGTTAATGCACAAGATGAATGGGGCACCACAACAAACGGCACATTCTGATGGCATTTATTTTGAATTTTGTTGTTATTGATTGGGAAGGTGACATTCTGATACATTTTTGAACTCATCTCAATATGTGTAATCAATGTAACATGATTAAAGTATGTAGTGCTATTTGCAAAATTGATGACGTCACGTGTATCTTGTACCATAATGAAGTTACATGCACCAAATCTCCACACTCATGTTAGCCCCTCGTTCTAATATAACTCTCAGAAACAAAAATTCCAATACCTAACCAAACAAAAAAGTTGTAATAGCTGCACAAGGTAAATGGGACATTCTGTGAAACGTAATTACACATACTGTATGTTCCAGTGTATATTTATAAAATTTTTAAATCTTACTTGATATCGCATCACCCAATGTTTGAAGATGCTACAAAGGCGAAAACGTTTACACAATAAATGTATGTAATGTAAACTATTTTTTTAGTAAGTTGTTACATTCATTATGAAAAGTCATACGACTGGTTTATAATTGATTACTTTATTTATTAACATTATAGATTGGTTTATCTGATTCTCTCAAATATGAATTGCAAACTTATAATTCATATTGTTTTTTTATTACTCAATATAAAATATTAATATTAAGTATCCCAAAACATTTAGTCAGTAGCTATTGAATTTCATCAGTGACTTCGCTACTTCCCTCCTTCTCAGAATGAACACAAAGCTCGCTGCCAAACATCTTACTTGTTGTTTTTGTGGTCGGGAAGAAAGAAAATGTATTGTTTATATCTTCCGACCATCATTACACTCAAGTGTATAATAATAATAATAATAATAATAATAATAATAATAATAATAATAATAATAATAATAATAGGGTAGATCAGAGTAATTGTAAACACTTTTCACTGATTTCAAATATATTTCAACATTACACAACTCTCAGTAACGGTAAGCATGACAAAGAATCGTGTTATTTTTAGATATTTCTTTTCCCTGAAAATGGGTTTAAAATAATAAGGTTGACTTTTTTTTTCATATTTTAATTGCTAGTTTACATTTACCCCACCTGTTTACATTTACCCCTTTGAGAGAGGGTAATTGTAAACACCAATTTTCGCAGGGGCTATCAGACACTGAAATTTCTGGTTCTGTTTCAGAAGAAAGAGCTGTACTCCTTCCAACTCCAATTTTGGTCACTGTTACATTTCGTCCCTTTAACCTATGATATATGACGATATAGGAACTAATTACCTCTCCTGAGCTTCACGATAACTGTAGTTACTATTTTTCACATCTGTGACAACCCTCTCTAAATCCCCTACAGTGTAGTTGGGTGGGAGTCTCTTTGTAATATAATTTCTTGGCATTTTGATTACTGAAAAGTACGAAATGTAACCATAGTAAAACATATTTACAATTACCCCCAAGCAATTAAAACTATGGGGCAAATGTAAACACGTCATAATTTAATGAACTGAGTTTATAGGAGATCTCAAAACCACTGTAATAAATGTTAACTACTATACATTACTCATAAAAACAACATATTCTTAAAAATAACACTGTACGTTTAATTACAATGCCAAAAATAAAGGTGAAGCAAAATCCTTTCTCAACTTTTTTTGTAGACTCTTACAAAACATTCGTTCACAACTAAGCAGTTACTCCTATTTGGCACCAAAACTGTTTTGTGGGTTAGCCAACATGTTAATTTAAATATTCCCCCGAATTAAAGCTTTTATATTGACAGTTTTGTATTTCTCACAGAATTTGTTTACAATTATCCCCTGTTTACAATTACCCTAATCTACCCTAACAATAATAATAATCAAAATAATAATCATTCTTCTTGTTGGCCGCAGTTTGTTTTCTTTTCGCTGTAAAGGTTGACTTCAGTATTGTGTCCTAAAACAATGATTATCAGCCCTAACAGAACTCTCATGCAACTTATTCCTTGATTATCGACAATCTTATAGGCTAAACCAAATTAAAGTAAAAAGATTTCAAGCTCCTACCTTATCAGTGCGTCCATTAAACATTTAATATCTGTAAAGCGGAAAATGGGGAGAGCCTATAATGTTCATTTTCCTAAAGAAATTATTCACCAACAACAGATTTTTTCCCATCTGTTGAATTCTCTTCCGTGAAATTCAGTGATTATAATGCAAATATGTTAAATTAATTAATTGAATAATATTAATTCAACGAGAATGCATTACTGTAATGTATTCATTGTATATTTTATGCATTACGCGTATTATGTTGTGGCTGGAGGCAAAATAATAAACATTTCAACGCATAGTTAATCGTTTCGTAAAACTCGGATGTTTATGAAATAGACTAATCCAGAGAGCTCTGCGGAAGCAAAACAGTTAATTTTACAGATAGTTGGAAACTGTTATGTCACACTCTATTAGTATCTGGTCCCTTATTCCGACTTTATCCGATGGCGAAATTTATGACCACCAAATACAAATTGGACTGATGTGAATATTAATCTCCCATGGCGACCATTATTGGTTATTTAAGCACTCAGTTGAAATCAGATAGCCAGAAGTAACAACAAAAAATTGTTTTAAAATTGTGCGCTGTTACGTCCCGTCGCTCTTATTTCCGGCAGCCAATCACGTTGCAAGTCGGCTACAGTTAAACATGTGCATCTTGTGATTCGCTGTTGATTTCGTTATGGACTTCCTAAGGCTCTATAGATACTAGGTATAATCGTCCGCCATTTTCGTTCTTTTCTTGCCGTTTGAAGCAAGCAGACGAGAATTTACAACAGTACAAATTTTAATTCCGCGGTCTTTTAGATGTATTTGTTTAAAATAATAATAATAATAATAATAATAATAATAATAATAATAATAATAATAATAATAATAATAATAATAATAATAGAATCAAGGATAACAATCGACTTAGAGCCATGCAGTTGGATACTCCTGTAATTAAACCTTCAACAAACAGTGCAATATTTGATCCACATACATTAACGTTATAGTCAAGAATGGATTCCGTTAGGTATACAATAGTAATATACGTTACAAGAGCGGTATGTTGACGTTTTCATGGTCGAGGAAAAGACTGAAAATGCGAAACGTAGTTGAGCTTTTTTAATTTCCGAGAACATGAAAACAAACATACCGCTCGTGTATCGTACATTATTTTGTGCGAAGATCGTTTATTACATACCTGAAAGACGAATTTCTAATTAGTTGCAATGAAATCTCCATGTTGGTTTCTGTTTAATGACGGCAACTTCGGAAAACCAAAATATCTTTCTTCAACATTGTTGCTATAAAATGTTTTCTGTGTTTACTATACTCCAGCAGGCCGTGATATACGTCTGTCTTTTTTTTCCCCCCCAGTCTATAAATGCGAACTTAAAACAAACGGTAAGGTTATGTAATGATTTACTTTTCATTTTAATATTTTAACAATATTATTTATATAACATATTGCAGTAATAACATCGGCATCTGGAATCTTGTCGATTTTTTCACGGCTTCCTTAATGTTACTTGTATCAGGAATGCAATAAGTTTCGTGGAGTAGTAGACTTTACTTAATTTTTGCAAATATTTCAAAACAATAATTAGCATTGCAGTTTAGGTGAAATTGCAGTGGTAAGTTTCCAATTTATAATGATTACTATGTTAAACGTCTCTAAAAATAATATGTTAAAAGCCTAAAGTAGTAAAATGAATGTCGCGCTTAAGCGGTAAGAAGAGGGAAATTGTTATGTGTGTTACGTTGGAAATACTGAATGTGGTATTTCACACTTACCGCGTATTGGTACTGTGCGGAAAACAAGCACATACGCACGATCTCGCACAAAAGCTATATCAACATTCACTTAGCTATTTGTTTTTAAGTTTCTCACAGTAAAAATTATAACAAGAACGTAGTCGACAGATTTAATTTTTTCCGGCAGCGAGTCCAACAAAGCGCGGGGCCTGGGGTGACCGCCGAAGGGCCGGCCTTTCTATGAGAATCCACAGTTCTAACAGACCTAAGTTGTTACTCTGCAAACTGAGGTCCGCGCATATGTTACTCCCAGGAACTGGGAAACTAGTAAGGTACAGATTTCGAATAGCAATCACTTTCAAAAGTAATTCTTTCTAAACATTTCTCTCGCTTTGACTCCCATCTAAAGTTAAAAATAGAAAAACTTTTGAAGGTGTCAATGTCTATTTTGAACATGACACTTCGAAGTTAGTAATTTTTTCTTCCTTCCCAAAAACATTTTGATTTCGAATTTTTTCTACGCTTTCCTTAGATATTTATCTATGAAACCTAAAATTTACAATGCGATTATCATAGGTGCTACGACGTGATAATGTTTAACGGTCTGCTAATCGCAACTGGCAATAAAAGAACTAAAATGGCGAACGATTATATGTACCTACTCTTTATAGAACCTACTCTTACTAGGACGTAAGCAAAGAGGCGGAGCCACACCGGAAATAACAGCGACGTGACTATAGTAGGCCTATTTCACAGCTTTCTCAATCGAATACTCATAATGCTTAATAATTAATTCAAGATTAATTCTGCAGTGCTTGGGAAAAGTGGCATAAGTCAGTTTCCACAAACATTTTTTATTAATTTATTGACAACTTATGGAACATCTGTTCGCTTGGGAAAAGAGACATAAGTATTTCTGTCATTACAATAATTCATACAGAAGAAAATAAAATCGACATAAACCAGTGTGAAGACAGTTTTTTTCCTTCTCCTGTAAAATTAACATTTTTGACTTGTGCCACTTTTCCCGAGCACTACAGAATTGTTCATAACAAGACAAGGAAGATGTAATTACTTATAAGAGTGGTAAACATCCTTAAGAGTTTCTTCCATCAAAATGAAAATAAAGTTGGTGGTTACCTTACCGCATAGGTAGAAGAAAGAATTAAGTCTTGTCTATCTTGTACGAATATGCTTTCAGTTCACAGTGACCAGCGAGGATTTCAATATTACTTATTAAGTGAGGTTCTGCCTATTTTTTTATTTTATTGGGTTATTTTACGACGCTGTATCAACATCTAGGTTATTTAGCGTCTGAATGAAATGAAGGTGATAATGCCGGTGAAATGAGTCCGGGGTCCAGCACCGAAAGTTACCCAGCATTTTCTCATATTGGGTTGAGGGAAAACCCCGGAGAAAACCTCAACCAGGTAACTTGTCCCGACCGGGATTCGAACCCGGGCCACCTGGTTGGTTCTGCCTAAATTATGTGGTTCTATGGTCTACTCTTATTTAATTAAGAAGAGACAAGGGATTTATGGGATCGGTTTAATTGCGAGATAAGTTTATGCCCTTGGTTGGGTGTTATTGTGATATTAGTTTTTTTAATTAATTAGTACTTATTCATTATACGGACTGTTAATATGATTAAAACGTCAGTTTACGAGCAAAACCTATTAAGTCAAACAAAGTCAAATAAATCCTGTATATAATAAGTAGTTTTGATAGTTTCAACAATAATATAATTTAATCTGTATTGAATGGTAGTCTGTATAGCTCAATTTATGAATTGTATTTGCTGTAAATTGTATAGTAGTCTGTATAGCTCAACTGATGAATTCTTTATGATTATAAATTAAATTAATCTACTTGATATTAATTGCACAAATTTGTATAGCTTAATGAAAGTATGCTACTTTGTATTGTATATATTTCTATAGTTTTGGCTGATGAATTGTATATGCTTTAAATTGAATAGTAATCTATATAGCTCTATTGATAAATTGTTTGTGTTTGCAATTTGAAGTAGTTTGCATGATATGTATTATCAATTTCTGTATATCACAACTGGTTGAATTGTTTAATTAACTTACTTGTTTTGTATTATACATATAGCTCAACTGATGAATGATCGTTTGCGTTTGTAAATTTAATAATCTGATTGGCTATGTATCGTATACTTTTAGTAGAGCCATCGATTAGCCCCCTTTGATTTGATTACCTGGTTGGGGTTTTCCGAGGTTTTCCCCAACCAATAGGCAAATGCCGGGTAATATTTTGGCGAATCCTCGGACCTCACCTCATCTCACTACATCTCGCCAAAATGTAAAAAATTGCACAAAATTGTAAAAATTGTAGAAAATTACTAAATTGTAGACTATAAAAATTTGTAAAAATTGTAATTGTAATATTGCAAAATTTTGACTTACGAGTATTCCACATCTTAAAGCTTCATTGCTCATGTAAGATTTATGGAATAAAATGAATAAATGAATGAATGAATGAATGAATGAATGAAAGAATGAATGAATGAATGAACAAACTGAACAGACATTTGTTTAATTTTATTCATCTCAACTGCACCAAAAAATAACACACTTGAAAAGAACATATAGAAACGAAATTCTCTTTGAAAAGGAAATAAAAATAATATGAACGTTTTTAAGGTCTCCAAATGATGAATAACAAACATATTCATTGTATCCAAGAGAATTTAAAAACTCACCTATATCCAAAATTTATTATTATGAAGAAATGTTTAAATGTTATGTTTTATTTAACGACGCTCGCAACTGCCGAGGTTATATCAGCGTCGCCGATGTGCCGGAATTTTGTCCCGCAGGAGTTTTTTTACATGCCAGTAAATCTACTGACATGAGCCTGTCGTATTTAAGGACACTTATATGCCATCGACCTGGCCCGGGATAGAAACCTCAATCTCGGGTATAGAAGGCCAGCGCTATACCTACTGCGCCAACCAGGCCGACTCATTACGAATATGACGAAGGGTTTCACGATCCACACCTATGAGACCTTCGTAATGAGGAATATGATGTGTTTTATAATGACGATCTAAATTCAGTTTTCTTACTGTGGTAATAACGTTTCCACAAATTATACACTGTGCCCCAATTTCTATTACCGAAAATAATCACTATCTATACAGGATTCAATTTTATTGAGACCTTCAGGATGCTTTATTATCACTCGCACTAGCCAAAGTGTAACTGACTCACAAAAGCTTTATACAAATCTTTCAGGTAAAGCTCCCTGTGAAGTATAATTGAATAATTTCAAGGGAAAAAATTGCTCCGGGGCCGGGTATCGATCCCGGGACCCTTTGCTTAGCGCATGAATGCTCAACCGACTGAGCTACCCAGGAACTACACCCGACACCGTCCCAAGGGAAAAATTGGGACAGTGTCGGGTGTTGTTCCAGGGTAGCTCAGTCGATAGAGCATTCGTGCGCTAAGCGAAGGACCCCGGGATCGATACACGGCCCCGGAAGAATTTTTCCCTTGAAATTATTCACAAATGCTTTGTTTATACCTATAAAGCATTGTTTGATTACTTATTTTACTTTGTATTTTAAGCTCTGCAATCGATGTTTGTCGATCATAGACTTCAGCGAGACAAGAAAGACAAGAGCGCCTAAAGGTTAGGCAATATTCTAAGCAATGCACACGAGTGAAAATACTAAATGCTTGCTTTGATATTGTATACCAGGCCTGCACAAACAGCGCTCAACGAGCGCGCGGCCGAAACGGAGAGGAAGATACGTCAGAATGACATAGACTTGATATAGGTAGAGGAGAGGGAAACGACCACTGAGCTATCTAGTGGAGTGCAGTGTGTAGGCCTATTCTCAGTAACTGTTTCACGTTGCTTACCTACTGCTACAGTACAGTATGGAGGACTCTAAAAGAGGAACATAACATTTAACATTTAAAGATTTATAGCTCGAACTTATTGATCTTCAATGTGACCTAAGGGCTGAAGATCGTTTGAATAATACTACTAGCCTGGTTGAGTTTACAAGACTAAACATTAACAATAATATCCACGACTACACAGGCTGGCTGTGAAAATGGTTGCTATGTTTGGCTCAATATTTATATTTGTGGGCAACTGTTTTCTATAATCAACTTTAATAAAGGCAGACATCGGACATCTGTAACTGATGTTTCTTTATGATCAGTAGGCTACTGTTCCTTTCAGCTGCCAACAGCATAAAACCTCGTTTTTATGTACTGATAAATAAAAATATAACAAAATGATATTGTACATTTAAGTAGCTATAGAATTTCTATTACTTCTGTAAAATAAATATTTATTTATTAATTAATAATAGTCCAAGTTAGTCTTGCAAACATTGAACGGGAATTCATTTCATAAGCACTCGTAATAGTACTTTCTTTTGTGTATATTTTGTTCGAGATCACCCTTCTTCCAGTCCACCCTTATACAGAGCGCAGATAATATCTGCATTCCGCTCATAAGCTGTGAGCCGGCTCGGAGAGCGCAAACCTTGTGCAGGCCTGTTGTATAGGAATGTGCATCTCTACATTAAACGCTGCCTTAGACTAGACCACACAAGAAAATAAGGATATAAAGGGAGGGATTGGAAGTAAATCCCTTATTAAATAATAACGATAAAATCGCAAAGAAATTTGGTTACAGAATTTCCAGGCAATGCAAGATAAGAAAGCAATTAAATTTCATATTATAAACTTACAGAAGGAAGATCTAAAGATCGAACTTGGAAAACAGAAATTGGGAGGCTAGAACAGATATTTATTGCCTAATCGATGAAGTGAAGAAGACTGGTAGACATCTTAAAAGTTGTAGATTCAGTTAAATCTATGGAGAAGATTCTGCAGCAAATTCGGAATTATCTGTTACGCCAGAGGAAGCATCTCTTCTTAACTATTGATTTCGGTGGAACAGTATAAAAATAAATGGATTCACGACTCTTGCAGAGGAAATAGACGTAATTGGTAACCTGCAATCAGCCCTTCTTTCCACTCCCTTGGGTCTAATAACGTGTAATAGGTCCCCATTGTCACCCAACCTCGCTTCCTCTCTGTTACTCACGGTCATGGCTTCCTAGTTTCAGGAAGCGACTTTCTTTCATGTATTAATTGTACAGCAGCAGCCACCAAAGTAACTAGCTTACATTCTCGCGTATCGCCAATTATGTAACGTGAATATGTCAATTTTTGAATGAAGGTGTATTTCCTCCACAAGTTAGTACCATATTGATACACTTAATTTTAATTTAAACCAGAAATTTAAATCAAAACTTCTCAAAAGAATAATAACAGGCATTTCCCATTTATTTTTATTTATTCATTAAAGACATCAGCTCAAAGAATTTCAGTGACCACAAGGGTTCTGAATACAACAAACATGTACAATATAATCTGATTTGAAACATTAAAGAAAAAAGAAAGTTAATTGTTGAAGGCAAATATAAGTGGATTAATTGAAATAGAGGTGATGATTAATATTTGAAGAGAATCCTTGATAATATTTTTATAAGAATAAACATTACATAATCAAAAGGAATGTGAAGTTCCTTAAGATAATTCCATGTAATTTTTGTAATAGAATCTCTACTGCCAAACAGCAAACCAATGACAGACCATTGTTTAAGAGGGACGTTATAATTTTGAGAAAGATACGGCAGACAAGGTTCATATATAGATTTCTTCTCAATATCAACTTCGGTGGCCTGATTTAGGTTCCTTTCGAAACGGATAGTAGAGTCAAGAACAAGAGCCCGTTTTAAGCGACCGTTAATAGTAATAATGCCTGCCCGTCTGAAAGAACCATCTGATGATACACAATGTACTTCCTCATGAATCTCCCAATTTAAAGTTTTTAACGATGCCACCAAAGCATGTCGTACACGATGATGTCTAGCACTGATCAGCAGCTCGCCTTTAGGGCATTATACAAGCACGTGTCCAAGTGTTTGAAGCTCACTACAGTCTGGATGACGGCAGCTGTTGTGCTTAGAATTCTGCACGAACTGTCGAAATATTGCTTGACATTTTTAAAGCATTGGTCCATTCTGAGGAAGATAGGCCCTTTCGATTGCTTACCCATGAGTTAGCCTTGGGGAGATCACTATAAACAATAACCCCTTTACCACGGAAGGTATGGTTTTCCAAGTGTGGAATACTTCATTTCTTAAGTGTTTACGAAATTTACGACTTGACCAGTTGATAGCATCAATAGTGGTGATATTTAATTCTGACAGAGCAGAAACTTTTTCGCTTACAAGGTCCCTAACATTGTGGAGATGGCAGTCATCAATACGAAGAAGAGTATTACATATATTTATATGTTGCATGAGTTTAATTTCCTCTCTAGTGTCATTTATAACTGTTACTGTTGTCCCAAAGCATTTTAATGTTACCACCTTTTTAAAGGAAAAATTTCTAATGTTTATATATCCATTTCTTACTATGTTCTGATCACGAGACGTAATTACTTAGTCTTTTGTCTTTACTTGCTTCAAGTAAAATTCCCCTGCTTTCGCTAAGAGTTTGTGTATTTTCTTCTAACACAATCAAGTCATCTGCATAAACAAGCAGCTGATGTAACCCGTTCAATTCTAAACTCTCTCTGTTATCCTGGGCTTTCCTAATCGCATATTTTGGAGCAAATTTAAAAAGAGAAGGTGATAGTGCATCTCCTTGCTTTAGCCAACAGTGAATTGGAAAGGCGTCTGTAAGGACTCTGCTCTATGTTTCATTGAGACACGTTTTAATTAATCGAGCTAGTTTCTTGGGAATACCATATTCAATAAGAATGTCATATAAAACATCTCTCTTAACCGAGTCATATGCATTTTTGAACTCTATGAATAACTGATGTACTGTTCCCTTATATTGTTTTTTTCTCTCCAATATCTGTCGAATCTTATCAATAGTCGATCTATTACGCCTAAAACTACATTGATGAACCCCAATAATTTCATCTATATATGGAGTTAATATTCTCAAAATAATACTGGACAATATTTTTTACGACGTCAATAAAAGTGATATTCCTCGAAAGTTACTACATTTTTTAAAGATAGGAACAAATACGACTTCTTCCATTGTTGTGGTAAAATTTCCTTTTCGCAAATAATAAGTAGCCTACAAGTTCATTAATTTCACTAGACGATGCGTTTCCAGCCTCTTGTATTAATTTCGTCTGGAATTTGATCGATACCCACAATTTAGACTTCAGAGAGTGTGAATTCGGGTATAAATGGCTCAGTACTTTGTATTTGAATATTATCCCGATCATTTCTATTTGGCTTATGTACATTTAGTAGTTGCCCAAAACAGTTCTTCCATCTGTTCAGAATGGAATGAGTGTATGCAAGCAAGTCACCATTTTCATCCTCGATCGCGTTTACCGTTGTCTGCCTGATATCCGTTTTGAAATTCCTTTATGTCCTTATATAAATTTCTAATGTTTCTATTCTTACTATTTGTTTCTACCTCATTTAGTTTTTCCTTCAAGTAATCTATCTTTTTGTTCCTAAGTGTACGGCTTGCCTTCCGTCTTTCAATGAAATAGATAACCATTTCTATTCGCCTGGACTGGATCCTGTATGAATTTTTTAAGTGCTACCACCTCACAAATTACATTAATCTTTGCAATTCTAGCGATACCGTGTAACAGGGATGGGCAAAACGGAGGGGAGGTAAATGTGATCCAGTTCACTCCTTTCACAATATTTCGAACGTATTTACATCACATGAACTTGACTTCTCTTCTGCTTAGGACTATACAAAACTAATGAGGGATGCCATTACATTAAACATTTCAAATCAAGTCAAATATAATATAAGCATTCATATGGTCACTATGGCTTAGCACTCATTATGAATAATCACTTATAAGCTCTAGATTCGCCTATATAGTTTGGTCAGGACGAGTCTGTCTACAGATTATTATTATTAGGATGAATGCTATTACTATACTGAACTAGGAAGCGTTGGACAGAAACACTGTGAAGCAAGAACAGGCATAAATACCTACCTACTCCTTGAATTGAAGAATAAGAATACTATTACTACATAAACGTAAAGCAGTTACGAGATTATAGGCTCTTAGCCGTGTACGCGCATATTTTTAATCAGGTTCATTTTAGAAAAAAAAGTTCGCAAAAATAAGTGGATTCAAAGATTGCCAGTATCTTACAAGCAAACATTCTGATGTGGACAGATAAAAAAGTTATTTTTTTTTTTCACCATGTTAATAATGTCAAAAGAAATGCTTATACAAATTTTGGCCACTCGAGGGCCGTAAAAAATAAGTTCGTCAGGGGCCGCAGAAAGAAAACACAATTTCATTGGAAAAATTTATTGAGACAGACACAATTGTTGAGATATTTTTCAGCATATTCCCCACCGGGACGGAGACATTTGTGCAGACGGCTGTCAAACGCTGGTTCCGATCCCAGGGGGCTGACTTCAACGACACAAGGATAAACAAATTGATCCCATGGTATGATAAATGTCTCAATTCCAGTGGGAGATATGTTGACAAATAGCGCAAGAATTGCTGTGTCTGATTCAATAAATCTTTCCATGCAATTATGCTTTTTTCTGTAAACGACCCCAGGGAAAATGACTTTCTGGACGGCCTCGTAATTGCGGTCGAATGGCCAAAATTAGTATAAGTACTTCTTTTGACATTATTAATATGGTTGGAAAAAATAACCTTTTTATGTGGCCCCATCAGAATGTTTGTTTGATAGCTGCGAAATTATGTAAGTTACAAGATTTGTCATTAGGTAATAATTCATAGAATTCCAATGCTGGTTTTATCTGGCATTTGAAAAAGGGTATTGTTCTCTACGACTCGGCTATGAGTTCGAAATGCGATAAACTGATCGGACTGCGTTTTCAAATAATAGTGATTGTGTGTTGGCTTTTCCATTAACAAATTCTGCAGTACGTACTTACTTAATTACTTACTTACTTACTTACTGGCTTTTAAGGAACCCGGAGGTTCATTGCCGCCCTCACATAAGACCGCCATCGGTCCCTATCCTGCGCAAGATTAATTCATTTTCTGTCATCATACCCCACCTCCCTCAAATCCATTTTATATTATCTTCCCAACTACGTCTCGACCTCCCTAGAGGTCTTTTTCCCTCCGGCCTCCCAACTATCACTCTACATGCATTTCTGGATTCGCCCATACGTGCTACATGCCCTGCCCATCTCAAACGTCTGGATTTAATGTTCCTAATTATGTCAGGTGAAGAATACAATGCGTGCAGTTCTGTGTTGTGTAACTTTCTCCATTCTCCTGTAACTTCATCCCTTAGCCCCAAATATTTTCCTGAGAACCTTATTCTCAAACACCCTTAACTTATGTTCCTCTCTCAACGTGAGAGTCCAAGTTTCACAACCATAAAGAACAACCGGTAATATAATTCTTTTATAAATTCTAACTTTCTGATCTTTTGACAGCAGACTGGATGATAAAAGCTTCTCAACCGAATAATAACAGGCATTTTCCATATTTATTCTGTGTTTAATTTCCTCCCGAGTATTATTTATATTTGTTACTGTTGCTCCAAGATATTTGAACTTCTCCACCTCTTCGAAAGATAAATCTCCAATTTTTATATTTCCATTTCGCACAATATTTCCCTCACGAAACATAATCATATACTTTGTCTTTTCACGGATTAACTTCAAAACCCATCTCTTTACTTGCTTCAACTAAAATTTCCGTGTTTTCCCTAATTGTTTGTGGATTTTCTCATAGCATATTCACGTCATCTGGATAGACAAGCAGCTGATGTAACCCGTTCAATTCCAAACCCTCTCTGTTATCCTAGACTTTCCTAATGGGATACTCTAGAGCAAAGTTAAAAAGTAAAGGTGATAGTGCATCTCCTTGCTTTAGCCCACAGTGAATTGGAAATGCACCTGACAGAAATTAACCTATACGAACTCTGCTGTACGTCTCACTGAGACACATTTTAATTAATCGAACTAGTTTCTTGGGAATACCAAATTCAATAAGAATATCACATAAAACTTCTCTCTTAACCGAGTCATATGCCTTTTTGAAATCTATTAATAACTGATGCACTGTACCCTTATACTCCCATTTTTTCTCCATTATCTGTCGAATACAAAATATCTGGTCAATAGTTGATCTATTACGCCTAAAACTACACTGATGATCCCCAATAATTTCATCTACATATGGAGTTAATCTTCTCAAAAACAAATTTTGCAGTGCTCGGGAAAAGTAACACAAGTCAGTTTTCACAAACATTTTTTATTAATTTGTTGACAACTTACAGAACATCTGCTCGCTTGGGAAAAGAGATATAAGTTAAGTATTTTTCCCATTACAATAATTCATGCAGAAGAAAATCAAATCGACATAAACCAGTGTGAAGACAGTTTTTTCCTTCTCCTGTAAAATTAACATTTTTGACTTGTGTCACTATTCCTGACCACTACAGAATTATTCTTGTAGATTCTTGAAAACATTCACATTGCTTTATCACATGGAACAACCTTTTTTATTAATATAAACAATTTTTAACAACACTATTTTAAACTCTTACCTATAAGTTTATATTCACCAAAATCCTACTTATGTTCAAGATCGAAGTGCCGTCTGATATTATGTTTTATTTAAATATCATCTGAACAGTTAAGTCATTGAACTTTACCTTTATTCATAACTAGCCGTACCCGTGCGCTCCGCTGCACCAGTTAGAAATAAATATAAAGTAATTACATAATTAAAATAGGACATTTGATCCAGGGAACATTCGTGTTTGATAGAAGGATAAATCGTTTAATATGTTACTTAATTTAAATTGCATCCAAATAATTAATATGCGATCATTTTGGCCCAGAGACACTCATTTGGTGCAATGACTATTCCTTTGACATGTTTCGAATTTTTATTACATGCAACCATAGTTTAATGAACATTGACATCATTTAGATTTAATGTGTATATTTTATTTTACTTGTTATAGGTTTCCATTGAATTATGGTAATAACTTAATTTTAACCCTTGTTTTCTACGTATTCAGTAAATGGCGTTTGGCAAACTATGGTTCTGAATCCTTCAAATAACTTATATTATATAATATTATATTATATTATATTATATTATATTATATTATATTATATTATATTATATTATATTATATTATATTATATTATATTATATTATATTATATTATATTATATTATATTATATC
The DNA here is from genome assembly GCA_025594305.2 of Periplaneta americana. Lineage (NCBI taxonomy): Eukaryota > Metazoa > Arthropoda > Insecta > Blattodea > Blattidae > Periplaneta > Periplaneta americana. The sequence continues at coordinate 43,546,972 of JAJSOF020000021.1, read as the reverse complement.
AGAAGTTACTGTAATAACATTATAGCATTATGTCCATCTAGAGAAACTACACTTTCCAATGGTGAAATAATAATTACTTATGCAAATCGGTTAATTTAGCTTCCGATATTACTTCATATAAACACAGAAATATTCTGTGTAGGTTATCTTTCATAGCTTTCGATTGTTGCTGTCCAAGGCCCCTTATAGACGAAGTCATTTGTTTTTTAATTCATTACACGGCCTTAGATGGCAGTTATTTTAATTTTAAAACTCATTTATCTCATTAAATAACAGTCCTATCAAAATTTTTCAAGGAATAAAACTTATCGCAAATTATTTTTAAAGAAACAAAAATCAATAATAAGCGAGATATTTCGATTTATTTAATTCAGGCCCCCTTATAACCCCCCTTTTAAATAATGTATTTTGAATGCCATATAGCCTAAAATCTAAGTTACAACGAACTTAATTTATATTCAAATTTTCATCGAAATCCGTTCAGCTATTATCGCGTGAAAAGGTAACAAACATACAGACAGACAGACAGACATACAAACAAAAATTTCAAAAAAGCGATTTTCGGTTTTAGGGTAGTTAATTATATATGTTAGGAACAATTATTTTTGGAAAATCGAAAATTACCAGAAAAATTTCGGCTACAGATTTATTATTAGTATAGATAACAAAATAGTCTTTTTACCATGTTTCTTTGAAATTACAACCTAAATTTATACGCCACATTCCACCACTTCACACACTTATGATTAGAGCGCTATGGTACCGAGTTCAGTGTCTGCTTGCTGTACACGCACGCAGATAGGTAGAATATTTGTGGAGGGAGAAATGACGAGTGTATACAGCACCCGCGCAGGAACATAGTGTCCATTCCTGCTCTATAATGATTTCAGTTTACAATATATTATAGAAGCATTGCATCTTAAAAGCCAAGCGACCAACTAAACAGTACCTACGTATGTATACTGTATATATGAAACTTTGCAATGTTTGATACTTTCTCTCAACGTCAATACAAGTAATTTTGTGTCAGTTTCAATCCACTGGAGTCTTTGTAGAAATTTATTATGGGTATCGCATTACTTGAATGTACTCTAATCTCTCATCTCTTGGATTATGCCACACGCCCATTAAACCCGCCGACACAGTTCCACCAAATTCCGGGTAACGTTGACATTATCTGCACATTATCTGCTTCGTAAACACTACAAGCACAAAACAATAGCATAATAAGTCCTATTGAAAATGTGTTGTGGAAACCTACTCAACACGCTTTGCCACAACGGCGAGAACAAGGATTTTCTTATTTATCAGACAAATATTTCTTTAAATAATGTCATGTATTTCTCAAATCTTCAATTGCAATACGTTCCTAAATTGCCAAAGTAATTTCCTATTTAAGTTATCCGTGTAAATATCTCTTGATCTATTCATCATGTCTCCATGTTTAGAGATTCTTTCCATGCTTCGTTCTTTCTCTATTACAGATTATGTTCGTGCTCCATACAAGACTATATGAATAATACAATGTATTGTCCATGCCTTCTCTTTAATTTACAGTACAAGTCATGCAATGGATAAACACGAGTGACAGGTGGATTTATCGAATTCCTATAATTTCGTGAAAAATTCATGCTGTACGTAATTGCTAATGTGATTGTTAGGATGTTTGGGATTTGAAATTAAATACTGATATTTCTTTTCATTTCTGTCTTTATACTCCTGACTAGTGATGAGATAAACTGCTCTTTTGTGATTACTAGATTTCGTTGAATTGCCACATGCAGCATGCAATCAGGTTGCCGACGTACGGTAGTATAGAGGAGGTGAGCGAACGTCCGGTCTGGTAGTATAAGCAGTTCATATTAAGAGTTGTGACCGGTCCAAATAGATTGAGCAGCTACAACTAATGTATACCTATGTAAGCACTTGTTTTTGCATTACTGTGGTTGGAATAGTCAAAGCTTAACATTTGTTCAGTGCAGACAAGAATTCAAACAAACATACTACAATGAAAGTGTTGCTGTTCAAAATAATTGCCTCTGGAATATCCTTACCCCCGCAGCCAGTCTTGACCTGTTGGGGAATGTGGTTGGATGCCGTTAATTATTATGCAGAACATTACGGAAAAATAATGGAGGTAATTGATGCATTGAATAGCACAGACAGTTCCACTGTTGCAGCTGTAAAATCATTGCCTTCTGAACAGCTATTGGAAGATATTCTGTTCATTGATTCTAATTTTAAAATCGTGTCCAAAAGCATCATCCTGTTAGAATTGTCTAAACTTCAACTCTCAGAAGCTCTTAATATAGTGGATAAAGTATCATAAACCAATATCCAAATTAACAATTCACTAATTTGTGAAAAAGTGAAATGTAAGTTGGGAAACATTATTGCTAACAATTTTGCCTATTCACAACTTCATATTATAAATAATGTACCATCAGGTCACGACAAGACATCTGAAGTTGGTGTACTAAAAAGTAGTGACTTTCCGTTCTTCAAATATGTACGTATTACATCGTGTGATGTTGAACGTACATTTTCCCAAAATAAAAACTGTTTAAGTGACCATCGGAGGAGACTTTGCAGTCGCTCAAAATGTACGTAACTCTTCACTGCAATGCACATATTCAAGGATGATGTGAGTATCTTACGTTAAATTTTAAGAGTTAATATATCTCACTATGAAATAATTGTGTATTTACATGTTTAGACATTTCCTACTTCAATGATCATTCATTATATTTCTTGAATGCAGGATACAGGTTTTATTGTAACCGCAGTATAATGCTCAGTGTTTACATTAGAGGCATACTCCATCCTTTGCACGCCCCCTTTTCATATAGTCTATACCGCGTGCGCAGTAAACCTTACGATTCTCGTGGCAATTCCACGAAGTCTAGTGATCACTGTTTCTACCTATAAATGCTCATTTATGATCACGGTGTTCTTAGCCAGTGAAACAGTGATAAACAGTGATTGAACAGCGAACTTACTCGAGGTGAACACTGAACAGTTCATTCTTCCTCGTTCATCACAGCGTCTCACTGCGATGTTTCAGTGCTCTCGATATTTCGCACATGGTGGATGAGGGCGAGAATATGTTGAGGTTATGTGTTTGTACTTCACAGAAGTCAAGTGTAAGCACAATACTGAGACGTAAATATAGGCGTTTCATCATTTTAAAACAGATTAAAGATTTAAAAGTCAGTATTTACTTATTTATTTATTCATTCATCTAATTATTTATTCATTCATTTAATCTAATGCTGTAGACAAACTGAACATTTGTCATCTGGTTACCCAATATAATGATTTCCATTTGATGATGTCCAATGTTCCTGAAGTGAAATATTATAAGGCAAAAAATGGAAGATTAGTAATTTCGACAGTGTGTGTGTGTGTGTGTGCGTGGGTGTGTGAATTCACACATCACTCAGGATGTGAATGAAACATTGTTATTTTTAAATCATTGTCATATTTTGACTATAATTATGTGTGTGTATTCCGCCTTTGCTTATCATACAATATGAATGAATTAATTAGTCATATTTTCTCATTAACGTTTTCGGTACGTAAATTGTACCATCTTCAGATGTTTGTATATGATGCTAATTGTTAACCAAGCCTGTGGGTGCATGTATCTGGACTTAAATGGTCAGTGTTTTTGTGCATGCTGTGCGATGTCGGTGAAGTGTTGTCATGGTTACACAAATGATCACCTTAACTCTTATATACTATTTGCTGGTACAACACTTTATCAAACTTAAATTGGAATGTTTCAGTCATTATTTAAAAAACACTATTTTAAAAACACTGTTTAAAAACACTGTTTAAAACTATTTAAAAGCACATAGTTTTTACATCACTTTAACTATGTGAAGTATGTGATCACTTATTGTGTGGTGTTTGCCGGTTTGAAGTTAAATGAGGCACTTGTGGTGATCTTGTTATTTAGCGTTGAGCTGGATGCAATATCGTAACATGGCTATGTTTTCTAAAAGTGATGTTGAGACACTTCTATTAAGTTGATGGCATATGTAATATTATAACAGAATGAAGGTTGTCAGGTCCGTGGCTTTAGTATCGCCTGGCGTGTCTGTAACAATATGATTAAGTATTAATTTATGAATTTGAAATTGGGAATGTTTGTAATTAAATTGGAAATTCCTTTTACTGGTATTGGTATGGTTAACTGCTTGGGTAATGCCTATTATGTAAGACAAGTAACTTACAGTTTTAACGTGTATTGATCTGCTCGTGCTTGATGCTAGGCTGATACTAGAGCGATGGACTTGCTCACAGTATTTTTTTAGTTAGTTATATTGTCTGTTTCCGGAAGTAGAGGGGGTGTCGGTGAAATCTGTGTGTGTGATTGTTTGGGCGGGAATAGTTTACAATTAGCATCATATACAAACATCTGAAGATGGTACAATTTACGTACCGAAAACGTAAATGAAAAATATGACTAATTAATTCATTCATATTGTATGATAAGCAAAGGCAGAATACACACACATAATTATAGTCAAATTGTGACAGCTTATCGGTATATCTTCAACATGAAATTCATTGTCATATTTGGTAAAATTTTGTTATTATTGTAATTTTATTGGTTGATTATGATTAGTGTAGCCAATTAATAATGCCACTGCTTAAAATAATGGAATCAATTAAGAAATGTAAAAACCTGCCAGATTTTCGGCTGTCGGCTGACAATAATATATTTTCCGGCTTTAAGAAATTGAAATCTGCCAGGATCAGCGTGAAATCTACTGAGTTGGCTACACTGAATGTATTGTTAAAATCGGGCGCCCACAGTTCGCGGGCGTAGTTGTTCCCAGTGTTGTCACTAGGTAGCATAAGCATAGCAGCGCAGCGCACCCAGTGAGTAAAGAACGTGAACTGTTCAGCTGGTGAGCAGTTGAGCTCTCGAACTGTGATCACTGTTTAAAGAGCTGTTTAATCACAGGTGTGATCGTGATTTTTCGATCACCGTGATAAAATCACAGGTCAGTGATTTTCTGCTCATCACTACTCCTGACATTTAAATTTAACAATGAGAAACCTTCTCGTTTATTACCGCATAATTTATTTCTTCCTCGTTGCATGGCGCCCATTATCAAGACAACAGTGCAATTGATAATCGAAACGATTCGCACATCAATATGACACTCATGAGTTGTTTGAAATTGTAATTAATAATAAGTACATATAGACATATACAATTTCACTGTTTAATTAATTATTTCTGTCATTATAGGCTACGCCTCTAATTTTTTAGTCACCTATTTGTGCACGAATAATAATACTTCATTACATTAGAATGAAATTGAATAATTCGTTAAGCCTTTACACGGTAAAACAGGAATTCATTATGTTGTCACAATTATTTATTTGTTTGTTTATTTAATTTATGAGCAAATTCTGGGTAACTTTCGGTGCTAGATCCCGGGTTCATTTCACCGGGATTGTCACCTTCATCTCATTCAGACGCTAAATAACCTAAGATGTTGATAAAGCGTCGTAAAATAACCTACTTAAAAAACTTCACGGTTGGCTGGATTCGAAACTGCTATGATTTAAACATATAATTTTAAACAAGGCTTGTTGTAATTAATGACATCACCGCATTATCAGATTTCTCGAACGTCAAGCGTCGAGCCTTCTCGTTAAATTACTACATAATGTGTTTTCTCATTTCATGACGCCTATAATTCAGACAACAACGTAAGTTATAGTGGAAACGTTTCACACATCAATGTGACGCCAATGAATTTTGTTTGAAATGTTATTGTAATAAATCATATTGTGTAATTTCAGAGCATTGAACTTATTTGAACATTAATACCATAGTTAAGTTCTTTACAATTAAATTGTGTTAAATTAACTATTTCTGTCTTTGTACTCCCTCGATTACTAATCAATCCCATTTATCTAGAGGAAGTGTTAAAAAGGGGTTACGTAAGGAATAGTGTGATATATTACCTGAGACTGTTGTATTCTAGCGGAAGCCTACCAGATTACTAAGCACTGACTCCCTCTTTCGCGGGAATGTGTTAGGGTACGTACACGTTGGAGCAACGATAAACGAATAAAAGAAATGAGCTAGCGACGCTTTGGTATTATCAAAGAAATCAGCTGCTAAGTTCAAGTTAATATAACAAATACGTACGTTTGGTATTATCAAAGAATCAAGTGTTCATATCGAGCAACGAGGACGCGAGAAGCGAACATTTTGATTTATCAGTAGAAGATATTCTATGCATCCACTTAATGAAATAAGATATATAGGAAATATCAGCTGCTAAGTTCAAGGTTAATATAACTTAAATACGTACAAAATTAAACCCGTTTGGTATTATCAAAGAATCAAGTGTTCATATCGGAGCAACGAGGACGCGAGAAGAGAACATTTTGATTTATCAGTAGAAGATATTCTATGCATCCACTTAATGAAATAAGATATATAGGAAATATCAGCTGCTAAGTTCACGGTTAATATAACTTAAATACGTACAAAATTAAACCCGTTTGGTATTATCAAAGAATCAAGTGTTCATATCGGAGCAACGAGGACGCGAGAAGAGAACATTTTGATTTATCAGTAGAAGATATTCTATGCATCCACTTAATGAAATAAGATATATAGGAAATATCAGCTATAACTTAAATACGTACAAATTAAACCCGTTTGGTATTATCAAAGAATCAAGTGTTCATATCGGAAACGAGGACGCGAGAAGAGAACATTTTGCTAAGTTCACGGTTAATATAACTTAAATACGTACAAAATAAACCCGTTTGATATTATCAAAGAATCAAGTGTTCATATCGGAGCAACGAGGACGCGAGAAGGAACATTTTGATTTATCAGTAGAAGATATTCTATGCATCCACTTAATGAAATAAGATATATAGGAAATATCAGCTGCTAGGTTCAAGGTTAATATAACTTAAATACGTACAAAATTAAACCCGTTTGGTATTATCAAAGAATCAAGTGTTCATATCGGAGCAACGAGGACGCGAGAAGAGAACATTTTGATTTATCAGTAGAAGATATTCTATGCATCCACTTAATGAAATAAGATATATAGCAAATATCAGCTGCTAAGTTCAAGGTTAATATAACTTAAATACGTACAAAATTAAACCCTTTTGGTATTATCAAAGAATCAAGTGTTCATATCGGAGCAACGAGGACGCGAGAAGAGAACATTTTGATTTATCAGTAGAAGATATTCCATGCATCCACTTAATGAAATAAGATATATAGGAAATATCAGCTGCTAAGTTCAAGGTTAATATAACTTAAATACGTACAAAATTAAACCCGTTTGGTATTATCAAAGAATCAAGTGTTCATATCGGAGCAACGAGGACGCGAGAAGAGAACATTTTGATTTATCAGTAGAAGATATTCCATGCATCCACTTAATGAAATAAGATATATAGGAAATATCAGCTGCTAAGTTCACGGTTAATATAACTTAAATACGTACAAAATTAAACCCGTTTCTCATCCCAAAGCTAGTATAAATTCGTTGTGTTGTGATTGGTTCTTGTGATCACATAATATATGACGAATAAAATACACAACTGATCAATTTGCCAATATCTACAATAATTAATTAAATACGCCGAAATAATAATAAATCGATTAATATTCGGATATATTGATAACCACAGGTAATTATACAGATTAATATTATCTTAACCAGAGATCATATGAACGACAAGAGCGAAGAAAATGGAACTTTTCATTTTCGTCGCTTTTATCGTGTATCTTCGCTTTTATCGTTACTCCAATATGCACACCTCAATGACAATGCATGCTTCAAATCTCTCTGATATAGCATCGCTGCTTCTTTCATCGTTTATCGTCGCTCCAACGTGTACGTACCCTTAGTTGTAGTTAGAAGCTAAACTGTTGAAACGTTTATCATTATTGCGTTTTCGAGGAAAACGAATATTTTGGCGGTAAGTTCTTTTCTTGAATATACATCGTTATTCCTCAATGTTAGAAATATTAATGATATATATTTTTAAAGAGAAATGATGTACGTTTATAGCAATGTACTGTATTTTTAATTTATTTTGTTTTTAAATTATGATATGCTTTGAGGTTATGACTTACAACATCAGTGGTGACAAATATGAAATACTAGTATTATTAGTAATTCATCTATATGCCCTGGTTTTCTGTTTCGTTACTAGTGTTGGCACCTGTAGAAGGAGGAAAAACCTCACCTTCAAACAAACTTAGAAAACAGTGGAATGAAAAGCTAATGCAAAAAGCCATAAAACAAGTTCGAGAAAGACGTGAGAGGCGGATCTGGATTCATTATTATGGTTGGGAAAACACAAACTAATAAAGATCCTGAATGCTTGTTCTATGCTTTTCTTAGTAGTAGTTTTTCTTGACTTTGCAATTTTGCTAATTTTGTTACTTGTTAATAGTATTCCATATTTATTTGTACCTCCAATTTTATGAAGGAAATATGTTAGATTTTGAGGAAATAATCTTTTTCAAACACCTTATAACATCTTACGAACTTCTGAGTCCGATGTAGGACTACCAATCACAGGGACATTCAGCAACCAATAAACACAACGATATTTTACATTCAGTATTAAAAAAAAATGGTATTCCATATTTGTAACACTTTCTCTACGAACATTAAATATTTATTAAATTAAAATTAATCTGAATATTTCTTAAGGCTTATACACGTTAAAAGTGTATTCATTCTGATGTCACATTCATTTGTTTCTCCTTTATGTTTTATCACAGTCTAGTATATACAGTCACGAAGCTCAATACGAAGGGAATATGCATCCATAGATAGTTGCTAACCACTAGGATCGCTACTATCGCCTCATCACATACAATGTGAAACAATACTGGCACAGTCTATTGTTCCTAGTAGCCTCATCAACTCAAGCTTCGTGACTGTATATAACTAGACTGTGGTTTTAATCATAGCTGGCTGGATTCGAAACTAGATTGTTTTAAACACAACATAAAGTCTTACTGTACTTAATGACGTCACCGTATTAATAAAAAAGTGCGAACAGATTCTTGAATGTCAAGCCCATAAAAGCTCCACGTTAAAAATAAAATGAATTATTTAGAATTTCTGCCAAGCTACTTTCTTTTAGTTGGTTATTTCACGATGCTGTGTCAATTACTAGGTTATTTAGCGTCGATAGAATTGGCGATAGTTAGAAGATGGTATTTGGCGAGACAAGTCCGGGATTTGCTATTAATTACCTGACATTCACATTACAGTTGGGGAAACTCCCGGAAAAAAATTAAGAATTTGGTCAGCTCAAGCGGGAATCGAACACAAGTTACTAACAGGCACATCATCTCTCTCAGAATGTTCTATTGAAGATTAAAACTTGTCTGAATTATTTATACACTTGTACATAGTCCAAGTTCTCTGTACCGTTAATTTATACCAAATTAAGCACTCTAGAAGGAGTAATGAAAAAGGAATTGAAACACATAAAAATAGTCTAAACTTCACACAGAAGAATTGACAAGAAAGAATGCTTTCCTTTAATTTCACAAGTTTTCAGTGGAACGCCGTTCTTCTGGCGTTCCGGGCCATTTAGTTCTTCCTGAGCTTTAAAGAGCATTCTGGTTTCCCCCTTTTTATTTCACTTCTTTCAGTGGTAAGTAGGAAAAAAGGAAGAACAATAAACATCTGAAAGTTGTGCGGAACAAACACCTACTTTCCTTCACCGCAACACTGAAGAAGAGAGACAAAAAAGAGAGAGAGAGAGGGAGAGAGAGAAGGGAGAAAATCCTAAGCTTGCAAAGTTTCAGCGTCGTGGAGAACCGTTCTTGACGTCAGTGCGTGAATAACGCTCCTATAACAAAGTTATTTAGTTGGCACGTGTATTATTTTGCTTCAGAGAAGTCTTCCGGTGTTTTATGTAACTGGATCTCAAAGTCACAACCGGAAGACAAACTTTTCTATAGGTAATATCAAGAATAAAATACAGCCCTTCAATATCGTAGCATTAAATTGTAAGGTTGTTTTGCTATATAAATTTTATCCTTCTACTTACATTATGACGTCGAGGTCTCTAAACGAAAATCAATTTACACAGTAGACCAGTGATGTCAAAGCAAGCGCATTTTTCTGACCTTGACGTCGTGCGCAGGCATCAAGCGCTAAATATGAAAAGAGGAAGGGTTGTGTATATGAATAAGCAGCCTATTGGATTAAGAAAACAGTGGTGCACAAACTTCAAACGGAACGTGAAATTTTATGTCGTTATTTTTATATGGCCTCTTTCTGTTTGATATTATCTATATTGTCTGTGAAACAAAAGTACTAATATCAATTTCTTAATAGTGCAGTTGCGTTTTAAATGTTAATAACATAATAAAGAGTTAAGAAGGAATATTCACTTAAATTCCATAGTAGTATAATTATACTGTATTAAGTGAATGAAACACATCATTCATAAAGAAAGTGATATTCCAAAGAAAGAGATTGAGTATGACATGATAAATTGGAATTGATACTGATGGTATCTTTAGCCTTATAAAAATGATCAATGAACTAATCAAAACAATATTACAGTACAAAGCAAAGTTACCTAGGTACTGTATCTGTTTTAAGTGTAACTAATATTACATAACAAAACTCTTATTGCATTATGCTTTTAAGGTGATATTTGTGAGCAACTTCCTATCATCAGAATATTAAATCATTTTCTCGAAATCTGCTGAAGCTATAGAGCTGACATTTTTGCAACACATGGGCACGTATCTTTTGCTTATGATGTAACAGTAGTTGCTTTGTTAATTCATTTCCTTACAAACAATTTCCATGCGAATATTTTCAAAATTTTCAATACATTATCTTCAGTAATACGTACTTATATACGGTATATTAGATTTACGAAAACATTCTGTAAGGCTACTAAATAAATAGGCTTATACCTGAAAATTTCACTTTTCTATACGAAAAGTTGAGAAAATATTTCTTTTGAATAAAAAAATCAAACTTGTGAAAAATGAGCATTAAAATTAAAACTTACATTCTTATAATGCACTTATACTTCTCAGGCAAATCTAAAAATTAACATGGATACAATTTTAATAAGTTCTCTTCCCTTTATCTATTGAATCAGTGTTGGCCATCTCTGAATATAGCTCGACGAAGCGGCATATACCACCTCTTTCGTCTGTCTCTTTCCTTTCCGCTGTAAAGCGCTCAGGCTCTCCTGAGCTCTGAAGCGCGCGCTTGCTCCTATGGGCATCAATTAACATGCCTGGTCTAGAGAATCAAAAAATGTCCATACAACATAGGGCCAAAACTTGATAGTTTTCCAGAAAAAATATTTCTTTTCTTATTTTATATGTGTTATACTGCTTATATCGTTAGCAAAATTACGAAAAGCATTACATCAGCAAGTATATCTAGGAAAGAGTTAATATTAGTTAAATAAATATTTGTATGTTCTATTATGTTTTCGTGAAATTAAATAAAAATGCATGCTTAAATTTGTTAACATTCTGGCGTGAGAGACGTGACAACGTGTTCAGCAGGCAGTATCCTGCATAGGCTATGTAGACGTAAGTACGAGTCAGCTGAATTCAAGCTCCCTGTCCATAGCACTACTGCACAGCGGATGACAGTTCAGTACAGGGTATTCAATAAACAACTTACAATGTCATTTGAAGTTTAGGAATATCCTATGTTATTAATTTATGGAGAAAGTCTTCGTAAATCAAGTGAGACAAGAAGGATGTAGGCTACCGTCAACGTTTTCCTTAAAGAAAGTTACCTAATCGGCGAACTTTTGTGGCAGTTTCTCAACGATTTTTAGAAACTAGGCGTCTCTTACCTCGTTCCGGAAATCACACAACCAGCAATTTGTTTAAAAATTATACTGCTTTATGGAAGCGGGAGAGATTAAAATTTTGCATTAGACCATTATTGTTTGTTTTTCCATTTTGCTAAAAAACTGCAAGGGGATAAATCATTCCTCATCAGTTTCTTTAATGATAAGACTGAAAATCAGAATCATACGGAGGGTAGGCCTTACTTTTCGAGCAAAACTGTTACTTATTATTATTTTTTTTTTTTGAAAAAGGATTCATTTAGAATATTTTGTTGTACTATATCCAAGGAATATCCTGTTAAAATCTTCCCCTCTGTATTTATACAAGCTTCGGTGATGACAAGGCTTCGAGACTTTGGACCCGATACAATAAGTTTACTGTGCATGCACTATAGGTTGTTGACTCGCTGCAGGTAGATAGAGATGTGTTGAGGTAACAACGTTGCTATTTAGAGTAGAGTACGGTAGTATGGGGAAACACATATGTACATTCTGAAAGTAAATATGCATTACACAATGATAATGTCAAAACAAAGTGAAAAGCATTTATTCTCCTGTCTTTTATAAGCATTTGTGTTTAATTATACAGTCTTAATGATGGAAATAAGCATGTAGTAATTTTAATTTCTTCATTTATCCTATTGGTCGTCTTTAGGAAGTGTAGTTACAGTACCGAATTGCAATGTACCTACTACAAGATACATTCTCAGTGTCTCAAACGTAAGTCTTTTTCGGTTATCTGCCAAAGTCTGTACTGTAGAAAGCTGCGCTATATGTCGCATGACGTGATAGGAACAAAACGAAAAAGCCTAACAACATTGCAGTCTCTAAGAGACAGTCCTTTATTCTCGGGTACTCTATGTCCATTAATTTGCTGTTTATGTTGCACAATGTTCCATATCCGTTATTATTACATAAAATTGATTTTCACTTCTGTTTTACACGTTCAGTAACCAGTGTACTTGAGGTCTCATTAATTCTCTGCTTCATTTTCTAAATTAATTTCAGGGCTTCCGGCATCTCTTGCTCTGACTTTTCTAACCGTGTAATAGTTTCAGACACAGTTTGAAAATAGGTTTGTATGAAAACGGAATTATTCGTCAGAACCTTCAAATCCAGAGCGTTTTCCTTTGTGTAATTGTTGAAATTCATTCTACAGTACCCCGACCCACTGTACGCTTTACCACTATACTCAGTACGCCGTTATGCTGATTTCCCACTGGACTGCTCTATCGGGTCCGAAGTCTCGAAGCCTGGTGATGACTGATGAATTACTTTCATAGATGGTTAAAGGCAGATGATACTCATTGGCATTAAATTTTGTTATTTATTTTGACAGTTGTGGACAAGTGACAAACTCTCTTTTACTATAAACTTTATGTTTAATTCAGATTAAACTACAGTATAGGATATTTATTATTTATGTGTATAATATTGTGTACATTTAACTGAAATTGCAAGGTGCAGTTATGTCTATAGATGCGAAATGTTACCACTGCTAAGAGCCTGCGTTACCCATTGCCAATGTACAGTAGTATGTCTTAAGTGAGTACTGTCAAGATCTACGTAATTAACAGTATAATAATTAATAACATAGGCTTGAAGGTGCTTAGCTGTTGAAGGAGCTCATTAGATCTTAAAAGCCACAGTGCACAAAGTGCGTAATTGACAGATTACCTGTATAATAATAAAGTAATAATAATAACAATAATAATAATAATAATAATAATAATAATAATAATAATAATAATAATAACAATAGTCATGCACTATCATCTTTACTTTTTAACTTTGCTCTAAAGTATGCCATTAAGAAAGTCCAGGATAACAGAGAAGGTTTGGAATTGAACGGGTTACATCAGCTGCTTGTCTATGCGGATGACGTGAATATGTTAGGAGAAAATCCACAAACGATTAGGAAAAACACGGGAATTTTACTTGAAGGAAGTAAAGAGATAGGTTTGGAAGTGAATCCCGAAAAGAAAAAGTATATGATTATGTCTCGTGACGAGAATATTGTACGAAATGGAAATATAAAAATTGGAAATTTATCCTCTGAAGAGGTGGAAAAATTCAAATATCTGGGAGCAACAGTAACAAATATAAATGATACTCGGGAGGAAATTAAATACAGAATAAATATGGGAAATGCCTGTTATTATTCGGTTGAGAAACTTTTATCATCCAGTCTGCTGTCAAAAAAATCTGAAAGTTAGAATTTATAAAACAGTTATATTACCGGTTGTTCTTTATGGTTGTGAAACTTGGACTCTCACTTTAAGAGAGGAACATAGGTTAAGTATGTTTGAGAATAAGGTGATTAGGAAAATATTTGGGGCTAAGAGGGATGAAGTTACAGGAGAATGGAGGAAGTTACACAACACAGAACTGCACGCATTGTATTCTTCATCTGACATAATTAGGAACATTACATCCAGACGTTTGAGATGGGCAGGGCATGTAGCAAGTATGGGGGAATCCAGAAATGCATATAGTGTGTTAGTTGGTAGGCCGGAAGGAAAAAGATCTTTTGGGAGGCCGAGACGTAGATGGGAGGATAATATTAAAATGGATTTGAGGGAGGTGGGATATCATGATAGAGACTGGATTAATCTTGCTCAGGATAGGGACCAATGGTGGGCTTATGTGAGGGCGGCAATGAACCTCCGGGTTCCTTAAAAGCCATTTGTAAGTAAGTAAATAAATAAAAGTAAGAATATTCATAATAATAATATAAAATATAAAACATAATATATTATTATTAACAGGAAAGGATTTATATGTAAATACATATTTACTTATAAAGCTAATATAATTTATATTTTGCATTATCTTTATGTTTCACAATGTGTAGGGTTGAAAAATCCTACTTTTATTTTCCATATTTTTCCATATTTTAGAGTTTAGTGCATATTTTCGTTAATTTCCATATATTTTCCATATTTCATATAAAAGTCCATATTATATTAGGTTTAACAATAAAACAAAACAAAATTCCATTAACTTTTAAAAATACATTTCAAAATGTTTAAACACATGTTCAGTAATCCCTTTAACATCAGAGTTATTTGAAAATTAGCAGTCCTATCAACAATGGGAAAGTAAGTTACAAAACTGTATTAATTTAATTTAAAATTTTTAACTTCAGTTGTGCAGCTCAACAGTTAAATGCCAGTCAGAGTACACATTTTTTTTGTAAATCATACTATAAAGACGGTAAATATGCCAAAAGTATCATTCAGTCAATTTAAAATCAAAACTAACAAGTTAAATTTCGTTTAAAGAAGATGGTTTATCAACTGACAATAAAATATTATTTTGTAATTTGTTCAGTGTGCAGTATCATCTACACAAAAGTTCCTGGTGCAACAACACATTACAACTTTTAAACATCAGGCCAACAAACAACTAAAGTCCAAGCAGAGACAATTGTTTTTAACACAACCAACAACATCGAATGTAAGATCTGAGTTTAACATCGACCTGTGCCGTTCTCTCATCTCTGATGATATTCCTCTTCTACAAACTGAAGAATAAGATCTTCAGATTCCTTGAAAAATATACTCAACATACAATCCCGGATGAGTCAACATGATGAAGACGTATGCTCCATCCATCTACGATGAGACATTACAGAAGATAAGAGATGAAATTAAAGATAGTTCAATTTGGGTTTCCATTGATGAGACTCCCGACAAAGAAGTCACTTGTTGGTAATGTAGTTATCATTTGTTAAGTGAACAAGATATTCTGAACATTCTTTTATATTTTGTGCAATAACAAAACTATAGTTAAACTGTTCAACGAAAATATTATCCTGTGGCATTATGTACGATAATGTGTTATTCTTTAATGCTGCCCCTTATATGGTCAAAGCTGGACAAGCATTATCTGTTGTATATCCTAAATTGACTCATTTTACTTGTGTGGCGCAATGCATTTCATCGTGGGCAGAAGTGGTCATAGACAATTTCCTAAAAAGATTTGTTGATTTCATCAAAAAAGTATTTCTCAAAGCTCCCAGTAGAGTTAACGTGTTGAAAGAAATGTCCCTCAAACACGAAGATCCAATTTTAATAGATGGGGTATCATGGCAGTTGAATATGTGGAAAAAGACTCTATTAACAATGTTCTCCTTGCATTGGACTCGAAAGAGTCTCAATTGATACATTAGTGAGACATAAGTGTGAAGAATGACTTAGCTCATTCAGCATACATTTTCATGCATAAAAAACGAAAATCTCCAAAATGGTACCTTTCACTATCTGAAAGTTTTGAAATTATAAATAGTACTGTGGAACAACTGAATCGTGGTAGAGGTAAAGGCAGATGCAAAGAGCTAAGGTGGACACTGTACTTTCAAAAAACCCTGGATATGAAGAACTACAAAAGGTTGTTGCTGTGATGAGTGGTGAATCAACAGTGAAGATTAACACATTATCCCAGCAACATTGTGGTGGATTATGTACCAGTTACTTCTTGTGACGTCGAACGCTCTTTAGTCAGTATAAATCTATCCTCAGAGACAATAGAAGAAGATTCACTTTTCAGTTCAAAGAAATGTTTGTAACCTTTGTTATGGTAACAGACAATAAAAATGTGTTTTGTAACTCATTGGAAGATAAGGTACGTCCATTATATTTTTGTTTAGTTTGATTAAAATGTACCAATATTTAACGTACATAGTCATTTTTTTATAATTTTAAGTCCATATTTAATTCCATATTTTGGTAAAAATCCATATTTAATTCCATATTTTGAAAAATAACTACATATATATTTACATATTTCATATATTTTTAGTCCATATAAATCCGTTCCCTGATTATTAATAATGTAATATAATATAAATGTTGTAATACGAGTGTAATTAATATATTAGGTAATAATAGTAACTGGGTTAATTTTTTAATTTCTGCATATAATGATATAGTATCAAAATGTTCAATATTGAATGCTTAATGTAATTTTGCTAATGAAATTCAAGGTAAACTCTACAATCTGTAAAATTTCGAAAACCTGAAGAACAAATTTTTTTGCGAATGAGTATATTTGGTTTTGCAAATACGTATTTCGAAGTTAAATCGTTACAGCTTATTTAAATATGAACTTTTTTTAGTAATCGAAGAGCTCAATTCCAAACAATACTTGAGTCAACTTGTATCATTGTTCTCTTTTTGCGATATTAACGTCCCTTAGGTCAGGAAGACCGAGATATCGGTGGAGACCATCTATCTTATATCATCGCTACACTACTACTGTACAATAACATTTTAAGGTCAGATGTTAGGCAGAGTGCACAAAAAATGGGTAGGTCTATGCCACTTGTGTACAGTGAGTGTAGAAAGTATTGATACAACTAAAGCAAGTTACAAAAATTATGTATTAATTAAGCATGAACGTGATATTTAGTGAAAACGTGAAACGGGTATAATCTATTACTCTTCATTTCATTGAATCTTGAAATAGGAACGAAAGAATCTTGAAAGAAATTTTGTTTTAGAATAGAAGAATCCGAAACGGCAGAAATACACAAACAAAAATTATTGATACAGTACTACATTTCAGTCAATACCAAGTGTACGTGCAGTCAAGTGGGTGTGGTTCTGGCAGCGTTCTTATTCAGTCTGACCTTGAGTACATTGCTGTGCAGGTGTGTTGTTTCGTGGATGCAAATCAACGTTGTAATGGGGCGCAAAGGAAGAGAGACTACAGTAGAAAAGAGAGGGATAATTATTGGCCTACATAATGAGTGTAAACCGCTAAATGAAATTAGTAAAATAATTGGAAGACCAAGAGCGACCATTCAGCATATAACTGATAGAGTCGGCGAACGAAAATCGTTGGAAAATAGCCACAGATCAGGACCTCCTACAAAACGGGATGTAGGCCTTTATACTGAGAGAGCATTAACGAGGAGAGTAAAGCAAAATCTTCAAATCTGTGCACCGAAATTAGTAGCTAGTGTCAAGAATGACTTGGATATTAGTATTTCTGCTAGTAGTGTTCGTAACTATCTGAGAGCTAACGAACTACATGGGAAAACAGCCCGACGAAAAAGAGTTGTAAGCGAAAAAAAAGAAAGAAGAAACTACACTTCGCTAAAACACACATCAACACCTCCCAAGAATTTTGAAACAAAATCATTTTTACTGACAAATCTAAATTCAATATTTTCTCTTCAGATTGAAGAAGAAAAGTCTGGAGGACGAAGAATACAGAGCTACAAATGCAAAATCTCCAACCTACTGTGAAACATGGTGTTGGTTCTTTGGTGGTATGGGGCTGCATGAGTGCCTCTGGGGTCGGGACCTTGCATTTTATCGGTGACGTCATGGATCACCAACAGTATATAAACATACTAAAGATCAATCTTCATACATCTGCAGAGAAAATGGGGATTAGACAAGATGTTGTACTTATGCAAGATAATGACCCCAAGCTTTCAATACGCGATTATGGATTCTGTATAACACAACGAAGTACATGGAAACGCCCCCATAGTCTCCGGACATTAACCCCATTGCGAATTTATGAGAACGTCTGAAAAGAAGAATAATCGTTCAAGGCAAATTTGCAACAAGCAAGACCTGAAATATGCTTTGGAAGAAGAATGGAGACATGTCCCTGCTTTAGTAACTTCAAAGTTAATGGAGTCGATGCCACGCCGTTTGGAAGCCATCTTGAAATTCAAAGGGTTCCTAACCAAGTATTGAACTCCGAATGTAAAGACAAAAAACAGCCATAATATGGGACTGTATCAATATATTTTTTCGGAATAGGTATATATCACTTTCTCGTGTTAAATTTTAAGTACAGTACCTGGTACCTAAAATTTAACACGAAAAGTGACATATACCTACTCCGAAGTGATATAGTGTTAAAAGTTGTGTAATCAAGAAGTACAATATTTTTGTTCATTAATTTTTGTTGTTGATGTATAAATTATTTTTTTCATGTTATTTTTTATATTAAAACAGAAGAAACTGCGTTTATTTGACTTTGTAGAGTACAATTTATAGGTGCATATTTTTGTTACTGTATATAGTGAATAACTAATTATATTAATTACTACTGTCTGTAATATTGTTAAGTGTATCAATACTTTCTACACTCCCTGTATATGTTCCAACAAGATAATGACAATAGACGCACTGCTCAAATCAATAAGAACTGGCTCATATGGAACATATCCCAACAATTGTGAACACCTTCTCAATCACCAGACTTAAACCCCATCGAACATTTGTTGGAAGTTTTGAAAAGGAGTGTGGGAAAGCAGAAGTATACAACCATAGAGGATTTTAAACGTGTATTGAGAGAAAAATGGGCTAAAATCAAACAGAACAGTGTAAAAACTCGGTAAAATGAATGAGAAGGAGATTCCAAACAGCAATAAAGTCGAAATGTTATACTATAAGATATTAATTTTATTGTTTTCCAAAAGTGTAAATAAAGAAAGTGTACAAACAAAACTGTTACATAGATATTGGACTTATTTTGTTTATTTTGTTTTGTTTAATGTATTCAGAAGTTTATATTTTATTTTTTGACTTCGATACATTTCAAAGTCTATGTGTGATAGTTCTCTCATAAAAGACTTACAAATGGCTTTTAAGGAACCCGAAGGTTCATTGCCGCCCTCAATAAGCCCGTCATCGGTCCCTATCCTGTGCAAGATTAATCCAGTCCCTATCATCATATCCCACCTCCCTTAAATCCATTTTAATATTTCCTCCCATCTGTCTCGGCCTCCCCAAAGGTTTTTTCCCCCGACGTCCCAACTAACACTCTATATGCATTCCTGGATTCGTATACGTGCTACATGCCCTGCCCATCTCAAACGTCTGGATTTAATGTTCCTAATTATGTCAGGTGAAGAATACAATGCGTGCAGTTCTGCGTTGTGTAACTTTCTCCATTCTCCTGTAACTTCATCCCTCTTAGCCCCAAATATTTTCCTAAGAACCTTATTCTCAAACACCCTTAACCTATGTTCCTCTCTCAAAGTGAGAGTCCAAGTTTCAAAATACAGAACAACCGTAATATAACTGTTTTATAAATTCTAACTTTCAGATTTTTTGACAGCAGACTAGATGACATAAGTTTCTCAACTGAATAATAACACGCATTTCCCATATTTATTCTGCGTTTAATTTCCTCCCCGAGTGTCATTTATATTTGTTACTGTTGCTCCAAGATATTTGAATTTTTCCACCCCTTCGAAGGATAAATCTCCAATTTTATATTTCCATTTCGTACAATATTCTGGTCACGAGACATAATCATATACTTTGTCTTTTCGGGATTTACTTTTCGGGATTTAGATAGTTCTCTCATATGAAAAGAAATTAAATTATATATTTTTATAAGATAAATTAGCGTTTTATTTTGAAAATAGTACCTTACAAACAACATGTTATACTGTATGTAATATCGATTATCGGGTTATACAAATCAAACGAGATTCAGTCAATATGTGACGAGAAAGAGTTACGACGTAATAAAATACTAAAGTTAAAAGTGTTTAACACTAGTATAGTAAAACACCAGCTATAAGCGTTTATTGGTAAGAAAAATATACATGGCTTATGCACGTCTTGTTCTGTGTAAAACTATACCATTATTTAACATACCTATAAGCAACTCTAAAAGTTTAAAATATAAACGATACTTATGAATTACTCCAAGTTCAAAATAATAAAGAAAATGTATGATGTGTTATAGTGTCGGATGAACTGTAGGAGTACTTGTGAACACTTTTTTTAAAATAAGACATCGTAAATTGCCTTCAAATCTTTGGTCGGAGGGAAAAGGCACATAAGTAAAAAAAAAATATAATTTTTCAGGAGAGATATTCTTTTTTCATTTACTCTTAACTGAAAGTAAGTATAATAATGAAATTCACGTATGTTGGTTAAAGTAAGACCCTTTTCAATTTAAAATACAAGAAATTTTATTATTTAAAAATTATAATAAATAATAGACTTATGTGATTTGGTACAACAGAAAAATCGACTTTTTTTTTTACTTATATGCCTTTTCCCACCGACCAAAAAATTGTTACTCCGGTTGTGTACTCGGAAAATGTCAGTTTCATGTATGATTAAGTGCGCCTAGTGTTCTGTCTAGTCTGTAATACATCAGACGTAATCGCCCGACAATCGAATATTCGATCTGATGTTCAACCTAGCAGGTTGCAGCTCCGACTGATCTAATCTAAACCCGTTGTAAGAGCTATTTTGCAGCTCTGTGTTGTCTACTACATACAGGTGGACTCCCATCAAGACTCGCTCCAAATTTTAATACCGTATTTGTACATAGTTGTATATTGTAATTCCTTAATGTGAAGACGACGACATTGACACCGCTATGTAGTCGAGGAACGTATGAACTAGGTACGTAAGTACGAAATACGAAATGGTTTATTGTATCGAGGCATTTCTTATACTCAACACTTTACGTCTGTAGGGTGGTCCGTGTCTTTTTTACCTCGGAGTTCAACATATTCACCACGGAACACTCCAAATCATACTTAACCTAGAAGATTAGGTTCCCGGGCAACGCGGTCTAGTGATGAGGAATCTTTGCTATAGTGATCTTGTAGCACTGAGTAATTGTCTGTTGTACATGAAAATAAAATATTCTTCAATCAATATCCCATAATGAATATTACGACAAGTGATTTTAGAAAATACGTTATTCTTAAGCAATGCTTTTGGTTTAAACCCAAAAACGAACGTCTTTAGTTATAATATTAGTTTTAAGTAAGTTATTTTACGATGCTGTATCAACATCTCAGGTTATTTAGCGTCTGAATGAGGTGAAGGTGATAATGCCTGTGAAATGAGTCCAGGGTTCAGCACCGAAAATTACTCAGCATTTGCTCAAATTGGGTTGAGGGAAAACCCCGGAAAAATCTCAACCAGGTAACTTGTCCCGACTGTGATTCGAACCTGGGCCACCTGGTTTCGCGGCTAGACTCGCTAACCGTTACTCCACAGGTGTAGACTAGTTAGTGTGTTTTTGTGAATGGTAATATTTATTAAAACAAGTTTAATTTTTACCATACCAAATACAGTCAATAGTTTTCCGGGTTTCCTGTAAATTTCGAAAGAAAAAAAATGACAAAAATAGTGTTTGGAATCAAATTCCTCAATTTTTGGACAGTTGATAGAATTTCTCGAAGTAACTTGCTAAATTTAACCCTTTCTGCTCGAATGAGTCCATTTGGAATCACTAAACATTATGCCCTTTCTGGCAACATAATACACAGGGTGGAAGTGAAATAACCTTGCAGATTGAAAGAGACGATAGGGTACACGTTAATGAATAGAAAACCTGTGTTACGTTTTGCGATTATATACACGGTTAATTTGCAAATTAAGTTTGTAGTTTCAGCAGTCCGGCAACATCGCCGTTGACACACTTCACTCGTGATACAGATGTAAGAGGTCAACGAACTCTGTGTGTCTCAGTACGTGAGCTGTTCTCTGCATTGACGTTGCCACCATTTCGAATCGTGCAGTGTCTTGAATTTAGAGGTTTTTAAAATTGAATTTACACGAAAAACATCCACGCTATTGAAATATGACAGATAGATAAATTATTATTTATTAAATTTCCTATCAGTATGAACAAAAATCACGATCCTACTCGCAATAGTTGCTGAATAAGAACTGTCTAACATTTGAGAAAAAAAAAACTTTTTTTTTTTCTGAAAAAAACTATGAACTTTCCACCAATATGATATTATAATTTTTTGTTACATATAATATGAGCTATTCGCTTTGAAAATCTGCAAGGCTATTTCACTTCTACCATGTATAGTATAATGCTTGGTCCATACCCTTATCGACATCCAATGATGCCGATTGGAATCGTTTCAGAAAACTTAATCTCAATGTTTCTTTTCAGAAAATATCCAGTACTCCTCTTTTCTTAGGTCAAAATACAAGATAGGTGAAAAGAACTTTTTTTCACCCACAATAACAAATTCAGGTTATAAAGGGTTAATTATGTCATCTTCTACAGGGACATCATTTTATTTTTACTTCAATTTTTATTGTACCTGAGTTTTGGAATGTACTTCACTCCCACCCCTTCTACTAGTAAACTTCCAACCGTTCACGACACAGAGCCGAGGGCGCGTAAGCAGTACTGAGTTACTAGTATAGTACGTTTCAGAAATATGTTCGCGTTTTCCAGTGACGAAAGAGCTTTCAATATTGAATCATATTTTCGTACGGGTACTGTCGTCCGTTTCTCTATGTCGCATCCCGGTTTCCCCCACCTGCTTCTGTTCGCCCCTTTGTAAAGTCTAGTAGCTGGGCTATCTAAGCTCTTTTCTGAATACATTAATTTCTGTTAGGAATTGGACGTCTACGTAATATTATTCAAGTGTTTAAAATAACTTAAATAAAAGGGCCTCCTTAAGTAATTAATTGTCACGTGATTTTCCCCCTTTCTACAACCCTGCGACAAAACCACTTGAACGGACAGTAGATAGCATTTCTGAGTGATTTTATCTTTTCGGATCGGGCAGAAGTGAAGATTGAATTTACAGTACGTAAGGTACTCTTTTTATAGAGTAGGTACAGAATTATTTCAACATGAGTTACTCGTACGAAGGACGAAACTGGTAATTGGAATTAGGTACAGTCTATAGTGCGATAATATGGACAAAGAACTGAAGCCTGTATCGAAATGAACGGCTACCATTTTCAAAACGTGTTTAAATATCCATATTATAATTATTTTTCAATTTAACTTCATTCTCTATATAGTACGCTAATGTGCTGTAACAGTACAATATACACTGCATAATTAATACTTCCGAATGGATAGCTCAATTCGTGTGTAAAACACTAAGTGTTAATACAGTACTGTATTTTGATTAAACAAAAACCTAATTAAAATTATCAAACTCAAAATTGCGATATTTCCTAGTTTACATAAATGGATGAACTACTTTTCTTCCCTCCTATACCTAGTAAAGTGATTTGTATTTTACGCCAGTATCATCGAACTCCGTCGTGAAAGAAACGGTGTTTCTTGTTTCAATCGTTAATAGAAAGGTATAGCCAGGTTAATATTAAAAATGTTAGTAAAAATAAAATGATGTCCCTGTACTTCTCTAAGTTAGATAATTCATAGTCTCCAAGGTCCCTAAAAACACATTACATAAATTTTATTTCTGCTTCTCCATTCGGAGGCTGCCAAAGACAAAGTCTTCTATACATGTGAAGACAGCGGAAAAAAGTGAAATAAAAGTCATGTTTACGGTTCACAAATACTGTACGCATAGACTATGGCATGAGGTGTGCACGCTTCCCAAGTAGGTAGCTACAACAGGGTACCGTCCGCAGAGAGCACCGCGCGAACACCGAAAACAACTGCCACTCTGCGTTCTCAGTCAGTTCTCGTCCGTACGTGAACAGAGAACATTGAGATACGTAAACATATTATTCATTTGTGTTCGGTGAAGTGATCATAATGCCGAAGACAGATGTTAAAAAACATAGGGTGTATTCTTTAATACAAGAATATGGTGTCCACATTTTTAGTAGTGATACTGGTGAAACAATTAAATGTCGGTTATGTATGTGTGCATTAAAAAAGATAACAAAACAATCGATAGAACATCACTGTAATACACAGAAACACATGACAAATGTTACTCGTATGTTAGAAGAAAATAAGGGTTCAAGTTCAAATTCCGCCTCAATTATGAAATATGACTTTTGCCAGGATGTGTCCAATGATAAGTTGCAATATTCCATTCAAAAAGTTGAACAATCCTCACTTTAAAAAGGGTTTATAGAAAAGTACACAAAATATGTCATTGCAATAGTTATATCAACGTACAACCAATATTCAGTGATTATTCCGTGTGTCGATTTACATTTCCCCCGGCCTATACCTGCACGCGCCACTAGTGTACCTACTGTGCTTACGTAAAAACCCTCTGACGAGACAAATTAGTCGCGTTGTAGTTACCTTCACTGCAGTGGCGGCTCGTGGGTATTGAATTCAGGGGGGCTGCATACAAAAAAAAAACAATGCAACTTACATTATTTAAAGATTAGTTCCATGCGCCTTGTCTTGTAGGTTGCAAACTTTAGAATCATCGTCTTATTAAAATCCGATATGTCGTTTAACATAGTCTTTACAATGGAAAACATAGCTAATGCGGTCAGTCTCTCTTCTCTCATCGTATTTCTGAGATAGGATTTTACTCTCTTCAAACACTAAAAGCAACGTTCTGGTTCGGAAGCTGTCATTGGTATGGTGATAGCTATGCGTAGTAGTGCCACAACTTCTGAAAATGAGGCTTGCAAGTTCTCAGATAGAAGAAACTGCAAGAGTTTAACTGCGTCACTGATATTTCTGAATTATTGTTTCTGATACAACACAGTGAGTTCCGTTTTTAGTTTGTCTTTATCGAACATTGGAAAAAGCTTCACACATACCTTCAGGTAATTTTCAGGAAATGAGCTTTTATACCATTCAAATTTTTCTTGACACAGAAGAGAAGATAATATCAGATGATCTATGAACTGGAATCGGGTGTTAGCTTGTGTGATAATGAGGTCACACACTTCCTTGGCTGCCGCAACCCTTGTCTGAATCCCTTCGATCTTACGACGCTGTTTAGAGTTTTCATTTTCATAGATCTCGCTGCTCAACTGTGCACTGTTCCGTATTGTCTGTATGGCATTAACAAAGCTTGATATGCAGAGTCGGCCTCGGTAGCACAGTCGGTTGCGAGTTCGATTCCGGCCCAGGTCGATGGCATTTAAGTGTGTTTAAATGAGACGGACTCGTGTCAGTAGATTTACTGGCATTTAAAAGAATCCTGCGGGACAAAATTCTGGCACACGGGCGACGCTGATATAACCCCTGCAGTTGCGAGTGTCGTGAAATAAACCATAACTTAATTTTTTATATGCAGATTTGAACCTTAGAAATATCTAACTGGCGATGTTGTAGTTGGTTGTATAATATATCTACATGATACATCAATAAATGAAAAAAACTGAGCCAGAAATTGAATTCCGGATCTTCAAGAGTACGCACCAGGGCGCTTGCCTCATTTATTGTGATGTTGTTGATGGCTCCTTCTTCTCATGAACAACATTTACTGTTCTTATTTTAAAACTCCATCTTGTTGCCCCAGCTGATGGAATTGTGTGGAGATCGAGAGAAGAAAGCAGGGATACTGGATAAATCAGCAAAAAAATATGCGGGCTTTGTAGGTTATTTTGTTTAGCGGCTCTTTCCATTATGAGATTCAACTGATGGGCACTTAATTTCACATTTCTCCTGAATTGTTAAGGTACTGAACTGAATAGACTGTAAATATTGTACAGAATTAAACATTGTTGCACTTGTTATACTCACAACATTGAAGAAAATGTATTTAAAACTGCTCGCTACTGACAAACTGCTGCAAATTTTGCAGCGTCTGGAAACTCTGGATTCAGGGCGAGGGGTAGCAGGGGGAGGGGTAAAACTACGCGCAAAGCATCCGAGACGAGACTGGCAGCTCCAGGGGAGGAAGTGGCTTCACCAATCCGTCCTTGTCTCTCGTTTGGCTCTGGCAGCACCAGGGGTGGAAGTGACTTCACAAACGATTGCGTGCATGTCAATGAGAGCGAAATTTTTAAAAAATTCGAGCCGCTAAATGAGAATGTATAATAAATGTATTTCACAACATAAAACAAGACAAGAGCCACAAATGTCTGGGGGTGCTGCAGCTCCGCAGCCCCCCTTCGAAAGCCGCCCCTGCTTCACTGTATTACACATTACAATCTACAGAAAAAAAACACACTCAAAAGTGAAACACTAAAAAGCTAATGCATTAGCTGAGAAAATCCAGAAAAGAATATATTAAAAGATGATAGCAATAGCTTATATGGAATATAATGCTTTTTAACTATTGTTAGTGAACCTTTCGTCATCATCAGTGCAGGGAGAAGCAGCAACGCACTCATTAATATTTCATCAGTTGAGATCAACGACTCATAAAGCTAAAACGTCGAAAAGTTCAGTGAACTGATATTCAAAACATGGCATACAGAAGAGGATTGATTTATTTGATCTGAAAGTAAAGCTGCTCTATTGAGACAGAGTGTAATGGATGTGACCTATATAAAAACGCCAGGTCTTGCATGAAACATCGAACATGTAACCGTTGACACGCTGGAATGCGTACATACATACCCATACATCACGATTTCTAGACCTGTCAGCAAATGTTTATGCTGACATAAAAGAGTATATGAACAGATATTGAGTAAAACGTATAGGAATTATTGATCGGATTTACTTTTAAAAAATTTAAAAAAATTGCAACCGTTTGGAATGTAAAAAGTTCAAAATACCGTACCTACACGATGCGAATGGCAATATAACAAACAGAAAACGAAAAGCGGATTGTATTTATGCCATATCTGTCTCTTCTTTCATTCGAAAATATCCGTGACAAAAGTTCCCCACAATTAATTCCCTCCCTCTTTACTCACAATGCACTATTATTATTATTATTATTATTATTATTATTATTATTATTATTATTATTATTATTATTAAAAATCTGTTATTATTAGGTTGAGAAGCTTTTGTCATCCAATCTGCTCTAAAAAAACTGAAAGTTAAAATTTATAAAACAGTTATATTACCGGTTGTTCTGTATGGCTGTGAAACTTCGACGCTCTCTTTGAGAGAGAAACATAGGTTAAGGGTGTTTGAGAATACGTGCTTAGGAAAATCCTTGGGGCTAAGTGGGATGAAGTTAAAGGAGAATGGAGAAAGTTACACAACGTAGAACTGCACGCATTGTATTCTTCACCTGATATAATTAGGAACATTAAATCCAGACGTTTGAGCTGGGCATGGCATGTAGCACGCATGGGCGAATCCAGAAATGCGTATAGAGTGTTAGTTGGGAGGCCGGAGGGAAAAGCATCTTTTGGGAGGCCGAGACGTAGAAAAAATTGTTAAAATGTTATGTTTTATGTAACGACGCTCGCAACTGCAGAGGTTATATCAGCGTCGCCGGATGTGCCGGAATTTTGTCCCGCAGGAGTTCTTTTACATGCCAGTAAATCTACTGACATGAGCCTGTCGCATTTAAGCACACTTAAATGCCATCGACCTGGCCCGGGATCGAACCCGCAACCTTGGGCATAGAAGGCCAGCGCTATACCAACTCGCCAACCAGGTCGACCCGAGACGTAGATGGGAGGATAATATTAAAACGGATTTGAGGGCTGTGGGAATGATTGTAGAGACTGGATTAATCTTACAGAGGATAGGGACCGATGGTGGGGTTATGTGAGGGCGGCAATGAAATGAACCTCCTGGTTCCTTACAAGCCACAAGTAAGTAAGTAAGTTTGAATATGGACGTTACATCCCAAAAGTTTCGCATTTATGGAAAATGCAAATATATGAAATTGTAGAGTGTGATCCCAAAACTCCCTCTGTCCATTTGGCCATTCTTATGATTTAGGCCTGTACATGCACTGTATTAGAAGAATGTATCATCAATACATACGGTTTAGAGAAGTCTCCATATCTCATCTCTTTCCATCTTTTCCTTGGTCGATCCAAGTTCCTCTTTCAGATATAGGGGTTATTAAGTTTATCACTTGTAACTCCCTTATATAGCCCTCATATTTTTAAAACATTACAGAACCTCAGATTCCACTTGTTCATATTTTGTTGCACGAATTCGCTTAATTTTTCCTGACGAAGAACCGGAAGCTGCAGCAACGTCGATTTTATCTTTGTTTATTTTATTATGGTCGAAGGAGTAGATTTTGCAATTTGAAAATGTTTTGCAATTTGATCTTAGAATGTAGGCTTTCACGGCCGTCGTCATTACAATTGGTATTTTCCGGGTTAGGGGGCCGTGGTCTGTCGGTAATACAACTAAACGTTTCGCCCACTACTTCGGTCGACATCTTGAGTGCCACTGATGATGCTCACCGTTTGTTTGCAATTTGAGTTTTTGTCATAGTACCGTGAGACACTTATTTCAAAATAGTAACTTTAGTTTTGATAGCTATAGATTTTATCCTTCTTCCATTCATGTTTCGAGGTGTTAACTCGCACACTGGACGTGAGAAACTAACAGTTAAATCACTGTAGCACTCAGTGACATCTCTCGAGACACACAGAAGACTAAGCTCTACTACCACAGTCTAGTACAGTTATGTCAATTGATGCCCATAGGCCCAAAGGCGCGTTTTAGAGCTCATGACAGCCTGAGCGGTTTACAGCGGAAAGGAAAGAGACAGACGAAATAGGTATTATATACCGCTTGGTCCAGCTATATACAGGGATGGCCAGCACTGAATCAATAGATAAAGGGAAGAGAACTTATTAAAACTGTACGCATGTTAATTTTTAGGTTTGTCTGAGAATTATAAGTGCATTATAAGAATGTAAGTTTTAATTTTAATGCTAATTTTTCACAAGTTTGTTTTTTACTCAAAAGGAATTTTTGCTCAACTGTCATTTTATGGAAAAGTGAAATTTTCAGATATAGGCCTATTTATTTAGTAGCCTTACAGCTACTGAAACGATGTTTTCGTAAATCTAATATAAGTATCGAAAATACGTATTACTGAAGATAGTGTATTGAAATTTTTGAAAATATTCGCATGGAAAAGTTTATAAGGAAAGGAATAAAACAAAGCAACTACTGTTACATCATAAAC
This sequence comes from Periplaneta americana, assembly GCA_025594305.2. Taxonomy (NCBI): domain Eukaryota; kingdom Metazoa; phylum Arthropoda; class Insecta; order Blattodea; family Blattidae; genus Periplaneta; species Periplaneta americana. Next base: position 43,517,370 of record JAJSOF020000021.1, on the reverse strand, counting down.
AAAAGATATGTGCTCATGTGTTGTAAAATATCAGCTCTATAGCTTCAGAAGATTTCGAGAAAATAATTTAATATTCTAATGATAGGAAGTTGCGCACCAATATCACCTTAAAAGCATACTGCGATAAGAGTTTTGTTATGTAATATTAGTTACATTTAAAACATATACCTAGGTAACTTTGCTTTGCACTATATCATTTTTTCAATTACTTTATTGATTAATTTTATAAGGCTAAAGATATCATTAACATAAATTTCAGCTTATCATGTCATACTCAATCTCTTTTTTTTGAGATATAACTTTCTTTATGAATGATGTGTTTCATTCACTTAGTACAGTATAGTTGTACTACTATGGAATGTATGTGAATATTCCTTCTTAACTCTTTAATATGTTATTAACGTTTAAAACACAACTGCAATATTAAGAAATTGGTGTTAGTACATTTTTCAGACAATATACGTAATATCAAACAGAAAGAAGCCATTTAGAAATAACGACATACAATTTCACGTTCCGTTTGAAGTTTGTAAACCACTGTTTTTTAAATCCAACAGGCTGCTTATTCATATACGAGGCGCATCCAGAAAGTAAGTATCCCGATTTTTTCCCCCTTGAAAGTAAACTTAATTAGCCGTGTCAATTGCGCATGCGTAACAGATCTATGACGTATCAATCATATGCCAGCCGGACAGGTCCCGCCTGATGCCAGTAGCGTGGCAGCAGTGGTCCGAAATGGAAGCTCTTATTCCTTCTCCCGCCGCCTGCGAGGTTCGGTCGGTGATAAAGTTCTTTAATGCACAAAGCATTGCGCCAATTGAAATTCATCGGCAGCTCTGTCAGGTCTATGGGCCGAACATCATGAGTAAGCAGATGGTGCGTCGCTGGTGTAGGCAGTTTTCCGAAGGTCGTCAAAGTTTCCATGATGAAGAGCGCAGTGGGCGACCGTCCCTCATCAATGATGATCGTGTTCAGCTGGTGCGGCAGTGCATCATGGAGAACCGCCGCTTCACGATTACGGAGCTGAGCAGCCATTTTCCGCAGATATCTTGATCCTTGTTGCATGAGATTGTCACTAAGCACCTGCTGTTCAAAAAAGTGTGTGCCAGGTGGGTGCCGAAGAACCTGACACCCGAACACAAAATGCAACGTTTAGGAGCAGCGACGAGTTCCTCGACAGGATCGTCACGGGCGATGAGACTTGGATTTCGCACTTAACCCCGGAAACCAAGCAGCAGTCAATGCATTGGCGGCATAGTGGATCTCCGGTCAGGACGAAATTCAAACAGACGCTGTCGGTACGGAAAGTGATGTGCACGGTGTTCTGGGACAGGAAGGGCATTCTGCTCATTGACTTCCTTCCAAGAGGTGAAACAGTGAACGCTGACCGTTACTGTGAAACACTGCGAAAATTGCGAAGTGGAATGCTTACTGCAGGTGTTGTGCTCCTCCATGACAATGCTCGTCCACATACGGCTCGGCACACAGCAGCTGTTTTAACGGAATTGGGCTAGGAGTTGTTTCATCATCCACCCTACAGTCCTGATCTTGCTCCCGGCGATTTTCACGTTTTCTTGCACCTCAAGAAATTCCTGTCGTTTTGGCAACGACGAAGAGCTGAAGACGTCTGTCACACACTGGTTCCATTCAGAGGCGGCAGAGTTCTACGACAGAGGGATACAAAAGTTGATCCCACGATACGACAAGTGTCTATGTGGCTATGTGGCTATGTTGAAAAATAGCTGAAACATTGCTGTACCTGTTGCCAATAAATGTTTTTCTGAAAGAGTGTGTTCTTTTCTTTTTAATAGGGAAACTTACTTTCTGGATGCGCCTCGTAATAACCCTTCCCCATTCCACATCTAGCGCTGATGCCCGCGCACGAACGTCAAGGTCAGAAAAATGCGCTTGCTTTGACATCACTGGTCTATTATATACAGTCACGAAGCTCAATACATAGTAAATATGCATCCGTAGGTAATTTGCTAACCACTAGGATCGCTACTATCGTCTCATCACAGATATGCGAAATAGTACCTGCACAGTCTATTGTTCCTAGTACCCTCACATCTCAAGTTTCGTGACAATATAGACTGTGCTACTACTCTGATTCCCGTGAGAAATCTAGCAATACATATTTTGCGTGTTCTAATCGATATCTTGAAGGACATTGGAAGCAAGTTGTCTTTTGTTCGTATTAAAGAAGTGGACAAAAATCTGAGGACCGAAAATTTGTTCGAAGTTCGTATTAACAAAATAAAAATCAATTACAATCACTCAATTTGAACCGGGGTCGGGAACATTGTTCGTATTAAGCAGGTGTTCGTCTTAACCGAGTTCGTATTAACGAGGGTTTACTGTACTCTGTACCATCTGGTCTTTGAAATGGAATTCACCGGTAACAATTCTGTGGCTTACAAGCTGGATTTGCTCACAAGTTCAGCGGTCTATATCCATTTATATACCAACACATTGTTATTCAATACACGATAAACCAATACCGTACTTTGAAGCCACAAGCATAATGCGCACTGGAGTTAACAGCCAGGTTTCCTAGAACACTTTACTGGAAACAACACGTGGCGATTATGTAAGTGAAGCGTGCGGAGCTGATAAAAACTTGAGCAGACCAGAGCAGAGGTCGTAAAATGCTGTGAACCGGATTAATTCAAACAGCCATGCCACTGTAACCTGCGCACCACGATGATTGACGTTCTCTGTATCACAGTAGCTATCACTGTGTTGCGTAAACTGTGACAGACACTGATACGTTTCGTAAACTAGTGTTCTGTTTATTTATAAAAGCGGACTTCATTGCAAGCTTTTAAAATGCGACTACCATATAGGAAAGCGTGTTGTTATTTTATTTTTACTTTCTTCTCTCAGGTCATTCGCTTGAAAAAATAATCGCCTTCAATCGACAGATTTAAACGTACAGAATATAAACCTTTCCTTTCTACGTGAAACAGGGATAGTCGAGGTAAAAGCACAGTCTAGTTTATAGTCACGAAGCTCGAGTTTTGAGGGTGCTAGGAACAATACTGGGTGTTCATTTCAAAGTGTGTCATGACGTCACTGTTGTGAGTCAGCGATTTGAAGCGAGTTTCAGCTTTTATGTCTGATAGTGATAGTGATAGCTTTATTGATATTGTTCACAAAAGTACAAAACTTAATAATTTAACAAAAGATCTATATACAAATGTAGTTCTACATAATAAATATACAATTTCCTAAACTAATTAATCTATCGCAAATCTCAATAATTTATTGAAACTTGCACTTACGTCTTGTTTTAGTGCATGTTTAAACCAATCGTGATAACCCTTAAGACTTTAAACCTTAATTATTTGCTCCTTTTCAAAAATCTAATTGTAATATTTAGGTCTTATGATTTCTATTATGATATAATAAATTTATTAGATCATAATAGAAATCATAATAGAAATGAATCGATAAAGAAGTACATGCGACATAATGATGAAACTAAATTGAGGTTGATTATGTAAGCAATTTGTCAAGCTTGTTTTTAAGCAGGCATGCGGTAGTCTTCGTAGAAGTTACGCAAACGTTTCTGCTGACATGAAAATATTGTAAGAAAGAAAGATTAACCTACATATGGAATGTACCGATTCAGCTTTTATGTCTGAGAAGTTGCCTATTAATCAAAGCGTTTAATCTGAACTTGAGAACGTGCACGGTATAACTTGAACGTCGTAGCAACAGATGGCGGTCTGTACTGTCTGTGTGCTACCATAACCTCTTTCGAACTGTGTTTTGCGCTGCGCGAGCAAGTCGTACGCAGGGTATTTGTTATCATCGGTTGCGTACGGCAACATTCCACAACACAAATCAAATGCTCCGTGTCCATGTTGACCGTCGAAGTTAATGTCAACAAATACGTAAGTAATCGTCTTAACCCTCTCCCCATATCCCGACAGTAAGAAAAAAAACTCACCTCAGTACGGGTTTCCAAACAGTTCACATTCCTGCCACTACAGGCGTTACGGTACGTATCGGTAAGTACTCTTCAGAATGAACCCCGTACTTGCTAGGCAACTTCTCTGGCACATAGGTAATACGCCTCTGCGGAAGTGTAGGAAGATTGAATTCTCTAGGCTCATCGACTAGCCACATGACGGCATACAGCGAGTCATGACACACTTTGAACTGAACACGCAGTGGACAGTGCCGGTACTATTTCGCATTGTCTGTAATAGGGCGATAGTAGCGATCCTAGTGGTGAGCAACTATCTATGGATGCATATTTACTACGTATTGAGCTTCGTGACTGTATATACTAGATTGTGGTAAAAGAGAATAAAAACTGAAACGTTCTGATAAGAAAAGCTTACTCTGATGTCACACGTAGTACCAGGGAAACAGAACTTTGAGCTTCGTGGTTTTCCACACGATCCGTATCGCTCAATTAACACGGGATCCGGCAATTAACATTTACCATTTACAAAATACCATAACTGATTTACTGTTTAAAGAAACTACAAACCATGGACACTGTTACGCACGTCATAATCTTGAATTTACAGATTATTACCTTATATTCTATTTAAATTACATCCATAAGATGTCCACCATTAGCTCAATACATTGTTGTAATCTTCTTTGTGCACTATCAATTACTCTCTGCAAAGTGTCTGGCGTGATACAAGCAATTTCCTTGGCTCATTTCGCAGGCATAATAATCTTCATCACGCAGATGCTAGATAACCATAGTAATTGATAGAGAATTGTAAAATAATTATTAAAAGCGAGTTTTATTATTAATTAATAATTGTGATTCTGAAGGAAGATAATTAATAGTACATTATGCAACGAGCCTATAATGGTAGTAATTAAGACGCAAGTATGTTTGTTTATGAAACGAGCGCAAGCGACTTTTTATGGTCGACCATATTTCTAACTTGAAATTATTCAAAATTAGGTCTTCTTATGGTTATGTGCGAACTGACCTGAATTGTGAGATGTGCACAGACGCGAAAGTATTGATTTTTTCCGAGGCCTAATGTCATTGACCTTGGCAGAGAATAAGATGAACATTAGTCTGATATAACCTGGAAATTGATTTAGAATTGAAAAACGAGATGACAATTTGAATTTATTTGAATAACGCTAATTATTATAGTAACAGAACATAACCTTCTGCGACAGTATTGGTTTTTTTAGCCTCCGTGACTTTTCGCTAATTATCTTTCGATTGCATATCCAAGAATAATCGATACTTGCGGTTTTATAACGGTACAAAGCTGACTTGTCATTGGCTGAACACCTGAACTTTAATGAATAGGTGTACTTTAATGGCATGCATTAAAGGACTGCTACCAGGTGTATAATTACTACATTTCGGCATGGTCGAGCATAAAAATTTGTAAGGAAACATATTAGGGAAGTTGATGGATTATGAATATGACTTTAATGCCATTTATTTATTTTGTTCATTTATTTTTTTCCTCTTCTTTCCGACTCCAGACTGAAGCCAATCAAAATAATAGCGGAACGATCAGTGTGATGTTAGGCCACAGCTAGGGACAACAAAAACACGATTTATCTCAATTAATGAATAATGAGAGTGACAGGCGATGTATTTAGAGCTAAAATCATATTTACAACCTTCAAAGAATTACAATTAAATCCAACATCATACCATAATTTCAACCAACAATCGAATAATAAATATCAATCTAATCAAGCTCTACCAAAACATAAACTGCACCTTGATCTGAATTTAAAAATCAAGAAAATAATTAAATCCAAAAAGATTTTCTGTAGTAATTGCACGAGTGCTGTTATATCTTATTGACTATTTCGTTTATATGACGTCATTCCATTTTCGGCCAATGAAGTGTAATGAAATTTTGAATTCCAACCAATCACAGTCATACATCGCGATAATTTCTGCAGCTCGATTTATCACTATCAATTTATCGCATGGTCGTTCTTTTGTTTAGTCAGTGTCGCCAACTGTTTCCACGTAAATCGATGAGCATGTATCCATTGTACTAAATGAAGCGCGAAATCCTACTTCCACATCTACATCTAAAGAAAATGACACTCCTTCATAACAATTTAATGTATTAATCAGGTTATTTGTAATATATACTATAAAATGTTTAAATTGAATTATGATTTCAGCAGATAATGAAAATGTATGTCTGTTTTAATAACAAGAGAAAAGTGCAGTACATGCAATTAACATTTTTTAAACCTGATTTCGTTTTTTCAATTGGCATTACTGAATAACATTCAATTTCTTTATTGCAGTAATCGTTATTCATCTATTTCGACTTCACAAAGTCAGAATAGGTTAAATATTCATAAATATACAATTATTGACATTTTGTGATCGAATTTGGGGATATATTATTTACATTTTTATTTTATTCACGATATAGTCCTAATAAATGTCACTCGAGGTCTGAGATTTCCCAAATAAATCCACTTGCTTCGCTCGTGGATTTATCGGAAAATCTCAGACCTCTTGTGACATTACTACAGATAATTTCACATGTCCGGAGAGCGAGTGAAATAATGCTAATACGATGAAACCAAGAGTGCAATTTAATAAAATTATTCAACGAATAAAATTAATAACTTGCAAAATCGAATTACTTACATAGCTAAATTATAATAGGCCTAATTATTACAGAACACAGCAATAAGACATTATTATGTCTCCTTCTAATTAAGTTAAAAAAACAAACTGCTACCTATCACGGTGAGCACGAGTTCTCCTTTTTCAGGGACGAGCTAAAGTTTTTTCTATATATAATATATAGACTTCGTGGAATTGCCACGAGAATCGTAAGGTTTACTATGCACGCGGTATAGACTGTATGAGAAGGGGACGTGCAACGGATGGAATATGCCTCTGATGTAAACACTGAGCAGTATACTGCGGTTACAATAAAACCTGTATCCTGCATTCAAGAAATATAATGAATGATCATTGAAGTAGGAAATGTCTAAACATGTAAATACACAATTATTTTGTAGTGAGATATATTAACTCTTAAAATTTTTTGTAAGATACTCACATCATTCTTGAATATGTGCATTCCAGTGAAGATTGAGCGACTGCAAAGTGAACCTCCTCCGATGGTCACTCAAACAGTTTTTATATTGGGAAAATGTACGTTCAACATCATACGATGTAGTACGTGCATATTTGAAGAACGGAAAGTCACTACTTTTTAGTACACCAACTTCAGACGTCTTGTCGTGATCTGATAGCACAAAATTTATAATACGAAGTTGTGAATAGGAGAATTTTTAGCAATAATGTTTCCCAACTTACATTTCACTTTTTCTGAAATTAGTGAATTGTTATAGGGTTTGTGATACGTTATACACTATTATATCTATTGTGTGTAGAGAAACTCAAAACATTGTATCTTTCAATAAAATACCTAGTATTCATATCGGTACTAAAAATGTTCCTTGTTCTTCTGCAACATATTGCTGGTTTCAGACATGTTGAGAGGGCTTTTGAGAGTTGTAGTTTAGACGATTCTAACAGGGTGATGCTTTTGGACACGATTTTAAAATTAGAATCAATGAACAGAATATCTTCCAATAGCTGTTCAGAAGGCAATGATTTTACAGCTGCAACAGCGGAACTGTCTGTGCTATCCGATGCATAAATTACCTCCATTATTTTGCTGTAATGTTCTGCATAATAATTAACAGCATCCAACCACGTTTTCCAAAGGGTCAAGACTGGCTGCGGGGGTAAGGGTATTCCAGGGGCAATTGTTTGGAACAGCAACACTCTCATTGTAGTATGTTTGATTGAATTCTTGTCTGCACTGAACAGATGTTAAGCTTTGACTATTCCAACCACAGTAATGCAAAAACAAGTGCTTACACAGGTATACATTAGCTGTAGCTGATCTATCTATTTGGACCGGTCACAACTCTTAACATGAACTGCTTATACTACGAGACCGGGCGGTCGCCCACCTCCTCTATACTTTCGTACAGCGGCAACCTGATTGCATGCTGCGTGTGGCAATTCAACGAAGTCTAATAATATATGTTTTGTTATAATTATTAGCAAAACAATAAATAAATAAATAAATAAATAAATAAATATTATTGCCAACTACTCAGAGCGGAAATACGAAACAACAATACTTAACCTCAAAAGTAAGCTAAGTTGAAATGTTGCATTAACAGAAGAAAAACACGAAAGGTTCTTACAGATATTTGTTTGAAGTTACGGTTATTGAAAACGAAATTTTCAAATTTGAATTTTTTTGGCATTTCTTGACTTTCTATTATCGACACAAGTATTGTACGAAGTGTCTTATCAAGAAAAACAGCTGTGTTTGGTTGATTTTAAGGCGGTTTTGAAACGTTATTGGCCAATATCGCAAATTCATCCTATAAGTTGATCATAACGGCGTTATACAAACACATAAACAAATTAAGTGAAGCAACGTTTGTGGCAGGAGAAAAATATTCATGTCTCTATGAGAAATCGAAACCGAGTTAGCTAGAACTTCATGTATTGATGTATGTATGTATTTATTCACACTGCAAATGGATAAATACCCGATATTGAAGCCACAATCACAGATAACACTTGGAAACATTGATGTACCCTAAATTTCTTGGAAACAGCTTAATTATATAGGTTGATAATGACGTTGAAACCTGCAAATTTAAACATACAGTTGTTGCTTTCCCGAAATTAGTTTTCCACTACTAGCAAACGACATACGAAGTTCGACATACACTCACAATGTTATGATTCAATATTACATCGCTGTTGGGTTACGTTTAATCAATTTTAGATGTTAACATATTTACATATGGAACGCCAAAACTACGATGCAGTATCTAGTCAGGCTTCAATACAGCTGGAAAGATTTATTCAACATTACAGTATATACAGTTGCACAAAATACAGACAAAATTAAATTGAATTTAATTAAATCTGGAGAAATAATGAAGTCTGAAGCCAATGATGATTCAGGGAGCAGGTACAGTATTGGAATGCAAAAATTGAGTGAAATTAATTTTTTTAATATCTCAGTTACTATAAAAGCTAAATGAACAAAACTTTTTTCATGCTTAATATACACACATCACACTAATCAGAATATTAAAATAGCTAATAATTACCTGCAAAAATAATATCAAATTTGCATACTTTTTTATAATCGTAAAGCATTTACATAATAAAATATACAATTAATTAAATATCTGTATGATACCTTTACTGGAATGTTCTAAAGACCTACATCAACAACATAGTCAAGGATCTATTGCATACCTATTCCTTGAAGAAATATTTTTTTCTTAATCGTTACCTTCAATATTTAATTCTATAAAAGTTTTGATTAAGAAAAAAATATTTCCTGAAGGAATAGGTACAAGATCCTACGCTAGGTATTAATAATAATAATAATAATAATAATAATAATAATAATAATAATAATAATAATTAATATTTTAGCATTTTAGCTGGCAGAGTTAAGGCCGTAAGGCCTTCTCTTCCACTCAACCAGCAAAACTTGCATGAACTTACAAAGAATTAAACAATTTGATTTAGATGAGAGTTACATGTATACAAGAGTTATATACGAATTAAACAACAAAATACTATGAACTATTAATTAGACACTGAAATAAACTGTGTAGCAGAATTAAGCTAAAATACATAGAATTTTAATATATTTCAAATAATATTAGATAAAAGAAAGAGATTATTATGAGACAATTTTGAAAATACATCACTATCAGGATGATGTCTAAAGAATGATGTAACAATGTAGTCAGTGATAGTTTAAATCAGTAAGATTGGAGTGAAATACTAATAACGTTATCTTTTAAGCTGTTTTTAAAGGTGTTTATTGTCTTGCAGCCCCTAATACTTTGTGACAAGGAATTCCATTGACGCGAAGTGGATGCTGTAAAAGATGATGAATAACAAGATGTTCTATGAAGAGGTAGGTCTTTAAAACATGCCAGTAAAAGAATTATGTAGATATTTAATTAATTGTATATTTTATTATGTAAAGGTTTAGCGGTTGTAAAAAATTATGCAAATTTGATACTATTTTTACAGGTAAGTATTAGAAATTTCATCTGAATGGTTTTTATAAAGTGTACTGTATGTATATGAAGCTAAAAGGTTTTGTTCATTTAACTTTTATAAAAATGAATTTCACTACAATTACGGGAGGAGTACATCCCAGAAATGACAAAAAAAGTCTCGGATAATATGATCTCTAATATTCATTAAAATTTTTCTCCCCAAGGGCAGGTCTTTCATTGCAAATCCAGCATTCTCCAGTCTTTTCTAACTTCAGCCTTGCTCTTAGTTTTCGAATATGAACCATATATCTTAATGTCGTTTATAATATCTTTAATTTTATATAAGTACTAGCCGTACCCGTGCGCTCTGCTGCACCCGTTAGAAATAAATATAAAGTAATTACATAATTAAAATAGGACATTTGATCCAGGGAACTTTCGTGTTTGATAGAAGAGTAAATCGTTTAATATGTTACTTAATTTAAATTGTATCTGCATAATTAAAATGCGATCATTTTGGTCCAGAGACCACTCATTGGTGCAATAACAATTCCTTTAGCATGTTTCCAATTTTTATTACATGCAACCATAGTTTAATGAAGATTGACATTATTTAGATTTAATGTGTATACTTTATTTTACTTGTTATAGGTTTCCATTGAATTATGGTAATAACTTAATTTTAACCCTTGTTTTCTACGTAGTCAGTAAATGGCGTTTGGACCACAATGGTTCTGAACCCTTCAAATAACTTAAATTATATTATATAATATTACATATTATATTATATTAAATTAAATTATATTACATTATATTATATTATATTATATTATATTATATTATATTATATTATATTATATTATATTATATTACATGACATTACATTATATTATATCAGAAGTTACTGTAGTAACATTATAGCATTATGTCCATGTAGAGAAACTACACTTTCCAGTGGTGAAATAATAATTAATTATACAAATCTGTTAATTTAGCTTCCGATATTACTTCATACAAACACAGAAACATTCTCTGTAGGCTATCTTTCATAGCTTTCGATTGTTGCTGTCCAAGGCCCCTTATAGACGAAGTCATTTATTTTTTATTTCATTATACGGCCTTGGATGGCAGTTATTTTAATTTTAAAACTCATTTATCTAATTAAATATCAGTCCTAATAAAATTTTTCAAGGAATAAAACTTATCAAAATTATGTTTAAAGAAACTTTTGTTATGTAACATTTTTCACAAAAATCAATAATAAGCGAGATATTTGGATTTATTTAATTCAGGTCCCCTTATAACTCCCCTTTTAAATAATGTATTTTGAATGCCATATAGCCTAAAATCTAAGTTACAACGAACATAATTTATATTCCAATTTTAATCGAAATCCGTTCGTCCATTATCGCGTTAAAAGGTAACAAACATACAGACAGACAGACATACAAATAAAAATTTCAAAAAAGCGATTTTCGGTTTCAGAGTGGTTAATTATATATGTTAGGACCAATTATTTTTGGAAAATCGAAAATTACCAGAAAAGTTTCGGCTACAGATTTATTATTAGTATAGGTATATGTATATATTGGAAGTGTTAGAACTCTGCAGAGCGTCTGACCGCGAAACCAGGTGGCCCGGGTTCAATTCCCAGTCGGGGCAAGCTACCTGGTTGAGGTTTTTTCCGGGGTTTCCTCAACCCAAATACAGCAAATGCTGGGTAACTTAGGTGCTGGAGCCCGGGCTCATTTCACAGGCATTATCACATTCATCTCATTCAGACGCTAAATAAACAAGATGTTGAAAAAGAGTCGTAAAATAACCTACTAAAATAAAAAAAAAACTCTGCACATCGAAGGGGAAATAGAATACATTAAAGTAATTTGAAAAAAAACCTGTTACGCGTTTTGTAACTAAATGCACGGTTCATTACAAAATCGGTTGAAAGTCTGCGTAGTTTGGCAACAGCGCATCGCCGGCTTAGCTACGAATACACTCGAACTCTGATCTCAATAGCAGCATTCAGTCTCTTACTCACCGCACTTTGGCTGCCAGTATAATTTTCCCTATTATGTAATTTCATTACATGATCTATTTCGGATATTGATCATCTAAATTTATTTTAAGAATTTTTTTTTTTACAATTTATTTATTATTTATTTATTTATGCTCGACCATGCCGAAATGTAGTAATTATACACCTGGTAGCAGTCCTTTAATGCATGCCATTAAAGTACACCTACTCATTAAAGTACAGGTGTTCAGCCAATGACAAGTCAGCTTTGTACCGTTATAAAACCGCGAGTATCGATTATTCTCGGATATGCAATCGAAAGAGAATTAGCGAAAAGTCACGGAGGCTGGAAATCCAATACTGTCGCAGAAGGTTATGTTCTGTTATTATAATAGTTTGCGTTAATTGTAAATAATATTCAAATAAATTCAATTTGTCATCTCGTTTTTCAATGTCGAATTCAATAATCAAGGTTATATCAAGTTTAACGGGTTTACATCAAGGTCAATGACATTATTGTTCCCCGGAAAAAGTCAATACTTTCGCGTCTGCGCACATCTCACAATTCACGACCTAGAACAAGGTCACTTCCGATCTTGTCAGATACAAATAAAATGAATGCATCTGAATAATTTCAAGTTATAAATATGGTCGAACATAAAAAGTCGTATGAAACTTGCCTATAATGGTAATTAAGACGCTCGTATGAATATTATGAAACTCGCTTGCGCTCGTTTCATAAATATCCATACTTGCGTCTTAATTACTATCATTACAGGCTCGTTGCATAATGTACTATTATTTAATACTTTACACTTGAGCTACATTAGGCATTGCAGCCCGAAAGAGCAGAAGCTCTTGCTCGGGCGCAGTTAAGATCAGTTGTACAAAATATATCACAAAATTAAGAGAGTTCATTGAGCACAGTAACATTAATAAATGGTAAAATAATACAGCATGTAATAACAGGGTCTATATACAAATAGAAAATACGAAAGTACATAAATATTAGAGTATCAATTTTAACTCAATTAGCTTAAACAATTAAATAATTAATCTGATTTGTTTCTTAAATCTATGTGTTAAGTGTACTTAGCTCAGGGTAAGCTCTAATTAATGCATTATATATTCTGGGTACAAAACTTCTGCTGTGTTTTAATCCAGCAGTTGTGTGGCATTTCGGAGTATTTAGAAAGAAACTGTAGTTTTGTCTGTTATGGTATTCGTGAGGATCAAATTTAAATTTATTGTGGTTTTTATGGAACTAAATCAGCAATGTTTGTTTATAAATTTGTTCTCGATTTGACACAAAATTCCTGAAAAATTAATTTTGTTGGGTAATCAAATGGTTTATATAGACAAATTTTGGTAATTCTTTTTTGGAGCATATTTAAAGGATGGAGAGTCGATTTTACCATTCCTCCCCAACCTAAAATACCATACTGAATTATTGATTGAAACAGAGCTAAGTACACAGTACGCAGAACATAAACGGGTAATTAAGAGCGTAGAATGGAAAATTTGTGGATTGTTTCACGCAATCTGTTATACAGGAAGTAGATATGCTTGTCCCATTTTAAATGTTGGTCAATAATAATGCCTAAATATTTAACTTTTGAGGATATACTCAAAGCGTTACTTCAGCAAGTAGGTAGGTTAAATTTAATGTATTGTTATACTTCTATTATTATTTATTTTTAGTTGTTCATGGCCATGTGATGTTAATGAATATGGTATTAATTATGTAAATAAATGGCATTTCGGATTTGAACGTAACTGATTATACAGGGACATTATTTTATTTTTACTAACATTTTTAATATTAACCTGGCTATACCTTTAGAGAACCGGAAACACCGTTTGGTACCCTCTCCCACAACTGTAGTTCGATGATACTGGCGTAAAATACAAATCACTTTACTAGGTATAGGAGGGAATAAAAGTAGTTCATCCATTTACGTAAACTAGGAAATATCGCGATTTTGAGTGCGATAATTTTCATTAGTTTTTTGTTTAGGCTAATCAAAATGCAATACTGTATTAAGAATAAGCGTTTTTACTCATGAACTGAGTTATCCATGCGAACGTATTCATTATGCAGTGTATATTATACTGTCTACAGCACATTAGCGTACAATATAGAGAATGAAGTTAAATTGAAAAATAATCATAATATGGATATTAAACACATTTTTGAAAATGGTGGCCGTTCATTTCGATACAGGGTTCAGTTCTTTTATGCATATTATTGCACTACAGACTATTGCATCTAATTCCAATTACCAGTTTCGTCCTTCGTACTAGTAACTCATGTTGAAATAATTCTGTACCTACTCTATAAAAGATTACCTTACGTACTGTAAATTCAATCTTCACCTCTATCCGACCCGCACAGATAAAATTACTCAGACATGCTATCTACTGTCCGTCCAAGTGGTTATGCCGCAGGATCGTAGAAAGGGGGGAAATCACGTGACAGTTCATTACTTAACGAGGCCCTTTTAGTTAAGTTATTTTACACAGTTGTATAATATTACGTAAACGTCCAATTCCTAACAGAAAGTAATGTTTTCAGAAAAGAGCTAAGACAGCCCAGCTTTTACAATATTGAAAGCTCTTTCGTCACTGGAAAACGCGAACATATTTCTGGAACGTACTATACTCACTATCTCAGTGCTGTTTAACATATGCGGCCATGATTCTGCGTGGAGGACAGTCGAAGGGGTGGGAGTGAAGTTCATTCAAAATCTCAGGTACAATAAAAATTGAAGTAAAATAAAATGATGTCCCTGTATAATAAATGAGAATGTAAATGACAAAAACTACTCTACATGACAGGGAGACGTTTATTTAATTAAAAAGAGAATTACAACGTAAGCTTACTTAATGCACTTGTCGCTAAACGTATACAGTAGTTTAAAAGTAGCCAAAGTGACTATATATCTAGGTATCTTGCAATGGATTTTCAGCGGAGTTTTTCTTTTCTTTTATGCAGAAAGCCTTCGCGTCATGTTGGCAACAAGGTTAAGAAGTTAGATTTTTTTATATAGTTTTCTTACAGAGTCTACGTTGGAGTGGCGACACAACGAGCCAAAAGGGAAACGTATCTGAAAATGAATTACTTGGTCCTAAATAGAAAGAGGTGCACGAGTGGAGTGCATGTAGGAAAAAATCACATAATTCAGATTATTTTCGTAACCAACCTCGTTACACTTGACCCACGACTCCCATGAAGCTGACTGCATACTGACATGCGATCCATTAATCAAATATGAATTATGCAGCTTCATAATTATCTTTATGTGGGAAGGACTGATATGACCTTAACATCAATACCACAGGGAATGAAAGTAGAAATTAGGTACGTTTACATTTGCTTTCTTTTCAAAGCATTATTTGACTTATGATGGACGAAAACGTGCATTAATCAGCTAATGGCTTCTCTCCAAATAAATCTCTGTTTGAATTAAGACCGACCGTTAGTCCACCGCTGTGGAGGGCCTGCTGCTGCTGATGATGATAATGATGAGTCTTCCTTAAGCTACGTTACGCGGTCGAACAACTGTACCAGCGTCGTGGTACTACCCCTGAAGATGGAGGAGCATTCCTCCGAAACATGTATGGTTTTTAACCGATTTTATTAATTTTATTCAATCATTAAAAAGTGTTCATATAACTGTATTATATTATTTTTATTATATATAACTATGATGATGATGATGATGATGATGACTATAATGATAACCAAAGGACGGATCAGAGTGACTGTTCTTACAAGTTTACTCACCATTTACTATAGTCTGTTTATGTTGAAGCAGAGACGGTGATTCCAGACGTACACAACGGGCGCGTACCTGCAATGTCTGTACAGTTGTGTCAAAAGAATGCGTACACTTTGTTGTACATGACGGCTGTGAATTTGTACTCATAAAACAGTAGATAGTACTTACGTGTAAAGTGAATAATACGTAGTCTGTGAATTGCAGTGGACAATAATGTACATGCGGAGATTGTCGAAAGTGAACGTTTCTGCGTCTCTTACTTACACAAAAATTACAGTGTATCGTGATAAACTCCTTTCGACATCACAAGACGTAATAGGTGCATACGAATAATATACTAATTTATATCAATATCGTATATATTTATTTCACTTTTTGATCTGGAGGCTCTGTTTGTTTTTGCAGCAACACATCTCGCACAACACACGATTGAAAAATCATTATTTTTGCTAACACATTCTGAAGTTTCTCGTTCATTTTTTTCGTAACTTCTCCGGCTTTGGTTTCCTTAAGTTTTACAGATACTTCTTCCACTATGTTTATAGTCTTTGGCATGTGTAAATCATATGTTTGTAACAAAGTTATGGCTTTCGGTAAGTGACAAAAGTTCTTCTGTATGAAATCTAAACTGCTCGCAAGATCAACTGAAATTAGGGATTTTGCTATTTCAATTGCATGTGCCTCTGTAGAATATAAACTATTGATCACTTTCACAATTTGGACATAATATGTGACATAATAGAAGACAGCGTCCAGCCAACTACCCAATCTTGTTATTATGGGGTTTGGTGCAAGGGGAACCCCGGGAGCGATTTCCTTGAATTTTTGTATTCGTGAAGGTGCTTCCAGAAAAATTTTCTTAACATTACCTATAAAGCTATCGACGTCACTATAAGAAGAGCGAATTACTTCCGCCACCCTATGGCGTCCATATGCTAATCAAGCTAGGCGAACCAACTTAGGATACATTATTTTTGTGTCCTTGGCCGTCTTTATCTTATAGGGCTCAGCATCTGTGTTTAAAGAAACACATTGTTATACCTGATACCATTAGGCCACAAAATATCCATGGCATTAGAAAATACCGTTGCCATTATTGTGTGGTTCACCTTTTCTATCGTCTCACACGTTAGTAAATATTTCTTTCCAGTAAGCCCACTACTATGAGTAGTTCATCGGATAATCGTATTCTCACTTCGCATTTACTTTTATTAGTAGTAGAATGCGCCACCTGTTTGCGAAGCGGAACATGATGTTCCTACTGCATTCTGTATAATTCTTTACCCACTGTCTGTACCTAGAGAACACTTGCCGAGACATTCTGCTCTCTGCATCAGTAACATGAAGTCACGAAACCTGGTCACTCTGATCCGCCCTCTGATGATAATAACGTCGGCTGTGATGATGGTAATGGTAATAGGTAGTATTCGTCTTTAAAATGACCCTGCTGCATATAAAAATGTAACAGCGTATATTGTACACAATTTCTAACAAGATATGAGATTTTATTTTGAACATAAAATGAGAATGTTATTAGCTTAGAGCCTATAGCAAGAGAACGATCAAGTGGAGCGCTAATAGGAAACTTATCAATACTGAAACAGCGCCAGAGGTAAACTCGATAGGGAACTGTGAAAGAGTATCGCACAAAAACGATTGCGTACATACTGCCAGACAAAGGAAATATAATACGATGGAGAACGTTTCTTTTGTAGTATATTTTAATACGGAAATGAATAAGCTTTGACTTGAAAACTGAAACACAATACCCTCGTTCCTATTATATTTAAAGTCTTTCAGAGCAACCCCAAAGTATGGGAAAGAAGCAGAGATTGTAATGAAAGAGGAGAGAGTGTAATTATGGTGGTGAAATAAGTCCGAGGTCCAGCGCTAAAGTTACCCAGCAATTCTACTTCAGTTGGTTGAGGGAAAACCTTGGAAACACGTCAGCCAGGTAATTTGTCCGAACCAGGATTTGAACTATGGCCCATTCGTTTCACGGTCAGAAATGATTAGAGTCCTGCGTTTGGTTGCTTTGAATACAAGTTAGGTGTACATCGATCACACTGGCTTCGTTGCGAGTCAACAGTTCACGCTGCAGTGAACCAAACAGTCTTTCCTCATGCACAGTGTCTATGTTTATCCGTGTACCTGTGAAGTCGGTGAACAGCGTGAATAGTATTTGAATTTGATAACAACAATAACGAAGCATGTATTAGAAAGCACCTTATATGGAATAAGAGAAAATTTTTACTAGGAATAGACGAAAAAAAAAATTACGAGCCACCACATTTCCTCCAGGAGGAAATCATTCGAGCTAAGATGAAGATACATTTACTGAAATATATTAAACAATATTAAATATCTATGTAATGCAAACACACGTTCTCAGAGACGCTCTAAAGCTATGTAGGGCAATATTTTAAGATGCGTAAAAAATATAACGATATTAATTTAAAAAGGACATTCCAATTTCTTCCTACAACCGCCTTTGTTAGCATTATGTAATGACATAAAAGAAATCGAAGTCAAAAAATGTTCAATTGAATAAACAATTCAGGCGCCACATACAACTTTTAGTCGCCATGGCTACCTGACGCCAGGTATTTTTTCTACGCCTGATTTTTACTTCTTCTTCTTCTTCTTCTTCTTCTTCTTCTTCTTCTTCTGCTGATACACAGTTTTGGGTTGTTTCCCGTCTGTGAACTACAAATGGAATTGGTCCGTCCAACGTCGGTGAGGTCTGCCTACATCGTCCTCGTGGATGGTAATACAAAAGTCTCTTGGGTGAACGATTTTCAGGCATCCTAAGAAGGTGGTTTCTCTATTTACGTTGATAATGTTGGACGTCTGCGGTCCTTTCTTTCAGGGGCGAGCTAAAGTTTTTCTGTATAAATTATATTTTATGTTACAATTATTAGCAAAATAATAAATAAATAAATAAATAAATAAATAAATAAATAAATAAATAAATAAATAAATAAATAAATAAATAAATAAATAAATAAATAAATAAATAAATAAATAAATAAATCTCCTCAACTTCCCACTGATTTCTTATGTCTTCGCTCCTAATGTGGTCCCGCAAGGTAACTCCTGTCAGTGATCGTAGATTTTTGCAATAAGATATTTTAGATGTAATTAAAGTTTGGATTAACAAATTAAAAAAGATATACTGTAAATTTCAGCACAAACTTAAAATAAAACAAAGTATGAGTGCATGCTTTACGAATCTCTATAAATTACGATCAATGATTTTAACATTTTAAGTGTTTCAAATGAAAAATATTTTCTTCTTTCTGATAAAATACATTTTCGTCTTTCCTAATGAAGTGCTCTCTACCAAATTCTTCTATTATAGCATTCATTTCCAACCGTCTAGCTTTGTTTTGTTTTCGTATGTTCACTGGAAGAGACCTGAACTAAGTAGCGTTGGATGCCGTCAAGCTATACTTCATATATACCTACACTGTTGCGAGTTGTTTGGAAGCTTTATGTAGGTCTAATCAAACGCAAGACTCTAGATTCCACAACGGTGGACCAGAAACAGTCCGTCAAAACAAAGCTTAATACTGTCATGCCAGTAGTTTATAAAGAGAAACCCCCTGTGTAATATGACTACTAACAAGGTTACGAGGAAAAGTTAACCCAAAGGTTCCTCTGTATTAATCTGCGGCAACAATTGCACGGCGCTTACAGCGGTCTCCCGAAGGAAGCGGACAAAGTCGTAGGGTTGGTTTTGTGTACTTCAAACCCAGGGAAGTGCCTGCCACAGCGGGATTCTCGTGAGTATCAAAATGTGTGAGAGGAAAGTTGGAGAAGCCAACTATACCAGTACTTCATACTTGGGCGATTTGCGGTCTGAAGATACGAAGTTTGCCACATTCTGGAGCTCACAAGGTTGCTGGAATAATATCCCTACTAACGATAAAGACTGCAGGTTTAACTACGAATGTATACAGATCGTTCTCTTAATAAAACTATAAGCCTATAGCGAACAATGAAAAAGGAAAATTATATTTACAAAGACGTAAAATAAACGAATATAAAAATTATAATACAGAACCAATATGATTCAAAATAACGGCAAAATATTTTGTTGTACGAGAGTCGCTCCAAAAGACTTCTGCTCCACATTTTTTATAGTCAATTTTTAATTCACAAATTTTTTTATACAGGGTGTATCACGAGGTTTTCCCCCGGTTTATGGAAATGATTCCTGGTGTTATTTGGAACAAAAAATGTATATACAGTAATGTGGTGACATTCATAATTAAGGAGTTACAACAGATTTTCGAAACACGCCATTGTGTATGTAGCGCTAGACATGTTAGCGCAGACTAACTGTGTGTGTGTGTGTGTGTATGTGTGTGTGGGGGAATTTAACGTTTCACATTCCAATATATGGAGAATTCTTCATGAAAAACGGACTGTATCCTTTACGTGTGCAAAAGTGCAGCATTTATAACCACATGATCATGCCAACTGTTTGCCTGCCAGATCTCTAGATTTAACACCCTAGATTACTGCATCTGAGGATGGATAAAAGACTTCGTATACCGGATTAGGGTGCAAACACGAGAAGAGTTGATTCAACGCATTCTCGAAGCCGCGGCGACAATAAGAACGAACATGTGAAGTTACGAAATGCTACACGCGCGGTTCACAGGTGCGAATCTTTGCCTTCAGATGCAGGGAGGAAATTTCGAACATTTGCTTTAAATCCACTCTACATGCAAGAGACTGGTACAAAATGAAACACTTGTTTGTATTCCAACTATAATTTCCATTTTTGTCAGTGATATCCTCAAATAAAATGTTTTTTCTCCTTTTTCCAAATTGCCGTAACTCCTTAATTATGAATGTCACCCCATTACTGTATTTACATTTTTTATTCCAAATAACACCAGGAATAATCTCAATATACCGGGGGAAAACCACATGATACACCCTGTATATATAATGCACATGTACATCTTTTAGAAATAAACTGCTACTTTTTACACAATCTCAATCTCTTAATGCAATCACATTCCATGTCTGAACAAGATCTTGTATGCGTACTCGGTAAAAGTTACCACCCACTTATGTCAGAAACTTCTCCACAGCCATAACAACCGAATCATCGTTCTCGTATCCTGAATGGAGTTTTTTAGTTTCTCAAAGAGATAATTCGAACATGGAACTTTCCGCCGCAATACTGAAATTGACTGATGTCGGGTCTGGCAGTCGATAATGAAGTTTCTTCAGCGTTTTCACGTACAATTCGAGTAGACAGTGTATCTTTTGGAATTATGTCCACTAATAAGAGTTCGGTTCCGTTGAGTTTTTATGTGGTGCTAGTTTGACACGTTTATTGCTAAATGTCTGACCGTGAAACGAGTGGGCCATGGTTCAAATCCTGGTTCGGGCAAATTATCTGGTTGACGTGTTTCCAAGGTTTTCTCTCAACCTATTGAAGCAGAATTGTTGAGAAACTTTAGCGCTGGACCTCGGACTTATTTCACTATCATAATTACACATTCTTCTCTTTTATTATAATCTCAGATTCTTTTGGGGTTGCTCTCAAAGACTCTGAGAAAAATAATGCTATTTTTTTCTTCAATTTTTATTGTACCTGAGTTTTTAATGTACTTCACTGCCACCCTTTCTACTAATGAAATTCCACCCGTCCTTCACACAAAACCAAGACCTCTTATGCAATCAAAGTCATCTTACTGTCATAGTAAACAGTACTGAGTGAGTGAATGTAGGCTAGTACGTTGCAGAAATATGGTCGCATTTTCCAGTGAAGAAAGAGCATTCATGAATCATATTTCGCACAGGTATTGTGCATCCTTTTGGTTACGTCGCATCCGGTTTGCCCCCGCTTCTGCTCGCCCCTCTGTAAAGGCTAGTGGCTGAGGTATCTTAGCTTTTTTCTGAAAACATTTGGTGTTAGGAATTCGACGTCTAGGTAATATTATACAACTGTTTAAAATAACTTAAATGAAAGGGCCTCGTTAAGTAAGTAACTGTCACGTAATTTCCCCCCTTTCTACGACCCTGCGACATAACCACTTGAGCGGATAGTAGTATCATTTCTGAGTAAATTTATCGTGCCGATCGGGCAGAAGTGAAGATTGAACTCATAGCACGTAAGGAACTCTGTTATTATTTCGACATGAGTTACTGTTTTTAAGTAAGAAAGACCAAACTGGATATTGGAATGAAGTAGGCTACAATAGAGTGCGATGATATTAAAAAAAAACTGATGTCTGTATTAAAATGAACGGGCATCATTTTCAACTATTGGTTTAAATATCTTCAGTACATTAAAATTATTTTTCAATTTAAATGCACTCTCTATAGCTATTGTACGCTAATGTGCTGTAGACAGTATAATATACACTGCATAATAAATGCTCAAAATTGTGATATTTATTTATTTATTCTGGTGTAGTTAAGGCCATCAGGCCTTCTCTTCCACACCACCAGAAATACAAATGCAATAATAGAAATAAAAGGAAAAAATCATACTATAAACAAATCAAGCCACATAAAAATGTATACAGGTTGCAGTCACACAAACTTTAAATGAGTGATCAAGTATCGTAATTAATTGTATCCTAATTAATTAAACAACATAAACAAGAAACTTGCAATTTTAATCTAGAGTAAAAAAACACAAATCAACACTTCTAGCAATACCTAAAAACCATTAAATAAGACCAAATTTTCCAATTTAATTTTGAATTGTGATAAAGTCTGGCAGTCCCTGACGTCATTAGGTAACGAATTCCAGAGGCGACGTATTTCTACAGTGTAGAAGGATGAGTATAAAGACGTTCTGTGATGAGGGATAGAAAGAAGTGATTGATGCCGGTTTCGAACAGATATTTCCTAGTTTACGTAAATGGATTAACTAATTTTCTTCCCTCTTATAGAGTAAAGTGATTTTTTTGTATTTTATGCTAGTATCATCAAACTCCGATCGCGGAAGGTGGTAACAAATAGTGTTTCCGGTTCTCAACCGTTAATCCAAAGGTATAGCCAGGTTAATATTAGAAATGTTAGTAAAAATAAAATGATGTCCAGATATAATAGGAACGAGTGTATTGTTTTTCAGTTTTTGCGTTATTCAACGTTAAAAGTTACAATTAAGCAGCAAAATATCTTTTAAGTTGAAACACTATCATTATAGGAATAAAACGTGAACATCTTTAATTCATACTTCAGTCGGCTGTGCTTTAATTTGTCATGTTTTGATCGCATCGCCGACAAGAGGAGCTTCATTCAGCTGTGTGGCATAGATTCCACACAATCACTTCCATCACGCAAATGGCTTGGGGAGCAACAAATTCAGTTTATTCAGCTTAACCTCGCCGGGGCTGGTGTCAGTTCGCTATACGTCAAGGGAGCGACTCCCTGAGGTACTGTAAATATTTCACTCAGCTGTCACTTCTATGACACTTCCGCAGAGAGCGCTGGTCGTGTATGTTGTAATCCTGTCCCTTTATACCCTATCCTACTTTGGGTACCGTATCCCATTTTACAGTAGTTTATTTCATGTCTTTTTCTATCGTATTTCCACTCAACTTTGCATTACGAAATTTCATTACATCTACTTTATCGTTTGACCTATCGTACCCTCTCCTACACCATCTCAACACCCGACCTATCCTTGATGGATTTTGATAGTAACCTACAACCTCCACCATATTTTTTATCCATTAGAATTCATTCTTAGACATATCCCTTATGAACGAAATGGTCTTTAACATCCTACCTTAAATCAATTATGTTCCATTCTGTCCTAACCTGTCCAAACCAATCATAACCAATACTTACCTAACCAGCCATATATACAGGGTGTTTCCGGGCTAGTGTTACGAACTTTCAGGGATGATGGGGAAGGGCACATGTATCAATTTGAGATAAGGAACCCTGGTCCGGAAATGACCGAGTCGAAAGTTACAAGCAAAAATAGTTGTGTGAAAATGAAATAATTTTATTCCTCTGTACACCTTATTTATGTTTATTTATCTGTACATCTTACACAAACTGTATATATCTGATGTTGTTTACGTTGTCTACTTATAGTATTCCATTCAGTGCGGTGTCTGAGGGGTGGGGACAGGAAACTACACTAAAGCAATGCAGATAGCGTAATGTGAAACAGACGTGGTCGGTTCTGATATGCACGTCTGTAGACAGCAGTGTATGTGTACAAGTTGCAGTGTCCAGTCGATCAGTCCTAGTGAAATGGAGGAGTACACGAGAGCGGAATAAGCAGACCTGATTTTCGAATACGGATGAGCCAATGGGAAAAGTAGACAAGCTCACAGATTGTATCGGGCAAGTACCCACGTAGGAGACATCCGACCCATACCATCTTTCCACGACTGTTCCAAAGGTTAAGGGAAGGAGGGCACGTGGTGCCAAATTACAATTACATTTCCACACAACTATGTTTTCTTATATCTTTCGACTCAGTCATTTCCGGACCAGGGTTCCTTATCTCAAATTGATACATTTGCCCTTCCCCATCATCCCTGAAAGTTTGTAACACCAGCTCGGAAACACCCTATATATATTAATATAAAAATAAATCACTGTATATGTATAACTTAATTTTTTTCCTGCAATAAATTATTATTATTATTATTATTATTATTATTATTATTATTATTATTATTATTATTATTATTATTACTACTACTACTACTATCAAATGCAACAGATTAGAATGTGTTATTCCTTCAAAACAAATTTGTAATAAATCACCATTGCTGAAATTGTTAGTTTAGAAATCATGTTCTTATTGGCCAGCCGTTGCAGTTTGGACTTATTGTGCTTTGGACATTTTTTACTCAAAATATTTCCAAGAACTCATAGTTAAAATATGGACACTCTATTGCGGAACAATCTGTGTAATAGATAACAAGATTAAATGTTTTAACAGTTTGCATGATTCTTTCTATTATTAAATTGGGATACTGCTATAAGAAAATGAGTAAATTTCGCATAAAGCCTATACCAAAAATCACTGAGCTTTGAGTTTGTAGTCTGAGCACTATATTCTTTCCAAGTCGTAGCCTGTCAAAACGTGTCATTTATGTAATGGTGGCTTACGTCTGATGTGACCTGAACTAAGTAATTGACTTATCTCTTACAGCAAGCATTTTCGTCGTTTTTGTTGGATAGAACTTCGAAATTTTCCCATAAAGATCAGTCAAGTCTTATTATCTTTCACTGGATATTACCAACAACTGAATTATAAAGTAGAAATATGGCTTTCTCTTCTGCCACTCACTTGATTTTATAATATTATTCAATCCAAGTACAACAGAATTTTCAACGATTCTAATTCTTCTCGTTATATAAATTTCTAGAGACGCCTGAAATAAAACAGGTTATACTACTGTAATTTATTAATAAGACTAAAGCAGCAAATGAAAGTAAGTTTGCTTTCATAAGTTATATTTATACGAAATGAATACGAAAGAGATAAAAAAATTATGGTGAAGTATTTATACGTGGCAGAAGTGAAACTTTTTTTAGTTGGTTATTTTACGACGCTTTATCAACTGCTATGGTTATCTAGCGTCTGAGTTAGATGTAGGTGGTAATGGTAGATGAATTCAGGGTCCAACGCCGAAAGTTACCCAGCTTTAGCTCTTAATGATTTGAAGGAAAAACTCCGCAGAAAACCTCAGCGAGGTAAATTTCCCAACCAGAATTTGTACCCGGGCCCATTAGTTTCACAGTCAGACGTGATAATCGTTACTCCATAGCGATGGACGTGAAACTTCATCAACATCATTATCGACGTGCTAGTATAGGGCCTCAAAATAAATGTTTAGCAGACTTTCTAAATATTCGAATTAGGGCGAAATTATCACCTTTACGCTCAATACTCTTTCCAGTATGATAATGAAACAATAATTGAATAATTTCAAGGAAAAATTGTTCCGGGGCCGGGTATCGAACCCGGGACCTCTGGTTAAACGTACCAGCGCTCTCCCAGCTGAGCTACCCGGGAACTCCACCCGACACCGTCTCAACTCTTCCCTTTATATCCACACAACTCGCGTGGACTGACGGAACGCCAGAGACCCACATCGAGTGCACACACTCTTAGTGACTTGGAATTGTGGTTTTCTGTTAACGTACACAGTGACGTATATATTATGCAAATCTAGTCTTCAGGTGAAGCTCCCTGTGAAGTAGATTTGAATAATTTCAAGGAGAAATTGTTCCGGGGCCGGGTATCGATCCCGGGACCTCTGGTTGAACGTACCAGCGCTCTCTCAACTGAGCTACCGGGGATCGATACCCGGCCCCGGAACAATTTTTCCTTGAAATTATTCAAATCTGCTTTACAGGGAGCTTCACCTGAAAGACTAGATTTGCAGAAACAATAATTGGTTCAAGATAGCAAAAAGAAGACATGAAAAGTCAAGCATAGACCTACAAAACCAAATTGACTGTTTATAAATTGCTTTTGGAATATTTGGTAAGCAATTTAATTTAACTATTTATATGGTGAAGTACGATTTAATTATAAATCACTGATACAAGATGGATCAAGAATTTCACTCGTTAATTGTTCATTGATTGTTGGCGGTGTCCGACATAATTAGGAACATTAAATCCAGGTATTTGAGATAAGCAGGCATGTAGCATATATGGACGAATAAAGAAATGCATATGGAGTGTTAGTTGGGAGGCCGGAGGGGAGAAAAAACCTTTGGGGAGGCCGAGACGTAGATGGAAGGATAATATTAAAATGGATTTGAGGGAGGTGGGATATGATTATAGAGACTGGATTAATCTTTCACAGGATAGGGACCGATGGCGGGCTTATGTGAGATCGGCAATGAACGTCCGGGTTCCTTAAAAGCCATAAGTAAGTAAGTAGAATTATTCAGTAACTCAAGTGCAGAGAAAATGTTAAAGAAATATAATTCTCCTTGCCCTGCATTCTCACACTCGTTATGGTGTTGCCATTACGAACCTTTTTTTCGTGGAGTCAACACGGCACAGGACCACCGCTGAGACAACACAGGACAGCACATGACAAGTGGCAAATTCTCAATCCCGTGGACGAAGATAAATCTCTTCCGTTGCCCACGCCGGGAATCGAACGACGAATCGCTTGGATGGGAATCTCAGACTATGGTTATCGGAAGAAAAACAGAGAAAGTAAACTTGCGAATTGAAACGAGGCAGTAGATCAAGTGGACAGTTCAAATACTGTGCTTATAATGTATTACAAATAATAACATAAGCTTCTGCCAGAAGTCAAAAGAAGGATATTAATGGCAAAAAAAGCTTTTAAGAGAAAAAGGAGCAGCTTTCGCTGATATCTGGAAAAAGAATAAGAAAGAAACTAGTGAAGTATTTTGTGTGGAATGTGGCATTGGACAGATATAGGGGCATTACGACGAAGTGAACAGGAACGACTAAAGCATTTGAAATGTGGATATGGAGAAGAATGGAGAGTGTGAAATGGACAGAAAAAATAAGAAATGCATGCTAGAAGGAGTGGGTTAAGAAAGAATAATGCTCAAATTAATGATCATGAAGAGAAAACGAAACTGACTGGGTCAGTAGCTAAGAAGAAACTGTCTAACAAGGATACACTGGAAGGAATGGTGCATGGAAGAAGAGTTCGGGGCAGAAGAAAACATAAGATGTTGGATGAAGATAAATGCAAGCAAGACGACGACCATGGTTATCGGGGGGGGGGGGGAAAAAAATAAAAATAAACGTGCTAATACTAAATGAGGTGGTAGAGCAAGTGGACAGCTTCAAATATTTGAGATGTACTATAAGCAGTAACATGAACTGCTGCCAGGAAGTTAAAAGGAGGATAGCAATGGCAAAGGAAGCTTTTAATAGAAAAACGAGCATCTTCTGCGTACTTCTGGAATAAGAACTAAGGAAGAGACTAGTGAAGCGCTTTTTATGAAGTGTAGTATGGACAGAAATATGGACATACGACGAAGTGAAGAGAAACGATTGGAAGCATTTGAAGTGTGGATATGGAGAAGAAAGGAGCGTGTGAAATGGACAAACAAAATAATAAATGAGTGCTATATTAGATTAGATTGTATTAAAGTCATAAGTATTATTACAAATACTATGGACGTAGTCATAAGTGTGTGTGACTACAACCTGTCTGTATTTTTGTGTGGCTTTACTTTGTTTATAGTGTGATTTTTCTTTTTATTTCTATTATTGTATTTGCATTTCTGGCGGTGTGGAAGAGAAGGCCTGATGGCCTTAACTACACCAGAATAAATAAATAAATAAATAAATAAATAAATAAATAAATAAATAAATAAATAAATAAATAAATGAATGAATGAATGAATGAATAAATGAATAAATAAATAAATAAATGTGAATAAAATTATATTAAAAGCATAAATTATTAACTGAGGACTCAAAGTATTCACTAATACTTTGAAAGGGATGATTAATCATCCAACGTTTAGAAAGAGACCGTGAAGGAAGAATAATGATCAAAATGATCAGGAAGAGAAAAAGAAACTGGCAGGAGCAGAGGCTAAGAACAAACTGTCTATGAATTTATGCGCTGGAAAAATTCGGAGCAGAAGAAAATAACAGGTGATAGACAACATTAAAATATATGGAGCGTATGCGGAGATTAAGAGAAAGGCGAAAAGCAGGGAAGATTGGAGAATGCTGGGTTTTCAGTGAAGGACCTGTTCTTGGAGAGAAAACTATGAATTAATTAATACGCTATCCACAGAACAAAAAAACACGGACTAGCTCTAATCAATACCATGTCTCTAGACATCATAAAATGTCCCACGTTCTCTTGCCTAAAATTAAACAACGTTTAAAGACTGATAATTAATGGAGAATTTCAAGGAACATGCAGTTTAGGAACAACGTGGTGTCCCGTATTCAAATTGCGCCCTCCCATTACACAGACCTCCTGGCTCACGCCTTGTTTACCTGCCTCTTAAACGCTCTTCAATTGCCAGTACAGCGTGTATAAATTAACAAGACCTGCAGCGAGAACCACTGCCTGCTGTACTATAATGAGGTACAGTCTGCGAAGACGAACTGTACACCGTCATTAGCGAACAACCGACGCAATTACTAAACGATTCATTACAATCCGGAATTTAGCGTTGACCGTACAAATACTCCAGAAATTAATGTAATAAGTTTCGATTTGACCATCTATGCTTATCTTATGTTGCAACTGTGAATTTTACATTTATTGATTTTTCACATTAACGTTTTCGGTACGTTGGTGTACCATCTTCAGATGTGTATACATGATACTGGTTAAGAACCAAGCCAATAAGCATATGTATTGTGGATGTAAGTGATCTGTGTTTGTGTGCTTAAACTCTTTGTCTTTACTCTTTCGAATTCTGCACACCTCAACACCAAATTACCTTTCGTCTCGTTTCTCTTATCTATACTCTAACCACGACGTAAATACCAGATCACTTATCTGTGGCACGCTAAATATACGTCTTCATAGAACATCTTGTTATTCCTCATCTTTTACAATATCCACCTCGCGTCAATGGAATTCCTTGTCACAAAGTATTAGGGGCTGCAAGACAACAAACACCTTTAAGAACAGCTTAAAAGATAACCTTATCAGCATTTCACTTCAATCATGCTGATTTAAACTATCACTGACTACACTGTTACTTTTTTCCTTTAGACATCATCCTGATTGTGCTGTATTTTCAAAATTGTCTCATAATAATCTCTTTCTATTATCTAATATCATTTGAAATATATTAACATTCTATGTATTTTAGTTTAATTCTGCTACACAGTTTATTTCAGTGTTTAATTAATAGTTCATGGTATTTTGTTGTTTAATTCGTAAATAACTCTTGTATACATGTAACTCTCATCTAAATCAAATTGTTGAATTCTTTGTAAGTTCATGCATATGTATACCGGTATACACTTTTCGCTGGTTGAGTGGAAGAGAAGGCCTTACGGCCTTAACTCTGCCAGCTAAAATAAATTATTATTATTATTATTATATCATTATTATTATCCATGATGTATTACAGTGATTACATAATAACCTTACAACACTTAATATGCTAGTAGATAGTAACAAACTTTTAAATTTAAAACTAATTTGTTTAAAATCAGTGTTTAAAACAAATATTTAAAACCAATATTTAAAAACACATTGGTCGTTGCTACTGCGTCGTGTCCTTGATTACACGATATTTTTGGATGTTATAATGTTTAATAGGGCAACGAGTTTTTTAATTTCACTATGTTTGTTTCACTTTTTAGTTTCACTGTATATTGATTTAATGTATAAAACCTTATCTGATACGTCTTGTCACTTCATGTTCGTATTTTGCACACGCTAATATTGGAACTACATGTGATGGATCGTTGTATGAAGTACACTGATGTTAAGAATTACGCACGTGAATTAGCTCAATAGATTAAATCAATATACAGTGAAACTATAGTACGTCCGCTCACATGAGAGCCACTTGCACCTACCTTGAGCGGGAGGCGTCAGCTGTTTCAGTCTGGAAGCACGCGGCTGGTTGTTGGTATGCCAGCGCTGTTGACAGATCTAAGTCGATGCTCCGAGAACAAGTTCATATAGTATTCGGTTTCAGACGAGCACGCAAGTATAATACAGTTGGCTCAGAACAAGGCAGAAGACCGTAAGTGTAGTATATTATGGCTTTTGTGTTCCATACATTGTGATTGTATTATTATAATGTGACGTCCTTGGGAAACGGATAATAACAATAGTCGTAGACGTAAACCCACACAATCGCCATTAGAACGTGGTAAGATTGTACAAGAACAGTGTTAATTATTATTAATATTTATAGGCTACAAAGACGATGCGGGTAAGTTCCGGACATCACTGAAAAGTACCAGTGCTGCTACAGGAGTGTCTCGCGCAACAATAAAGAGAATTATCTCTGGAGAAGGTAAATCAACAAAAGAAAACGTCGATGGAAATATGAAAGAAAATTTTCGTAAAATCGATGATTTCGTAACGGACATACTGCGACGAACTGCGTATGAGTTTTATCAACAGTGATCTCACTAGACATTTTGATTTATCTAGAGAAAATCAAAACTCGAGTGGGATTTAATTGACTATTACACGATTAGAAGAAAGTATATAAAGATTAGAAGTAACGAAGTACTCCAATACAATAAAATATTAATTGACTTACGAAAATACAACTGTCTTCAAATGTATTATTGTACCATCTCAGCATTACAAATATTACGCTAGATGCATGCCAGATGGCAGTAGTGAGCAATGCCTTCTCGTCGAGAAGTTCTCGATCTATTATACACGATGGCAATGTTACTAGTCAAGAAGGCTTTGTTGATTCAGTTTCATTTTTATTAAAATGCAACATTCCACTTCAATTATCCGAATCCCAGTAATCAACGTCACTTGACAGATGATTTTCAATAAATCTTAATATTAAACAATCTCTGATACGTGACTATCCATAATATCATATAGCAGAAGCTATAACATAACCTAACTAATATACTGTACACAAGTGTTAGAAAAGTTTTAATTAACGACGATGACATAACAAATAAACATGAATAATTTTAAAAAGAATAATTATTGAATGTACAATTTTCAAAATTGAATGTGGTTGGTGGTTCAATTGATGTTATATTGGACGTGTGCGTAATAGAAGTGGAACTCGTTGATTTAGGCCTACATGGTCTATTCAACTTATTCAGGATTTCCGAATGGTGCTCTTCATTTATTTGTAAATCGGATTTCAGAAGATGCATAGGCATGATCAGTGATTTTTATTAATTCTTGTTCTTGAATGCCAATGCGAGTTATATTTGAAACTGCTGTGCATCGACTGGAGTGGTTTGTAATTTTATATATATTTTTTTTTTTGACGTCCAGACCAGCGCAGTTTCAAATGTTGGCAAACAAAGAAACAAATGCTAGGGACGCGATAAAATTAAACAAATACTAGGGACGCGATAAAATTGTGCGATAAGCAGCCATGATTGGTTGAAATACGTCCTTTCGTACCGTTTTATTGGTCAAAAATAGTATGACGTAGTAAGAGTGTAATAGTCAAAATAAAACAGCTCCAACGTTAAATAAACTTCTCAATGTATCATCATCATTATGGATAATGTCCCATACTATTCCCGTATTGTGAATCCCCTACCTACCTCTAGATCAACAGTACATGTCATTAAAACATGTATACGTGAAAATAACATTCCTTTGCCCACGCCAGACCCAACAACAAAGTTACATCTGTTACAGGAAATAAAACGTAGCCATCATAGGAAAAAGATATATGTAATTGACGCACTATCATCAAAATACGGCCATGTTGTACTACGACTGCCCCCTACCATTGTTGTCTCAAAGCCATAGAATTCGTTTGGTCGGAACTGAAGAGAAATTTCCGGTCAGAAAATATATTGGGAAATAAATCTGTTGAAGTAGTACGTGAATTAATAGTAAATGTTATGGATGATATTAATATTAAATGAATTGTGTAAAGTGCGGGTATATCAAACATATAAAGATAGAAGAAAGTGATTATCGCTCCTTAGAAGCTGGCTTGGAATCTTGTGTAATTGATTTAAATTGTGACTCAACGGACTCTGAATAGGGGTGTTCGTGTTTTAGTTCTGTATTTACAAGACGCACACGAAGATTCACTTCAGTCTTCAGAAGGGAGAGATGGCAACGCAGCGTTGTTTACATGGAACCTGTTCGGAGTCGCGTGCTTACTTGCTCCCTGCGGTAAGTGTGTCCAATCGCACGTTCCAAGTGGCTCTCATTTGAGCGGACGTACTATAAAAAGTGAAACAAACATAGTGAAATTCAAAAACTCGTTGCCCTATTAAACATCATAATATCCAACAATATCATGTAATCAAGGACACGACGCAGTAGCAACGACCAATGTGTTTTTAAATTGGTTTTAAATATTTGTTTTAAACACTGATTTTAAACAAATTAGTTTTATATTTAAAAGTTTGTTACTATCTAATAGCATATTAAGTGTTGTAAGGTTATTATGTAATCACTGTAATACATCATGGATAATGTACATTAAGCACACAAACACAGATCACTTAAATCCACAATACATATGCCTATTGGCTTGGTTCTTAACCAGTATCATGTATACACATCTGAAGATGGTACACCAACGTACCGAAAACGTTAATGTGAAAAATAAATAAATGTAAAATTCACAATTGCAACACAAGATAAGCATAGATGGTCAAATCGAAACTTGTTACATTATAGTGAGCTTATCGGAAAACCAAAACAAAAATGAAATTCCTGAAATTAAGTTTTTATATCAATCAAATTAATTCCTATTACTGTATTTATTATAGAAAAGAGGAAAGTGATCCGTGATATCTAGCTATAAATCACAATATTAAACTAATAATTCCATTTTTCATACTATTTATTGTGTGATATACAGGATGTCAGCAAATTAGACCGACAAAATTAGGGAGCAGATAGATAACCTTCGTGGAAGTATATTTTGTTAAGGAACCCATGGGCTGCGACGCTTCGTTTCATTGCAAGAAGGCGGGAACGGATAATCACTTTTTTCAGTCCAAGAGGGGTGTGTCATTACCAAAGCTCGGAACTTGGGGACTTGTGTGTCGTGTGCATGAGTAAGGTTACAGGTACAACGTACACAAAGCTCACGCTGCAAGTGCTCAGGGACAGTAGTGTGTACTAAGAAAGTGGTCACATCGAATGACAGGAAGACGGACGAGGAAACTGTGTCGTGTCGAAACCAATGACATTCAGATAATTAATTAGAGGTAAACGGTCTGTTTGAAAATAAGAAAATACGTATTATTCGAATGGGTATTGTATACGTTTAAAAATATATTTCTTAAAATTTAGGTACAGAATTTGTGGAGGAATTCTGAGGAGATACATTATTTTCTTCGAATGAAGAGTTTATATTTTGTAACTTGTGTCAAACACAAACTAGAGATTGGAAACGGGCATTCATTGAAATACATTGCAGTCCCTTAAATCGGTGGAAAATTTGTCCATAGCCATGGATCAAGTCGTAGTGGAACCTTCCTAGTAGTGACATAGAAATTGAAAACTATTTTCGAGACAAATTTAGGATACTTATCTTTCTCAGATACGAGATCAGCTAGCAACTACTGAAAATCGAACAGGAAACAGTGACAGTGAAAACATTCAATACTTTATTTCGGCCTAAGACTTTATAATACAATTGCAAACCATTTTCCAAATTTGAATTCTTTTTAAATTGAAGCTTTTAAAAAATAAATTTGTAAAATTATCCACGATATAATATAATATTAACAAATGTATTTTTTTTTACTTTATTTCTGTCTACTATATTCTTGTTTTTATTGAATATCACTGGCTTCTGTCGAATTGTCAATTTATATTAAATGTGTATTTTTCTCTCTTTTTCTCTTTCTTCTTTATTCTTGCACTTGTGTTGTATTTATTGGTTTGAATTAAGTTAGTTACTCTATTTAGTAAAGTGTCCTTGTAAATTTTGTGTTATATTATTGACAAAGACCACACCGTACACGAGCCTGGCTCTTACGGTAGTGGCTTGAAACATTTTTGTTTTATAAATGTAATTTGTATTCAATAGGTGGTTAGTTAAAATAAATAAAATAAAAAAAATAATTTTGCTCCCGTCACTTCATGTGACGTGGAAATAAGTTTCCTTTGTTTCAAATCATGTTTAACTAACAGACGAAGAAGTTATGGGTTCGAAAATCTTCTAATGCATGTAGTCATACACTGTAATAAAATATACAGAGCAGAATTGTAAATTTGATGTATTTTGCATGTTTATTGATATATATATGTTATAAAATTACGTGTTTCAACCTATCATAATATTATCATTATGTTGTTCCAGCCAGGAACCACTTTTATAGCAGACCTGACAGTGCTGGAAGCGGGAGTTTGTTGACATTGAAGTCCGGTCGCTTAGCCACGTTCAAAGACACAAGTCCCCAAGTTCCGAGCTTTGGTCATTACTACTATCATTCGGTTTGTTTACGTCCGGAGCCCAGTATCATTTGGTGTCGATTTTCCCTTTAATGTCATATTTGAACACAGTGTGCACCTAATACAAACGCAAACACTTAAAAATCAAATTCTCAAGAAATCGTCCACTAATGCAAGGACATACAGGATTGTGCTATGAGTATTCTATTCTATTGTACGTCATTGTGCATGATGTGTGAATATTTTTTCTATTCAATTGCATTATGTTTAATCACATTTGCTAATTTTTATGT
Source organism: Periplaneta americana (assembly GCA_025594305.2). Lineage (NCBI taxonomy): Eukaryota > Metazoa > Arthropoda > Insecta > Blattodea > Blattidae > Periplaneta > Periplaneta americana. The sequence continues at coordinate 43,482,189 of JAJSOF020000021.1, read as the reverse complement.
TGCGTTTTTCTAAGCATAAATTGAAAAATTTTGGGGACTTCTCTGAATTTTAGGGGCATTTTGTCCTAATTTATTCACGTACGATATTATTCTTCTCTATGTTAATATTATATTATATAATTTCACTGCAGCCGTAATTTTAATTTTAGTTCCTATTTTATTTTACTTTATTTTATTTTCTATATTCCTCTTATATAAGTATTATATTATATATTTTTACTGTAGCTGTAATTTAAATTTTAGTTTCTACTTTATTTTATTTTGTATATTCTCTTAAAGGCCTATTAATAATATATCTGAACTTCGACCGAACACGAGCGCTGCTCATTCGGTCCTCAAACTTTGTTAATATTACCGTATATTCTTTTTTATATTGATTGTACTATTTTATTTCTATTTCTACTGTTGTAATTATATTCTGTATTTGTATATTTAAATTTAAATAATGAGTAATAAAATAAAAATTAAAATAAATTTTTATTATAATAAGGGAGATTTTTTGTTCCTTGGTTAGCAACACTGCAGGACGTGTCGTATAATGGGCCATGCCTCACCTGATAGGAGTTCCATATCTGCCGTATTCTTGACTTCAGCAATGCTGTGATTTCGCCTGAACCACATTTCCATAAGCTATAATCCCATCAATCACTTTTCCTTGTTACCCTTATCTTTGTATATTTAGGCTACAGCTTTGTACAAGCCTCTTATTCATCCCTCGCATATAAATTGAAATTGAGGAAGCATCTTGATCAACGCCTCTTTTTTAACGATATTTAAAACAAAGTAAAATCTAGATGACGCCTACCAACTCTTCAAATTCGTAATGAAATAATAACAATGAATACTGAATTTATCAATATTTACGTTAAAGTAACTAACTTAGTGTAAATTATTCAGAAATGAAATACTGATAGTTCTATTTAGTTCGGTCCTGATGTTTGTAGCTTTGACGTTTTGACTTAAGAAACGTAAAATATTAAAGTCTAAAATAAATCATTGGAAAACAAAATACAGAGATAGCAGCTGTACAGATTATCCCTGGGCACCACAGTCTAGTATATACAGTCACGAAGCTTAATACGTAGCAAATATGCATCCATAGATAGTTGCTAACCACTAGGATCGCTAATATCGCCTCATTACAGACAACGCGAAATAGTACCGGCACAATGTATTGTTCCTAGCAGCCTCACAACTCAAGCTTCGTAACTATATACTAGACTGTGTGGGCACTACAACTCAGAAAGGTCAATTTTATTATTGTGATCTCTTCAAAATCGGATTTCTTCCACACCATTTTAATGCCAAGGTAAACTTGTTTTAATACCGTACTGAGTTTAGTATTTAATTTATGCAACGTTAGTAACCAAGATTAAGTGATAATTTTTTTCTCGTCTGTTATTTAATGATACGTGCCGTCTCGCGTTACGGAATATGCGCTGGTTCGAGACTTCATGGGGAAAGAAATTTTCTAATTAAATGTCGGCCACTGTATGGGACTGGTGCCTTGTGATGAATTTGAGAATCTACGATAGATAAATTTACTAAAGATGTTATTAATTGGTCCAACAGAATAATATCTGTTATAATGACAATTAATATTTGAAGAGAAAAATTCGCTTCAGCGCCGGGGATCGAACCGGGTCCTTGGTTCTACGTACCAAGCGCTCTGACCACTGAGCTACGCCGAATTCAATCCACAGACCCGGATCGAACTTTCCCCCTACAGTATTTCCGTTTAATTGGCCTGACTCCAAGTTAGGCATATACGTTGACGTTTATACAGGGACATCATTTTATTTTTACTAACATTTTTAATATTAACCTGTCTATACCTTTAGAGAACCGGAAACACGCTTGCTCCCCCCTCAAAGACTGGAGTTCGATGATACTGACGTAAAACACAAATCACTCTACTAGGTATAGGATGGAAGAAAAGTAGTTCATCCATTTACGTAAACTAGGAAATATCGCGATTTTGAGTTCGATAATTTTCATTAGGTTTTTCTTTAATCAAAGTACAGTACTGTATTAAGAATACGTGTTTTTACTCACGAAGTGAGTTATCCATGCGAACGTATTCATTATGCAGTGTATATTATACTGTCTACAGCAATTAGCGTACAATATAATCAAAGAAATTAAATTGAAAATGGTGGCCGTTCATATCTTTTGCATATTATCTATAGACTATTGCATCTAATTCCAATTGCCAGTTTCGTCCTTCGTACTAGTAACTCATGTTGAAATAATTCTGTACCTACTCTACGTACTGTGAATTCAATCTTCACTTCTGCCCGACCCGAAAATATAAAATTACTCCGCCCAAGTGGTTATGCCGCAGGGTTGTAGAAAGGGAGGAACTCACGTGACAGTTAATTACTTAACGAGGCCCTTGTATTTAAGTTAAATTAAACATCTGTATAATATTACGTAAACGTCCAATTCCTAAGAGAAATTAATGTTTTCAGAAAAGAGCTAAGACAGCCCAGTTTTTACAGAGGGGCGAGCAGAAGCAGGTGGGGGAAATCGGGATGCGACGTAGGCAAACGGACAGTACCTGTGCGAAAATATGATTCAATACTGAAAGCTCTTTCGTCACTGGAAAACGCGAACATATTTCTGGAACGTACTATACTCAGTAACTCAGTACTGCTTACTATCTACGGTCTTGATTCTGTGTGGAGTTGGAGCTTCCTTAGTAGAAGGGGTGGGAGTGAAGTACATTAAAAAACTCAGGTACAATAAAAATTGAAGTAAAAATAAAATGATGTCCCTGTATTTCAAGTCAACTGCCATTATAAGGAGCGCACTCAGCTGAGTGACTAATGGCCGGGATTCCGCAGTGTAGTGCACAGCAATCTGTACAGAGTCATGCACTGCTAGCTAGACGGATTTACTAAAGATGTTATTAATTGGTCCAACAGAATAACGTCAACGTATATGCCTAACTTGGAGTCAGGCCAATAAAAGGGAAACACTAGGGGGAAAGTTCGATCCGGTGCTGTGGATTGAATTCGGCGTAGCTCAGTGGTCAGAGCGCTTGGTATGTAGAACCACGGACCCGGGTTCGATCCCCGGCGCCGGAGCGAATTTTTCTCTTCAAATACTAACTACGATAGATAGTTAAATTCGGTTTCAAAACTAGAATTAACACCTAGTGGAATAATCGTACTGAAGACACGATATCTTAGTCCTGGTTGGATGATCGTTTATCTCCGCTGAGGAATGTAGACGTGAGGCCAGCAGCCGGGTGGTCCGTCTTGACTCTTCATTGGCTATTGGAGTCACGCACGGATTTAACAACGCTGTATCAAGTACCAGGTTATATCGCGTCCATGGAACTGGTTGTAGTTCTGTTCTATTAATCCCCCGTTCGGGGAGGGACGGACTGGGACTGTCCTCGCACACAGGCCTCTCGGGTGGGCCCGAATTGTTAGTAATATGGTATTTGGCAAGATGAGGCTTATAATTCGCCCTGTAATTATTTGACAGTTGGAAAAGCCTCAGAAAAACCCAATTAGGTAATCAGCCCAAGAGGGAATCGAACTTACAACCAAAGGCAGTACAGATCAGCAAGCAGGTACAATTTCGGCTGGGGGGAACACGTTACTGACACAGCGGGAAAGGCATGGATGGCGTTACACTTTGTGATGAGGGTACTAAGAAAAAGCTCTGATAAATCCAAAGAGATTGCATATAAATCACTAGTTCGTCCAGTAATGGAATATGGTGCTGCATGTTGGGATCCTTACAGATTAGAACATATTAAGACACTGGAAAAGATTCAAAAACGGTCTCTCAAGTGTTGTCGTAATAATTCACCATTAAAATGGGACACACTCACGGACCGGAGAACGCGAATTCGATTATGCGCAATGTTCAAAACATACAGAGGTGAGCCTGCCTGGAGTGAAATAAAAAATAGGTTGCAGCCGCCAAATTACTCTTCAAGGAACGACCACTCATATAAATTGAGGGAAAGAAGACAGAGGACGGACACTGGAAAGTTTTCTTTTCTCAATCGTACTATCAAGGACTGGAATGCTTTACCTGCAGACTTACTAAAGGCTTTACCAATAACCAAAAATGTATTTAAAAATAGGCTTAAGGACTTTACTAATAGACGGTAGTATATTATACACACTACTTAAAGAGTGTAATTGATATCTTGTTATTTGAAGTGTTCTATCAGTGAGGAAGTGTGTGTGCCAGTGAAGTGTGTAGTGTCAGTGAAGTCTATTGTGTAAGTGAAGTGTGTTGGTGTCAGTGAAGTGGCTGTGCAAAGTATTTGAACAGTGAAATGGTTAGAAGTGTTAGTGAAATCAGGTAGAATCAGTGCAGTGAGTGAGTTGACAGTGAAATAAGTGTAGTGCCGAAAGGTACTTGTGCAGATATGAACCTGTCAGACTCGTGGGTCTTAGTTCGAGCTTAGGGTTAAGATACAAATTAGATTTACTTTAAATGTTATTTTAAGTGACCATGCTTCATTTTAATTTAGGATGCTCATTGTTATTATTATTATTATTATTATTATTATTTTATTATTATATTATTATTATTACTATTATTAATTATTTTTTTATTATTTGTGTTTATTATTGTCATTATTGAGTGTAATTAGTTACCACTGCCACTGGGTATATACCCATTTGCAGTGTGGAATAAATACATACATACACATTATTGCCTACGGTGTTACCTTATTATGACGGTTTCTCCAGATTTTATTATGTGGAATGAAAGAGAGGGATATCGTCATGTAGAATATTACATAATATTGTCTACATCTTGTGTGTTAATGAGATACCTATACAGACTCATCTTCCCAGGGCGCTATTGATTTCGCTAATGGGGTCAATTTGGAGGGCAAACAGTTGAAACCTATTCCCTGTCACATACATTTAGCATAACATTGAGAGCGTAGGGGTGTACTCTCAGGTGGTTGAAGATGTCTCTCTGCTCAGCCCCATCAATACAAACACATCGTTGCCAAATATGGACCCATCATACCAAAACACTCTCGCAGGACAGTATAACATGACAATACAAATCACAATCCGTTACATAGTGTCTTCAACTTATGGTACTCATTTTGAGCACTCATTTCATTCTCTAGGTATTTCATTTTCTGCGAAATATATATAATTTTTTACCTATTCATGTCTTTTCATCTCCACACTTGTGTAGTAACGGTTAGCGCGTCTGGCCGCGAAACCAAGTGGCCCGGGTTCGATTCCCGGTTGGGGCAAGTTACCTAGTTGAGGGTTTTTCCGTGGTTTTCCCTTAACCTAATGCGAGCAAATGCTGGGTAACTATCGGTGCTGGACCCCGGACTTATTCCACCGGCATTATCACCTTCATCTCATTCAGACGCTAAATAACCTAAAATGTTGATAAAGCGTCGTAAAGTAACCTACTAAAAATGCTTTTTCATCGTCGAATTCTCGATATTAATATAAATTATTGATTTATAACATTCAAAACTCGTGTCTTTTCTCGTGAAGGCACTGGGCGAAAATTTTTATTTTCGCAATGTTGGCAATTTCTCCTTATATTGCCTCTAAGTTCGAATGTAGTGGAGGTTCTTAGCCTATGAATCGCTACCCAAACACGGTTCGTCGTGACTTTCGGATAAATAGTTTTAATTATGCAACGAGTCTATAAAGTTAATTAAGACGCTGGTATGAAAATTATGAAACTCGCTTACGCTCGCCTCATAAATACATTCGCTTAATTACTACAGCTCATCCATTTTGTCAAGACACTCCCCCACTCTTCCTACAGAGCTGCTCACGAGATCGGATGAGTCTACTTACGAATTATAGGGGAATGGGTTAGCCTTTGCCTTGAATTCGGTAGACACACGCCCGACCTTCCCTTCTACTCCTACCCCCTCCAAAGAAACGTTGTTCCCATACTGCACATCATGAGTGTCTTGACAAAATACATGAGCTGTACTTTGTATGATACACCGTGTTTCAAAATGAATATCGAGGTTTTAAGGCTTTGTAATATTTATTATATTTAACGTACAATTATAAATAATACATGAAATGAAAGAGCAACTCAAACAGTTTTGTACGGGCATACACTATTTGCTCTGTCTGCCGTTAGAACGCGCGTTGAACGAATGAAAGAGTCTTTCACGCGTAGTCCCAAGAAATCTGTTCGGAAGACTAGTCGTGAATTAGCAATTCCAGCGACACTACGTCTGTGTGGAGAATTTTAAGGAGACGTATATGGAAGTACGCGATTGGTTAAACGACGTTGTACCCGACCGCTGGATTGGCCGAAAGGGGCCGGATGACAGAGCTTGTTTCGCATGGCCTCTACGTTCACCAGATTTTACGCCATGCGATTTTTACCTTTGGGGATTCATAAAGGATCGTGTGTATGTACCTCCGCTACCAGCTGACCTAGCAGACTTAAGACAGAGGACTGAAGCAGTTGTTGCAACAATTACTCCAGACACTCTGATCAAGGTTTGGGAAGAACTCGCTTATAGACTCGATATGACGAATGGTGCTCACATTGAGCACTAGTAGCAAAACTGTTTGAGTTGCTCTTTCATTTGGTGTATTATTTATAACTGTACGTTAAATGTAATAAATACTAAAAAGCCTGAAAACCCCGTTATTCATTTTGAAACACCCGGTATATTAAACCCACGTTTATCAATATATGACATTGGTCCAAACATTTTATATTTACAGCAACTTTATTTCCTACTGAAGCTGTTCCAGTACTTGTTTTGAAATAAGTTATTCTGTTGTTATCTCAAGACCAAAATCTTTTGCTCAAAGAAGCAAAATGATTAAATAATTATAATATCCAAATGAACGTTCTGTTATGTAGAGGTAGAATTTCAGTCGCATAGAACTGCAAAGATAACTGAATTACAAATTTTATATTTGTAATGAACTTCCATATTATACTAGCTATATTTCATTTGATTCTGAACTGTGCCCGTAGTTTTTCGATTGTTTGAATAATCTAGCATCTTAAGCAAGCCTCTATTGTTACTGTGTATATAGGTCGCAGCAGTCGTTTAACTCTTTCCATTATCTGTTCAAGTTTTATGTCGACACATCACATTAATTTCGCGTTTCCTCGCGATATGAAGTCTTCCTAAATGAGATCCCTACAAGAGGCTCCTTCTTACAATGTGCAATTGAAAGCCAGGCGAACTTTCTCGCCATAAATTATATTCAAAAAGGTGGAGTTGGAGATGACGAGAGAGATAGATGGTGTACAGTTTCCTGGATAAGGCTCCATTCCTTCCAGCTAATCGATTAACACTGCTTACAACATCTGACATCCGATGAAGAGTGGTATTCAACTGTCTCTTGACACAGAGAACTGCATCTGACTTCCCAGAAATGTTAATGATAGAAAACTTGAGTAACATTATATAGACTATTATTAATTAAACTTAAAGCGTAACAAAGATAAGTAGGCCTAACATGAACAAGAAATGGGTTCGATTTATAGGCATGTTATGCGTTTTCTTAAAATAGTTTAGTAGTAGAGATGGGAACGATATATCGGTTTTTACGAAATACCGATATTTTCGTTTTGATATATCGATATCGAAATTTTGATTCGATATATCCTAAAATAACTCGGTTTTCTCTTAAATTTATCGGTTTTTTATGGAATTATTATCGTTATCAACAACAACACACTAAACAACTCCGATAATTCTACTACTGTTTTAATATTACAGACGTGGACAAATTATTAGACTAAAACATTTTCTTGAAAACATAATATAATTCGTCATATCAACTATCATTATGATTCACATAGTCTCTATTGTTGTAAATATGATTGTTTACATCTCCTGTTATATTTTTCCAATGGTTAAGTATATTTTATGGCTATGTTGGTACTACTGGTGTTTTAATTATATACTGCAGAAGATATTCTCCCATGGCCTGCAAGAAGACCGGACATGAACGAAATTGAAAATCTGTGATCTATACTGAAGAAGAAAGTGAACAAAAAGAGGCTTACAACAAAACACGGACTCATTTAAGCACTGTCGTGATATCTGGCTAAATAATGCTGATATTCAAAGAAAGTGTCAAACTTTGGTTTCCAGCATCCCTGACAAAATCAACGTGTTAATAAAGAACAAGGGAATGTTCACAAAATATTACTAACCTCAAGACTCAATTTTCTGTCCTTTATATCTGTACAAAATATATTTTTGTTCATTATTTCTACCGATAAATACAGCTTCGTTGTACATACAATTAATTTAGTCTAATAATTTGTCCACATCTGTATTATTAATGTTCTCCAAGACAGGAGAAACTCCCACCCTGAAAGGGAACTCTCTGACCTCAAACCGGCTATTGAAAACTTATATTTCTATATTCTGAAATGGAAAGACAAACAAGGATTTAATACTGATGTGACATTTGTTTACGGCTATGATTTCTATGCACAACCTAGTACTGACATTCTGTTTTCTTATTATATTTTTTAGTGCATACAAATTCTGTCCCTATCATCATCACCATTGTTGTTTGGAATGTTGGAGTGTAACAATAACTTCCAATGGGAACTTACTATAGAAGAACTGTATCAAATCAAACGGTAAAGTTTGTTAAAACTTGTAACATTCTAAGTACGGTTTACTTATATTTAAAAATAATTACGAATTCTGTTTACTTACATTTAAAAATGATTACGTTGTTAGGTAGAAAATAGTATTAGATTGAATTCTATATAAAATTAAAATGATTGAATCGTGTTACAATATCAAATATTCAATCATGTAGAGTACACTTAACTCTTTCCCACTATATCACCTTACCTCTACCAAAATTTTGATTTAGTTTAGGACCTACATCATAATGGTGTTGAAAATGTATTGTTTATTGCTAGTTTTACTTTTATGCTTTTTACTGTTATGATATTACTTTCAATGGTAAAAAGGAAAATTAAAATTTAAGTAATTTTATTGTAATACAGTAAATGTACACCTGAAAATACAATTTGCTTACGCAATAGCGATATATCGATAATCGTTCGATATATCGATATACTTTCTGCAATATGTATCGATTATCGAAATTAGGTTTCCAATATATTGCAATATCAATACATCGGTATTTAAATTATTTCCTCCATATTTGGAGGCTTTAATGAATGCAATTATATGAAAGACAATAATTAATTATACTATGTTATCAAACTGGGTTTACATATTCCCAAGTTTTTATAAATTTATTTACTTTAAAATAAATAACAACTATAAAATATTATTAAAAATGTCCACATGAACCTAATTTCTATAAATTTTGTACCAGATTTCCTGCATATCTTCCCAAGTTTCTATAAATTTAAGGCCAGAAACTGTGAAAAAAAAACATCGTTGATTTTATGAAACCTATGTGACTATACAGAATAGTAATATGCGTTACAAGAGCGGTATGTTGAAGTTTTCATGTTCGAGGAAAAGTTTGAAAAAGCGAAACGTAGTTGAGCTTTTTTAATTTCCGAGAATTGAAAGAAAACATACCGCTCATGTATCGTACATTATTTTGTACGAAGGTCGTTTATTACATACCTGAAAGAGGAATTTCTAATTAGTTGCAATGAAATCTCCATCTTGGTTTCTGTTCAATGACGGCAAATTTGCAAAACAAAAATATCTATCTTCAACATCATTGCTTTAAAATGTTTTCTGTGTTTACCATACTCCAGCAGGCCGTGATATACGTGTCTTCCCCCCCCCCCCCAGTCTATAAATGCGAACTTAAAACAAACGGCTTCCTTAATGTTTCATGCATCACGAATGCAATAACTTTAGTGGAGTTGTAGAGGTTACTTAATTTTTGCAAATATTTAAAAACAATAATTAACAGTGCAATTTAGGTGAAATTGCAGTGGTAAGTTTCCAATTTATAATTATTACTATATTGAACGTCTCTAAAAATAATATGTTAAAAGCCTAAAGCAGTAAAATTAATATGTCACTTAAGCGGTAAGAAGAGGGAAATTGTTATGTGTATTAGGTTGGAAATACTGAATGTGGAATTTTAGACTTTCCGCGGATTGGTTTTGTGCGGAAACCAAGCAAATAGGCACGATCTCGCACAAAATAATTTTCAGGAGAAAGAAAAAAATTAATTAAAAATCAATGGGCCTACAGTAGTAGAAAATGTTGGTGAATATGATGAACATAAATGACATCATCGAGGATCAGGGTAGATCTATTGATTTTTAATTGATTTTTTCTTTCTGCTGAAAAAATATTTTCTTTAAAGTAACGTAGGAAGTTTCATAAAAAAAACTGTTTCCAGCTTAATGGAAACTCACCTTATACTGAAGTAAGTTTCGTAGATTTGTATTCAAACGAGAAATAAATTAAGTTCAAACATGACAAAGAAATCTGTTGTATTTTCGGGACAAAAGACATTCAAATCAACCATTTAAAAAAAAAACTTCTATAGTCGAAAGAGAACTAACAAAAATATCTGTAGCCACATAAAAACCCACTAATTTCCTAAATTGTCGTGTAAAAAATCAGTTTGAAATTAATGCACATTCAATTTTTATGGAATGTTTTTTATCTCCTGTAAAATTTTTATTTCTGGACTTGACCGGGTTTGCACCGAGGTTTTCAATTGTACTCTCAATTGAACACAGAGATGAAATAATATGTGACTGCGATTAGCATTATTATCTTTACCACAATCCATTCGTTATTATTAGTCCATTTCGAAAAGGATTTATTTACGGTTCCTTTATACGTAACGATAGATGGCACTTCTCTTCAATGCACTATGAGAATTTTAATGTTGGTCGAAAACAAAGAATTTCACATCATGTTTCCTACGTAATTAGAATTTCTCTCTGTACTTCAGTGCCACGTCAACAATATTCTGTTTGCGTGAATGAATAACTTCCCTATTAAGCAGCCACCTTTGATCTCGCGCATGTTTAAAGCAGAGGGGTCGAACTCGACTTTGTTTCAATTGCGATTTTATAACTCGATCGCTGTTGTTACTAACATAACTTTAAGCAGTTAACATTTCGTACCTCAAAGGAAATAACATTCTCACTCTACAGTAAACGCACTCTCACACTCTTTTAAAACCAGACGTAGTTCTGAAACTAACTAGAGTAGAGAGAGTGGAGTGCATTACTTAGAAAACTTCTTTTGAAAGAGATAATAATATATATTTAAAAAAATTCAATTGTATCTTGCTTATATATTCTTTGGAGAACACGAAGATAAGGCATGAAATCCGATTAGAAGAATACGTTTCGTACATAACTTTCGAAGAAGAATCAACTTTCGTATCTCAAGAAATCGCATGCGTTCTCTTTCTTTTTCTAGCTCTTTTTTTCTCCCTTGCCTTCTTCATTGATGCTTATTCTATTCTTAGAAACATTTTCCCTTATGGATACCGAGAGATAGATGTGCGAAAAGCATCGTTTTCGAAGTAAGACTCGAAAAAAAATGACAGGCCATTTTGTTTACCTAAATAAATGATAGATGATGTGAAGGTAATGGAGTAACACAAAAAAGGGCTATCTTTTATTTTGCATGCCAAGGACTATTACTTTTGCTCCAGCTCAAACGTTGGCATTTTAAGCTACAAATAAATTGGACTCGGTTCAATTCCCTTACTTACTCACAAATGGCTTTTAAGGAACCCGAAGGTTCATTGCCGCCCTCACATAAACCCGCCATCGGTCCCTATCCTGTGCAAAATTAATCCACTCTCTATCATTATATCCCACCTCCCTCAAATCCATTTTAATATTATCCTCCCATCTACGTTTCGGGCTCCCCAAAGATCTTTTTCACTCCGGTCTCCCAACTAACACTCTATAGGCATTTCTGGATTCGCCCATACGTGCTACATGTCCTGCCCATCTGAAATGTCTGGATTTAATGTTCCTAATAATAGCAGGTGAAGAATACAATGCGTGCAGTTCTGGGTTGTGTAACTTTCTCCATTCTCCTGTAACTTCATCCCTCTTAGCCCCATATATTTTCCAAAGAACCTTATTCTCAAACACCCTTAATCTCTGTTCCTCTCTCAAAGTGAGAGTCCAAGTTTCACAATCATACAGAACAACAGGTAATATAACTGTTTTTAAATTCTATCTTTCAGATTTTTTGACAGTAGACGAGATGACAAAAACTTCTCAAGCGAATAATAACACGCATTTTCCATATTTATTCTGCGTTTAATTTCCTCCCGAGTGTCATTTATATTTTTAACTGTTGCTTCAAAATATTTGAATTTTTCCACCTATTCTCGAAGGATAAATCTCCAATATTTATGTTTCCATTTCGTAGAATATTCTGGTCACAAGACATAATCATATACGTTGTCTTTTCGGGATTTACTTCCAAACCCATCTCTTTACTTGCTTCAAGTAAAATTTCCGTGTTTTCCCTAATCGTTTGTGGATTTTCTCCTAACATATTCACGTCATCCGCATAGACAAGCAGCTGATGTAACCCGTTCAATTCCAAACCCTCTCTGTTATCCTGAACTTTCCTAATGGCATATTCTAGAGCGAAATTAAAGAGTAAATGTAATAGTGCACATCCTTGCTTTAGCCCGCAGTCAATTGGATAAACATAAGATAGAAATTGGCCTATACGGACTCTGCTGTAAGTTTCACTGAGACATATTTTAATTAATCGAACTAGTTTCTTGGGAATACCAAGAATATTATATAAAACTTCTCTCTTAACCGAGTTATATGCCATTTGAAGTCTATGAATAACTGATGTATTGTACCCTTGTACTCCCATTTTTTTCAATATCTGTCGAATACAAAATAACTGATCAATTCAATTCCCTATACGAAAAATATAAAGCGTATGTCCATTCTCATACACGGAGAACATCTCAGAGCAACGCTAGTAATAAAAGAAATAGTCGTCTCAAAAGTAGGTAGGTATCTAATGCTTTTGATTTAACAATCAAGTTATTTTCCCTCTTGCTTCCTAGTATTTAGAGTTATTTTTTTAAGTGCTTCACAGTGTGTTAAATGAATCATATACATTTCTTCTTCTCGAGAACACAAATAGCTAATCCAGACGTGTTATAGTTACTGCCGTGGCACGGTTATTAACCCTGTTAAACTTTACTAGTGTCAGCATTTTGTTCTTTGGTCCCTTTCTGCACTGTTCACGTATTACTAACACCAGCACTTTGACAAACACTGAGATTACTATTTACGATATTTTAACTAGCTCTTCCATGAACACTGACTTTATAATTACAATATTTTAATTGACTCTTTCACAAACAATGTCTTTACTATTTTTGGAATATTTTTACACGTACTGTCGGTGACTCAGGAGAAGACGAGAGCGGACTGAGGAGGAAGGGATGTGAACGGATAATGTACAACAATACGTGCAATATTTGTACTGCAGTAAGCGGAAACATTAGGTCTCCTTCTGTTCAACTTAGCTTTAATTTCCATACGCATTGTTACTCATGTTTCCTGCACGAGTAATAACCCGGCTACTGGGATGCTTATCTGAGCGATGTGTATAATAATCAACAGCGATAGTCAAGAAGGTCACATTCTTTTCGCTCGTCTTCTCCTGAGTAAAGGACAGTATGTTTGCTATTTTCAACTAACACTTTCAAAATCACTGAGTTCACTGTCTACAATATCTAATATTAGATCTTTCTCCAGTACACGCGTACATCGGGACGCCTGTTGCAATACGCTAAGTAGTCCGCACCTGTGGAGTAACGGTTAGCGCGTCTGGCCGCGAGACCAAGTGGCCCGGGTTCGATTCCCGGTTGGGGCAAGTTACTTGGTTTAGGTTTTTTCGGGGTTTTCCCTCAATCCAATATGAGCGAATGCTGGGTAACTTTTGGTGCTGGACCCCGAAGTCATTTCACCGGCATTCTCGCCTTCATCTCATTCAGACGCTAAATAACCAAAGATGTTGATAAAGCTTCGTAAAATAACCTACTAAAAAAATACGCTAAGATAAGAATATCACGTAATACTGGGGCAAGACGACCTTGACTACCAATTATCCCCAATTCATATCGAAAAAAGTCGAGCGAGAACAGCTGATCAGTGTTGCCACGTTTAGTATTGTTGTTAGTCAAGCAACAAATTTGTAATATTTAAATTTAATTTACACGAAAACCGTCCACTCTATCGAAATACGACAAAAGAAAAAAAATATTATTTATTACATTCTCTATTGATATTGACAGAAATCAAGATTCTATACATAGTAGTTATCCATAACAATGACGTTAAAGTTTCGAAAAAAAAAAAAAAATTATTTTTTCGAAAACTATAAACTTCACACCGATATGGTATTAAACTTTTTTGTTGTACTCAATATGAACAATTCGCTCTGCAAGTTGTAGGGTTATTTCACTTCCATCCTGTAAATAGGATGATTCACGATGATTTACCGTCCTTTACGGAGCTTATTTTCGAAGACATTCTGAGCAAAAAATGTCATATAAACATGGGTCCTATCCTCAATATTTACTGAGTTACGTTTCGTTATTGGAACGCATTGCTGTGAACGCGTGATCTTGGTCAGCGTGCAGTCAGCAGCCAGCGCAAACGTTACGAAAATCAAAGATAGCCGTATGCTACGAGTGCCGTTCACAAGCGTGCGGCCAAGTGTACTCAAGCGGACGGCGACATTTTTTAAAATGTGTTGTAAATTCTTCAAGACCGTAAATTAGGTTTCAAAATTGAACTGCAAATAATTAAGTCGGTGGAAATGGGGTGATTTGTAATAATTGTTGTGAGAAGTGCGTAAGAATAATGTAATTTTCTAGTTAAAAATAGAAAAAGATGTCTGTACGAAGCAACTAAGCAGTTTACAGCACATTTTTAGCTTCATAATACTTGCCAATTAAAGAAATGATCCTTGTGAATGGTTCATTCTCTATTTGTATTATTCTTTTATCTTCAAACTAAAAAAAAAAACGTATTTTACAAAATATTGAGACTAGGAACAATGTTTATATGACATTTCTTGCTCAAAATGTCGTCCGAAATAAGCTCCGTAAAGGATGGTAAATCCTCGTGAATTACCCTGTATCTTTGAATTCAAAACTAAATTCTTATTGTCAACACCAGCTACAAAACTAAATCCTTGTTGTCAACACAGCTAAAATTCCCTGGTTATAAGTGAAAAGCCCATTATGGTCTTAATAACAACATACAGTATAGACAACTACAGAATTTCAGTGACCTCAAAAAGTGCTCCGTTTTCCAGATAATGATTTTTGATTTAGGACCAGCAGAAACCGCCCTATTTAACGGCATAAACGATTGACCAACACAGCCATTCCAACAAGTGCACATAGTTCTTTACATGTTAAATTGTATATGGTGTTTTTAAATTGTTTAAAACAGTATCTTATTGTATTTTATATTATATTTTAATTGTATTTTATTGTGAACTAGAGACACTGACCTAGGCTAAGAAATCATAACGGACTATCACCATGTTAACTCTAACAAGACTTAGACATTACGATAAGTAATATGCAACCACATAGTAAATTCATAAAATACCATGAGGCTAGGTTTTCATTACATATTGTCAACACAATGCTCTAACATCTGATGATGATACATAAGTAGTATCGAAAACGTTAATGTTATAAAAAACTATTTAAGAAGGTAAGCACAGGTGGCCCAACAAAATTGTTATAGTTCATAATAGCAGCTTATCGGCACACAACAAAATGAAAGTAAAATTCTCTAGATAAACCGATAAATTCATAGAGTTGGCATCACTGTACTTATTAAATGTGAACTAGTCTCTACAGTTTTCGAAACAGACGCTTAGATCCTCAACTAACATTTCTCCTTTCGTATGTTGCAAATAGGAGTAGTAATATCATGGTAATATATTGCTGCCGTAAAGTAATGTATCCCAGAACTGTAACATAATTCAAATCTGATATTTGTTCACATGCATCGCTTTCATATTGCGGAAATACGCATTAGCTGCCATTCCGGGAACTGTGAATGCAGCACACAAAGCTGATAGCATTGTAAAAGACTTCGTTGTGTAGGCTACATCTTTCGCCGCATTCGAGCATGTAATATATGAAACTGTACAAATAATTCCAGGTAAAACTTCGTAATATATATTTTTTTTTATTTTCTCTTTCAAACAAATCGATAATCCAATATCATCTGCTGTGAATTTCCTGTAATCCGGAAAGTAGTTCCCGAATTCATATCGGATGCCTGTTTATATTAGTGTAAATAAATCTACATTTAAACGGAACCATAGATTTCAATTCTTTCTCAATCGCTAAGCAACGTGAGTTCAATAGAGATTCTTTTGTTAACAGCATGTTCAATGTATTTTTTCATAAACATTACCTAAAACCCCAGATCACATATAGATTGCTCATTCCTATGTTAAAATCGTTTGCACTTTGAAGAGAGCAACCGCCAGGATCGCCACCTGTCCGCCGTAAACGAACACGAGATGACAGTACAGTCGCTAATACAATTCAAATGGGAGTTATGACGTGACTCCTTATGTAACATCTAGATGACAGCTTAGTAAACCTGACAAAAGTTGTTACGCAGAGCAATTTGGGTATATATGATCTAAGCTAAAACATAATTTTTTCCACAGTCTCTGAGCATGAATAGAATGTCAATATTGACAAAGGAATTAAACAGTATGAAAAACAATTTGGACAACAAATTCCTTTCTTAGCAACTAGTAAAAAGTAAAGGTGGTTTCGTTATTTTCAAGAAAGGCATCTTCTGTGTACTCAATAAGACTGGTAAAGCTCGGCTGGAATTAATTTGTACTATCATTTCAGATGATCCGGCTTGTGGCGAGGGGTGGATATGTTGCTTTTTCCTCTCTGGAATTAATCCCATTCGAGCAATAATTCTAGAGTGGTTCCCACACTTTTTGAAGGTGCGATCCACTTTTGGGCATTATATTTGTTTGCGACCTCCCACTACTGTACCGGCACATAACTACATTAGAAAAATGGAAATCCTTGTAAAATCGAAAATAACTATAATTTTACTAAGATAAGAAATTACCACCAACTCCTAATGTACAAGTAGCTGCGAAATAAAATATCGGAATATGCAAAACTATTTGCAATTCTACTTGAGTAAAGAGATAGGTTTGGAAATGTCTCGAAAAGACGAAATGTTTGACTATGTCTCATGACCAGAATATTGCACGAAATGAAAATATAAAATTTGGAGATTTATTCTTTCAAAAGGTGGAAAAGTTCAAATATCTTGGATAACAGTAACAAATATAAATGACACTCGGGAGGAAATTAAACGCAGAATAAATATGGAAAATACCTATTATTATTCGGTTGAGAAGCTTTTGTAATTCAGTCTGCTCTCAAAAAAGATTAAAGTTAGAATTTATAAAAGAGTTGTATTACTGTATTACCGGTTGTTCTGTATGGTTGTGAAACTTGGGCCCTCATTTTGAGAGAGGAACAGAGGTTAAGGGTATTTGAGAATAAGGTGCTTAAGAAAATATTTGGAGCTGAGAGGGATAAAGTTATAGGAGATTGCATGCATTGTATTCTTCACCTAACATAATTAGGAACATTAAATCCGTACGTTTGAGATGAGCAGATCATGTAGCAAGTATAAGCGAATCCAGAAATGCATGTAGAGTGTTAGTGGGAGACCGGAGGGAAAAAGATCTTTGAGAATGCCGAGACGTAGATGGGAGGATAATATTAAAATGGATTTGAGGGTAGTGGGATATGATGGTAGAGACTGGATTAATCTTACTTAGGATGGGAACGATGGGAGTTTATTTGAGGGCGGCAATGAACCTCCGGGTTCCTTAAAATACATTTGTAAGTAATTCAGTAAGTAATGTTTTAGTACTTCGATTTTATTGTAACTGTAAATTTAATATTAGCCTAATTGTAATTTTAGTTTCATTTGTATTCTTGATATTGTAGTGTAATCCCCTGAAAGAGGTGAAAAAAGGCTTGATGACCTTATCTCTACCAGACTAAATAATAAGTATATAAAGAAAGAAAGAAGGAAATAAAGAAATAAAGAAAGAAAGAAAGAAAGAAAGAAAGAAAGAAAGAAAGAAAGAAAGAAAGAAAGAAAGAAAGAAAGAACTAAATAAAAAATAAGAAATTAAAAAAATTAAATAAAGAAAGAAAGAAATTAAAAAATAAGGAAATAAATAAAAGAGTAAAAAGATAAAGAAAGGAAAAATAAAGAAAAACTTACTGGTAAATAAATAAGTAAACCGCCAGCAATGTTACTTCTTGGTTACGTTGCGTTTGAATGCTCGACACTGTTTACGTTTACAACAGGTTTCCAGCGCCCGCCCACTAAGTGCCCGGGCACCCAAAGTGCAAAATTCCCGACGTGAGCTCGTCTATCTTACAATTTGACTTAACCCCCTTTACATGAGCACCCGTGTCTAACAAGCAAACATTCTGATGGGGGTAGATAAAAAAAGCTAAAATTTTTTCTTCCACCATGTTAATAATGTCAAAAGAACTGCTTATACAAATTTTGGCCACTCGACCGTAATTACGAGGCCGTCCAGAAAGTGATTTTCCCTGGGGCCGTTTATAGAAAAAAGCACAATTGCATGGAAAGATTTATTGAAACAGATACAGCAATTGTTGCGGTATTTATCAACATATCCCCCACTGAAATTGAGACAATTGAGATCAATTTTTGTATCCTTGTGTCGTAGAAGTCAGTCGCCTGGGATCGGAACCAGCGTTTGACAGCCGTCTGCAACAATCTGGCGATCCTATGATATGACAGATGTTTCATTTCCGGTGGAGAATAATTATGTTGAAAAATAGCTCAACAATTGCTGTGTCTGTTTCAATAAATTTTCCCAATGAAATTGTATTTTATTTCTGTTAACGGTCACTGGCGAACTTATCTTTTTCGGCCCTTGTAATAGCGGTCGAGTGGCCAAAATTTGTACAAGCACTTCTTTTGACATTATTAACATGGTGGAAGAAAAAAATTAACTTTTTTATCTCCCACTATCAGAATGTTTGCTTGTAAGACCTCCAACATAAAAAGCGACATCACCGCTATATGAAATTTATGGCACTGAAATTAGTCAATTTAACCTTCTTGCAATTTATAATTAGACTATATTAGCCTATGCGTAAAATTTCAAACTCTTGAAATCTGTAGAACGTTGGTGAAAGTTTCTGAGTTACTTTGAATTAATGTTGTATAATATTTCTTTCATAGAGGAAATTATTTGTAATCTATTTCACTCCACTTCAACTCAATGGATATAGAGTTAATGAATAGGCATAATTTTTATCACATGTTTTTATGTTATTATTTTACTTCCAATATTCATAATATTTAGCCTACTCCGATTTAATCGTTCGCGTAAAATCTCATTACACGACAATACATAAATAATTCAGTAACATCTGCGTGACGTAAACATGGACATTTCATAATTTTTTTGTCATTTCGTGACATACGGAAAGCAGTTAATTCCCGAAATGTTTATTCCTTGCCCTAACAGCTGCTTGTCACGTTACTCATTACAACAATAAAATGAAGCACAGAATCGTTTGAGGAGTCACTCATGATACATCAGGTTCAATTGTTTCTCCAACAGACGTAAATATTCACAATTTTTTTCCTGAATATAGTTGTAGTTATTTGTTTATTTCAGAATCAGAATCTTAATGGGCAGACAGGTTAGTTCAGTTGGTAGAACAACTCACTACGTACTTGAAGCTACTGCATAATCACCACCACCACCATTATCTACACTTCATGATAGGCGCATATGGCTTGTTCTGACTTCACAAGTATATCCATCGTTTTCCTTGGACTTGATCTCATGTCTTGGTCTAAATTGCAGTGCTTCTTCCAGTATTCTGTCATCGATTCTTAGTACAGGAACATCATTTTATTTTTACTTCAACTTTTATTGTACCTGAGTTTTTGAATGTACTTCACTCCCACCCCTTCTACTAACGGGTTCCAACTGTCCACATAGAACCAAGGCCGCAGTACTGAGTTAGTGAGTATAGTACGTTTCGGAAATATGTTCGCGTTTTCCAGTGACGAAAACTTCCAATAATGAATCATATTTTCGCACAGATACTGTCGTCCGTTTGCCTACGTCGCGTCCCGATTTCCCCCATCTGCTTCTGCTCGCTCCACTGTAAAGTCTAGTGGCTGAGCTTTCTTAGCTCTTTTCTGAAAACATTAATTTCTGTTAGGAATTAATTGGACGTCTAAGTAATATTATGCAACTGTTTAAAATAACTTCAATAAAAGGACCTCGTTAAGTAATTAACTATAACGTGATTGCCCCCCTTTCTACGATCCTGCGACATAACCACTTAGACGGACAGTAGATAGCATGTCTGAGTAATTTTATCTGTGCGGGTCGGGCAGAAATGAAGACTGAATTTACAGTACGTAAGGTACTCTTCTATAGAGTAGGTACAGAATTATTTCAACATGAGTTACTAAGTATGAAGGACGAAACTGGCAATTGGAATTAGATGCAATAGTCTATAGTGCGATAATAGACACAAAAGATCTGAAGCCTGTATCGAAATGAACGGCCACCATTTTCAAAAATATGTTTAAATATCCATATTATGGTTATTTTTCAATTTAACTTTATTCTCTACATTGTACGCTGATGTGCTGTAGACAGTATAATATATACTGCATAATGAATATGTTCGCATGGATAACTCAGTTCGTGAGTAAAAACACTTATTGTCAACACTGTACTGTATTTTGATTAAACAAAAACCTAATGAAAATTATCGCACTCAAAATCGCGATATTTCCTACTTTACGTAAATGGATGAACTACTTTTCTTCCCTCCTATACCTAGTAAAGTGATTTGTTTGTATTTTACGTCAGTACCATCGAACTCCAGTCGTGGAAGGAGGTAGCAAACTGTGTTTCCGGGTCTCAATCATTAATCCAAAGGTATAGCCAGGTTAATATTAAAAATGTTATTAAAAATAAAATGATGTCCCTGTACAAGATCATACAACTTTTATCTGTAAGTTATTTTGTTCTAAAGCAAGGAACGGCAAAATTGTCATCGTGACTTTAGGAACTTGATTCTTTACAGTTTAATTATGCGTCCTAAAGTACAGTCTTAAAGAATTTACAAGAGTGGTGTGATTTGTAACAATTGTTGTGATAAATGTGTAAGAAAAATGTAATTTTATAGTTAAAAATCGAAGAAAAAAATATGTAGAAGCAACTATGAAATTCACAACACATTTTTAGCTTCAGAATACTAGCTAATTAAAGAAGTGATACTCCTGAATAGTTCATTCTTTATCTGTAATATTCTTTTGTGCGAGATCGTGCGTATTTGCTTGGTTTCCGCACAAAACCAATCCGCGGAAAGTCTAAAATTCCACATTCTGTATTCCCAACCTAACACACATAACAATTTCCCTCTTCTTACCGCTTAAGTGACATATTGATTTTACTGATTTAGGCTTCTAACATATTATTTTTAGAGACGTTCAATATAGTAATAATTCTAAATTGGAAACTTACCACTGCAATTTCACCTAAATTGGACTGTTAATTATTGTTTTTAAATATTTGCAAAAATTAAGTAAACTCTACAACTCCACTAAAGTTACTGCATTTCTTGATGCATGTAACATTAAGGAAGCCGTGAAAAAATCAACAAGATTCCAGACTCATCATAGACTGGGAGGGGAAAAAAAGACAGACGTATATCACGGCCTGCTGGATTATAGTAAACACAGAAAACATTTTAAAGCAACAATGTTGAAGATAGATTTTTGCAAATTTGCCGTCATTGAACAGAAACCAAGATGGAGATTTCATTGCAACTAATTAGAAATTCCTCTGTCAGGTATGTAATAAATGATCTTCGCACAAAATAATGTACGATACACGAGCGGTATGTTTTCTTTCAATTCTCGGAAATTAAAAAAGCTCAATTACGTTTCGCTTTTTCAAACTTTTCCTCCAACATGAAAGCTTCAACATACCGCTCTTGTAACGCATATTACTATTACCCTTAAAAGTAAATAATAATGATATTAAAAAAAACAACTTCAAATTAGTGTAACTCTGAAAATATTGAGATTATGACAAATGTTTATATGACATTTTTTGTTTAAAATGCCTTCGGAAATAAGCTCCGTAAGCGAGGGTAAAACCTCGTGAAACATGCTGTACATATTTCTGTACTTGGTTTTTAACGACGCTGTATCAACTACGACGTTATTTAGCGTCGATGAGATTGGTAGCAGCGACATGATATTTGAAGAGGTGAGGCCGAGGATTCGCCATAGATTACCTGAAATTTGCTTTACGGTTGGGGAAAACCTCGGTAAAAACCCAACCAGGTAATCAGCCCAAGCGAGAATCGAACCTGCGCCCGAGCGCAACTCCGGATCGGCAGGCAAGAGCCTTAACCGACCGAGCTACACCAGTGGCACTCTATATATATACACAGAGTGAACCATAAGTAATATCATTAATTTGAAAGGGTTATTCTTTGAGGTATTTCAAACAAAAAAGTTTAATACAATTTTGCTTGTTTTTGTTTCTTTCGAGAAAAAAATTATATGAAACATTTGATAGGGTATTTTGGGAAAGCCTTTGATTTAATTCCCAATGCGTAAAGTCAATTTACGAGAACAGTGTGGCATGATATATATATAATAAAATTTATAAAATTTATAAAAATAATAATAATAATAATAATAATAATCATAATAATCATAATCATAATAATAATAATCATAATCATATTTATTTATTTAGAATATTAACGACACAACACAGAACTGCACGCATTGTATTCTTCATCTGACATAATTAGGAACTTGAAATCCAGACGTTTGAGATGGGCAGGGCATGTAGCACGTATGGGCGAATCCAGAAATGCATATAGAGTGTTAGTTGGGAGACCGGAGGGAAAAAGACCTTTAGGGAGGCCGAGACGTAGATGGGAGGATAATATTAAAATGGATTTGAGGGAGGTGGGGTATGATGATAGAGACTGGATTAATCTTGCTCAGGATAGGGACCAATGGCGGGCTTATGTGAGGGCGGCAATGAACCTTCGGGTTCTTAAAATCCATTTGTAAGTAAGAATATTAACGTGCAAAACAACAGCACAAGGCCAATTACAGTTTAGCACAAGATACAAAACAAAACAACAAATGATGATGAGAATGAATGATAGAAAATGGCAGTGAGATGAAATACAATCAATATAATAGTCAACATTAATCATTGACCAAATGCAACAAAATAACTAACACAAATAATTATTAAAATTAGTACAGTGAGATAGTTAATATAATAGAAATTAAATAAAATGAATTACAAATGAATTAATTAAATCATATAAATGAAGACTGGAATAATATAAGACACAGTGCATACAAATAATTATTAAAATTAGAGACAAATACAAATAAACAATAATGACAAAATCAATATATAATTACAAAAATACATGAAACAGAAAAGCTAAAAACAACACAAACGAAGTTAAAAATGAATATGCTTGATATAAGAATAGCCAAACAACAAACTATACAATAAACGGATCAGAATTAATATAATGTAAATTGGCAGCTTTCATGCATCTGACAACTGGAGAGAGAGATTTAGGCTTATAGGTATAAAAAATTTCTTGAAATCTTAAATCTTTCGAAGGGGCCCGAAAGTAGATATTGCTTATGAAGGATTCACAATCAATATCAATCTTTAAGGCCTTACAAAAGAATAAGTAGTCAAACTCAAGACGTCTAGCATAAAGGCTAGAAAAATTAAAATATTTACAAGTACGCTCATAATTAAAAACAGATGAATTAGGCAAAAACCTAAAGGCACATAGAGACATAAATTTTCTTTGTACGATTTCCAATTTAGCCGAATCAGTAGAAGTAATGGAATTCCAGGCGACAGATGCATGTTCTGGTTTAGATCTGATTAATGTATAGTATAGAATTACAAGAGTAGCTGGGGTAGAAAAAGAATAAGTTATAGACCTTATAAGTCCGAGCATTCTAATGGAATGAGTATAAATATGTTGGACATGATTATGAAAATGTAATTTGGTATCGAGTAGACCTGCCAGGTCTCTAATACAGTCTTTCCTTATTATATTGATATTATTAACAGTGTAATTACATTAAAAAAGTGTTTTTTTCTAGAGAAGAAAATGACAAAAGTTTTCGATTAATTAATAAATAATAAATAAAATAATAATAATAATAATATTATTATTATTATTGTTATTATTATTATTATTATTATTATTATTATTATTATTATTATTATTATTTTCTAAAGGAAGCTACCCTTGGGAAGATACGTTCATTCAATAATTATTAATGATCAGATACAATATAAAGTAATTTAGATATGCAGGTGATCACGTAAAATCTGAAAAGAATATTTCATTACGTCTATTGCAATAATTTTCAAAAATTTTAAAGAGATTGCAAAAACTTAAAACATTCAACTTAGTATTTAGGAATTGTTCCCCTTGTTCAGAACAACAATCCAAACACTTCAATCTGTCCTGTTATATGATAATAATCCTGAAAGTATTGAATGGTACGCTCGTATATGATCTTCTTTTCTTCATGTACTGCTACAGGTTGTTCAACTGCAGTTTCAAAGCGCACGGTGAGATCGATGATAATTGCTCTACCATTTCCTCCACCAGTGACAATGATGACAACTTGCCGAGAACTTCCATCTTTTGCAAGGCAGTGGACTTGGTGAACCTCGGGTTCGATTCACGCTTGGTCTGATTACCTGGTTGGATTTTTCCGAGTTTATCCCCAACCGTAAGGCGAATGTCAGGTAATATATGGCGAATACTTGACCTCTATTGTTTCTTATATATATAAACGACATAAATAGAAATACTACGTCTCAGATAAGGTTATTCGCGGACGACTGTATAATATATAGACTGAAGAAATCTAACCGAAAGTCAAAAGAATTAGCGTACAAAACCCTTGTTCGCCCATTTATGGAATATGGAGCAGTAGGTTGGGATCCGTACAGACAAAACCAAATCGATTCAATAGAAAAGGTCCAACGCAAGAGAGCAAAATATGTCAAAATGGGGAAGGGACATGCTGAAGAGACAGTAAAAGACTTAGGGTGGGAACCTCTCAAATCAAGGCGACGAAAAACCAGACTCACCGCATTGTTTAAGGCACAAATGGGACACAAAGCATGGACCGATATTAATGCTAGATTAGCAACACCATCATACTTAGGAAGGGCTCATCATATTAGGAAGTTTAAATGTAGAAAACAAAGAACGGACGTGGCAAAATTTTCCTTTGTTAACCGCACAATAGTAGACTGGAACAGCTTACCTGCGGCAATATTTCAGGGTGGTCCTCTTAAAATCAATACATTTAAGGAAAGGTTGAGAAGATTAGACTGAAAATGTAATTGGAGGTGCAGTGTAATTATTTAAGTTGTGCCCTGCAACTAATTGAGTTGATATATAATTAATTAAGTTGATATGTAATTAATTAAGATTATATGTAATTTAGTTAGAAATGTAAATAAATGAGGGTGATATGTAAATAATTATGATGATATGTAATTAAATTGGTATGTAATTATTTAAGGTGACATGTAATTATTTAAATTGGTAATAGTTGGGTGAAATAAAAGTACTTATAAGTTAGATTTAGTTTTGCTTATCGTAGGCGTTATTATAGAATAGAGTCCTAGATTTATTGCATCTAATATTTATAGATTTACGTTTATTTTATTTTATTTCATTTACGTTTATTTTATTTTATTTCTGTAATTGTAATTAGGCCTATTGTATATTATATATCACTGCCACCGGGTGTTTACCCAATTGTAGTGTTAATAAATACATACATACATACATACATACATACATACATACATACATACATACATACATACATACATACATACATACATACATACATACATACATACATACATACATACATCTCGCCAAATACTCGTACCATCTTGCTGTCACCAATCCCATCGACGCTAAATAACCTAGTAGTTGATACAGTGTCGTTAAATAACCAAGTAAAGAACAATGTTTGAAACCTACGCCATTCATTTTCAAAACCTGTCGTGATATTTATATGGAACACGCCTGAGACTTAATATTCATGATATTTGAAGGCCATGATTGTGGTCGGAACGAAAAACATACAGGCACACAATAAACACGACATAAACCACTCGGAATATCAATACCGTAATTAATGTTTCATATGAAACGGTGTCTGAACTAACATCGCTTGTTGATCTCACTGTTTACCATTTATTACAAAAACTGTCTATGTTAATAAGAACGATCTTGAGTTCGTTTAACCGCATATATATAGATATATACATATATACGAGGTGAATAGCCTCGTCTTCTTTATACCAAATTCTGCAATCCGGGCACTCGAAGCCACTTTGTAAAATACAATACCCATAAGAAGATCTAAAATCTACACTAATAATAAATCTGTAGCCGAAATTTTTCTGGTAATTTTCGATTTTCCAAAAATAATTGGTCCTAATATATATAATTAACCACCCTGAAACCGTAAATCGATTTTTTTTAATTTTTGTTTGTGTCTCTCTGCCTGTCTGGATGTTTGTTACCTTTTCACGCGATAATGGCTGAACCGATTTATATGAAATTTGGAATATAAATTAAGTTCGCTGTAACTTATATTTTAGGCTATATGAAATTCAAAATACTTCATTTAAAAGGGGGGGTTATAAGGGGGCCTGGATTAAATAAATCGAAATATCTCGCTTATTATTGATTTTTGTGAAATATGTTACATAACAAAAGTTTCTTTAAAAATGATTTCCGATAAATTTTATTCCTTGCAAAAGTTTGATAGGACTGATATTTAATGAGATAAATGCGTTTTAAAATTAAAATACAATGCCATCTAAGGCGGTGTAATGAAATGAAAATAAATGACTACGTCTATAAGGGGCCTTGGACGACAACAATCGAAAGCTATGAAACATAGCCTACAGAGAATGTTTCTGTGTTTGTATGAAGTAATATCGAAAGCTGAATTAACCGATTTGTATAATTAATTATTTCACCATTGGAAAGTGTAGTTTTTCTATATGGACATAATGCTATAATGTTATTACAGTAACTTCTGAGTGCCCTCTGGACCAAAATGACCGCATTTTAATTATTAAAATACAATTTAAATTAAGTAACATATTAAACGATTTGTCCATCTATCAAACATGAATGTTCTCTGGATCAAACGTCCTATTTTAATTATGTAATTACTTTATATTTATTTCTAACAGGTGCAGCAGAGCGCACGGGTACGGCTAGTATACAATAAAATAATATGCCTAAAACAGTACTCTAGTTGGTGAACAATATCACATCTGTTCGAGCGGTGCTGTAAACAACAGTAGTACAGTAGGTATATTGCTTCAATGTACGTGTTTTAACGTGAGAGCTATGGAATATTCCATATGTATTTCTTCGGCCCTGACTGTATGTCATTATACACTTACTTACTTACTTGCTGGCTTTTAAGGAACCCGAAGGTTCATTGCCACCCTCACATAAGCCCGCCACCGGTCCCTATCCTGTGCAAGATTAATCCAGTCTCTATCATCATATCCCACCTCCCTCAAATCCATTTTAATATTATCCTCCCATCTACGTCTCGGCCTCCCCAAAGGTCTTTTTCCCTCCGGTCTCCCAACTAACACTCTATATGCATTTCTGGATTCGCCCATACGTGCTACATGCCCTGCCCATCTCAAACGTCTGGATTTAATGTTCCTAATTATGTCAGGTGAAGAATACAATGCGTGCAGTTCTGTGTTGTGTAACTTCCTCCATTCTCCTGTAACTTCATCCCTCTTAGCCCCAAATATTTTCCTAAGCACCTTATTCTCAAACACCCTTAACCTATACACTATTACAGATAATTCGGGATGTACGGCATTTAAAAGAACAACAAATCACTACAGCTTGCATCTCTATTGGGTTGGAAATTTTGCGAATTGTCAAGTGCAGTGTGCTAGAAAGTTGTCTTAAATACTGTGCAGAACGAGACCAGTAATTTAGACATACAGAGTGTATCAAAAGGTCAGTTCAATCGTTAAGGAGGTGATTCAGGATCTTATTTGCAACAGAAGATCCTAATACACTTTTTCAATGTCATCCCCGTTTCAGAGTTACACGAATATCACGTACCGTATCTATCCACATTTGATTCCACATCTAATGGACCTGTGTGCTTGAGAGAAAGTAGGCTAATTGTTAGTTGTCTAGAGGAGATGCTCAAAATGTCCCCCTCTCGCACGAACACACGCTTCAGCACGCCGTCTGACCTCTCGCTGCACATTATCCAATCCATTGAAGCCGTGTTAATCTTTGCAACTAGCTCTTCCCTGCTTGCTAACTCCGCTTGGTACACTTTCTCCTTCATGCAGCCCCAGAGAAAGAAGTCCAATGGTGTTAT
This sequence comes from Periplaneta americana, assembly GCA_025594305.2. NCBI lineage: Eukaryota > Metazoa > Arthropoda > Insecta > Blattodea > Blattidae > Periplaneta > Periplaneta americana. The sequence continues at coordinate 43,453,644 of JAJSOF020000021.1, read as the reverse complement.
GTCTGGGGACTGAGTTGGCCAGGTAACTATGGTATCAATTAGACCAGCGATCGTCAGCACAGAGCACACTGGGGCTAGCGTCCATTACCCGCGGAGAACACACTGCACTATGGTGCACTCGTAGCTGCTAGTGGGTATGCTCTCCATCTCTTCCTGCTGCACGACGGGGCACACGGGACGGCTCCGCTTACCCTGTACCCTTATCAGAGAGTGCTGGCGACTACTGAATTAAACGGGGCTCCAGCACATTTTAGACTTCCAGTAAGCCAATGGTTAGATCGCCATTTTCCAGGTAGATGGATTGGAAGAGTTGGTCCCATTGCCTGGCCGGCCTGGTCCCCAGACCTAACACCATTGGACTTCTTTCTCTGGGGCTGCATGAAGGAGAAAGTGTACCAAGCGAGGATAACAAGCAGGGAAGAGCTCGTTGCAAAGATCAACACGGCTGCAATGGAGATACATCAGCACGAAATGGATAATGTGCAGCGAGAGCTCAGACGGCGTGCTGAAGCGTGTGTTCGTACGAGAGGGGGGCATTTTGAGCATCTGCTCTGGACAACTGACAATTAGCCTATCTTCTCTCAAGCAGACAGGTCCATTAGGTATGGAATCAAATGGCGATAGATACGGTAGGTGATATTCGTCTAACTCGGAATTAGGGATGAATATTGAAAAAGTGCATTAGGATTTTTTATTGGAAAGAAGGGCCTGAATCACCACCTTAAGGACTGACCTGACCTTTTGATGCACTCTATATATTTAAAACTAGTTGATATTTTCCTTCAATATTCCTAACTTATAAATAAATACCCATAATAGGTCTAGATTGTAGAGATGAACAAATCTAACTGTCGCTCTCGCTCGCTGTATTCGTTGCACTTGTCTTTCGAGTCCGTCCCATAATTCTCGCGCGCTTCGAGTCTTGTTCATCATTGTAAAAATAGTATTTGTTCGGCGTGGAAAAAATTCGTAACTTTGAATAACGCACATCATTCAAATAACATTAGAGTTGTTTAATTGATATAAAATAACAAAACAAAACAGTATCATAGTTATCAAAATGTTCTGGTTCTATTATCAACCTATCGTTGTATAAATAGAAAAAATCTCAAATAAATATGCATTTCTAAGAAACATAACGTTAAATAAAGCGTTAATATATATTTTTGTTTGCTTGAGATTGTATATTTGATCTCAAACACACGAAAAGAAAATCGCTAGCCTTTTAATAAGGGCCTAGAAATTAAATAAAGATTGGAAAAATGATTACTATACACTCAAAGGTAGAGGTATTGATTCAAATAGGTTACAGTTGCCAAAACAGATAATAGTTTATCAGTCTGGTATAAACAACTGTGACGATCGAAGGTTGCTTTACGTTCCAGAGTTGACCACTTCCGATGGTTTGATTCACATAGGCTACAAGCAGTCAAACGACATAGGCAATATTGTCGTGCGGGTTTTCGGCTTTTCTGGCGCTGTTGGTCTTGATTTCTCGATCGTTGTTCAACTCTACTATATTGTAACAGTAAACGTCATGATAGGAGAACATAATTATGTGAGAGGGACGTGGAATAGGGAGAGCAGTATAAGGATGCTCTTAAACACTTATCCTGGTATATACGTATATATTCGGGCTAGATATGCTCCACGACACTTCATTCCCTGAAGAAGATGGCAGAGCTCGCCATCGAAAGCTCGGAAGCAAATATTCAACTCGCCTGGCTAAGAACCCGAGAAGAGTTATTATAAGAAGTATGAAGTCTATAAAGAGGTGGCCTGTATTTCTACCGCTAGATCATCTAAAACAGAAGACATTGTGGTCATCGGAAGAGGATCCCATAATACGTTTTAGAAAGTCTACACACCATGGCTTGTCAATACGCCCATGGCTTGTCAGTATATGCCCATGGCTTGTCAGTATATCTTTTCATTAATAGTCTTCCTCGTATGTAATCGTGAAAACTTTGTAACTAATTCAACAGTTCATATTCTGCATAAATTCACACGTCAAAAAATGACTTTCAATACTCCATATTCGGCAAGTCTACTATCGTTTGCTATCAAAAAGGAGTGCGTCATATTCCTGGCAGTAAAAATTTTTAATAGCTCTCCTAGATGACTTTTCAGACGGGAAACATAAAAAATGAAACTCAAAACATAAGATTATTTAGGCCAAATTAAAGAAATACATAATTTCTTCACGCCTTCTATTCTGTAAGTGAATTCATGACATTCAATAACACTTATGAAATTGATACGAAAACTATGTGTTGTACTAGTAGACTATATTGTAAATCTCGTCTGTATATATATTTCATCTAGACTGTGACTATAAATTAAGACTTTATAATAGTATTAAGTTTTTTTTACTTGTTCCATATTCTAGCTGTAAAGCAATGTATGAACATTATGGAATGTTAATAAATACAATACAATACAATACAATACAATACAATACAATACAATACAATACAATACAATATAATACAATACAATACAGGTTGATAAAGAAAAAAACGTTATGTTTTATTTAACGACGCTCGCAACTGCAGAGGTTATATCAGCGTCACTGGATGTGCCGGAATTTTGTCCCGCAGGAGTTCTTATACATGCCAGTAAATCTACTGACATGAGCCTGTCGCATTTAAGCACACTTAAATGCCATCGACCTGGCCCGGGATCGAACCCGCAACCTTGGGCATAGAAGGCCAGCGCTATACCAACTCGCCAACCAGGTCGACGATAAAGAAAAGAAGCAACATTATGGACCATGTTGCAATTATATGAAGAAGAAATATAATATTGATAACTGGGAAGTCTTGGGTCTCCTTTGTTGTTCGAGGTGCAATCACAAAATTTACAGTGAATGTGTTTAAAAGATTTGGACTAAAACTTAGTGTGCTACAAGACATTGGTTGTCAAATTATATGTGATTCGTTGCTTATTTTGTATATTCATTTCTACAACCCAACTTAAATTGAAAATAAAGTATATGTTTATATCATGATAGCTATCATATTGATACAGGCCTAAGAGTATAATAAAATTATGTTAAACCTAGTTATCACTTATTTAATATTTTATTTATAAATATTAATTATTCCTAGTGTATTTTGAATATTATCTTTCATAATGGAATAAATAGTAGGGTGTGACATTTTGGTAACCCTTTAAATTATACATCGACTCTAGAAATATCAGATTTCTTCAACATTTTAGTTAATAATATTTTTGCCTCATCTGGAAAGTCATTTCTTCTATTTTCAAAAATATATAACTTGTACCCATTATCTCAATACTTTCATAATTATTTGGGCATCTATACTAATAATAAATCTGTAGTCGAACTTTTTCTGGTAATTTTCGATTTTCCAAAAATAATTGGTCCTAACATATATAATTAACCACCATGAAACCGAAAATCGCTTTTTTGAAATTTTTGTCTGTATGTATGTATGTTACCTTTTCACGCGATAATGGATGAACGGATTTCGATGAAAATTGGAATATAAATTAAGTTCGTTGTAACTTAGATTTTAGGCTATATGGCATTCATAATACATTATTTAAGAGGGGGGTTATGAGGGGGTATGAATTAAATAAATCGAAATATCTCGCTTATTATTGCTTTTTGTGAAAAATTTTACATAACAAAAATTTCTTTAAAAATCATTTCCGATACGTTTTATTCTTTGAAAAATATTGATAGAACGGATATGTAATGAGATAAATGAGTTTCAGAATGAAAATTACTGCCATCTAAGGCGGTGTAATGAAATAAACAAATGAATTCGTCTATAAGGGGCCTTGGACAACAACAATCGAAAGCTATGAAAGATAGCCCACAGAGAATGTTTCTGTGTTTGTATGAAGTAATATCGGAAGCTAAATTAACCGATTTGTATAATTAATTATTATTTCACCATTGGAAAGTGTAGTTTCTCTAGATGGACATAATGCTATAATGCTATTACAGTAACTTATAATAAAATATAATATAATATAATATAATATAATATAATATAATATAATATAATATAATATAATATATGTAATATTATATAATATAATTTAAGTTATTTGAAGGGTTCAGAACCATAGTGAGCCAAGCGCCATTTACTGAATGCGTAGAAAACAAGGGTTAAAATTAAGTTATTACCATAATTCAATGGAAACCTATAACAAATAAAATAAAATATACACATTAAATCTAAATGATATCAATCTTCATTAAACTATGGTTGCATGTAATAAAAATTAAGAAACATGTTAAAGGAATAAAATTGTCATTGCACCAAATGAGTGTCTCTGGACCAAAATGATCGCAATTTAATTATTTAAATACAATTTCAATTAAGTAACATATTAAACGATTTATCCTTCTAACAAACACGAATGTTCCCTGGATCAAAGGTCCTATTTTAATTATGTAATTACTTTATATTTATTTCTAACGGGTGCAGCCTTTAGTGTCTCTTTTCTCCTATTTCACATTTTTCTATATTTATTATCCTTCCGACGGACAAAAAGCAGATTTCCTGTTGGACAATAGATTCATTGAGGTACCAAATTAAAGCTTAAACATGTGGTTATGTTGTAAACTAAAATTAATATTTTCCATTGATTATAATTATTTTATTCGTAAAATATAAAAAAATATATTTTTTTTTCTAAAGTGCTTATGTAATGTTTCATATCTTTTGAATGATTCAAAATAAATAAATAATATTTCATTTGTGACATTCTTCATATACAGGGATCATTTTGGGGAAAGAAGTTTTTCCTAGGTAAATTTCTAATGATATTAGGTCGATCCATAATTTTATTACTTAAAAAAGTCTTTGGGCCCGAAATTCGATCTTCAACTTTGAGTTACATAAATTGCTTAGTTAACTCCCAAGAATCATGTCATCGAAGTTTGAAAGACATTAAGGAAAAACTATGGACTTTTATCCTAAGAGTCTATGTGTAATGTACACTTAGCGGCAAAAAGAATGGGCCGACTTTTGGTCGATAGAAATGCTAAGTTCTATCGCGCGGTTCACTCGTGTGAACGTAACCCATTGCAAGGCATTGCTGTGTGTCTCTTCATTGAAAGTCGTCCGTCTATAATGTAATAAACCTTACGAGCAGTGTGTGGCCCAGTGGTAAGAAGTCTGACATCCGTGCTGGAGGTTGTGAGTTCGCCTCCTCGTACGGTAAAATTATTTTTTTATTATTTTAACTTTTACTTAATTTATAAGGTGAAATGTGAAATGGCATTTGTTAACAAACGTCTTTATGCCTGCCTTGTAAAAATATTATTGCCCATAACCTGTGGGCTATTAATAGGCGAGACCTGGTCTGTATAAACAATAATACTGTTTCACATCCTATAAAAACGGACGCATAATAACACAAATAAATTAATTAATTAACAAAAACAAACAACTTGTTAATATATTAACAAAACAAGGCTGTGGTGGGGATTAGTATCTCGTCCACAAACCACCTGAGTCAACATCTGCCCTCATTCTGCGCAGCATGGAGTCCACAAGATTATGGAACAGGTCTAAATTCTTGGCCATCTTCTCCCACGCATTTAGAACTCTGTCCCACAATTCCTCAGGTGTCCGAACGGGTGGTTGTTCTGCCCAATTAGAGCGTAGGATCCTTTTGACTGCAGCCCAGAAATTTTGAAACAGATTCATATCTGGTGAATTTGGAGGCCAGTCGACTGGGTCGACATCACGCCTCCTCGTAAACCATCTTTGAAGCCGGTTAGCGGTGTGTATCGGATGATTATCCTGCGGAAGAAGTGTTCATTCTGGATATCGTTTTCGGGAGGAAGGGATCATTACATTTGCCAAAATGTATTCGTAGACTTCTGCCGTAAACAGACCGTTCTGCCCCATCGTATGACATCCACTCCCAACACCCGACCCTCACGCGAAGCGTATCGGTGGTCATTCATACAATAAACTAGGGCAGTGCTATCATTGCTATTGGAGACAATTACATCGTCGGAGAAAATGACATTTCTCCAATCAATGTCCTGTAGACTTGGTCGGAGAAAATGACATTTCTCCAATCGAAGTCCTGTAGGAGAGTAGCATACGCAGAACAACCTGTGCGAACCAAGGCAATGAGTTATTTTTTCTGTGCCATCTTCAAGCATAATGACGAGACAGAACGTTGTATTAACAGATAGCAGTACTGCTTGAAAGAGAGAGGGATGTTTATTATTTATTAGAGTTTTGGCATATTCTAAGAGATATCGCCACATAATTATAGTTTTGCGAGACACAAATGATGGGAAATTTGTAAAAAAAAAGAAAAAAAAAAGAAGAAGATTAGGGGAGATACGAAACTTGAGCTACTACTACTAACTTGTTCAATATACCAATGCCGTAACAACTTACGCTACTGTAATTGTTCACATCGGTTCGGCATAATAGATGGTTTTCCTGTTCATATTCACTCCGGTTGATTTTGTATTTATCAATTTTATTATTATTTCACTCTTCAAGGGCCCTGATGTATCTAGAATCAACCCGCCATTCGATTTTATTACGTATCTTAAACAAAATACAGGAAATTGAAATGGTTTAATTATGTGTTACCTAGTGAACTATGGCTTTGACGAGACGAGCATGCACAATGTATGTCTCTGGAATTTAGAAATTGTCGGCCGGCCCATTCTTTTTGCCGCTAAGTGTACAGTACCTCAAGGACAACTATCCTTATATTAGATTTTCTCTCTCTAATGGCTTAGAATGTCATTAAATGCGCAGTGCTTAACACTAGTAAAATAATAATATGCTCTGATGTTTTAATTTTCAGACAACATGGCCTGTCTTTCCACATGGATTATGACTTCAATCTTCATTATCCATGCAGCATATTCTGATCACCGGAATGGCCTCGCTGAGTACCTGTATCAAATGGCGTTGTGTGTCAAGAGCATTGCGGTCCAGAATTTCCCACCTGGAAGACTAGTGATCTCGCTGCCAGACATAGATTCCGAGCTTCCCACACATAAACTGACTCCAAGTGAATTTGATACTGACTACATATCCATGACTGGTTTTGTATTTAAACTTTTAACTGAAGAGATGCACTGGAATTTAAAAGTGTATATTTCTTCGGATGACGTTCCAAGTATAGAGTTTGAATACATACTGAAGTACAGAGACGAAATTCCCCAGTATCATATTATTTTTGCTTGGCCTCATGATGAAGAAACAAACGTGACTGAGATAATTGAAAATCAAGTAATGGCCATGGTACAAGCATCTTACTCATATCAGAGAGGAAAGTTTCTTTTGGTGTTGCCAGCAATCGTATCTACCCATCCAAAAGAATTAGTAATACAAATTTTAGAAACTCTGTTCAATAACATAAACATAATTGATGTTGTTGCTTTAATTCCATCAGATTGTGAAAACAATAATCAATGCAAGAAGACACAAGACAAAAGCTTTCCGATCTTTAATATTTACACTTGGTTTCCATACCAGTCTGTTGAAGCTACTTCTATAGAAAATGTCGTACTACTGAATCAGTGGTTATCCACTAACGGGGGAGAATTTAATGGACATCGTGTCTTGTATCCTAATAAAATTCCTCTCTCATTTGGTGGTAGGAAAATTAGAGTTTCCGCTGTTATATACCAACCAGTGAGTTGGTTGATAAGTAACTATACAGATACAAATGGCGAGACAAATTATAATATAGGAGGACCTGAATTTGATTTGCTAAAATTGGTGTCTGAAAAACTTGATTTGAATCTTTATTACTCCTACACAAATCCAAAACAGAACATATACATTCAGAAAGAGAGAGTGGTCATGCAAATGATAAATTCAGAAACAGAAATGGGAATAGGATATTTTCCCATTACCATAGTAAGTGGCATATTGTTTGACTGCACAATACCTATCGTAAGTTTTGTTGAGAGATTATTTGTTCCCTGTCCAATTTACCTTTCAAGACTTGACAAAATTGGTGAAATATTTGACGTTTATTCTTGGATGGCAATGCTGGTGATATTTATATCCTTCACACTCATTATGTTCTTACTAGCTAAGAACAAGAGGACCATTGCTTCAGGAGAATCGTCAGCCTATATGAGTATCTGGAGTTGTTTATACAACTTGTGGGCCGTACATCTGGGTGTGTCCGTAACAGACATGCCTCACACGACAGTACTTAGAACACTGTTCATATTATGCGTGTGGTACGCTTATTCGATGGGTAACTTGTTTCAAATATACTTTATCAGTTTTCTGGTGGATCCCGGGTTAGAGAAAGCGGTGACTAATACAGAAGAGTACATTGATGCTCACTTTAATTTTGCATTAGATAGAGGTTTATATAGCCACTTCCTAAGCCTTACATATGATATCCCAAATTTACAATTCAGAAAATGTTATGGTTTGGAAGAATGTGTAAAGGAAATTTTCAGTACCAGAAACTACTCGACTGTTACCTTTGAACACTGGATTGAGTATTACGCTATGGTGAAATATCCAAGGAGAAAAACTAAACTGTGTTTCTTGACTGATCGACATTTTACAAAACCGTATACAATTTTGCTGCTGAGAGGAAGTCCATATTTAGACTCTTTCAATAGGGTAATACGACGAGTTCTTGAATCTGGGATTATGGAACATTTTATCAAAAGAATGGAAGAATCGTACAGATATATACGTATCCCTGATGCCGATTTCAGCGAGGAAGAAGCTGATTATTTTGTATTTAACTTGTCTCACATGAAATTTGCTTTCTCCATTCTTATATATGGATATATATTTGCTGCTGCCTTGTTTGTGGGTGAAATAGTTTATTATAAAGTGTCTAGCATTATGTCCAAGAAAGTTAATAATCCATAAGCGTGTCGACATCGGCGGTGTCCTCGCCTTACCAGGTTATTCGATGGGTAACTTGTTTCAAATATACTTTATCAGTTTTCACATTGGATCCGTGCTGTTGGTAATGTGGCTGCTATGAGCACATCAACTAATACCACTAAAGGCACGATGAAACCGATGAATGAGTCATTTATCGAAACTTGTTATAAGTAAAATATTACACAAAATGAATTCCGAATATGAAAAGTGAGCTCACGTTCGACACCTTATAAGCATAATTGTTTTTTCAAGGAATAATGCAGTATTAAAATTTAAAGATATTATCTTAAGTAACAATTATGAAACAAGTATACCGCTATGATAATGGGGAAGATGAAATTCGCTTCCATCGTTGAACAAAACAGGAACATACTTTAAGACATTCGTTTGGAGAACTTTGCCACTTTGATCTGAGCTTTAGCATAATGGCACTGGTGCAGAATGTGTTTCGTTTCAAATTAAATTTTTCATATTCATCAGATAAATTTTGGAAAAATGAACCTCTGATTTAGACACGTTATACCAGACCTGGGCCCTAATAATTCAATTGAGTTACTACCGAATATCCCTTAGCTCATCCCCTGCGGTGGCTATACCATTAGCTTGTCACGCAGGCGGTCCGGGTTCGAGTCCCGGTCAGGCATGAAATTTTTCATTTAAAAAAATCTGAACTGACAAATGTGACGGACAAGATCGCAGTTGGGATTTTTCTCTGGGTTCTTCCGTTTTTCCATACTAGGCATCTATAACATTCCGCCAAACAATTCTCCATTTGGTCGTCATTCCATAGCATTTCCCGAACGCCGGCTGGCGACGCAAGGAAGGGGCTGGTCCAGGGAAGAGTGGATTTGCCTACTCGAAACCTGGGTACACAGGGAAATTTAGAATGTGGAGAGAACATTTTGTAGCATTTTCGGGTGACTTTATCACAGGCTTCAATGATATGGTTCCACATTCTCAATTTTCTTTCATCCTACCAAGCTCTTTATATAACCCCAAAAGAAAAAATCAAGGGTGTTAAATCTGGAGACCTGCCGGCCATTTTACTGGTCAACATCGACCAATCCAATGTCCAGGGAACTGTTCGTCCATCTGCTGCAACATTTGTGGCATTACCCACCTCAATGAAGAACGATATCAATTCTTCTCTCTTTCGATAATGCCATCACGAAAATCAAGAAATTTGTTATAGGATAACTTCAAACAATTACAGCAATGCATTGGAACTGTCACAGTTTAACCAAACAGTAAAGCAGGAAAAACCAGATTCGCATAAAAATACCTTTTCCAAAGCCTCCAAACCATGTTACAAATCTGTAGATCCTGTAACTAATGTTTGTGTCATTATGACAGTTATCTTTAAATAACTTGGAAACGATTAGAGATATCTCAAAACGGATTGCACCAATTATTTTTCAGAACATTTCTCATGATTTTGAGTACCTACATGACCCCCTTTTGATATAAAATTTCAAAGTTGCATCCAAATGGCGGCTTTTGAGATAACTGAGTGCTAGAATCGAAAGTGTCACTGGTAGAGCATTTGGTCTTACAAATACTGGTAACACCTATAGTAAACGAAAATCAAGCATATGGAAGATATTTATATGATAATAATAATGATAATAGTAATAATAATAATAATAATAATAATAATGATTTATTTAACCTGGCAGAGTTAAGGCCATACGGCCTTCTCTAACACTCATATGGTTCCAGACTTTTGATTCACTCTGTATAATCTTTAAATCACTTATTATTTCCTAATATTCTAACCTCTATTTAATTACGTACTTCCTTCTCTTCGCGCCACTCCTAAACGGAGTAAAAATTAGTAACTAAGCACGCTCCAAATTTGTGGTGAAACGATTTAATGTACATATTTTTGTGGGTCACTGTAGCTGTTCATTATTATTATTATTATTATTATTATTATTATTATTACTACTACTATTATTAATACAGAAATAGAGGTTCTAAATGTAGTTAAAAAATGAAAAACTCCAATAGTATGGATATTTATGGTATAAATAATACTTTTGTAAAAAATATAATACATCTCATACTTTTGCACTTACTGTTTGCATTAACAGATGTTAAAAGGATGGAATTTTTCCTCAGAAACTTAAATTAGCAAAAACTGTCCCTATTTATAAAAAAGGTGAAAGAAATAATGCTGCAAACTATAGACCAATTGCTATTTTACCCACCTTTGGTGAAATACTAGAAAGTGTTGTACTCCTACAGTTGATAGAATATTTTGAACTACAAGACCTTATTATTCCTTCACAATTTGGGTTCTGTCCAGGTAAAACTACTCAGGATGCAATTGATGAATTACTGAGAACTATATATATAGAAATTATACATATGCTATATTTAATGATTTAATTAAGGCATTTGATTCCATTCCGTATGATGTATTGTTAATAAAACTTGCATACTATGGCATAAGGTGGATAGAAAAAACATTTTTCCGTTCATATTTGCTTGGACGTTCCCATATTGTTGATGTAAAAGGAAAAATAATTGCTGTAGCTCCAATTAAATGTGGTGTTCCTCAGGGCTCTATTCTTGGTCCATTCTTGTTTCTTATTATGATAAATGACTAGCCATACAATGTGTCGGCTAAAACTATAATGTATGGTGACGATACAACTTTTGTTATCACACATAATAATGCTGCTGAGTTAGATTTATGAAGCAAGCTGTATTTGCTGAAATAAGAAAATGGTTTTCAATTAATGGATTTATTGTTAATGATGAAAAAACTCATGTGTTAACTCTAAGTTTGAAACAAACCCAAAATAATGTGATAAATGAATCTGTAAAGATGCTGGGTATGTATTTGGATCCTAAACTAAGGTGGAATAGCCATGTCAGTTATGTATGTAAAATAATTTCTAGAGTAATATACCTCTTGAGAAGTATCATGTATAAGATTCCCAAACATTATTTAAAACAAGTTTACTATGCACTATTTGAAAGAGTTATTAGATATGTATTACTTTTATATGGAAATAGTTCTGGCCTTCCAAACATTCCGTTATTGCAGAAAAAGGCAGTTGGTATTATAATAATGTCACCACCCAGACTATCATGTAGATCTCTTTTCAAAAATGAAAAGATTATTACAGTCTACAATCTGTATATTTTTGAACTTTTAATGTATGTAAACAAGAATATTTCTAATTATACAAGTATAGTAGATCTGAATCGCTATGAAAGAAGAAATAATGATCAACTAAATGTACCACATGTCACGTTGCAAAAAACGCAATCATCTATGTAATTACTGCAATAAAAGTATATAATAAGATACCTACAAATATAAAGGCACTTAATGAAACACAATTTAAATTTCAGTTTAAGAGATGACTACAAAATAATCCCTTTTATAATATGAATGAATTTTTCTTAAAATGATGTAGTATTTTAGTTAAATTTTATTATTTTTTACTCATTTAATATTTTAAACTAGCCGTACCCGTGCGCTCCGCTGCACCTGTTAGAAATAAATATAAAGTAATTACATAATTAAAATAGGACGTTTGATCCAGGGAACAACTTTTACAAAAGCGCAAGATAATCTGCTTCGCTCATTACCCAATTTTTTTGCATTGCATTTATTGCATATATATTTTATGTATTTTAACACGATTCAATTGAGCATAGATAAAATTTGAATTATAAAATAATGGATTGTTAAGCTAACGTACTATTACTGAATACTAAATCAATACACTCTCGTTGTCCGTTAATTCTCTGATATTAAAATGAGTGTACATAAATATTATTTTAAGAAATACAGAAAACGAATGTACAAAATAGCCTATCAAATTTTCTGTACATAAGAAGCTATTTTCATCTTACCTGTCCTCGATTTACTCAGACGTTACTGTAATAACATTATTGCACTATGTCCATCTAGAGAAACTACACTTTCCAATGGTGAAATAATAATTAATTATACAAATCGGTTAATTTAGCTTCAGATATTACTTCATACAAACACAGAAACATTCTCTGTAGGCTTTCGATTGTTGATGTCCAAGGCCCCTGTTTCGATTGTTGTTGTCCAAGGCCCCTTATAGACGAAGTCATTTGTTCTTAATTCATTGCACCGTTTTAGATGGCGTTATTTTAATTTTAAAACTCATTTATCTCATTAAATATCAGTCCTATCAAAATTTTGTATTGAATAAAACGTATCGGAAATAATTTTTAAAGAAACTTTTGTTATGTAACATTCTTCACAAAAATCAATAATAAGTGAGATATTTCGATTTATTTAATTCAGGCCTCCTTATAACCCCCTTTTAAATAAAGTATTTTGAATGCCATATAGCCTAAAATCTAAGTTACAACGAACTTAATTTATATTCCCATTTTCATCGAAATCCGTTCAGCCATTATCGCGTGAAAAGGTAACAAACATACAGACAGACATACAAACAAAATTTTCAAAAATGCGATTTTCGGTTTCAGAGTGGTTAATTATATATGTTAGGACCAATTATTTTTGGAAAATCGAAAATTACCAGAAAAATTTCGGCTACAGATTTATCATTAGTATAGATATTGACACATTGTTTTTTATATTATCACATTGACGAGGCCTCTTGTATTCTTGTACCTTCAGGCAATAAAGAATATGAATATTATTATTATTATTATTATTATTATTATTATTATTATTATTCACTAACAGAGAAAGTTGCAATAAATTTCTGTACTGTAGAGTTGACTTCACTGGAACGGGATATTACGAAAAGATGAAATCGGAGGATGTTTAAGCTTTCTCGGGGCTTCAGAGCGCGTTATTGAAGAAATCCACCCGATTTCATTGTGCAATGGCTTGATATCGTGTTCCATAGAGCGATCTGAATAACCGAAGTTGCTCCTGGGTCGTATTCCGGCGAACAGAAGCAATGCTTCACTGGAAATGGCATCTCTCGAATCTGCAGGGCTCTAGAAAACAATTGAGCGACCTATTCAGTGCGGATAACACACCTAGCGGACAGTTTCTCTGTATTTCCTGGCGTGAAGGTATGCGGCTCATTCCCAGAGACTGTAATTCTGCTTCAAATTTCACAGCTTCAAACGGCAGGATGCCAGTAACGGGCGATGAAGAGATATTAGGAGGCATAAAGCAAGAATGATGACTGTGATGAGATTTTGAACTGGCCTACTACTATTCCATCGCAAGGAAACCCATTACAGCAGTACGTCAGAGGAGACACTGAGGAAGAGGACTAATCTATGCTGACTCCATAGAGTTTCTAGCATTTTTGAAGATGTTATTGCATTTTACAGCACATAAATATTGCTTTTAGCACTAAAATTTTATGAAATGTTATTTTCAAAGTGCTTATTGTAAGTGATAATACATTTGTCTCAATTTTTTAAAGAGAAAAGTTTTGTTCATTTCAGTGAGGTCAAAAAGGAAAATATTCCACAACCTGTAAAGTAAAATTCTGGCATTAATTGTTAAAAATAAGCAATTTCACTAAATGCACATTATTTACCTCTCATAATACTATAAAATACTAATGCTACATTTTTTCTATAACCTTTTAGAAATAAAGTAGAATGCTTTTAGTGTTTCTGGAAAACTTTGTTTAATGGAATTGTTATCCTTTTCATCTCATCGATTCAATTATAATATTTAAATTTAATGAGCAACTTTCGGATGTTTATTATTATTATTATTATTATTTATTATTATTATTATTATTATTATTATTATTATTATTATTATTATTATCCGAGACAAAGATGTGTGAAGAGGAGACAGACTGCTCAGATTGTTACATGAAAAAATTAGAAATATTTTGAACTCATTTCGACTTCATAACCCATTTGTGTTTCTAATAGATAGCTTGGGGAGAGGGTTTATTACTTATTTTACAGAAATGTTTTTCAATTAATTTGAATAATTCACAGTTAAATATAGCCTACTTGTGTAGATATTGAATGTGAATCATACTTGTCATGAAACCAAATTTATACTTCTCAAAATTCAACAATTTAGTAGGACCCATTAATTTTAGTAACAGGTTAACACAGGATAGTTAATTAGTAATGATAAGCATACGGATTCATGATCCATGTGTGGCCTTCGTGTTACACCAGAGGAAAATACTTAATTATTTATTATCCTCAATATTACGTGTGTGCCGCTTATTTCACAGAACATTTCTGTGCAAACAAAACTAATTTTACGTAATACTCTATACATATGGACCACCTGTTTATATTGAGATTTGTTAAGATAAGATTTAATTGAGAACTGCACGAAAATTTATTTTCTCACGTGACGCAGTGACACCTGGTAATAGAGAAGGCTTGGCGAAGTAACCAGAGATCTCTGTTCAGTGTTTGAGTAAGGATTGTTATTCTAGTAATTCCCAATACGGGACACATTTTATAAATATATTATTTCCTTGTTTAGAAGACCTAACATTATCAGGGGTTGCCCTGTAATTCCAATTCTCAAACTTCGCCCTACTCCATAGGCATCCCTACAGTACGTGGAAGTGAAGCACGTAAACTAAAATAACAGAGTTCATTGAAAACCGGTAAGAGGCCTTATGTTCGGTTCCTGTTTGCCGATTCTCTGTAGCAGTGAAGCTCCCATTTACGTTTGTTCGATCTTCCCCTTTCATTACATATGTTCGGTGCTTTTATTCTTAGTTTCTCTTCTCCCTTTGCCTTTACGCTTTAGCTGCATAAGCTATCAGGCACATATCTTGCGAACTTACGCATAGTAATGAGTAGACTTCGTGGAATTGCCACGAGAATCGTAAGGTTTACTGCGCACGCAGTATAGACTGTATGAGAAGGCAGCGTGCAACGGATGGATATGCCTCTAATGTAAACACTGAGCAGTATACTGCGGTTACAATAAAACCTGTATCCTGCATTCAAGAAATATAATGAATGATCATTGAAGTAGGAAACTTCTAAACATGTAAATACACAAATATTTTATAGTGAGACATATTAACTCTTAAAATTTAATGTAAGATACTCACATCATCCTTGAATATGTGCATTGCAGTAAAGTTACATACATTTTGAGCGACTGCAAAGAACTCCTCCGATCTATCACTTAAACAGTTTTTATATTGGGAAATGTACGTTTAACATCACACGATGTAATACGTGCATATTTGAAGAACGGAAAGTCACAACTTTTTAGTACACCAACTTCAGGTGCCTTGTCGTGACCTGATACCACATCATTTATAATACGAAGTTGTGAATAGGCAGAATTTTTAGCAATAATGTTCCTCAACTTACATTTCACTTTTTCTGAAATTAGTGAATTGTTATTTTGGATAACGGTTTGTGATACTTTATTCACTATATTAAGGACTTCTGAGAGTTGTAGTTTAGACGATTCTAACAGGGTGATGCTTTTGCACACGATTTTAAAATTAGAGTCAGTGAACACAATATCTTCCAATATTCAGAAGGCAATGATTTTACAGGTGCAACAGCGGAACTGGACTGTGCTATCCAATGCATAAATTACCTCCATTATTTTACTGTAATGTTCTGCATAATTCTTGTCTGCAACTGAACAAACGTTAAGCTTTGACTATTCCAGCCACAGTAATGCAAAAACAAGTGCTTACATAGATATACATTAGCTGTAGCTGCTCTATCTATTTGGACCGGTCACAACTCTTAACATGAACTGCTTATACTACGAGACCGGGCGATCGCTCACCTCCTCTATACTACCGTACATCGGCAACCTGATAGCATGCTGCGTGTGGCAATTCAACGAAGTCTAGTAATGAGTAATGAGTATTGGTAACTTTTCTTGTTATTCACAAAATATACGTATAAATAAATCAAATAAAATGTGTTAAATAAAAAGTATATGTTCGAAGTACCGACTAGTATTGTGCTATGTTCAAACATGAGAGAGGAAACCAAGATTTTGTAAAATTCATCTTATTCCTTATCAAAAACTAATCCCAAGAAATGTACTGAAATCCTTAAGCGGTTTAAAATAGTATCCTGCAATGTTCGAACATGAGAAAGACAAAGAAGACATTACAAACTTCGTCTTACGTCGTAATTAACACGTAAAATCAATAGCAAGATCTATGCTAAAACATGAAGGGTTGGGAGTGCAGGACAGAGAATATTTTTATAACAAAGTGGAACAAACACGACAGGCCTTTCTCAGAGTGAACATCGACGAATGTCGAATTTCCTCATATTCGACCGAACTGAATCGAACATAGTGCTTGTAATTCACGTCGCTAAGGTAGAAAGAGGTGGTTTATGCCGCTTGGTCGACCTATATTCAGGGATGGCCAGCACTGATTCAATGGATAAAGGGAAGAGAACTTATTAAAACTGTATCCATGTTCATTTTTAGATTTGCCTGAGAAGTATAAGTGCATTATAAGACGCCCTGGTTGGCAAGTTGGTATAGCGCTGGCCTTCTATGCCCAAGGTTGCGGGTTCGATCCCGGGCCAGGTCGATGGCATTTAAGTGTGCTTAAATGTGACAGGCTCATGTCAGTAGATTTACTGGCATGTAAAAGAACTCCTGCGGGACAAAATTCCGGCACATCCGGCGACGCTGATATAACCTTTGCGAGCGTCGTTAAATAAAACATAACATTAACATGTCTTAATTTTAATGCTCATTTTTCAAAGTTTGAGTTTTTTATTCAAAAGAAATATTTTCTCAACTTACCGTATAGAAAATTGAAATTTTCAGGTATAGGCCTATTTATTTAGTAGCCTTACAGAATGTTTTCGTAAATATAATATACCGTATATACGTATTACTGATGATAGTGTATTGAAAATTTTGAAAATATTCCATGGAAATTGTTTGTAAGGAAATGAATTAACAAAGCAACTACTGTTACATCATAAGCAAAAGATACGTAATGTGTTGTAAAAATGTCAGCTCTATAGCTTCAGCAGATTTCGAGAAAATAATTTAATATTGTGATGATAGGAAGTTGCTCTCAATTATCACCTTAAAAGCATAATGTAATAAGAGTTTTGTTACGTAATATTAGTTACACTCAAAAGAGATACAGTACCTAGGTAACTTTGCTTTGTACTGTAATATTGTTTTGATTAGTACATTGATTACTAAAGATACCATCAATATAAATTCCAACTTATCATGTCATACTCAGTCTCTTTCTTTGGAATAACACATTCTTTATGAATGATGTGTTTCATCCACTTAATACAGTATAATATTATACTCCTATGGAATTTAAGTGAATATTCCTTGTTAAATCTCTATTATGTTATTAAGATTTAAAACACAAGTGCAATATTAAGAAATTAGTGTTAGCAATTTTGTTTTACAGAAAATATAGATAATATTAAACAGAAATAAGCCATATAAAAATAACGACATAAAATTTCACGTTCCGTTTGAAGTTTCTGTACCACTGTTTTCTTAATCCAACAGGTTGCTTATTCATATACACAACCCTTCCTCTTTCCATACTTAGCGCTTGCTACCCGCGCACGACGTCAAGGTCAGAAAAATTCGCTTGCTTTGACGTCACTGGTATAGTGTGTCCGAGCAACTGTGATTAATTTCAATATTATGTTAAGAATGTAATTGTAGTTATTTTCTGTCGGTAACTGGTATAGTAACAAGTGACATGTATTTTTAAAACATAATGTGTTGTACCTATATGTACGTTTATTCTGTCGATGTTTAATCATATTTTTGTAATAAAAATTACCTGTTTTTACATCTAAATAAAATTTCACAAGTATTCTTCTAAAATCTTTACTCGGCGAAAGCACGATGACCTGGGAGGGGAGGGTAGGAGAAGCCAGCGAACTTCAAGGGCACAGATCATACAAGGTGCAAGTCCGAGCGAGCTGTGACAGATCCGCCTCTTCAAAGCAGACTTCGGGCCTTGTCACGCTCGGCAGACTTGAATCGAACATAGAGCTTGAAATTCATGACACTAATCCCTATACCAGCGGTGACCAAAACTCGAACTACAGTGATTACATGCGACATGAAGTAAGGAGAGAGGAAAGGTACTTGGCATGAAAACTACAATCAGTCGTGGTTCCTGTATTAACATCTTCATCAATCCCGCGGATAAAAATCTTAAGCTTTTTGCTGTATCAGTAATGTCACTGCTGTCATCAAGAGCCAGTGAATAATATAACATACGATTTTTCTTGCTTCTTTTTTTATCCTTCCTCTTGAATATAATCAGGAATTTTCTAAATTCTTCTTTCGATACTTGGTCGAGAAATTCGTATTTTTCAAAATTAAAAACTTCTTATGGACAAGTCATTTAAGCTATTTCAATCATTACAGTTTTGAGAAATTCTGTTCTATTAAAAGATTTTAGAGCACGAGATATTTCAAACCCCATTAGTTAGCTGACTTCCTTACATTTATTTATGCTCGACCATGCCGAAATGTAGTAATTATACAACTGGTAGAAGTTATTTAATGAAAGTCATTAAATGAATTACATAAGCCAATGACAACTCAGCTTAAGGTGTTCAGCCACGACAAGTCAAAGCTTTGGACCGTTATAAAACCGCAAGTATCGATTATTCATGGATATGCAATCGAAAGAGAATTGCGAAAAGTCACAAGGAAAGCTGTTTTCCAATAACATCGCAGAAGGTTATGTTCTGTTACTATAATAATTACCGTTAATTGTAAATAATATTAAAATAAATTCTTTGTCATCTCGTTTTTCAATGTCGAATTCAATAATCAAGGTTATATCAAGTTTAACGGGATTACATCAAGGTCAATGACATTATTGTTCCTCGAAAAAGTCAATACTTTCGCGTCTGCGCACATCTCAGAAACACGACCTGAACAAGGTCACTTCAGTCTTGTCAGATACAAATAAAATGTATACATCTGAATAATTTCAAGTTAGAAATATGGTCGAGCATAAAAAGTCGTTTGAAACTCGCCTATAATGGTAATTAAGAAGCTCGTTATGAAAATTTTCATTGAAACTGGTCCTTGCGCTCGTTTCATAAACATCCATTATGTGCTTATGTTAATTATTATCATTTAATTCGTTGTAATGACTATTATCTCATCTTTCTCTTCCTGGTTATGTTTAAGACATGTCAATTACTGAGTTTAACAGTTCGTTGGCACATAATATTGAATCAGTTTTTCTACAATATTATTATTAAACGAATAACTAATAAATAGTTACCCTCATCTAAAGATTAAGAAGATTACAACTGAGATAAAACCTAATAATTTTATCCTTCTTGGAAGAAGATCTAAAAATATCAATATTCATGCACGTACAGAAGAATTATAGAAACCCATACTTAGTGGTCAGTAATAATAATAATAATAATAATAATAATAATAATAATAATAATAATAATAATAATAATAATAGAAAATCAATGATAGTAATAAAGTGCGTTCGTAGCTAGTCTGGACAGTTTCGTGTCGTTAAATAACCGAACTAAAATAAAAAAGTAGAATATGTGTTGGAACATTGAATTCCCGTCATTTCTAAACCATTTCGTAATCATAATGCTTTATTAAATTATCGTTATCTAGTGTCGATGGAATTTGTGATGGTGAGATCAGGCCGCCGCGGAACGGTCCGGCCGAGCTACGAACGCACTGTAAGAGCAGAATACAGGTATGTTTAGTTATTTGTAATTCTACGAGTTAAACAATTACAGGTACAATTTAGTGTTAAATAAGAGAATTGGAATCGAAGGAATGATTAATATAATGAAGGAAAATTGATAATTTAGTAAAAATAAATATTCTACAGAATTAAGATTTATTTTGAAGCGATACCATATTCTATCTGCTATAATCTGCTATATAATTCACTACTCAACCTAGAGTTCACAACACATTCAAAAGCAATAGCCTTTGCCGACGACCTATTAATATTGACTGAATTCATCGCAGAAGCTGAAAACTATATGAATATAGAAATGAACAAAATAACAAATTGGGCTAAAAACAATAAACTAAGGTTTAATGAATGTAAATCTAAGGTAATGCTGCTGTCCAGAAGGAAACTAAGAGAAAGAAAGGATATACAGAATTATCTTAATTACAAACCTCTAGAGCAAGACAACGCCATAAAATATCTGGGAATAATATGTGATAATAAACTAACCTTTAGAGACCATATCAATTATGTAGCAAAAAAGTGTACAAAATTAATATTCACGCTCTCAAAAACAGCCAAACTAGCATGGGTTTTAAAGTACGAAGCTCTGAAAACTATTTACAAAGGAGGAATACTGCCATTAATTTTATATGGAGCCCCAGTGTGGAAAAGAATAATGGACAATAATTCTATAAAACTAAGATTATTAGAATACAAAGGCTCATAAATATAAAAATAGCAAAGGCATA
Source organism: Periplaneta americana (assembly GCA_025594305.2). Taxonomy (NCBI): domain Eukaryota; kingdom Metazoa; phylum Arthropoda; class Insecta; order Blattodea; family Blattidae; genus Periplaneta; species Periplaneta americana. Next base: position 43,432,347 of record JAJSOF020000021.1, on the reverse strand, counting down.
CCGAACTCTATTCAATGATGCATTGTGCGTGATAATGGGAATAATCCCAATAAACATCCAAATAGATGAGACAGCAGAATATTACCAGTTGTCAAAAGAAGCAGAAACCAACATGACCATTGAGAACAGGAATCACATTGACCATGATATGGAGTTAAAATATTGGCAGCATCCAGCTGACCACGTAAAAATCAGAGAAGGAAAAGAGGACAACGAATATAATATAATTAAAATCTTCACAGATGAGAGCAAAGGTAAACTCGGTATTGGAGCAGGAATAGCTATATTCAAAGAAGGCAACCTGGAGGAAGCGCTAAAATATACAGGCTGAATGGCAAATGTTCAAACAATCAGGCTGAAAAACTAGCCATATTAAAAGCTATTCAACATGTACAGACTCTGGAAAGTCAACAGCAAACAATTTCAATATTTGCAGATAACAGGATAACATTAGACTCCCTTAGAAACCAAACAAATCATAAGCATCTTATAGAAGAAATCAAGGAGAAGTAAAGGAAGCGGAGAGGAAGAACTGGAAAATATAATTCAACTGGATTAAGGCCCACGCTGGACACGAGAGGAATGAATTAGCAGATCAACTTGCGAAAGAGGCAGCACGCTCCGAGGATATTCAAGAGAGCTACAGCAAGACACCAAAAAGTGCAGAGAAAGGTGAAATACACAATCTCAGTTTAGTGAACTGGCAAAACGAATGGGACAACACAGCAAAAGGACAAATCACAAAGTCTTTCTTCCCAAATATAAACGATCGGTTAAAATTGAAACTTAACATAACCCCAAACTTCACAACTATAATAACAGGACACGGAAATATAAAAACTTATCTACATACATATAAAATTATAGATAGTCCATTATGTCCATGCAACAATAACGAACAAACGATAGATCATTTGTTATACATTGTAAATTACTTGACAGAGAAAGAGACATTCTGAGAGCGGCAGTTCTAAAGTCTGAAAACTGGCCAGTGAATAAAGATAAACTAGTGCACAAATACCATAAGAACTTTATCAAATTTACTGACAATATACAGTTTGACAAATTAGAATGAAAGAAAAGTACAAAATTCATCCATCTATATTGCCTATAAAGTAACTCTTAGAACAATATAAAGTAATTATATGAACATAGTTTAAGGTAAACCAATGCATGTAGTATTACTCCACAGTAATGGAGCATGCAGACTGCAAAAAAAAAAAAAAAAATATTCTAGAGACGAAAAGCAACTTTTTGACAATCGGGTTTTGAAAGTAGTCAATGGCTGACAGCCCTTTACACTATTATTTCACTATTATAGCACTATCATGAAGAATGAAGGCTTACATTCATTAAATCTTATTTTAAATATTACAAAATAGGTACATAGGCCACAGTATTATGAAATAAAATACCTTGCATACAAGTCACTTTTCCTTTGAACAACCACCAAAACGAGGAAACCTGTAGGAGAGGCAGAAAAATCAATTTGTAGGAACAAAGGAATAAACTTAATATACGCTGTTAATGTTTTATCAATGTGTGCCTACATTCGTTATTACAGCGTAAGAATAGCGACATCTAGTGTAGGTCTACTGGGAGGTCACAAAGTGGGCGTACACCTCATGTATTCTTATTTCTCTTACTTTGTGAATGTTGAATATGAATGTTGGTACCCCATGTTTACGTTAGTGTCATACTACCATCACAGTCTAATATATACAGTCACGAAGCTCGATACGTAGTAAATATGCATCCATAGATAGTTGCTAACCACTAGGATCGCTAATATCGACTCATTACAGACAATGCGAAATAGTACCTGCACAGTCTATTGTTCCTAGCACCCTCACAACTCAAGCTTCGTGACTGTATTTACTAGACTATGCTACCATGGTAACCGTGCAGTTATAAACAAACATGACTGACCAGGGTTTGGCTTCATGAAAGACGTCATTTCGTGACCGCTTTGGCATTGAACAGCCAAGGAAACAACAATGTTGAGGTGGAAAAAATATGCATTCGCAACTTGAAGTGTGAAAGACTGTTCCAGAAGAGGAAGGTCGACAACGAGAAGGGAAACATGTCACGCTGTTGAGGCATAAGTGGAAAGGTATCCCCTGAAATCTACTCGGAGGAGATCTGTAGAGGTTGGCGTTCCTCGTTCGACAAGGATGAAACACATGAAAGTTGATTTAAAGCTCAAGTATTTCCATCAATTCCAAGTCAATGAATTATGTGATGTTGATATGGAAGCACGTGAAGCAGCATATGGGACGATTCTTAAGACGTTCCGTATGCAACTTTCCCGTGATAATGTTCTCTTCACAGACGAATGTGCTATCCACCGGAGCATGCATTCATGAAACATCGTCTTTTGGGTAAAGAAAATCCATTATTTTATAAAGAAGTGGAGAGAAATCCACCCACGTCATGGTGTGGACTGGACTGAGTGCAACACAGATTTTCAGCCCTTTCTTCTTCCAAGATTCCGTTAATGGGCCAGCCTACCAGAACATGCTTAGTGACAGGTTGGTGGCTCAATGGCAAACAAGCTGATATCGAAGACACTGTGGTCCTGCAACAAGACGAAGCGTCAGCACACTTCGATTGCAAGTGCACCGATACCTGAATACAACCTTTCCCAACCGGTGGATTGGAAGAGGATCTCCAGATGATCAAGCTCCTTTTTCCAGGCCTCTACGAAGTCCCGACCTCACAACACCTGATAATGCTCTCTGGGGTTCATCAAGAAATCACTGTTATAACACAACGACCAGCTGTGGAAGATGCCTTCTACGAAGTTACCCTTGAGTATCTCCGCAAAACATCTGCCAAGACATGGCGCAGAATTCAGCTGTAGTATGAAAGTCTTCATACCAATGTCTTGGATCTTTAAACTATCAGGTATATGTCTGTACAGGGTGGAAGGTATTAAGGCCAACAAATGGGATATTCCTTGAAATATAACGAACAAAAAGTATAATAAATTTTGCTCCTTTTTGCAGCATTAAAAAATAAAATTTATGACGACATTTCGATCGCGAATTTTACGAATACTAAAATACGGTTTAATTTCTTATATAACAACGAAGAGAACGTTTATTATGTTCATGTAGTATTTTAATCGTAAAATACACAGATTTCGAATTAATCGATTGAAGAAACATTGGAAACATTGATTGTCGAGTCACGTACAGAAGGTCTAAAAATCTGGCATCGCTGTTCGGACGGCAGACAGTTGGCCTAGTAATTACATATCAGCTGTTGTGATGTTTACATTACATTAGTGTGCAGTTGGACGTACAGCGATAATTAATTACATATCAACTTAATTATATGACACAACTGAGATAATTACACTGCACCTACAACTACATTATCAGTCTAATCTTCTCAACCTTTTCTTAAATGTATTGATTTTGAGAGGAACACCCTGAAAGATTGCCGCATTTAAGCTGTTCCAGTCTAGTATTGTGCGGTTAACAAAGGAAAATTTTGCCACGTCCGTTCTTTGTTTTCTGCATTTAAACTTCCTAATATGATCAGCCCTGCCTAAGTGTAATGGTGTCACTGATTTAGCATTGATGTCGGTCCATGCTTTGTGTCCCATTTGTGCCTTAAACAATGCAGTCAGTCTGGTTTTTCGTCGCCTTGATTTGAGAAATTCCTACCCTAAGTCTTTTACTATCTCTTCACCATGTCCCTTTCCCATTTTGACATATTTTGCTGCCTTGCGTTGAACCTTTTCTATCGAATCGATTTGGTTTTGTCTGTACGGATCCCAATCTACTGCTCCATTTTCCATAATTGGGCGAACAAGGGTTTTGTACGCTAATTCTTTTGACTTTCGGTTAGATTTCTTCAGAATATGCATAGAGAAATATAGTGCTTTCCAGGTGTACACGTACACATCAATCAATCAAAAATCAATCAAATAAACAATCAATCAACCAACCATACCCATCGTAGTGACGTAAAAAATGTGATGTACGCCCACTTTGTGTTAATAATGTAAATTATAAATATTAGTGTACTTGTTTAAAGTGCCCCATATTTTGTTCTGCCACACTTTACGAAAGAAGAGACGCGTGAGCCATCAGTGAAGTACTTTGCTTACAAGATACTTGCGTCATCCACTTCAAAACTTCAGTAATATTAATCTCACAGCCATCTGGGACAAAGTAAGGTCCCTAGTTATTACTTTATTCCCAATATTCATGATATTATTTACTCCGTACATCTCGTTCGTGTAAAATGTCATAATAGGAGAACAGCGCATATATAATTCAGTAACATCTGCGTGAAGTAAACAAGGGCGATTTCAGAAATAATTTTCGTGATTTCGTGACATACTGAAAGCAATTAAATCCCGAAATGTTTACTCGTTGCCATGACAACTACCAGTCACGTTATTCATTAAAACAATCAAATGAGATGCATAGAAGCGCATCAATAGTCACTCAAGGTACATCAAATTCAAATTGTTTCTTCAATAGACGTAAGTTTTCAAATTAATCGCCAGAATAGTTATAGTTATTTATATATTTTGGAGTCATAACAGTGGTGGGGCGGCTGGAGAGTTCGGTTGGTAGAACTCACTAAGGACTGGACGATACTGTATTCAATTCCGGATGACGACGGTTCATTCTCGTTGTCAAAACGTCCATCACGGCTATAATTTCCACTCAGCCTCCTTTCAAATTAAGTACCCGGTCTTTTCTGAAAATAAAACGCTGTCGGAGTTTGGTACCGACCAAACTACCTCATTCTAGAGCTGAAGACCACCACCACCACCACCACCACCACCACCACCACCACAACCGTCTATTTTAATGTATAGGCACATAGACTATGGCTTTTCCCGGCTTCACAAGTCTGTCCATGGTTTTTCTTGCATTTGCTTTATCTCTGTGTCCTCTTGGTCTATATTGTAGTCCTTGTTTTCTGTTACCATTCAAGCTTAATACAAGATCATACAAGTTCTGTCTATAAGTTATTTTGTCCTGAAAGCAATCTACTTGTAGATAATTTCTTATTTCTCTTTATTTTGGGTCCTGTCATTGTATAGCCTTTAAATTATCGTAAGAATTTTATTTCTGCAGTTTAATATCTTTTGTATTTGTGACCTCAGTTTTCACTTCCATACAGTAGCCATCACTTCATACAATTTTATTTCAGTTTTCTTTTTGGTTTTATCTCTAAAAGTTATGTTTATAGTTGCACAAATCAAATAGAAAATGTTTGTTGTATATCTGTATCATAGTTATAATATTTATTACTGACCTTACAATTTAAATTTTGTCAATCACTATTTTCGTCCTTACATATATTTTCCATGAAGATATTCTGACGTTTCATATTTTGTTTAATGGAAAGCCAAAAATATCCGGCACTTCGGTACTTGTTTAATAATTTTCTTAAATCTATTATATTTTCAAATACAGCTTTGTTATAAGTTGCAAATCGTTTGCTCCTGAATTATTTTTAAAAGTTTATTTGAAACTATGAATGTAACTTATTAGTTATTACCATGCAATACTTTCTCACGTAGTTGTTTCCCTAGAGGGAACCCAAGAGTTTGAACTTAAACTGAGACTTCTGTCTGACACCGAGATGGGTAGCCGGTGTGGCAGTGGATGTTGAATGTTATGTTTTATTTAACGACGCTCGCAACTGCAGAATATCAGCGTCGCCGGATGTGCCGGAATTTTGTCCCGCAGGAGTTCTTTTACATGCCAGTAAATCTACTGACATGAGCCTGTCACATTTAAGCACACTTAAATGCCATCGAACCCGCAACCTCGGGCATAGAAGGCCAGCGCTATACCAACTCGCCAACCAGGTCGACGACTTAGTGGATAAAGCATTTTCACGTAGAGCTGAAAACATTTCAAATCCCGGTGCCGGAGAGAATTTTTCTCCGTTCCATTACTCTTTCATCGCATTACAATTTAAATTTTGTTAATAACTATTTTCGTCCTTACAAGCGATTTCCTTTGAAGACCTTGCCTTTTATTTTGTTTACTAATCATACTCGTGCGCTTAGCTGTACTCGTTTAATAATTTACTTAAATCTATTATATTTTCAAATACAGCTTTGTTATTACTTCGTGAATAATTTTAATATTGTAAGTTGCAAGTCCTTTGCTCCTGGGTTATTTTTCAAAGTTGTATTTAAAAGGATGAATGTAACTTATTAGTTATTGTCATGCAATATTTCTGTTTAACTAATTCTATTCGTACTTTTAAAGTTGGTAATATATTAGACTTAAGAGTTAATTGGTCAAAGTCTAAAACAGAATATATTTGTCAGAAGTGAGAGTTGTTATTCTCAGCTGGAAGAAGTCTTTGCGTATTTTTTTTCCACAAAACGATATAATTTGAAATAAGGTGTTGTGTTGTTTTATATTTTATATTATTTTATGCTCGACCATGCCGAAATGTACTAATTATACACTGTATCAGTCCTTTAATGCATGTCATTAAAATAATATTTTTAAAGTAAGGTCTTCAAAAATGATAACTCAGCTTACATGTGTTCACCCAATGAGAAGTCAGCTTTGTACTTTATAAAACCGCAAGTATCGATTATTCTCGGATATGCAATCGAAAGAGAATGTATACATCTGAATATCGGTAATTTCAAGTTAGAAATATGGTCGAGCATAAAAATTTGAAATATAATGGTAAAAGAAGCTTCGTATAAAATTATGAAATTTGTCTGTTTCATTAACATCCATACTCGCTTTCTTAATTACTATCATTATAGGCTCGTTGCATAATGTACTATAAAACGTTTTTGATAACGGATGTACTACTACTTATAAGTAAGTTTTTAAATGGTTGTAGGAATTCTTGACTCTCATGAAGAACAGCTTTTCCAATAACGAAACAATTCGTTTGGCTCATTAATCTATTTTTTTTATTGCGTTTATTACATAAACTGTATCCATTTCACCTATCTTAATACCACAAAATGAGATAATCGATATTTAGTTCGGACATGAATTGTCTCAGATATACAGTACTCCAACTCTGGGTTCCCTCTAGACTGCGCTCTCTGTTCACTACGTCATAGATGTTCGTTAACGGGTCAGGACAGCCACACATGAAGTGATAATTTTGTTATTCAACATTTTTGCTCCATTACGATCTTGGAATAACGAAAGTCTTAAAAACACTGTGATTTACGCATATCAAAATAATATTTTGTACGATTAAAAAAATTATTTATATTTTTTTTTTTTCATTCAGTTCACTTTGCAGTGAAGAAGGTTTCCGGTAACTAAAAAGCATCAACATTCTGTGATGAGCTGAAAATGCCGGTTCAAATATAATGCAAGATAACTTTCTCCTTTCCATTGTCTCATTTAAATCATTTAAAAATGGTCAAATATCAATATTATCTTCCAACACAAAATAAAAAAATATTATTTATTAATGAATGTAGTTGAAAGAGCATGATGTTGTAAACATGAGTTTCAGCAATAAAATAAAAGACGGAGAACATGAAAAAGTTAACAAGTTTATGAGTTATGAGGGAAACGTTTCATCACTATACAGTGAACTGCCACCATTTTGAATTTTGAAAAAAAAAATGTAAATAATTTTTTTAGTGGTAAGAATAATTTTTTCATATAGCAGAAAGACAGTGTTTTACACATACCAATTTTCATTATTGTACGAGATAAAGTAATGGAGGAAAACAATGTTGAATATTTCCAAAACTTTACTGCTGTAAGTTGTACCTAACCTCTTTATTCTCTCAGAATGTTCAGTGTTCTTTTTCATTTCTCTAGTCTGGCAAATTCGAACTCTCTTACAGGCAAGTCGCTCAAAGAGTTCGATGCTAAGTTTCTCTTGCCAGAATCGCTGAAATGTTTGAATTGTTATTTCGTAAACGATTGTCCATTCTTCCTCACTCTTATTAAGTCTCCGAATTTTGTTTTGTCTACAAGCAAAAGTGTTTCGGTATAACTGAGATTTTTATTTGGCATTTTCATGTATAGCACAAGCCTGTCGGCCTAACACTAACGTATATAAACTTTTTTCACAAAACAATACCCGAAATTATTAAATTTGAACTTATACTTATCTAATAAATGCACGAAACGCAAATAGAATTTAAAGCCCCACATGCACTAGTGCTCCCCTAACAGGCAGCGGAGCCTGGATGCTGTCTGCCATGATTTTAAGTAGAAAGAGGCACGACCGCGCGGTGTCACAAGGAGTTCGCTTACATACTTTAGGTCGACCGGGCGTCGCGACCGGCACGAAGGTCTTGCTACACGCGGCAAACGATCTCCCACATACTCGGCAGTCATTTCTTTACCTCTGTAGGAGTGGTTGTGTTGACGTGAGATCGCGTGTTATTCTTCTGAATGTCCTAGTGAAGTGTTTAGATTTAAAAGCAGTTTGTTGACGTTAGATTGCGTGTTATTCTTCTGATTGTGTTAGTGAAGCTTTCAGATTATCTTGCTCACATGACACCACAAAAATTTACATTGGAGCAAAGGATCTTCATGTAGAGACATATCTGAAAAAGAGTAATTGCAGAAAGGTAAAAAGGAGACTGGCAAGAAAAGTTCCTAATTTTACCGTTTCTTCCATATAGCAACACCATACGCAACCCGTTAAACAATTTAGAGAACGAAGTCAGTATTGAATAAAAGCAGCAAAAGACCACTGCGTGTACTAAGTCTACGGAGGAGAAACTGGGTGAAATATGGGAAAATTGAAACAAACACCATAGGAATCTCTCCGTCGCCTCATCTGGTGTCACTAAAACCACATCATATGAAGACAATAGTGTATGCATCCTTATCGATAGTCTGAAATGAAATAAGTAACAAGTGAATCATCGACAGTTTGGAATAAAAAAATTCGCAAATCAATCATTCTGTATTCATTCCCTTCGATAGCTTGGAATGAAAGAAGTAGCAAATGAATTGTTAATTTTGGAATAAATAATTAGCAAATGATTCAATCTGATTCACTTTTTCTTTAGTTTGGAATAATTTTTTAGAATGATTTTACAATGAAATTCTAAGGTTATTTAGCGTCTGAATGAATAATGTTTTGAGTCCGGGGTTCACATCGTCATCGACATTTGGAATAAAAAGGTCGCAAATGAAAAACCTCAACCAGGTAACTGTATCGAACATTCTCTTCGATAACCGTTACTTGGAATGACGTTTGGAATGAAAGAAGTAGCAAATGAATCATATTCTATACATTCTTATTGATAGTTTGGAATAAAAGCAAGTGGCAAATGAATCAATCTATATGCATTCTTATCGATAGTTTTGAATGAAAGCACAAGTGCCAAGTGAATGATTTTGTATACATTCTTATCGATAGTTTGGAATGAAAGGAAGTAGCAAGTGAATCATTTTGTATACATTCTTATCGATAGTTTGGAATGAAAGGAAGTAGCAAATGAATCATTTTGTATTCATTCTCTTCGATAGTTTGGAATGAAAGGAGTAGCAAATGAATCATATTGTATACTTTGTTATCGATATTTTGGAATGAAAGGAAATGAAAAGTGAATCATTTTGTTTACATTCTTATCGATAGTTTGGAATGAAAAGAAGGGTAGCAAGTGAATAATTTTGTATACATTCTTATCGGTAGTTTGAAATGAAAGGAAGTAGCAAGTGAATCATTTTGTATACATTCGTATCGACAGTTGGAATGGAAAAAAGGAAGTAACAAGTGAATCATTTTGTATACATTCTTATCGATAGTTTGGAATGAAAGGAAGTAACAAGTGAATCATTTTGTATGCATTCTTATCGATAGTTTGGAATGAAAGGAAGTAACAAGTGAATCATTTTGTATGCATTCTTATCGATAGTTTGGAATGAAAGGAAGTAACAAGTGAATCATTTTGTATACATTCTTATCGATAGTTTGGAATGAAAGGAAGTAACAAGTGAATCATTTTGTATGCATTCTTATCGATAATTTGGAATGAAAGGAAGTAACAAGTGAATCATTTTGTATACATTCTTATCGATAGTTTGGAATGAAAGGAAGTAACAAGTGAACCATTTTGTATACATTCTTATCGATAGTTTGGAAAGAAAGAAAGTGGCGAGTAAGTAATTCTGCGTATATCCTTGTATTTAGTTTGTAGTGAAAACGCGTGGCAAATTAATCACTTTGTATTCATATTTATCTAAAGTAGTGTAGTCAGCCGCTGTGAGTTTGGGAAGGAGCCTATATTGTTTTCGCTGTAAGAAATATCCTAATGTAAACACAAGCACGTGGCTGTCATAGCCGTGATTGGCTCCCAGACGAAACATTCACACGATGCAGGAAAATATAGTTCCGCATTTGGAAACCATAATCTTGTATTATTTGAAAATAAATGAATCATTCTTATTGTTATTCTGAAACATATAACTTCGATAGTTTGCAAAAGAAAAGCTAAAGTTATTTACTACGAACGCGGATGAATACCAAGAGTACTACCGAGGTAGTCTGTTCTTGTAACATTCTTGAGCTCGTAGTTGTTCAGTTTACTGTAGTATGGCTTCTGCATCCTGAAGGAATAATCCTTTGACTGGAAGCGATTGACCTTACAAATGTAAGTTTAAAATAATTTAATTACAGTAATTATTAATCAACTAATGCATAGTAGTTTATCTAGGTTAGTACTTGACGAGTAACGGAAATGTTTAACATGAAACAGAATGTACAACAGTGGGCGGGCTCACGTACTGAGAATCTATGGCGCCAAACAGCGGCCAATGAAGCCTCACTTCAGTCACGTGATATTGTTTACATTAGGATTTTTCTTACAGCGAAAAGATTATAGGTTGAGTGTTCGCGCAATAGATCGTATAAGGTTGCAGTGCTGGCTCAAAGTATCCCCTTCCGAAATTCATTTCATTTCAGAATAGACCTATGTCTATCTTCTTCGATAATAATTTGGAGCGTCAGATTTCCAGCCCAACATAATGATATTCGTCCTCATTTCAAACTTTGTTGTTGTGTACTCAAAACTAGCAATTTGAGACTTATGCCCTTCTTACCGCTCACCGTACAGTACACGTAATTGTTCGTTTATGCGTACATTCCCTATTACAAGACAATGTATAATATAATTCAATAATATCTGTATGAAATGAACAAAGACGTGTTGCAAAATAATATTTGTTGTCACTTCGAGACACGCAAAGCAATTATGTAGGGAAATGTTTACGCGTTGCTAAGACAACGGACAATCATATTATTCATTATAAAGTCAATCATAACCTAAAGCAAAGAATCATTCAGAAGCCACTCATGTCATAGCATATTCAAATTTTTCCTTGAAGAGACGTAAGTATTCACAGTCCATTGACAATATAGTTGCAGTTATTTGCATATTTCGGAATCATAATTATTAAGATGGAGCAGACGAATAATTTGTACTTGGTAGAAGGTCCCTTGTCTAATTGTATTTTTAAAACTTGCAAAAGGGCCCAAAGTCCCACTTACAAGCAAACATTCTGATGGGGACAGATTAAAAAGTTTTTTTTTTTTCACCATGTTAATAGTATCAAAAGAAGTGTTTATACAAAATTTGGCCACTCAATCGCAATTACGACGGCCGTAAAGGAATAAGTTCACCAGGGACCGTTAACAGAAAGAAAACACAATTTCATTGGCAAAATATGTATAAACAGAAACAGCAATTGTGTAGATATTTTTCAACATATCCCCATCGGAATTGAGACATTTGTCATATCATGGAATCGACAGAGAGGTGCAGACGACTGTCAAACGCTGGTTCCAATCCCAGGCGACTGACTTCTACGACACAAGGATACAAAAATTGTTGATCTCATTGTATGACAAAATGTCTCAATTCCAGTGGAATATGTTGACAAATAGTGCAACAATTGCTGTATCTGTTTCAATAAACCTTTCCATGCAATTGTGCTTTTATTTTCTGTAAACAGCACCAGGGAAAATCACTTTCTGGACAGCCTCGTAATTGCGGTCGAGTGGCCAAAATTTGTATAAGCACTTCTTTCGACATTACTGTATTAAGATGGTGGAAGGAAAAAAATTAACTTTTTTATCTGCCCCATCAGAATGTTTGCTTGTTAGCTACAGGATAATTCCTGGGGGTAAGAGGCTGTATTCATTATTTATTTCTGTTCTATAGTAACATAAGTATGACTTTCTAACTAATATTCAATGACTACCAATAATATTGTTGTATGCAAGGTGAATTCCATCATGATTCTTATTAAAATACATTATGTATGTGATTATACAGGGACATCACTTTATTTTTACCAACATTTTTAACATTAACCTGGCTATACTCGGGAACACTGTTGCCCCCTTCCATTACAGGAGTTTGATGTTGCACTTGTAAACAAACCATTTTACTAAGTATAGGAGGAGAGAAAAGTCAACCATTTATGTTGTATCCGATCTTACGATTTTTAGTTTGATCATCACTTTTATGGAATTTATCAAAATACAGTGAGTAGTAACATTTTTTTCAAAACTCAACTTTTCAGTCGTATGTTCAATGTAATGTCTACTTTATTTAGCATATTAATTATTGATGTTAACATTAATATAGAGAGTGCATTTAAATTGAGGGGGTCATAAGTAAAGGGCTGTAAGTGCACTTAAGTTACTTTTGAGAAAATGGGGTTTAAATATTTAAACCCGTAAAATTGGTGAAATTTTTATTTAAATTTTAATGTGTGATGAGATTAAAATATCCCTTCACTAAAATTTTAGATACTTTAGCAGGATGCACTTAACTCATGTTATTACAAATGTCACTAGCATTCGGTAGCCACCTGCAATTCAAAATAAGCTAATCTGAATTTTTAAACAAGGCTGAAAATGGTTGCTGTTCCAATGCAGGCTTCATTGATACGTCATATTATTAAAAACATTTTGAAGCATATTCTCTGAAATTGAATTTATCGTTTCTAATATAATTTTTTAGTACGATATTAATAATATAGGTTCTTTCTTCTAAAAAACGCAACCATATTTCTGAAACACACTATACACTGCAGTGTTTACTTCAAGCTTGAAGACTTTGAATGCAACAGCGGCAAGTTTGTGTGTCTGACTAGCAAGAATATTAGTGAAGGGGAGGGAATTCAGATATGCATCAATAAAAATGATTAAAATAATAAAATGATGTCCCTGTATAACATCAATTATGATACCGACAATTTTATCAAAAATCACAATGACTGCTAGCTACTTCAGCAGTGGAACACGCAGAACTAATCGCCCCTACAATGAAAGTGTAATTCGAAGATCATTAAAATCATCATCATCATCATCATCATCATTTGTTATTAATATACATAATTACCGTAATTTATGGCGTCATGTGAACTATTCTGCTAGTTTGTTACTGTAGGGTTATATCGTGTGTTCATTTTAAAATGGGAGTGTCGGGCACTTGTTTTTCGTTGATGCCGTCAGTAATTTATCTGCTAAGACTAATTGAGTCATTCTAACATAGTAAAATCTTGTGTTTTGTTTGTTAAATAAATTACATATGCTTCGAGGATTAAACTCGCTCCATTCTCATGGCCTCATAGATACAAAAATCACATCCCACTTGAAAATGAACACAAGGTATTCAAGTTTTCTGTCATAATTTCCTTTCAGCTTTTCTTCTAAACTTCCAGACTTGTATAGAGCGCTGCTGTTTGCTGTCATCCCTTATTATACCAGGACGCTTTTCTGGTGTGAATTTCAAGCAATAGGGAAGAAGTTATTTTGTCACTGATTCGGAGACGTGTTCTGTACTAGGATTCAATCATTCTAGTTTCCCAACATTTTTCAACCGAAGTAATGGGTAAGTACTCGTAGCTGATATGAAACTTAAACAGGCCTACGTATAATATACAAAAAAGTAGACTAACGTACATTATAGTACATGACGTACATCCATGTATACATAAATACATGCATATACACATACCGATGCATACATACATTACATAAAATACACTACACAGGGTGATGCATGAGGGGTTACCCCTACTTACGAAGCATATTCCTGAAGACATTTTGAGCAAAAGAAGTCATATAAACATGGATCGTAGTCCCAATATTCTCAGAGTTACACTAATTTGAAGTTGTTAAAAGTACGTTTATACTTTAGTTTCAAGGATACTTACTTACTGGGTTTTAAGGAACACGGAGGTTCATTGCCGTCCTCACATAAGCCCGCCATTGGCTCCTATCCTGAGCAAGATTAATCCAGTCTCTATCATCATAACCCACCTCCCTCAAATCCATTTTACTATTGCATTCCCATCTACGTCTCGGCCTCCCTAAAGGTCTTTTTCCCTCCGGCCTCCCAACTAACACTCTATAGGTATTTCTGGATTCGTCCATACGTGCTACATGCCCTGCCCATCTCAAACGTCTTGATTTAATGTTCCTAATTATGTCAGGCGAAGAATGCAATGCGTGCAGTTCTATGTTGTGTAACTTTCTCCAATTTCCTGCAACTTCATCCCTCTTAGCCCCAAATATTTTCCTAAGCACCTTATTCTCAAATACCATTAACCTACGTTCTCTCTCAAAGTGAGAGTCCAAGTTTCACAACCATAAAGAACAACCGGTAATATAACTGTTTTATAAATTCTAACTTTCAGATTTTTGACAGCAGACTGGATGATAAAAGCTTCTCAACCGAATAACAGGCATTTCCCATATTTATTCTGTGTTTAATTTCCTCCCGAGTATCATTTATGTTTGTTACTGTTGCTCCCAGGTATTTGAATTTTTCCACCTCTTCAAAAGATAAATTTCCAATTTTTATATTTCCGTTTCGTACAATATTCTCGTAACGAGACATAATCATATACTTTGTATTTTCGGGATTTACTTCCAAACCTATCGCTTTACTTGCTTCAAGTAAAATTTCCGTGTTTTCCCTAATTGTTTGTAAATTTTCTCCTAACATATTCACGTCATTCGCATAGACAAGCAGCTGATGTAACCCGTTCAATTCCAAACCCTCTCTGTTATCCTGAACTTTCCTAATGACATACTCTAGAGCAAAGTTAAAAAGTAAAGGTGATAGTGCATCTCCTTGCTTTAGCCCGCAGTGAATTGGAAACGCATCTGACAGGAACTGACCTATACGGACTCTGCTATACGTTTCACCGAGACAC
This sequence comes from Periplaneta americana, assembly GCA_025594305.2. NCBI lineage: Eukaryota > Metazoa > Arthropoda > Insecta > Blattodea > Blattidae > Periplaneta > Periplaneta americana. The sequence continues at coordinate 43,417,171 of JAJSOF020000021.1, read as the reverse complement.
ATTTTAATTAATCGAAGTAGTTTCTTGGGAATACTAAATTCAATAAGAATATCAAATAAAACTTCTCTCTTAACCGAGTCATAGAAAGCTTAATGTTTCATCGCAATAAAGTACTGTAAGTTAATAAAAATTAAAACTGTCTAATGCTTTAATTTCAGGTAACATAATCCGTATCCTCACACAGCTATTGACTGTAGTCTTCGTCATACAAGCTATGTATTCTCAACATGAGGCTGCTCTTCTCACTGGGGACCAACATCAAATGGCTGTGTGTGTCAAGAACATTGCAGCGCAATATTTCCCGCCTGGACCACTAGTGATCTCGCTACCAGACACTGTTTCAAAGCCGCCCATAGGTAAACTGTCCTCGTTGCATTTCGACAATGACTATATTTCCATGGTTGATATCGTGTTTAAGTTTATTCATGAAGAGATGCGCTGGAACTCGAAGGTGTTTATTCTTTCTAACGAATTTTCAAACGCAGAAATGGAGTACATAATTAAATATGGTGTCGACATTCCGATATATCATATTATTTTTGCTTGGACGCATGATGAAGAAACAGACATCATTGAATCAATTCAAGATCAAGTAACAACGATGATAAAATCATCTTACTCAAATCAGAGAGGGAGGTTTCTTTTGGTGATACCTGCGAACACATACGCTTCTCCAAGAGAATTACTTGTACATATTTTTGAAAGCCTGTTCAACTCTTTAAAAATATTTGATGTTACTGCTATAATGCCATCAAAATATGGAGACAACAATGAATACGAGAATATACAAGAAAATACTTGCCAGATCTTTAATGCTTACACTTGGTTTCCATTCCAGTCTATTGAGGCTCCATCTGTTGAAAGTCTTGTGCCACTGAATCAGTGGTCAGCCACAAAAGAAGGCGAATCTATTCGTGGTATGAGTTTTGAAAGAATTCCTCTCTCATTTGGTGGTAGAAAAATCAGAGTTTCCTCTGTTATATATAGTCCAATGAGTTGGTTACTTCGTAACTATACAGACAAATACGGCGAGATAAAGTACGATGTAAAAGGCGCAGAATATGATCTTCTACAATTAGTGTGTAAAACACTTGATTTGAATATATCTTACGTCTACATAAATCCAGAAGAAGACTTATACGTTCAGCAAATGGACATGATCTTCAGATTGGTGAGCTCAGAAACAGATTTGGGAATAGGGCTAGCAACCATTACCACAGCAACTCAAACGTGGGTTGACTACACTATACCTGTCATAAACTCTATTGAGAGATTATTTGTTCCTTGTCCAGGTTCTAATTCCAGACTAGAAAAAGTTGTGGAAATATTTGACGCTTACTCTTGGACGGCTATGTTGTTGATATTGCTATTCCTCACCTTTATTACGTTCTTTTTGGCTAAGAAAACAAGGACAACTCTTTCAAGAGAATCATCAGCCTATATGACTGTCAGCAGCTGTTTATATAACATGTGGGCCGTTCACCTGGGAGTGTCCGTAACAGACATGCCTCGCACGATAATACTTCGAACACTGTTCATACTAAGCGTGTGGTACTCATATGCGATGGGAAATTTGTTCCAATTATACTTCACCAGTTTACTCGTGGATCCTGGTTTAGAGAAAGCGGTTACTAATACCGAAGAGTACATCGATGCTAATTTAAAATTAGGACTGTTTGATTATACCAGCCAACACTTTCAAAAGCTTACGTATGACATCCCAAATATTCAATTCCTACGATGTTATACTTTGGAAGAATGTTTTACAGAAATTTTCAGTACCGGCAACAGAAACTACTCGACTGTTATGTTCGAATTGTGGATAGAGTATTATACCATGGTGAAGTATCCAAGAAGAGAAACTAAAATATGTTTCCTGACTGACCGACATTACACAAATCCCAACATAATTCTGCTCCCGAAAGGAAGTCCATACTTAGACTCATTCAACAGAGTAATAAGACGAATTCTAGAGTCTGGAATTATGGGCCATTTTATAAAAAAAATGGAACAATCGTACAGATACATACATATTCCTGATGCCGACTTGAGTGAAGAAGAACCCGAGTACTTCGTTTTCAGTTTGGCACATATGACATTTGCTTTTTCCATTCTTATGTATGGTTATATATTTGCTTCTCTTTTGCTTATGTGTGAAATAATTTACTATAAAGTGTCTGTTTTTGAGTCTAAGAAAGTTAATAAACAAAAGGTATGTCGTCATCGCAGATGGCCTCATCACTGTAAAGCTGGCAATTGGATCCGGGGCATGAGAACTAAAATTTGGAGGAGGTAATGCTTTTAGAGGTCCATAATACCATTACAATGGCTTCCTCCGGGAAAAAATAAACTGAGAGGTGTGTGCTTAACACGTAATGTAGAGAAAGGAGGAACTCTTTCATAGAGGCTTCTAAGAAATATCTGTATAACTTTTCTCGTCCAATTGAGTTGCGAAAATAAAAATTCTGTGTTCAAAGCGTAATACTATTGCTACTGTTGCCTCTACTATCTGAACTATTATGTCCCACACAATGCTTCTTACAAAAAATATACTTTTTTATCTCAGAAGCAAAGACAAATTCTTACTATTGTTGTCATATTTATAGAGTTGTTTGCACTTAGAATATATTGCTTAGCTTATGAAATATATGAGTTCAAAATAATCCAAATACACTTATAATAAATTTCTGAAAATGATACAGCTTGTATTACAGTCTGTTGTTTCGTATTAAGATTATTGTGGTATTAAGGATATTATTGTACTAATATTACTATTTCATTAATATTAACATTTCTTTCAGATTTATATTTACTTGATTTTGACTTTGTTGTTTCTATATCATTATATTTTTGTTTCTTATATTTATATCACTAGATGTCTTTGTCACCTTAACTTTGTAAATATACAGAGTGGAAACAAAAAAGTATAATACATTTTACTCGTTTTTGCGAAGTTTTTGAAGAAATAATACTTTTATGCCGACATTTCGATAGCGAATTTTACGAATACTGTTTAATTTCTTGTATAACAACGAAGAGAACGTTTATTATGTTCATGTTGCAGCAGTATTTTAATTTAAAAATTCATAGGTTTCTAATTAATCGATTGAAGAAACATTGGAAACATTGATTTTCGAGTCACGTACAGAAAGTCTAAAAATCTCGCATCGCTGTCCTGACGGCAGACAGTTTGCCTAGTACTCGCAACTGATCAGCTGTTGTGATGTTTACATTGCATTAGTGTGCAGTTGGACGTACGGCGATACAGTTTGGTTTATTTCAAAACTACGAGATGCCAGAGTTCACAAATCGTGAGAACGTAGACATGATCCAGGCCGCGGAAGAAATTCGGAACAGTGAAGAACTACTGGCCAGAGTTCGTCATAATTGGACTAGAAGATGTGAACGCTGCACGCACGCTGATAGTGGACATTTTGAACAGTACCTGTAACATGTGAGTGGAATGTGCTTTACAGAGTTTATTATTCTTTATTTCATTATTAATGCCCAGAATTAGTGATAGTAAAACAACAAACTGTAATGTTAATTACATCTTGTTCACAAAGTTACATCAGTATAATTTTTCATTAATTGTAACTGAAACTTCAATCCTAAGTGTTTTTACTAATTTTAACATAATTGTCTGATTTTCACGTTATTTCTTGTTATTGCTGTACGTATTTCTTGCTTACATTAAAATTATTACGCCATGCTTAGTATTGTATTGTAAGTTGATAATTCTGCATTCATTGTTGAACTGCGCCCGGACACGAGCTATTTTGTTCATTCGGGTTATTAATTTACATTTTCTGACATTAAATGCCACAAACTAAATAAATAACAGTTACGTCCGCGAAGTATTGCACCGAAGCTCAGTACATTTGTTTGCTGCCGTCCTCCCCTCACTTGCTGCAAGATACACGGTGAAAGATACTTGAACTTCAAGTCGCTGACCGCATGGGGCGTTGAAACATCTTGCAATTGCCGTCAGCTCTTTCAAAACACTTGTAATTATTTCACTATCCGTAAGTCCTCTATTTTTTTATTTCACAAAACTTAGTCTAAATAATATATATATATATATATATATATATATATATATATATACACGAGCCCAAAATAATTCAAATACACTTATAATAAATTTCTGAAAATGATATACTTTGTATTACATTATGTTGCTTTGCATTAAGATTATTATTGTATTAATATTACTATTAAGCAGAGTGCAAATAAATCCGAACACAACATATTTTTACATTTTCTGTCATTGTTGGCCCCACAGCTGCTCATACCGCTTTAATTGACATCTGTAGTACGTGTAATTCCATTGTTGAAGGTCTGTCGTTATTATTTTTTTATAATATGTGACATTTTGCCTGTCGTTTTGTACTTATAAGCATTTCAGTTGTGTTGAAGACTTAATACTGCAATCCTGTGTACATTCTGTCGTCTTCACAAATGGATACAACTCCACGAAAACGGTCTAAAATTATAACATTAGCAGAGCATTCTTCTATGACACAGAGGCAAATTGCTGCAGAATGTCACATCGGTTTGGCTACTGTTAATTCGATCATAAAACGATACAGGGAGACTGGATCCATCACACCCCAGAAAAAGGAAACTGTGGCCGGAAAAGGAAGACTTCACCTGCAGATGATCGTTTAATTGTCAGAAAAAGTAAATTAAATCCTAGACTTACTGCTGTCGACTTAACCCGCGAGTTAATGGCTACCACTGGAGCGAATATTCACGTCACAACAGTGCGGCGTAAGCTTTTGGAAGTTGGACGAAGGGCTCGTAAGCCTATTAAGAAGCAACTGCTAACCCCTGTTATGTGCAAAAACGCTTAATGTGGGCAAAATTACATAAACACTGGACAGTGAATGACTGGAAGAATGTACTTTTTCCGATGAGTCTCATTTCGAGGTCCACGGCCACCGTGTTTCTTACGTACGGAAAGGATCCGAAAAAGTAACAGCAGCTCATCTCCAACAAGCACCCAAATACCCCCTAAAGTAATGTTTTGGGGTTGTTTTACACATGAAGGGCCTGGAGCATTAATACCTGTCAAGGGAATAATGAATTCTGACAAATATATTCACTTATTGGAAACCAGAATCGTACCCCAGCTGCAAAAATAATTTCCGGATGGCAGAGGCGTGTTCCAACAAGACCTGGCACCATGCCATACGTCTCGAGAAACTACAGAATTCTTCAACATGAAGAATATTCAGGTACTCCCCTGGCCAGGCACCTCACCCGACATCAACCCCATTGAGAACTTGTGGTCAATTTGCAAACGAAGAATGCAAAAATGGATTGTTCTACAAAGGAGAAGATGATTTCTGCCCTCATTAGTGTAAGGTTTCGCGATGAAGATATGAAGAATATTTGTGGGAAATTAGTGGAATCCATGCCAAATCGTCTCAGAGCTGTTATTAGGAACAAGGAGGCCACATAGATTACTGAGGTATGTCTTAGATCCTTTTTTTTATATCCCGTTTGAGTGTTTTTGCGTAAGTAATTACGTTGTTCGGATTAATTTGCATGCTACTGTACATTAATATTAACATTGCTTTCAGATTTATATTTATTTGATTTTTACTTTGTTGTTCCAATATATTTTCGTTTCTTATATTTATATCACTAGATTGTCTTTGTCATCTTAACTTTGTAAATACGTAGGGCCTATATATGTATATACATGGGTCATTCAATATTTAGTGGCAACATTTGAATTAACAGCAAAGAAAACATTTTTGGAACAATCACATTGTTGCAGTACACCAAATTAATCTCCTCCAACATGAAGAGCTCGCCTCCATACCTCAGGGAGACGACGCATGCCATCCACAGCGTCTTGTTGTACTAATCTTCGAACAGACTGCTCTATTGCTGCTATAATTGCCTGTCTGGTTCTAAAGCGAAATCCTCTAAGTGGTAATTCTATTTTCCCGAAAGAACAAAATCACTTGGACTCATATATGGGGAATATGGATGTTGCTCCAGAATTTCCCAGTTCCATCTGCGAAGTAAATTAACCACAGAGGCAGCTATGTGAGAGCGAGCACCATCATGTAGCACAATAGGATGAGAATTCAGGAGATTTGGACGTTTACGGTGCACAGCTGGTCGTACATGGTATCCCAGAATGTAACTGTAATATGCACCATTCACAGATTTCCCGCAGGAACTGTATGAGTAACAAGAACACAGTCAAAATCACAACCAACAATGAACACGACTTTAAGTGGATCCTGTTCTTGCCGATATTTTTCTGGCCATGGAGAATCATTATGCCGTCATTCATTTGATTGTCTCTTTAATTTTGGTTGGTAGCATCGAACACAGGTTTCACTTAAAGTTACAATACGTCGAAGGAAACGCTCTCCTTCACGTCCATATCGTTCTAAGTGCAATCTCGCTGTTTCCATTCTCTCCCACATGTTTTCCTCTTTAAGATTGTAGCGTAGATTTTTCTCATCTTTAACTTATTTTTAAGTATGTGAAGAATCGTATCAGGAGCAATTCCAACTTCCCTTGCTTTTTCAATACAAGTCTAACAATGGTGTTCTTCCAGCAGTGCTCTTACAGCGTTCACATGCACGTCATCACTTGCCGATTGAGGTCTGGCAGCTCCACGCTTTTGATGAACGGTTTTCCTCCTGTAGCGAAATGCATGTGCCCACCTAATCACAGTACGATATGGTTAAGCCTCTCTACCACAAGCTTCCAGTAATGTTGTATGGCATTGTCGAGCATCCTTGCCTCTTGCAATCTGAATTTTAATGAAGCATATTCTTTGTTCGTATTTGCTAAACATTTTACAGCACTACAAATAACAGTCGACAAAAACTCACTACAAATATCTTATAAATGAGATTATTGTCAAGCTCTTAGACATCAAATGCTCTCCTTTCTCATTGTTATCAGCTTACATCATTTACCATCTTGAACTTCTTTTTAAGTATGTGAAGAATCGTACCAGGAGCAATTCCAACTTACCTTGCCAGTTCAATACAAGTCCAACAGCGGTGTTCTTCCAACAGTGCTCTTACAGAATTCACATGTACATCATCACTTTCTGATTGAGGTCTGCCAGCTCCACGATTTTGACGAATATCTTTCCTCCTGTTGCGAAATGCATGTGCCCACCTAGTCACAGTACGATATGGTGAAGTCTCTCTCCACAAGCTTCCAGTAATACTGTATGATATTGTCGAGCATTCTTGCCTCTTGCAATCAGAATTTTAATGGAGCATATTCTTTGTTCGTATTTGCTACACATTTTACAGCACTACAAATAACAGTCGACAAAAACTCACTACAAATATCTTATAAATGAGATTATTGTCAAGCTCTTAGACATCAAATGCTCTCCTTTATCATTGTTATCAGCTTGCATCATTTACCGCTGATAGCGCCACATACTAACATTGTTGCCACTTATTATTGAGTGACACATGTAGGTTACATGTAACTAAAATTTTAGTTATAAGTGAGCATTGTACTTTGGTTGGCCTGTCATGTCAATATCTTAAAATAAAATAAAATATAATATAATATAATATAATATAATGAAACCGTAAAGAGATATTAATCTAAATTCATTAACGCGTGAATTGTTAGAGCTGAATGAATTGGGAGTAAGGGAACTGAATTTAGTAATTTAGTAGAACAGTAACTAAATATTACGAAATTAAATAAATTTCACCGCCTTTTTTTTTTTTTTCAAGATTTAGGAGTGAAAATTCGATGGGAGGGGAGAAATTAAGATGACTATAAAAATATCAGGGTTTACTGGTCATAAATAACATAAAAATAGTGTACTCTTGAAAATCTTATGGAATAAGCTTAAATAATTTTAGAAGTAAGTAACTATAATCAGTGACAATTTTGATAATTAATTAAGCGAGTTATTAAAGTTTTGCGATTTTTTCATTCTGTATGCTGTGTCTGGGTTACATTTCCGGGGTCTTGTGACCGACTTTGGACTCATCCCTGCCAACTTTCTCCCCATAGTTGAGTTTAACGATACTGAAGCTGTGACAGAATAACACAGTATCCGAACTAAAGTACTTGGGTATCTATCTCGATACCAGATTTAATTTTGACAAACATGTAGATTACATTACAGAAAAATGCACTCCGATAATAAACATGCTAGCAAGAGTTCTAAACTCAAATGGGGTCTAGAACATCGCTAAAACCATATACATGGGTGCAATTGAACCAATACTAACATATGGCGCACCGATATGGGAGAAAGGCCTTAACAAAACAAAACAACTTAAGGAAATATCAACGTGTTCAAAGACTAATGAACATAAAAATAGCGAAGGCATTCAGAACACTTTCATATGACGCCTCATGTGTACTAGCAGGAATTCTTCCAATTCGTCTAGTCATAGAAGAAAAGGTCAGAATTTATAGAGCCACCCACAAAAACATGGAGTACGATGCACCTCTGGAAGTGATTCACTGGCCACACCCAGCTGAAGAACCACTCATAAGAGCGCCTATGGAGGATACGGCAAACGAAATAGATATATACACGGATGGAAGTAAAATCGGAGGAAAAGTTGGAGCTGCTGCGGTCATAATCCAAAACGACGTGGTCATCCACCGATCCAAATACAAACTGTATGAAAAATGTTCTAACAATCAGGCAGAACAAATAGCAATCTTGAAAGCACTAGAACATATTGAGAATGTAGAAATAACAGAACAGACAGAGAATATTGCTGTAGTTAACACAGACAGCAAAGTGACACTGGACACTTTACAGAACAAGAATAAACATAATCCAATAATTGAAAATATAAAGAAAGAATTGAAAAAATTGGAGAGACAGCAATGGACAGTTCTCTTTAGGTGGGTGAAGGCCCATGTCGGAATAGTAGGGAATGAGATAGCTGATCGTCTTGCCAAACAAGCCGCCATAGAAGATGAAGGGAAATAGCTTATAACAAAATACCGAGAGATACCATATTAACAGAAGAGAGAGAAAAGACCTTAAGAAAATGGCAAGAGCAGTGGGCTATCTCAACCAAAGGAGCAATAACGAAATCATTCTTCCCATCAATTAAAGACAGATTGAAGATAAATTTACCTGTCGGGGCAGAATTTACTTCTATTGTGACAGGTCATGGCTTCACAAGATCGTACCTCCACAGATTCAAGATTATTCCAACTCCAACGTGCCCTTGCAGACTAAAAGAAGAACAGACAGTCAACCATATAATATTAAGATGTGCCACACTGATAAAAGAAAGAAGAATCCTACGAGCTAGTATAATACGCACAGGTCAAAACTGGCCTCCACCTTTTGATCAGTTCACAACTACATACCTCAATAGCTTCAGAAAATTTATAAAATCCATAAAATTTGGCAAAATGTAACAGTAATTGAAATTAGAAATAATACTAACAAAGATGGTAACCTAAAATAGAAGAAGTACATTTAGGCAACACTTGTATCTATAAGAATTTCAAGATCTCAATCAAAATTGTAAATACCTTGTTCTCATGTCTAAAATTATGTAACTAATTATTGTAATATTTTATGTAAAGCATGTAGTATTACTCCAATGTAATGGAGCATGCTGATATACAAAAAAAAAAAAAAAAGTAGCCTACGCATAATGATACCTAACCGTATACTGACTGACTGACTGACTGACTAAAACTCAACAGATGAGCGGGTGACGGAGACTGCAGATACGTCAGGTCTTTGTAGAAGGGGATGGATTCGACCTTGGGTCTTCCACGAATTCCGTTGTGCTGTACTCGAAATCACCGTAAGGGTGTCCAAAGCTATAATAGAAAAATTGTAGGCCTAGATAATGCACATAGTATCAGAGGGGGAATTGTTCGAGAAAATATAATATATATATTTTTTCAATTATATATGAAAAATCTGGGCGGCGAAATTATACGAGGGGGAATTATACGTGTAAATAAGGTAATCTTTTTCCTCTTCTTCTCCTCAGGAGACTGTTTTTTTTTTGTATATTCCTTGTTGATGTAAATATAGATACGAAGAAGTGCTTTAAGCAGTATGATATACAGCAGTGGCAAAAAAGGACCGGACCCTTGCAGCTGATTTCAGAGCCTTGTTCACTCCAGAGCACGATAGACTGTTAACTAAGACTTTCGTGGTTCGAATCCTGCCTGGAAAGGACCTTTTTTTTTTTTTTTTTGTTCATTATTCAAATTTATTCCCAATACTTTTCAATTGCAGCAATATTTTTCTACTTAATTAACTTATTATTCCCAGAAAATGAATTTTACCAGCAATCGAAAAGTATTGGGAATAAATTTGAATAAGGAACAAAAAGAAGTTTCCTTCCCAGGCAGGATTCAAACCACGAAAGTCTTAGTTACCAATCTATAGTCCTCTGGAGTGAACAAGGCGCTGAAATCAGCTACAAGGGTCGATCCGGTTTTTTTGCCACTACTGTACAATTAAGATGAGTTTATGGCGAATTAATAAATATAATAAGAGGCGTCGGTAATTACAGATTGATTCGATTTCTGTATTGGTTTTTCTGTCTCGTTACTGGCTTATACAGCATGCTTGTAAACATGAATAATGCATTTTCTTTGCAAGTCTCTCCCGTCTTGCTCCTGGCAATGTGATAAATGTGTTGCATTACGGATGTGCCACCAACAAAAAGCCTCTCCATCCTCAAGCGTTCTACATCAAGTCAACAAGGGGCTCGGCCCTGCCCTGGGCGTGCTTTAAAGGACATCGCTCATTTCTTACAGGTGTTACATTCCAGCGCAATAACATGGAATGTTTCAGTATGCTTCACTTTATGCATAATTCAACGAAATATTTAAATTTTTTTATATCTTAAGTTTTATGTGTCGTTAAAAAAGTAGTAGCAAATCATGACTGATCAGGGTGACTTCGCGGTCTAAGGCGCGCTTAGGCGGCGCGGTCTGAAGGTTCGTGGGTTCCAATCCCGCCTCGGGCATGGATAAGGTAAAGTACCCAAATAAGAGACAGGTTCCTAATAAGAGATACAGTGTTAATTTCTCCGGTATAATTTGCCATCTCTCGACAACTATGGTAAATCAATGTCTAAGACATCGTGTTCTTTGTCTAACCTCAGTTGAAAGTAAGCAACGCAGCTGAGAGCAAGAAAAGTAATTTTTCACAGTTTGAACTTTTTGATGGTTTCTGTTGAGGAAGTGAACAGCAGTTAATGTAAGGTACAACAAATTTATTATTAAGTTTATAAAATTGCTGGGAAAATGTTGCATATAATAAGGTAGATTGCTAATAAGAAAGATAATTTATGACCTTGGGTAGCTATTTCATTTTTATTTATTCCGTTCCCTAATAAGAGATACCTAGGGGTCCTATTAAGAGATAGTATCTCTTATTTAGAACCCTTATTTGGTTTTATTATGATGCTCACCTTTGAGAGTTTACGAAAGGCGTTAATGCTTCTAGTCGTGTCAGTTTGTCTGCCATAAACTACGTAAGAACCAATGAAAGATTAATTGAACTATTAATTTAAATTAATTACGAATTAGGTCAATTTTTAATTATCCATTGTCCTCAATTATTCATTACAAAATTAGTAATTTAAATGATTAAGTTATCATTATTAATGACTACAATTAATTATTCATTGAGATGACAATAATATCAATAGCTAAAATCAATTAAAATTGGCTAGTCTGACAATATTTACTTTACTTAAACATCAAAACATAAGTGCGTAATTCGTGAAATAGTCTCTACATATTTCAAATAAAAATCAATAAACAACAAAATTGCTGTTGAGAGGAGTTAGACCACTGTTGCACTAACCCCTTCAATTTTCAAACGTTCCTGGATTTATTAAAGTATCCACATGATTTAACAATGTTATATATTGCTTCAATTTTCACACAATGATAATACTTTTTGTCCATGTTAAAAAATAAAGTTAAATAACACACGTATCTCTTATTTGGAACCTCTTTCCAAAACATCATTATTTCCCAGTTTTATTTCTTTTTATAATTTAATATAACAATAAAAACTGACTGAAACTTGTATTGTCAATTCTAAAAATAGACGAAATTCTGTGAGTATTGCACCCATTAAGATTAAAAATGTCTACTCCCATCCTCACTTATAAGCAGTTAAAAAAAAGTGTCTCTTATTTGGGTACTTTACCTTATATGTCCCTTATTAATTCTCTATAGCAGTGATGTCAAAGCAAGCGCATTTTTCTGACCTTGACGTCGTGCGCGGGCATTAAGCGCTAGGTATGCTAGGAGGAATAAGCAGCCTGTTGGATTAAGGAAAAAGTGGTGGATAAACTTCAAACAGAACGTGAAATTTTATGTCGTTATTTTTATATGGCTCCTTTCTGTTTGTTATTTTTATATTGTCTGTAAAACATAAGTACTAACACCTATTCCTTAGCCTAATATTGCAGTTGTGTTTTAATCGTTAATAACATAACAAAGGGTAAAGAAGGAATATTCACACAAATTCCATAATAACTACAACTATACTGTACTAAGTGAATTAAACACATCATTCATAAAGAAAGTGTTATCCCAAAGAAAGACATAAAATATAACATGAAAGTTGAAATTGATATTAATGGTATCTTTAGCCTCATAAAAGTAATCAAAACAGTATTATAGTACAAAGCAAATTTGTCCAGGTATATGTTTTAACTGTACAGTATCTAATATTACATAATAAAACTCTTATCGCATTACGCTTTTAGGTGATATTGGTGCGCAACTTTCTGTTATCAGAATATTAAATTATCTCGAAATCTGCTGAAGCTATATAGCTGACTTTTTACCAACACATAGGCACGTATCTTTTGTTCGTGATGTAACAGTATTTGCTTTGTTAATTCATTTCCTTAAAACATTTTCCATGTGAATATTTTCAAACATTTTAATACACTATCTTCAGTAATACGTATTTACGATATATTAGATATAAGAAAACATTGTTTTAGTGCCTGTAAGGCTACTAAACAAACATATCTGAAAATTTCACTTTTCTGTAAAAAAGTTGAGAAAATATTCCTTTTGAACAAAAAAGAAAACTTGTGATAAATGAACATTAAAATTAATACTTATAATGCACTTATACTTCTCAGAAGAATCTAAAAATTAACATGGATGCAGTTTTAATAAGTTCTCTTCCCTTTATCCACTGAATCAGTGCTGGCCATCCCTGTATATAGCATATACTACCTCTTTCGTCTGTCTCTTTCCCTTCCGCTGTAAAGCGCTCAGGCTCTCCTGGGCTCTAAAGCGCGCGCTTGCTCCTATGGGCATCAGATGACATCACTGCTCTACAGAGTGGGTGAATAGTCCGTATACTCCTGATATGCATATACATTTAAAACCAGCGTATTCCGAATCTCACCGGACCGGTGGACTTCAATGACGTCACGCTGCAGCGGAATAGGAACAAAACTGCTGGAAGGTTCAATGGTTATCATGGCGGCTGTACAAGTTTGTATTGTGCTAAGCTAGCAATATTTTGCGAAATTTCCTTACTATTATCTCGCTCAAAGGAAAGACTGCATAAACAATTTATTTCTTGAACCAGTAGTAATAACTGGTCCGTTGACATGTTCGCTCATAAGCCATTAACATATTGTGTTTTTACCTTGTGCTCACTACAAACAATACAGCAGAACACACCGCCATGACACAACAGTGCACGACGTCATTCATCTGCTAATTCTCGCCTATGCAAGAACAAATCAGATTCACTGATGGATACTGCCACCACCTCTGCAAGCTGATGGCACCGGTGCGACACCGGTGAAGCATTAGTGACGTGATCGTTGAAATTCGGAACACTGATACCATCAGATTGCTCTGCGTTGAGATTTGGAATACGCTCAACGACAGAGGACACAGGGAGAATAAAATGCGAACCTCGGCGCATTGTCAGCAACTGAACGCAGGGTCGAGAATAATGCAGAGATCAGCATGTAAACAACAGATAACGGAAGAATCAAGTGGAATCGTCGACCTACCCCAACTACGCAGCAACATATGGTCAAAGAGAAAAGAGGATGATCCGAAAAGCTATAACAGATCAAGTAGCACACGTGAAAGTATAGTTAAGGGCTAGGAGTGAAAGTGAAAGTGATCCGACTAGTAAAAAGGGGTTAGATTTATTTATTTATTTATTTATTTATATATTTATTTACATATATGTATATTTATTTATTTATTTATTTTATTATTTTGCTAATAATCGTAACATAAAATACAAAATATACAGAGAAACTTTAGCTCGCCCCTGAAAGAGTAGAACTCGTGCTCAGGGGCGGATTCCTGAATTGAAATTAATAATTATACAATACAATTTGCAATTATAGTATATAAATTTAAATCTACAATTTTTCAATTTTTATAAAATCCATACATAACTTTTTAAATTTAATACTAGAACTATTCGAATTGACAAGATTAGGATATTTAAATATAAATTTGTTATATATTCTTGGGCCTAAATTACTACTATGATTAAATACTGTAACAGTGTTGCATTTTGGTTCAAACAATCTTAAAGAATTAATACCTTTTGTTTCATAACTATGAGAATACAATTCAAAATTATTTCGATTTTTATGTCTGAATTTTATTAACACAATATAATAAATTTGTCTTACGTTAAGTACATTAAAGTCTAGAAACAAGTTTTGAGATGGAAAATCAATAGGTTTATGAAGACATATTTTAATTATTTTCTTTTGTAATAAATAAAGTGGAATAAAATTGGATGATTAGAAGAAAAAGAATGGGAAGATATAGGAGGGAGTCGACATGGTTGGCAAGTTGGTATAGCGCTGGCCTTCTATGCCCAAGGTTGCGGGTTCGATCCCGGGCCAGGTCGATGGCATTTAAGTGTGCTTAAATGCGACAGGCTCATGTCAGTAGATTTACTGGCATGTAAAAGAACTCCTGCGGGACAAAATTCCGGCACATCCGGCGACGCTGATATAACCTCTGCAGTTGCGAGCGTCGTTAAATAAACCATAACATAACATATAGGAGGGATAGAGAATGTAGAAGATTCAAATCCAGGATTTGTTATAGATTTTGAGGATTTTATACGTGAAATGAAACAAAAGGTCCCAGGAATTATGTAAAATGTTTAGTGAGTCGATATGGACAAGTAAAGGAGGCGGACAGTATGAGAAGAGAGACGAGTTAGGGTAGCAAATCACAGTACATAGTACAAGGAAGACGAGTGAGTGAAGTGCAAACAACAGATGAAAATTAGTGGTCAGTGAACATAATATGGAAGTATGAGATCTAATTTTTTATGGTAAAACAATGACAAGTGCTAATCAGGCTTAGGATCCGAGACAATTTAGGAATGAAGTGAAGTTACAGTGCAACGGAGTACAGATGGAGTGAGGTCGCGCGGTGAGCTTTGTTTACCTGTTGTATGTATTTATTCACACTGCAATGGGTATATACCCGGTGGCAGTGGTAACTAATTACACTCAATAAAGACAATAATAAACACAATTAATAAAAATACAATTAATAATAATAGTAATAATTAATACTAACAATAATTAATAACAATAATAATAATAATAATAATAATAATAATAATAATAATAACAGGGAATATCGTAAATTAAATGAAGCACGATCAGTTAAAATAACATTTAAAGTAAATCTAATTTGTACCTTAAACCTATGTTCGAACTAAAACCCACGAGTATGATATGTTCATATCTGCACAAGTACCTTTCAACACTACACTCATTTCGCTGTCAACTCACTCACTGCACTGGAACTACGACACATTTCACTGATTCTATCCTGATTTCACTAACACTTCAAAAACATTTCACTGTTCAAATACTTTGCACTGCCACTATAAACTATAAAGCTTCACTGACAGGAACACGTTTCACTTACTCAACACACTTCACTGACACAACATAATTCTTCACTGATAGAACACTTCAATAACAAAATATCAATTACACCCCTTAAACACTGTGTATAATTATCGTCTATTAGTAAAGTCCTTAAATGCCTATTTTTAAATACATTTTTGATTGTTGGTAAAGCCTTTAGTAAGTCTGCAGGTAAAGCATTCCAGTCCCTGATAGTACGATGTTCGTCAGAATACAATCACAGTCTAGTGTATATAGTCGCGAAGCTCAATACGTAGTAAATATGCAAACATTAGACAGTTGCTCACCACTAGGTTCGCTAATATCGCCTCATTACAGGCAATGCAAAATAGTACCGTCACAGTCTATTGTTTCTAGCACCTCAAAACTCAAGCTTCGTGACTGTATATAGTAGACTGTGATACAATCCTGTTCGTGATCAGAGGTACAGTATTTTCCGTCTCTTCCTACGAAACGAACTCAGGCCATCACAGTGCATTTTCAATTCACAGTGAACAGTTTTTTCGAACTAGTTGCAAGTATGTACAGTGAGGTCGGAAAGTCTTGTCCCCCTCCTTGTTTGTATGTTGATGTGTATCCATTTTTAACATGTCATAGCAGATGTGTGACAATGGTTGATACTTTACGTTCTAGCTTGTTTAGTGATGCAGAACATCAGTATGGGCACCATCGTTGTCGCGGCACAAAATGATAGGCGCTATGTCCTGTGTGAAATTTTCCGCAGCAAAGACGGTGTAATTTCCTGGATGCCTCCCTAACAGCTTGCTTCAAATCTTAAATTGTCCATGCTGCTTAATTATTCCCCATAGGAAAATCATACCGCCTTTGCTGCGGAAAATTTCACAAAGGACATGGCGCCCATCATTTTGTACCGCGACAATGATGATGCCCGTACTGATGTTCTGGATCACTAAACAAGCTGGAATGTAAAGTATCATCCATTGTCACACATTTGCTATGACATGTTCAAAATGCGATGAAAGAGTAATGGAACTTAGAAAAACTCTCTCCGGCGCCGGGATTTGAACCCGGGTTTTCAGCTCTACGTGCTGATGCTTTATCCACTAAGCCACCCGGATTCCACCCCGGCGTCGGACAGAATCGTATCAGTTTTAAGTTCCAACTCTTGGGTTCCCTCTAGTGGCCCCCTCTGCACTACGTCATAGATATCTATGAACCTAGGACCGAAGTCCACACATGTGCTGAGGTGCACTCGTAATGAGTGACTAGTTGGCCGGGATCCGACGGAATAGGCGCCGTCTTAAATCACGAAGTGATTTACGCATATCATATATATTATTTTAATGTACCGAAGTACATATGATATTTCCATGCAGATATTCTGCGTCATCATACGATGAAAGAGTAATGGAACGGAGAAAAATTCTCTCCGGCGCCGGAATTTGAACCCGGGTTTTCAGCTTTACGTGCTGATGCTTTATCCACTAAGCCACACCGGATTCCATCCCGGCGTCGGACAGAATCGTGTGGACTTCGGTCCTAGGTTCATAGATATCTATGACGTAGTGCAGAGGGCGGCCACTAGAGGAACCCAAGAGTTGGAACTTAAAACTGAGACGATTCTGTCCGACGCCTGGAGGAATCCGGTGTGGCTTAGTGGATAAAGCGTCAGCACGTAGAGCTGAAAACCCGGATTCAAATCCCGGTGCCGGAGAGAATTTTTTCTCCGTTCCATTACTCTTTCATCGTATGATGACGCAGAATATCTGCATGGAAATATCATATGTACTTCGGTACATTAAAATAATATATGTTCAAAATGGATGCACATCAACATACAAACAAAGAGGGGGAGACAAGACTTTCGGATCTTACTGTACATGATTGTTCATTGTAACGCTGACGCCTTCAACGTCGCCGAGGGACATGAAAACTTGTGAGGTATGTATCCTACATCATTTTGGACCGGCAATAGATTGTGCTATTAACAGTAGAATGTAACGCAGCACATTGTTGTTTACATTCACAATATGTCTGTCTATTATGTTCAAGGAACTCTACAGTCAAGTTGTGCGTACGTTGGTTGCTAAAATGTCCCGGGTCCTAAGCCTCTTGATAAATAGTAAACAAAGTGAGATAGATGCAATGAAAGTATGGAGGGGGTGACGAACTAGGATAACAATAAAGAAAACAAGTGAGATAAAGAACTGAAAGACGTGAATGAGTAAAATTAGGGAACAGTGAATTAATTTAAGAAATATATGTAATAATGAACCTGTTTTTACAGTAATAAACCAATGATTAGTGATAAGATTAGTAGTACTACGTAAAATGAAATCGAGATAAGTAAAATGAACTTAACAAGGATCTCGTAATAGCGAGATGGTATTTGGCAACATGACACTCAGGGTTCGCCATAGATTACCTGACATTTGCCTTACGGCTGGGAAAACCTCGGAAAAAACCAACCAGGTAATCAGCTCAAGCGGGAATCGAACCCACACCCGAACGCAACTCCGGATCAGCAGGAAAACTCGCCGGTGGCTGACAAATGAAGTTGAAAACTAGTAAAGACTATACTTATAAGTCCGAGATCTAACGTCGAAGGTTACCCAACACTTCTGCTTCAAGTGGTTGAAGGGGAAACCCTCGGGAAAAACCTCAACCAGGATTTGAACCCGGGCTCGTTCGTTCCTCTGTCAGACATGCTAACCGTTACTCCATAGCAGTGGACACATAGGATCTTAAGAAACTAATTTCGTTTTTGGACAAATAGTTACAGTAAAAATTTCACTTTTTGTTTAATGGGCTCTCCTTTACCGCCTGTATAAGATTGATAGATTTTGTAGTTTACACTTTTATTGTATAATTTTTCTTATAAACGAAGGCAGATATAGTATTTGAACTCTATGATCTAGTGTGTTATGAATCTCTTGGAGCAGTGGGTTAAGAGAACACAATTGAAGCACAACAAAAATAATAGTGATCATTCCAAATACACTTATTCAAGGGAGAGGATTAGGATCTCGCCGTAGGCGTCCCCCAACTTAACCAATGAGGGTGAAAACTAGCGAAGAAACAATGTTTAACTGATGAAAGAGTACGATGAAAGAGTAATGGAACGGAGAAAAATTCTCTCCGGCGCCGGGATTTGAACCCGGGTTTTCAGCTCTACGTGCTGACGCTTTATCCACTAAGCCACACCGGAGCTGAAAACCCGGGTTCAAATCCCGGCGCCGGAGAGAATTTTTCTCCGTTCCATTACTTTTTCATCGTATGATGACGCAGAATATCTGCATGGAAATATCATATGTACTTCGGTACATTAAAATAATATAAATGTTTAACTGGTTATATTCAACGTTTATGAATAATTAAGCTCATAGGAGACACTCTAGTAATATTTTCTATGAAATTAAAAGAAATGGGTAAGGGAAGTGAAATATAAGTTGTAACGAAATTAACTTTTTAAGTTGAAAGGAATGCTAGAGGCCCATAAGAAAAGGAAGTGTAATTCCAGCGAAAGTCAGGAATCAAACTGGAGTTTGTTTTATGGTAAGACTGCGCCCTAGTACAGATATATTGAGGAGTCCCTTTCCAGCATACACCTTACTAGAGGTTAACTTTACTTTCACCTGTACCCTTTGTCTCAATGTCTGAAACAAAATTGTGTTATACATGTAGGGAAAACAAAAGCCAGACTTCTACAATGCACGGAACTGGATGTTTCTCAGCATATATGCAGAGAGATGATTCTATTTTCCAGACGTCAACACTGCACACGATACCTTGGAACATCAGCTGAAATGTCTCTCTAGTAAACGAAATGTAGTCAAACACTGAAGGGGAAGTACTCGTACAGTATAAGAATGAATGTCTGGTAGGAAATCCAAGTAGGAGAGTTCTGCAAATGCGAGTTGCTACAACCTACAAAATGTAGGAATTACACTGAAAGTAACTTTAAAGCAATGAACTTCAGGCTCGACGGAGAAGTACAAAAAATATTGAGATAAAAAAAAAAAATTGGAGTGAATTGAGGACAGTCGGATGTCATATTGCTAAGTTAGTTTATGTAGTAGTTGAGGATAAACCCTACGTTCTAACCACCGAAGCTATTCTACCATAATAAAGTAGAGCAGCCGTGGCGAAAATGCGACTCACGAGCACATTGTGGCTCGCAATGAGAGCTGTGCATTTCTACCCCCACAACCCCCACCCTCTCACTCACTGGAGTCAACCTCCGTTCCATTTGTATTTGTCTATGACCTGCGAGTGGCGTATCGTCGCAATGTCTCTCTCGAATACATGTACATCTACAAAAACAAAAGTTTCAAGTAGGATGGGATGACGCATTTTTTTGCTGTCAATATGAATGAGAATATTAAATGTACGATTTGTTCACAAGTATTACGAGGAAACGGTTGTATAATATAAAACGGCATTATCCTACATGTTACTGATGAAACATTAAAAGTCAAGTGTTGTCATTATTATTATTATTATTATTATTATTATTATTATTATTATTATTATTATTATTATTATTACTATTGCTATTATTACTATCTCTGTACGTCGATCCTTTTTCAGCAGATGTACGAATAATACAGTTACATCTTCAATTTAAACTCACAGATTTACAATGTGATGTTAAATGAAAGCTAGATATAAGGACTTGACAAATATCTATCTTCTATATATATATAATTTGAACTGGTAATGGAAATTACGGGAAAACGGCTGAACGGATTTTAAAGAGTGACCCCTCATTTTCATGCCTGGCATCCAAAGTTTTTCGGAAAAGTAGTAGTTTTCAGTGAAATGTCAATTTTCCTACATAATTTTCCTATTTTCCAAAATCCACCTGTTGTCTGTTTTGAGAACTAATTTTATGGAATCACGGCCGACTTGATTGAATTTCAGAACAAAACACACACTACAATAAACAATAGGCTATTACACGAAGGCTATGACCTGCAGGATTGCAGACATGTTTAGAGCTCAGTTCAATTTGTTATTAAAAACTGATTCTGCAGTGTATAATTTTCTGAGTACAGCTGTGTATTGGATATTCAAATCTACGAAACTTGAGGTGGTTTGATGACATTATTACCATTAGAAATTAAATATTATTATAGTTAATATCATGATGCATCTATTCTTCATTAATTGTACATAATATTGATGCTATATTTATGACATGAAAGAGAAACGTTTTGAGGTTATGTAAGTAAATGTAGAGAATATCTTAATTTAGATGTTCATTTCTATAATTTACTGAGTGGCTGCTATAAATAACTACAAAACTTGAGTAAGATAATAATATTGTTATTAAAAATCAAATATTTTTATACTTACTAAACCAGTGGGGTTGGGTCTTTTTCATATACTTAATGGCGGTGTAGTCTAGATATTGATATGTGTCATTGTCTTCAGTATTGGCTAGAGAGAGCGCAAAAATTACAGTTCTTAAGGAAAGATAAAAAGGTATTACTTACTAATAAAATAAGAGGCCTAGAACATTTTGTAGTCTCCAAATCATTTCAGCAAGAACTCTTAGTAGGATAAAATGATTTTACGCTCTACATTTCAAGTTCTACATGCAGCAGTTATACGAAAATGCTATTGTTCGAAAGCTTAGCAAACCTGCCATTTTTTTTAACTTTTGCCTACAATCCACAATGACCTGAAATAGCTACAGCTATCGTCCTGACATTGATACTTGCGTTTTAGCGTTGAAACTCAAAAACTGAAGTTGGGTAGGTTCAAGAGAAAGTATTTGGCCTAAAAAATTCATTCAGAGGGAGTATGTTTCATTATTATGGAAGCAAGTAACTATCAAAAAGACAAGTATTCTTCATTGAAAATAAATCTGAAAAATTTTTATTTGAACGTCTAACGAACTTAATTTGCAGCAGCATTTGCTGCACAAGCCACTAGTTGAACTTTTTAAATCTTTGTCAAAAAATATATATCCGAAGCTTCGTTCTTTTGCTTTCTCTTTTGAAGCCATGTACGCTACAACTTACGTTTGTGAAAAATTATTTTCAACAATGAAAATAGTAAAAACCAAATTTAGATCACGACTGACAGACAAATACCTTCGTGATCAACTACGACTGGCAGTAAGTGACATTTGAAACTCCGTCGTAGAGACATTTGAAGACAGTTAATTTTAGGTTGTGATAATGTGTCCTATGTTTCATTCTTAATTTCTTTCTTCGTTATACGTCCTAAACATTAGTTTGTAGCCTGGACTGTATAAAATTATATTTAAGTGCTTGACGTAAGGAAAATGAAAATCCGTTAATAAGTCAGACAGTTGCTTCACTTTCCCTTGGGGTGTCCGCCTCCCTCCATAGGTGCTATGCACCTTGCAGGTTACATAGTGGCTCGGTGCACGATGACATTTTCGCCACGGCTGCAGTAGAGCATCGATTATCCGAAACAATTGGGGACGGGGGATGTTCGGATAACCGATCATTTACTAAAACAAATTGTACCGGTGTCATAGGAGCAGTATGAAACAAAGAAACACTGATATTAAACACAAAACTGTACATACAGTATATATTTTGTATCACACGTCTAGCAAATAACACAGAGAACTGACTAGCCTAGTTCGACAAGTTCAAAATGGTCATTAAAGTAAGCCTACAGTTTAGAAAAGAAGTCTAATTTTTTTTCTTCAGAGCTTAGACTTTTTTTGCCTCTAAATCTCGTAAACAGCGCTAGCGAAGCTTCTGCATGGCGCGCGCGAAAATTTGAATTTGCCGACTGGAACGCTTTCGGTTAACCGATGTTTCGGTTGATTGGTGTTCGGATAATTGATGCTCTACTGTAGTGCTATGAATTTACCTTGATCATCATATGTACCGTATCAAAACATTTTATTGTTTGCCACAGATGCTACAATCTACGTGAAGAGATCGGCAAAGTTTCTTCAGCAGAATTATATGAATTTGGTACAGGTGACACATCTTGCACATACTTGTCACAAAAACTTGCAGTAGAGATGAGAGCAAAATTTCCTGACGTTGACATAGTAATGGCTAATGTTAAAAAGGGGTTTGTTAACGTGTTTCTGATGTAAAAAATACGTGTGCTGAAGCATCAATTCCTCTATTTCCAATCATTACCAAATGGGGAACGTTGTTGAACGCATACAATAATATTAGTGTGGTAATTTCCAATCAGGAAATAAGTGATTTATCCATTTGATTCAAGGCCTGTCGTAGCCGTAGTAATCAAAATTTCCAGACAACTATTTAACGATGTAGCCATTGAATATAATATAAATTTATTTGGTCGAATTTTATGTTTTCGCCAGCTACTGTTGAACACTTAGAAACATATGGTGGAGAACTCGCAACACATATAACACTGATTAGAAATATTGTTCAGAATCTGAATCGTGCTGAAAATGAAATTGAGAAACGCACATGTACAAATACGAAAAATCTCATAAGAAATAAGTACATATATAAATAGATAAATAAGGAGATAAATAATAATTAATTAATTAAATAATTAATACAAAGTAAATTTTTTGACAATGGTTATTAATTTATTTTAGGATGGACAATATCCCATTAGAACTGGGAAGTTAAGAGATGCCATCGGTAGAAACCATCCACGAATTTGGATTGGTCGTACTACGAATGAAAACGACTTACATACTTCAGCAAGGAGCCCATAATTAACACCCTGTGTCTTTTCTTCACTGCAGGTATATGAAAGACCGGATTCTTATTCTTTCTTTTCCTACTAATCCAGATGACATGAAAAATTGCAACAGAACAGCTGTTGAAAGTATAATAATAATAATAATAATAATAATAATAATAATAATAATAATAATAATAATAATAATAATAATAATATGAATTTTTGGCGATCATCAGTGTGGTTTTAGGCGTAATAGATCGACTATTGGTCAGATTTTTTATATTCCACAAATATTAGAGAAAAAATGGGAGTATAAGGGTACAGTACATTAGTTATTCACAGATTTCAAAAAGGCATATGACTCGGTTAAGAGACAAGTTTTATATATAATTCATTCTTATTGAATTTGGTAATCCCAAGAAACTAGTTCGATTAATTAAATTTGTCTCAATGAAACTTACAGCAGAGTCCGTGTAGGACAGCTTCTTTCTGATGCTTTTCCAATTCACTTTGGGCTAAAGCAGGGAGATGCACTATTACGTTTACTTTTTAACTTTGTTCTAGAATATGTCATTAGGAAAGTTCAGGATAACAGACAGAGTTTGGAATTGAACGGGTTACATCAGCCTCTTGTCTAGGCGGATGACGTGAATATGTTAGCAGAAAATCCACAAACGATTAGGGAAAACACGCAAATTTTACTTGAAGCAAGTAAAAGGACAGGTTTGGAAGCAAACCCCAAAATGACAAAGTATATGATTATGTTTCGTTACCAAAATATTCTACGAAATGGAAATATAAAAATTGGAGATTTATCTTTCGAAGAGGTGGAAAAATTCAAATATCTTGAAGCAACAGTAACAATATAAATGACACTCTGGAGGAAATTAAACGCAGAATAAATATGGGAAATGCATGTGAAAGTTGGAATTTATAAAACTATACTATATTACCGGTTGTTCTGTAGGTTGTGAAACTTGACTCTCACTTTGAGAGAGGAACACAGATTAAGGGTGTTTGAGAATAAGGTTCTTAGGAAAATTTTTCGGACTAAGAGGGATGAAGTTACAGGAGAATGGAGAAAGTTACACAACGCAGATCTGAATGCATTGTATTCTTTACTTGATATAATTAGGAACATTAAATCCAGACGTTTGAGATGGGCAGGGCATGTAGCACTTATGGATGAATCCAGAAATGCATGTAGTGTTATTTGGGAGGCAGGAGGGAAAAATACCTTTGGGGAGGCCGAGACGTAGATGGGAGGAAATATTAAAATGGATTTGAAGGAGGTGGGATATGGTGATAAAGACTGGATTAATCTTGCATATGATAGGGACCGATGGCGGGCTTATGTGAGGGCGGCAATGAACCTACGGGTTCCTTAAAAGCCATTTGTAAGTAAGTAAATAATAATAACAATAATAATAATAATAATAATAATAATAATAATAATAATAATAATAATAATATTTATTGGCCATTAGGTAATTAAAATTAGAATAGGCTTCTTTAAAAGAAGACATTATAAATTAAAAACTAATTATAAATTAAAAGAAAAGATCATTCACTTCACATTAAAGAACTCAACAGTGTAAAAACTTCAGCAGTTAAGAACTTTAAGAGAACTTTTTTTAAAATGGGGAAGAGCAACCAACACATTTGGCATTAACAGGTAAAGCGTTAAAAATTTTATTCCTATAATTTCTCAACTCTTTAGTGCTTTGAAAGTGCGAAAATATTTAAAACTCAAATCATCACATGACCTAGTGCCATAATCATGAATGCTTTATATACTACAATATTTAACCACATTTTCAGGCAGTACATCTCACTTGATGTGTCACAGAAAGAACAAATTGCTGCATACATCTCAATCTGATTAATGAACTACCTTTGTCACTAGTCAGTGATGTATGCAAAGGAACTGGCAACCATACCTATTATCTCCTCGCTCAGTTGCCTTACGAGTGATACATTATTGGTGATGTCATGAGGTTCCAGCCAGTCTTCGTATTACTGATTAATATACGACATACAGTCAACTCTGGATATAGTGAACTCGGTTATAGTGAACATTCAGCTATAATGAACCTAAATCGTTGGTCCCTACCCGCATACATTAAAAAGTACATTAATATTTCCGTTTATAGTGAACCCTCACTTCGGTTATAGTGAACCTAAAACTATAGTCCCGTTGCTCTAATTTCCGGCAGCCAATCGCGTTGCAGGTCGGCTACATTTAAACGTGTGAGTCTTGTGATTCGCTTATGAAGACGTTATTCATTTCTTAAGGCTCGATAAATACTTAATATAATCGCCAGCCATTTTGGCTCTTTCGTTGGCGTTCGCAGAAAGCACACGAAGACGTTATTTGCCGCTCAATTATTTGCTGAATTACAGTGCGTTTGATTTATTATCATAGGAGCTACGACATGATAATGTTTAACGGTGTGGCAAATAGATCCCTCGTATGGTAGCTCGGGAACGAAAGAACAAAAATGGAGAACGATACTACCTACCTAGACTTTATAGAGCCTTCACTTCCTAAGACGTAAGCAAAGAGGCGGAGTCACGCCGGAAATAACAGCGTCGCGACTATAGAACTTCCCCAAGAAAATGTAATTTCAAAATGGCCAAAATGGTAATTTAGGAAACCCTTTCTTCTATAAACTTCCAAGAATATATATATTATTTTAATGTACCGAAGTACATATGATACTTCCAAGCAGATATTCTGCGTCATCATACGATGAAAGAGTAATGGAACGGAGAAAAACTCTCTCCGGCGCCGGGATTTGAACCCGTGTTTTTCAGCTCTACGTGCTAATGCTTTATCCACTAAGCCACACCGGATACAACCCCGGCGTCGGATAGAATCGTCTCAGATTAAGCTCCAACTCTTGGTTTCCCTCTGTGGCCGCCCTCTGCGCTACGTCATAAATGTCTATGAACGTAGGACCGAAATCCACACATGTGCTGAGGTGCACTCGTTATGAGTGACTAGTCGGCCGGGATCCGACGGAATAAGCGCTGTCTTAAATCACGAAGTGATTTACGCATATCATATATCATATCATATCATATCATATCATGATATGATATGATATGAAATCACTTCGTGATTTAAGACGACGCTTATTCCGTCGGACCCCGGCCGACTAGTCACTCATAACGAGTGCACCTCAGCACATGTGTGGATTTCGGTCCTACGTTCATAGATATTTATGACGTAGTGCAGAGGGCGGCCACTAGAGGGAACCCAAGAGTTGGAGCTTAATCTGAGACGATTCTATCCGACGCCGGGGTTGTATCCGGTGTGGCTTAGTGGATAAAGCATCAGCACGTAGAGCTGAAAACCCGGGTTCAAATCCCGGCGCCGGAGAGAGTTTTTCTCCGTTCCATTACTCTTTCATCGTTCCAAGAATATGTTCAGAATAAAATCTCAAACTTTTTACTCCTTAAGTGCATTGAAAGGCAAAGGATTCATTCAGCTTCCTGGACAGTTTGAAACATGTTAAAGAGAATAGTGTACGCAGTGAGGGATAAAGGAAGGATTAGTTCTGATTCCTTTAAAACAGGTTATTAGAAGAATAGGAACAGAAAGTGTTTCCTTTTGTAAAAGGGAGTATAGTGATGACCAAAGGGTAAATACAAGAAGAATTGCAGTATTATCGTCAACAACCCTTCCTCCCGATCTTTGTAAAAGTGAACCCGGGGAAATTTCAAGGCCGAGTACACAGTAGCATACCTCTAGTGGGAAGAGGTGCCTACTACCGACACGGCTAGATTAGATTCAAGTTTCGAACTGTGAACATCAGGATGTCAAAGCGTAAAGTGTTTAAGTTGGAAGATAAAGAGAACATTAGTACTGACATTGAAAGTGGTCTGTCCCAAACGGGCATTAATACTGTATGTATAGCAACGTCAGTAGTATAAAAACAGGTACTTCGGTTTTAGTGAACCTCGGATATAGTGAACGAAATATGCTGGTCCGCACTATATCCAAAGTTGACTGTATGTTGTGTTGTGTTTTACTCATATTATATATTATTTTCATATGGTACAGAATATATGAAGATAACAGTTTTGGAATTGAGTCATTACAGTTTCAGTTGACTAATTAATTCTAGACCTACAGAACGTACAGCATTATGTATTCAATCAAAATGCATAGTTCTAATTTCCAGTGTGTGGCAGGTGTTTGTGAAAAGAGTGCAGACATTTTTTTGTGTGTTTAGCGTTGTAAATACGTCACAGAATCATTTGTATAGAGTCATCGAGTCATTACTCTGTCACTCGTTCCACATGTTATTAATGGTTGTACGCATTTCAGGGTAGTTTAGTGAATAGGGCGTTTAATTTATCAATGAACCTGAAACTCAAAGCAATCAATAACCGTTATAGAACGTGCAAGAGTAACGTCATTTTTAAACGTCATGTTTTTAAAGGAGATTCAAAATTACAGGCACAAGTGCCACAATAACGTAATTATTAGAAGAGCTTTCTAATGCTCCCCATAAAAACGAAGTAAAATTAAATTTATGACTAAAAGCCATTCTAGAGGAGAATTTAGCACAAAATGAAATCTGATGTAGGTTTAGGCAGTAACTCACACCATTATGTATACTGGATTTAATGATTATAACGTTATTATTATGGAAATTATCGAGTATAAAATGAATAAATCATCATGATAAAGTGTATAGACCTACGTCGTAATCCTGAAAACAAATAAATTGTCATGTCAATAAGAAATTAGTGCAAAATCTCATTCATTTGTTTCACGACTTTTTTTTTTCCTATCGTCGCCTGACAACTGGATTATTGTTATTGTCAGTTGTTTGTAGGATGAAAAGACAGTTTGTTTACTAAATTAAATGTTCAAAATATGGTCCATTGTAGGCTAGACAGTAATATCACAGTCTAGTATATACAGTCACGAAGCTTGAGTTGTGATGGTGCTAGGAACAATAGACTGCGCCGGTACTATTTCGCATTGTCTGTAATGAGGCGATAGTAGCGATCATAGTGGTTAGCAACTATCTATGGATGCATATTGACTACGTATTGAACTTCGTGACAGTATATACTAGAGTGTGGTAATATAATAAAATTGTTTAGTCAACTGTCCGAAGACAGGTCTGAACCTCACAAGTGATAACCAACATGGCACCACTTATGAGGCAACTAGGCCAGGAGATAATGGGTTAGTGTTGCCAGATCCTTTCCCCCTCCATTGCATACATCGCCAATTAGCTATATATTACACAAATCAGATTCAGATGTAAGCAAATAATTTATTCATCCTCTGACGCATATCGTCAAGTGAGATGTACTGTACTTACTTGCAAATGGCTTTTAGAGACCCGAAGGTTCATTGCCGCCCTCACATAAGCCCGCCATCGATCCCTATCCTGAGCAAGATTAATCAAGTCTCTTATCATCATATACCACCTCCCTGAAGTCTATTTTAATATTATCATTCCATCTACGTCTCGGCCTCCCCAAAGGTCTTTTTCTCTCTGACCTCCCAGCTAACACGCTATATGCATTTCTGGATTCGCCCATACGTGCTACATGCCCTGCCCATCTCAAACGTCTGGATTTAATGTTCCTAATTATGTTAGGTGAAGAATACAATGCGTGCAGTTCTGCGTTGTGTAACTTTCTCCATTCTCCTGTAACTTCATCCTCTTAGCTACAAATATCGAATTTTCCTAACAACCTTATTTTCAAACATCCTTAGTCTCTGTTCCTCTCTCAAAGTGAGAGTCCAAGTTTCACAACCATACAGAATAACCGGTAATATAACTGTTTTATAAGTTCTAACTTTGTTTTTTGAGAGGAGACTGGAGGATAAAAGCTTCTCAACCGAATAATAACACGCATTTCCCATATTTGTTCTGTGTTTAATTTCCTCGCGAGTGTCATTTATATTCGTTACTGTTACTACGAGATATTTGAATTTCTCCACCTTTTCTTCAAACAATATATTTCCAATGAATAGACGCAGAAACAAAATTTGGGCCGTCCAATTTTACTAAGTTACAAATACAAAGCATTACGCATGTGCAGTAAACAAGAGCGCTTAAAAGTTTGTCACTTGTGGACAGTCTTGCAAAACTTGTTGCCTGCATATAGGAGAACTTCTACCAAGACTTGGCTCATTCTTTTAATTCCATACCTGTACATATCAGCCAGAACCTCAATCAGAGATAATACAGACTATTTATGAATTCCTTTACAATCTACCTATCATTGCCATAGTATGAAAACCATACCTAATGCAAATCGAAACTTCGGCTTTTCTTATCCTCTATCGTGATTTAAAACTTTTAAGAATGGGTTTATAAAACACACCTATAATATTCCTTAATATTAATCTATGTCAGCGGTTCCCAAACTTTTTTTTGACTGACGATATACTTCATTGAACGCCCATGATATCGCGACACTTATTTTATTTGAATAATAATACAATAATAATAATAATAATAATAATAATGATAATAATAATAATAATAATAATAATAATAATAATAATAATAATATAACCAATACATTTCTTCTGGAGAAAAAGCCGGTAGAACTCTGTGTAGAATATTTTATAGTGGACGGGAAGATCATTACTGTTCATTGCACGGGAATTTTTTATCGTTTTTATTCTCCTTTTCGTCCATCTAAAACTTTCAAGGTCTAAGAACAATTAAAAAAAACTATATTTAAAACATAGTTATTCACACATATTTCGGTTCCATGATGACAAATGCAACAAAAAGGTGCTGGGACGCCGTTCCAGCGCGTTCCATTGCAGCATTGATAACAACTTCTAAGTAGATAGGTTGATGTTAACCTGCAATCGAAAATTCTAAAAGAACAGGCTTGAGTGGCATTAGAAAAGAAACAAAGGTATGTGTAAAAATCTCAACCTATCAATGCTGGCTGTCTGATAAAAGATTTTTATTATCGTTTTTGAAAACTCTCGCATTTAAATTAATGTGAAGTCTGCGCTTGGTGGGTTGCACAGAGTTTCTCTATACATGGCCTTATGGTTGAAAAAATGAAAAACTGAAATGAACACTGTTGCAGTTGTTCAATTTCATTGGTAAAGTCTGTCTCAAAATAAAATGTACCATATCAAAGATTTCGTTGGAAGCAAAAAATGTGTTGTAAAGAGATATTCTGGATGACATAAAATACACCCGCAATAAAAACGACGAATATTTTAACTTATATAAACACCTAAGAAACAGAACGACTCAACTAATAAGAAACGCTAAACTCAAATACTCCTACAAACTTATAGAGCCCAACACAACCCCTTCCGAGTTATGGAAAAATCTGAAGGTCATTGGACTTGGAAGGGCTGTGAACAAGCAGACATACCCATCCCACTTGACCGATTGAACGAACACTTTGTAAAGGACCCGACCTTAAACAACACAACGAAACAAGACACAGTTTTGCCTGACTCAGCTCCCCCAACTCGAGACAAATTCTATTTTACTGACGTCACTCCTATTGACGTAATGAAAGCCATCCGACGCATCAAGACGAAAGCTCAAGGGCCAGACAACATTAGCATATTACTCATACAGAAAATACAAGACATAGTAATACCTACGATTGCACATATATTCAATAGTTCCTTAATCACTTCAACTTTCCCTAAAATATGGAAGCAAGCTTTCGTTCTTCCTCTTCCAAAAGTCAAAGTTCCCACCGACCCGAACGACTATAGACCAATCAGTATCCTGCCAGCCATATCAAAAGCACTGGAAAGAATCGTACACAGACAAATTACTAACTACATGAACGAACACAAACTATTCGACAAGTATCAAAGAGCTGGACACAACACAAGCACTGCTCTACTTAAAGTGACAGAAGACATTCGTGAAGCAATCGACTCTAATAAAGTAACAATACTAACACTTCTTAACCTTAGCAAAGCTTTCAACTCTGTAAATTTCGACCTGCTCACCCATAAATTGAGAAATCTGCATTTGTCAGAGAATGCTGTGAGTTGGTTCGAATCCTACTTACGGGAAAGACAACAATGTGTTGTATCCGGGAATCGAAGCTCTTCCTGGTTTAACATAACATCAGGTATACCACAGGGTTCGGTACTCGGACCATTGTTGTTCACGATATATGTCAGTGATATTACATCTCATGTAAGGCATTGTAACTATCACTTGTATGCTGACGACCTTCAATGCTACATCTCTTCCCGCTTAGATCGAATAAATGACGCTATAGATAAATTGAACAAAGACATTGACTCGATTGTGACATGGACAAAGAAATTCCATCTTAATATCAATCCTGGAAAGACACAAGCAATCATATTAGGACACAAACGGCAAACCGACGCTGTAAAGCACCTCGACATTTCCCCGTTAAAGTAAGTACAGTGCATATCCCTTTCAGTTCTTCGGTAAAAATCTTGGCATTCACATGGATAATAATCTCAACTGGGACATGCAAATCACAGAAACCTGCAGAAAAGTATATTCTATTATTCATGTGCATATTTCGGATCCATGATGAAAAATACAACAAAAGGTGCAGGAACGCCTAAAAAGGATAAATGTTCATCTTCCCTCTTGCTTAAAAAAAAGTCCCTTGTGCAGACCCTTGTATTTCCCCATTTTGACTATGCTGACATTTTACTGACTGACCTTTCCAGCGACAACAAAATGAAACTTCAACGTGCTCATAATTTGTGTGTACGTTTTGTAAGCAATGTTCGTAAATATGATCATATTACCCCATCCCTGTTTTAGGTTGGCTTAAACTAGATAAGAAAAGAAATTTACATTCACTTCTTTTTCTCTTCGAAATCTTGAACTCTTCTATTCCTTCGTACCTGTCGTCTCGCTTCACTTACCTTTCTTCCCACCACAATCTGAACACACGCTCTCGCCATGAAACAATACTAACAATACCATCCCATCGCACCTCCTCATACTCATCCTCTTTCACAATAGCCCTGCCAAGACTCTGGAATTCGTTACCTGCTAGCATCAGGGACTGTCGAAATAAAATTCAATTCAAACGCAAACTTACTAGGCACTTGGTCAGTAATTGAGACTCGTTCAGACATGGTTTCTTGTAAATAGTTCTTTTAATCTACCACAAAATATCTCAATATCCGGTAATTTCATCACTATAGAATTTTGTTATTGTAGGTTTAATTTGTAATTTAGTAAATATAAAAATATTCTTTGTTCTTAACTTCTATGATAAAATGTCTAGCTTTCATTAATCAGGTATTCTTGTCGTACTTTAATTTTTATTGTAATTGTCATTGTAAATTTAATATTAATTGTAATCTTATTGTTCATGTTATAGTTGTAATCCCTGGTAGAGGGCAGAGAAGGCCTGATGGCCTTATCTCTACCAGGTTAAATAAATAAATCTAAATCTAATACCCGGCCCCGGAACAATTTTTCCCTCGAAATTATTCGACATAAAATTTATTTTTCAATTTTAAGATTTCGCGATACACTCCATGAAGCTGAGCGACACACCGGTTGGGAACCTCTGGTCTATGTTACTATCTGAAATAACCTATAATCAACAATAGTCTTTGTAGTTGTATCTCTTTAGTCTAATCAACAATAGCAGCAATCCAGGTTGCTACGTGATGATATAAAAGAAAAGATGTGAAAGAATAAATGAGATTTATAAACAATTCAATACCCTTTCAAATTTAAATATAATATACGGGTTCTATTTGAAATTCCGCATGGAGGGTAGCGGAGGGTGAGGAAGTAAAACGTAAAGTGCAATTAGCACTGGCTTTAAACTTCTACCTCAATATCTAAATCGACGTGTTTTTATGTTAAATTTAATTGAAATACTGTAAGTAGAAAAGGCTGGGAGTTTTGAAATAAAAGCCCGGTGTTATTAATGAATGAATTAGTTACTGCATTATGAATGGGCTGATGCCCAGTGGTAATATTGATATTATACAAAATGGAGCAAACACATCATGGCGGATCTTACAGAAAGGGAACGAATTAAAATAGTTTAATGACGATGATCGGCAAAGATGATAAAAAGAGGACCCAATAAGATGTTACCCGATAACCATGGGTATTTCATTTCGTTCTCTTGCTATATAAATCGCCATGTTTAATAATATTAACAACAAAGTTAATTAGCTTTCGCCTATCATATTATTTTAATTCTTGGTCGCTTTATTATTCATAGTGACTATTTCGTTTATATGACGTCATTTCATTTTCGGCCAATGAAATGTAATGAAATTTTGAATTCTAACCAATCACAGTCATACATCGCGATAACTTCTGCAGCTCGATTTATCACTATCAATTTATCGCATGGTCGTTCTTTTCTTTAGTCACTGTCGCCAATTGTTTGCACGTAAATCGATGAGCATAATCCATTGTACTAAATAAAGTGCGAAATCCTATTTCCACATCTACATCTCCATCTTCTAATTCTATGTCCATTGTATCTAAAGAAAATGACACTCCTTCATAACAGTTGTTCATTTAATTAGGGGAGAGTCGCGTAGTATCGGACATCGGGTAATATCGGACAGTGCGTTTCTTTCATCTACCACCATATGGTAGTACCTGAATGACATGGTTACGTTTCTCTATGCGACATCACAGAACGTAATCATGTCAATCAGGTACTATCATCGTGTAGTATATGAAAGAAACTCACTGTCCGATATTACCCGATGTCCGATACTACCCGACTCTCCCCTAATGTATTAACCAGATTATTTATAATTATACTATAAAATGTTTAAATTAAATTATGGTTTCAGCAGATAATGAAAACTTATCTCTATTGTAATAACAAGAGATAAGCGCAGTATATGTAATTACAATTTTTAAACCTGTGTTTCGCTTTTCTCAATTGGCATTACTGAATAATATTCAATTTCTTTATTGCAGTAATCGTTATTCATAAATATACAATTATTAACCTTTATTGAGCGAATTTTGGGGTATATTATTTACATTTTTATTTTATTCACGAAGTAGTTCTAATAAATGTCATTCGAGGTCTCAGATTTCCCAAATAAATTTCAGATCTCTTCTGACATTACTATAGATAAATTTATGTAATGAAGCATTTCTCTTTGTTAGGTAGGCATACACTGGAATCATAAATTCAAGGTAATTTTTACAGAATAACAGTTTATAAAAAGAACCAAGCGAGGTGACTCAGACAGTAAAGTTTGAATCTCGCATTCGAGAGGTCCGACATGAAACCCCGTGCCCGGAAAATCTGACTGGGATTTTTCAGGTTATCTCCAAATCTCAAAGGTAAATCCCAGATTGGAAATTTACATATACCGTGATTTATCACCGCCTTAATAACCAATATCATAAGCATTAAAATAAAATTTAATCAGTTACATGAACTCAAGCCATGTATAACACACGACAATACAAACAGTTCCTACACACGCGACATGATCATAGATTTCTTTAGTCTGGCTATTTAACGACGCTGTATAAACTACTGGGAATTTGAGGCAGTGAGATGGTATTTTGCGAGATGAAGCCGAGGATTTGGCATAGATTACCTAACATTCGCCTTATGGTTGGGAAAACCATAGGAAAGAACCAACCACGTAATCAGCCCAAGTGAGAATCGAACCTGCGTCCGAGCAGAACGTCGAATCGGATCCACGCCTGTGGAGTAACGGTTAGCACGTCTAGCCGCGAAACCAGGTGGCCCGGGTTCGATTCCTGGTCGGGAAAAGTTACCTGGTTGAAGTTTTATCCGGGGTTTTCCCTCAACCCAATATGAGCAAATGCTGGGTAACTTACGGTGTTGGACCCCGGACTCATTTCACCGGCATTAACACCTTCATCTCATTCAGACGCTAAATGACCAAAGCTGTTGATAAAGCGTCGTAAAATAACCTACTAAAATAAAAAAAAACTTCGAATCGGCAGGCAAGCGCCTTATCCAACTGACCTACGTCGGTTGCTCATATGTCTAATTAAATCTATAAAATTATTTATAATACTTAGGTACAAATGACTTTTAAAAACCCGGAGGTTCATTGCTGCCCTCATATAAGCCCGCCATCAGTCCCTATCCTGAGCAAGATCAATCCAGTCTCTAACATCATATCCAACCTCCCTCAAATCCATTTTTATATTATCTCCCATCTACGTCTCGGCATTTCTGGATTCGCCCATACGTGCTACAAATTATTTATAATACTTTTATGAAATAAACTTTATTTAAAAAAAACGTTCAGGAGTATGCTGTATAATAAAGTTTCCTGTGATACAGAAATGTGAATCAGTTACATTTGTTGGTAAAGAGTTGGAGATAGTGATCCAAATATGATATAAGCCCACCGACAAGTATTAGTCATCAGACTGTTGTCGATGTGTCTGCAGTAGCCTAAAAATAAAAATGCGGAAGGCAGTGTTGATATCGGATGCAAGACTACGGAAGTACAGAAAACACTATAGAGAGTTATGTTATTTTTTGTCAACCGTGCGGTAAACAAACTGCGTCTGAAAAAATGTTCCATGACGCAGCCTCTTCACTAATAATTATAATATTTTGGCAAGAAAATGACTGCATTCTACAACACCAAGACAAATATTTACGACACAAAATGGGTCAACTTCCGAAGACATCATTTTTGCGTGACATTTGTGTGGCAATGGTTGCTGCAAGTATAACTTGGAATAATGTTAGTAAGACTATCTTCCCTGGTTTTTCTTGAAAAATATTCTAACTATACGATATGTTGAAATAATTAGTCCTGAGGAAACATAATGCGGTTAATGTATCCAATCAAGACAAATATGAGTGATAGTTCAATTTACAGCGAGGTAGGTGAAAGAACAGTCGCTTGCTGTTGGCATGTTGCAAACTTCCTGCTCAGTAAATTAACTAAGGACTAACCCTGGGACTCCATATTTAATCGCTCGAAAAGTTTTAGACAAAACAAACTGCTCTAGCGTTTTGTAGATTTTCAAGTTCCCAGGTTGTAGATGCCTCAGAGTTAAAAGTTGTGTAAGTTCTCATTTAATATGCTGCATCTCAAAAGGTAAATGTGACTTCTTCTTCGATGGATAATTTAACATTAAATTAATGTGCTCCATTGGATGCCATCTCAAAGGTAAATGTGACGCTGTAGCTCAGTTTAATTAATCAAGAAAACGAACACGCAGATTTTGAAACATATTCTTTCGATAGGTTACGCTCGGCGCGGTTCGATTCCCGATCTTGTGCTGATAACCTGGTTGGATCTTTTTGAAAATTTTTCCAACCGTAAGGCGAATGTAAGGTCATCTAAACAATCCTCGGCCTCATCTGCCAATGTTCGTACCATTACGCCAGGGATGCGTCAAGTGACTGCACTCTCGTGCGTACCTACAAACCCTCAAGCCCTGACGTTGCTGACACGGGCTAGATTGTCATTTGTTCCACAGTTACTGGGCTAAGAACTTCCCTTCCGTTGATAAGAATATAAATTAATTTCAGCTTTTAATTGACGAAATTTTGTTAATTGATATACAGAAAACAGTACTCTTACAATTTGGCTGAGTTAACTAACTATCACGAAATAAATTTTGCATGTTTGCACAACAACAAAACAAAACAAAATAGACACTTTTATACAGATTAACATACTAGCGAAATAAAACTGTTCACTGTTTGTTTTCTTCCGTCGCTATAGAGCTCAGTTCAATTAACAAAATAAAACAACAGTACAAACGTTGATTCAAATCTCTAATAATAGAACTTTTTCTTGTGCAGGCATCAGAAATCCGCGTAATTTTGCAGTTTTCTGTTAGTAGGCAGCTTTTCAATTCGTGAAAACTATTGTTTTAGTACAACACAATCGCAAATATGCTTTCAACTGTTCATCACTAATTGGCTTCTGTGACGTGACAAACTTTTTAAAGAAAACATTTTCGCAATGGTTGTCTCGAATATGCATAACGTTCTTGCAAAACTAACTTCCTGGTTTCGTAAAAATCTTTATCTTGGAAAACAAGTACAGAAATGGTTAATATTTTTTCTGTTTTGAAATCATTAGCTCAATATCGCTTTGTAAATCAAGTATTTCTAATTGTAGTTCAAGACAGAATATCCAGGACATTCACTGAAAAGGTGGTGAAAAATATCTTAAATTGTTGTTCAAACGTTGTCTAATTTCCTGATTTCTAGTTCGACTAACCCTGTTACTTCATTATTTAATCGCTTTCATGAAGTTTTAACAAAACAAACTTCTCCATAGCATCCATAAATAAAGAATTTCATTCCTAAGTGGGAAAAACGTTCCAGAACGTTTGCTCGGCTTAACCACCTTACCTCGGTATGGTAAGTTCCCCATACTCACTGTTAATATCAAAAGGTAAATGCCCTGAACTCCTTGATTAAGTCCTTTAATCTTAAAATTAATTGTTTGCACAACAACATCCATTACATTGCTAAGGTTCATGTTTTAGTTTAAATAATCAGGTGCAAAATGCAGTGCATCGGTGCCCCCAAGCGACCTCGATAGGTTCCACCACTGATAGACTGCAGTGTACAACTGTACTGCCCTGATTACCTGTGGAAGCCCTTTCAGCAGGCCTGTACGCCCTCTCGCGATCTTGAATCGACCTGACGGATCCTGCATTACGCTATCACCAATCCCATCGACGCAAAATGACGCAGTAGTTGATACAGCGTCGTTAAATAACCAACTAAAAAGTCAAGAAAACGTTTCCTGAAAGAACGCAGTGTTTTTAAATAACACAAAGATACAGTATAAAAGTTTTTAAAGTTTAGCTGTTATAAAGAAAATATATTACTACGTGGCCCTTTACCATCACACTCCATTCAGATGCGTTGAAAAATATGGATTAATGCTGGCTACTGCAAAGGAGAACACAATTTTGTCTGATACACAGTCCTCCGTATGACGCCACGGGAGAGTTGCCTTCCGTACTTCCTCTTCCACCGTTCTTCTCCAGGTAACCTTTGGTCTTCATCTCTTTCTACTGCCTTGGGGATTTCATCTTAAAGCGTTTTTCTCAATTGAATTTTATTTCCGACGACTATGACCAATCCATCCCCATTTCCTTTGTTTTATCTTTATATTGATTTGCTCCTCTTGTGTTCTTTCCCATTACTCTTTGTTTCAAAACTCAAGTGGGATTTAACTGACTATTAACATAAGAAGTGGCGAAAGTTAAATAATTATATTAACAAGTTACTCCAATATTATTAATTGGCTTACAAAATAAACTGTCTCAAATTATTATAATAATCTCAACATTATTATCATAGCAGTAGTGTTTTATGATTATGTTTTCTTTATCTATCAGAGAAAATCAAATCACCATTGAATTCTGTGGACTGTTACTATTCAAGATTTTGTTGAAAGTTTATTTTTATTAAAACATTTGCATTAACAATCATCCGGATCCTAGTAATCAACGTCACAATGATTTTCAATAAAATATTAATTAAACAATTACGAAAATACAACTGACTATCAAATATCATATTATTGAGCTATCTCAAACATTACGCTAAATAATATAAACAGTAGTGTTTTAGAAAAGTTTTAATTTCTTGATGAAATAAACAAGGAACGTTTTAATTAACTAATGAAATAAAAATAAATTCTGAAACATTTTAAAAGAAACTTTATTGATTCAATTTTCAAATTTGAATGTTTTAAACATTTGCATTCAGTTGATGTTATATTGGACGTCCGTAAAAGAACGTCTCGTTGATGTAGATGATTTCCCTCAATATTCAATTTCCGAATGGTGCTCTTCATGTTGTGACAGCTAACGGGGTTCGAACGCGTGTCACGTCTGCCGCGAAACTTCGAGGTGGCCGGCGGGTTCGATCTGGTTGCTGGGCAGGGTACCTGGTTGGTGTTTTTTCGCGCGGGGGAGGTTCCGCGTATCTGGTGCTGAGCAAATGGAAGGAACAAACTCGGTGTTGGAGTGAAGGGGGGCGGACCATTTCAATCGTCATTGTCACCTGGAAATCAGATTATTCAGACGTTAAACTAACCAGAATGTTTGATAAAGAGTCGCAAAATGAACGTCTAAAATAAATAAAAAAATAAACCTTAGTATTAAACAATCACTGACCAGAGCGCGACTATCCATAATGTCATAACTGTGGAGCCTGAAGCCCGGATTCGACAAACATAACCTAAATAATTCAACGGATCGTCTCTGAAGGTTTTAATTCTGTGATGATGAAATAAACAAGAAACTAGCCAAATTAAACGATGATGAAATAAAAAAACAGTTCTGAAAATATTTTAAAAGAAACAATTATTGAAAGTTAACAGTTCATTTTGTTCAAATTTGTCATTGTCGTTTTAGTGCAATAACGAACGCTGTTTAGTTGATGTTATATTGGACGTGTGACGTAAAAGTGAACTCGTTGATGTACATGGTGTGTCCCTTAACTTGTTGAGATTTCCGAATAAAATTACATTGTTGTTCTTTACAATATATAACCAGTGATCTTTATTAATTCTTGTTCTTGAATGCCAATGCGAGTCATATTTGAAAGTGCTGTGCATCGACTGGAGTGGTTTGTAATTTTCTGTTTTTTGACGTCCAGACCAGCGCAGTTTGAAATGTTGGCAAACAAAGAAACAAATGCTAGGATAGTGATAAAAATAAATAAATGCTAGGGACGCGATAAAAATAAACAAATGCTAGGGACGCGATAAAATTAAACAAATGCTAGGGACAAAATTAAACAAATGCGATAAAAATTGTGCGATAAGCAGCCATGATTGGTTGAAAGACGTCCTTTCGTACCGTTTTATTGGTCGAAAGTAGTGTGACGTAGTAAAAGTGTAATAGTCACAGAAAAACAAAATGTTGAGGCCCTTTGCTCCAGTGGGAGATACAGGAAATTGATGACGATGATGACGATGATGATGATGATGATAGGGCAGTTGCCTCCTAGTGCGCCTGTCGTATCGGTCGAAGTTCAAGGGCGTGTGTCGCGTGTTGCATGCGTGAACTACTGAAGCAATTACTCATTCGTGTGTAACGTACTGCAAGATATTGTCTTTTTTCTAATTGTTTGAGAATGGCGAAAAGTAGGACTATTTTGAAGCGAGAAAGCGGAAGAATAGATAAGACAACGCGTTTCGAACATTTCGCAAGAAAGAGATTAGTCAAGTAGTACCTGGTTCATTTCTTTGCAGAAGTTGGTATAACTGTGAATTTGATGACGCAATACCAAAGGAAATGATGTCCGTTGCAGTTGAATGCGTGAGGAAGAAGCACGTCTATTCGTTTTGTTCATACCATACTCTGTATTTAGATTATGAGAGCTAGAAATGGAGCCTGCACGTATCCTGGATACTATGAAGTTTGAAGAACAAAGATCGAATCTTCACATGGCAAAAAGAAATGCCACATAAATCCACAGTACTTACAATGGAGTTTGCGGTGAGCTTTCAGTGGACCATGGTG
Organism: Periplaneta americana; assembly: GCA_025594305.2. NCBI lineage: Eukaryota > Metazoa > Arthropoda > Insecta > Blattodea > Blattidae > Periplaneta > Periplaneta americana. The sequence continues at coordinate 43,376,118 of JAJSOF020000021.1, read as the reverse complement.
CAATTTCTTATTGGGCTACCCATTTTCGTGATGGTCGTATCAGCATACTTAGACAAAGAAGGCCGAAAACATCAACAGATGAACAAATTGTGAAACTTATAGCATATTCGATCGTGGATCGACGTGTGAAAAAGTTGCTGAGATTCCACCAACTTCAGTGTTCCATATTTTCATACAAAATTCAGTGGAATAGAAATACTATTAGGGGTAAAAAAAATACACCACACAATATTGTCCGGAAGCAAAATTTCGTGAATAAACGAAACAGTATTACCTTTTACTTAATAGGTATAATTGTAAAATCACAATTAACTTTCGAACAAAATGGGATAGAAAAATAAATAAAATATAGGCAGCTGGCTGGTGAAATGAAAACTAAGACTAGAAACAGTGCAAACGATCTGAATTTTATATTATCGTCTATGGAAGTTAACCTGGAAAAGTTCCATAAATGCGTGAAGAAGACTGGACTTTCTCCTCACACACGTAATACAACTACACAAGCCAATCATTCTACCAATGTGATAACGATCTCTCGTATCCTCGACATAAATCAGCAATAGAAAGATGGCGTCCTGTTACTGCAACAAGACATCTCTACAAAATATATGCTGCGCTTCAATATGAGAATAGTACATTATGCAACGAGCCTATAATGATAATAATTAAGAATCGAGTATGGATATTTATGAAACGAGCGCAAGCGAGTTTCATAATTTTCATACGAGCTTCTTAATTACCATTATAGGCGAGTTTCATACGACTTTTTATGCTCGACCATATTTCTAACTTGAAATTACCGGTATTCAGATGTATACATTTTATTTGTATCTGACAAGATCGGAAGTGACCTTGTTCTAGGTCGTGAATTGTGAGATGTGCGCAGACATGAAAGTATTGATTTTTTCCGAGGAACAATAATGTCACTGACCTTGACGTAGTCCCGTTAAACTTGATAATATTATAACCTTGATTATTGAATTCGACATTGAAAAACGAGAAGACAAATTGAATTTATTTGAATATTATTTATAATTAACGCTAATTATTATAGTAACAGAACATAACCTTCTGCGACAGTGTTGGATTTCCAGCCTCCGTGACTTTTCGCTAATTCTCTTTTGATTGCATATACGAGAATAATCGATACTTGCTGTTTTATAACGGTACAAAGCTGACTTGTCATTGGCTGAACACATGTAAGCTGAGTTATCATTGGCTGAAGACCTGTACTTTAATGAGCAGGTGTACTTTAATGACATGCGTTAAAGGACTGCTACCAGGTGTATAATTAGTACATTTCGGCATGGTCGAGCATAAATCATAATATACAGTCAGTATCAATAAAAATAATTTAATTGTTATTTATATACTTAATTACACCAATCATATCCTAAAAAATAATAATCATAATAATAATAATAATAATAATAAATATTTATTCTAATAATAATGTGTAAGTATATTTATTCTGTGATATATATGTGTGTACATATATATTAGTTTATACTTAATTGGTTTGATGTCTGACAGTCCCTGACATTACTCGGTAAGAAATTCCAAAGTGTTCGCAATATATATATATATATATATATATATATATATATATATATATATATATATATTGAAATTTAAAATGGATACCGTTCTTTTACGTGAAACAGTAGACAAATAAAACGCTTTATTAAACTGAAACATAAATACATCTTTGTGAATCAAAATGCCATGTTCAATAACGCCTTTTTATAATATAACATACGTGTTCAAAGTGTTTTCTATTATTGTCTATACCAGTCATGTCAAACTCAATGTCACCATAAATTTACACAGAGCACGGTACCAGATTCGGGGCAGATGACGTAATGCAAACGACATTTCAATCGTACCAGATAGGCGGCGTTATTCAATGTTCTGTGAACGATCATTGCAATGCGCGAATGTAAGACCAGGAAAACTTCCAAATTTCCAAATTACCAATATTGATTATCTTCAATAATACGACAGTGATTAGAAGCTGATAATTGGAGAATATTATTGTAAGATACTCTACAAGTGTAATAATAATAATAATAATAATAATAATAATAATAATAATAACAATAATCATCATTTCCTTATCCTTCAAACTTTAGTATCAATTTAATTATCAATCTTATATTTCTTTGGATCATGGCAATGCAGGTCCCGGTCATTAATATTACTCATATCATATTACTGCTACTACTTTTTTACATATTAACTATGATTCTATGAAGCAGAATTGTAGTTCCCACTTAGGAATGTACAACTGTAAATAGGCCTACATGTACTATTAGCAAATTCCATGAGCTTTGAAACTGTGTAACTACGGTTGGTAACATTTAACTTAATAGACAAATAATTATTGTAATATCTCACAGCGTGAATGAACTATTTACATCATATATATCCACTTTTAGGCATTTTACTAGAGCAACTCGTTCTTCTCCATCAAATCCTTTATAGTACGCCTGGTATATCAACTCGTAATGTCGTTTTATATTGCACTTTTTATAAAGAAGTACTGTTTGTATACTAAACATTGTATATGATTTGATACAACCCTACATAAAAACAGATTTTGCTATTCTATATTTTAAAATCTACGCAAAGTAGAGGATTTAGCGCAGATCATGTGTATGGATTCAGAATTCAGAAGCAGCCATTTCTTGAACTTTTCTTACGTCTCCACCTGCCAAAGCATTAGGCTATCAGCTCAGGGCACGAGTGGCCCTGGGCGCGAGGTTGTGGCAAACCTATAACAGCTGCCACCAGTGGCCGCCCTTGACTTCACTGGTCTATACAACATTCTTAACGTTCATGTAGATCATAGTTGTCCAATTGTAACTCGTACGAGGTAACCCCTGGCGTAAGCAACCCGCAGCGCATAATCTGTAAGATCGTTTTTCCTATTTTATATTTTAATTTTAATTTTATTTATTTATTTAATCTGACAGGATTAAGGCCATAAGGCCTTCTCTTCCATCCTACCAGATAGCACATATAAATACAAAAAAGAAATACAGACGCAGATGAAAATAATACAAATTAAATTAAAGCCCTATAGAGGGTCAACAGGGTCAAAAGAACACTATAGAGCTCTCATCGAACTAATACAAGGAAAAAAAGAAAGAAAAACAGAGATAGCAATGATGACAGTGATAAGTGATAACTGATGATGATGATGATGATGATGATGATGATAATAATAATAATAATAATAATAATAATAATAATAATAATAATAATAATAATAATAAATACATTACATATTAATTGCCAATTTTACAATAGCATAGTTGCAATATTTACTATATGTCATGGATTAAGCCGACGTTGCGCAACCTGACAGGTGTTCAACAAGCAATTCCATGAACTAGAATGTGATTTTTTAAGTTAAACTTTAATTTTGATATTGTCCGACAGTATCTGACATGGTCAGGAGAGAGTTCCAGAGGCGTGGAATAGATATGCTGAAAGATGATGAGTAGAAGGATGTTCTGTGCAGAGGAATAGAGAGAAGGTACAAGTTCCGGGTTCGAGGTAGTGAAAGGTAAACAAAACGAGATGCTAGGTAAGAGGGTGTGGAGGTGTGGATGATTTTAAATAGTAATAAGAGAGAGTTGAAGAATCTTCTTTCTTTAAGTGGACTCCAAGACTAGAATTTTAGTGACGGTGTTACATTATCGAATTTTCTAATGTTACAAACGAAACGAACGCAGATATTGTGTATTATATGGAACGTTATTGATCTTAGCAGAGCATGCTTGATGTGCAATATCTCCTGGTTCTAAAGGCGTTTGAACACCCATGATCTAAAATATATTGATATGAGAATAATATTAATGTAATGGGATTTTACCATTAGAGGTTAATGATTATGTCTCGTGACCAGAATATTGTACGAAATGGAAATATAAAAATTGGAGATTTATCCTTCGAAGAGGTGGAAAAATTCAAATACCTTGGAGCAACAGTAACAAATATAAATGACACTCGGGAGGAAATTAAACGCAGAATAAATATGGGAAATGCCTGTTATTATTCGGTTGAGAAGCTCTTATCATCCAGTCTGCTGTCCAAAAATCTGAAAGTTAGAATTTATAAAACAGTTATATTATCGGTTGTTTTGTATGGTTGTGAAACTTGGACTCTCACTTTAAGAGAGGAACAGAGACTACGGGTGTTTGAGAATAAGGTGCTTAGGAAAATATTTGTGGCTAAGAGGGATGAAGTTACAGGAGAATGGAGAAAGTTACACACCACAGAACTGCACGCATTGTATTCTTCACCTGACATAATTAGGAACTTAAAATCCAGACGTTTGAGATGGGCAGGGCATGTAGCACGTATGGGCTTCTCCAGAAATGCATATAGAGTGTTAGTTGGGAGACCGGAGGAAAAAGACATTTAGGGAGGCCGAGACGTAGATGGGAGGATAATATTAATGGATTTGAGGGAGGTGGGGTATGATGATAGAGACTGGATTAATCTTGCACAGGATAGGGACCGATGGCGGGCTTATGTGAGTGCGGCAATGAACATTCGGGTTCCTTAAAAGCCATTTGTAAGTAAGTAAGAGGTTTTGTATTCCATTTAAGAAATTAATAGTAATAATAAGAATGGACAGACGTTAGTTTCATTATAAGTAACAAATATTAAGCAGTAAATAATATGTTAAGCAAGAATTTATGTAATTTTGACCTAAATGAAGTTATTGTCCAACAACCCCTTAGCGGAAAACATAATATACACGTGGATGACCATCTCGTAATTTGATCTCCTTTTGTAGAAAATTTTCACCAAGAATATATAAAACTTCCCAGCATACAGGACATGCAGGCCAAATTTTATGGCATCCCCACCTGCATGCGATTGCCTCATAAAGCAAGGCTATTTTTCTTTTTTTCGAATTTAGCAAACGAGCCCCTATCCTTTATGAAGTGGCCGTCTGCCTGCCCCCCGCGCTCCAGACGCAGGCGCACACAACTTTACTACAGGTCGGTGTCGAGCAGCATCCACAAGACTCGTGTCATAGTAGTGCCAGGACCAGGCAGTTGTGGCGTGCGTGTGGGGTCGTAGGGCGCCCGGTATGGAATAAGACGTCCGCACCAACTTATACAGCCATGATCTCCTACTCCAAACTCTACCTTCCTATCACGCTGGTCCTGCTTGCGGGAGTCGGTAAGTGTCGTTACTTTTTCATATTCCAGTTATTTCCAATATCTGTTAATAAATACAATTTCACCCTATAAACTTTATAGGAGTGACAGCTTATGTTCTATACTTACAGCTACACAACTTTGTCTATAGCATATATAATCTGTATTGACATCTTAATTGTCAATTTTTAATCCTAGTTTATACGTCTATTGTATTGCAGTAGAGTTATTAAATGGAAATTAACATGTGCGTGTACGGATTATATAGAAATTGAAGCTTGGAATATTTTATACATAGTTAAAAATTCCAAATAAAAATTTAATATATTGTTATACAAAATATATTGTTATAGAACACGACACAATTATACAAGAACTTAAACTTAAGGGGATGCGCTACTGAATTGTCTAATTTCTACATTTTAAGAGATAATGTATTGAAATTTTAACAGCATATTGTGATCATGATTATGAATTAATCAGAAAAATTTCAATGATCTAAGTCAAGGAATAACTAGTTTAAAAATAAAATTTGAAAATAACACGTTTATTTTGGAAACCGTTTTTTGGAATCTAAAACAAGAGTTTTCTACGCTTTTTATAGTGCATATTATAGCTGAAACACAGGTTGTGGTAATGGAGCACTGGAATTTAGAATATGAAGAGTACAATAAAAAAACATGACATTTCTTCAAAAACTGTCATTTTTCAGTAGCGCATCCCCTTAAACATTGATAACTAAATAGCATCTATAATCTTTATTGACGTCTTGTCAACTTTTAATCTCAGTTTATGCGTCTATTATACTGCAATACGTGTTATTAAATGTAAATTAACATGTGCGTGTTCAGATTATATAATGATTGAAACTTGAAAGATTTTATACATATTATGAATATAATCTTAGTTAAGTAGTCCAAATACAAATATATTGTTATACAAAATACATTGTTATAGAACACGACACAATTATACAGAACTTAAATTCGAACATAGATAACTAAATAGCATCTGAAATCTTTATTGACGTCTTGTCAACTTTTAATCTCAGTTTATACGTCTATTATACTGCAATATGTGTTATTAAATGGGAATTAACATGTGCTTGTACGGACTATATAGAAATTGAAACTTGAAAGATTTTATACATATTATGAATATAATCTTAGTTAAGTAGTCCAAATACAAATATATTGTTATACAAAATACATTGTTATAGAACATGGCACAATTATACAGAACTTAAACTCGAACATAGGTAACTAAATAGCATCTATAATCTTTATTAACGTCTTAATTGTCAACTTTTAATCCCAGTTTATAAGTCTATTATACTGTAATACGTGTTATTAAATGAAAATTAACATGTGCGTGTACGGATTATATAGAGATTGAAACTTGAAAGATTTTATACATATTATTAATATAATCTTAGTTAAGTAGTTCAAATAAAAATACAAATATATTGTTATACAAAATACATTGTTATAGAACACGGCACAATTATACAAGAACTTCTTAAACATAGATAACTAAATGGTATCTATAATCTTTATTGACGTCTTAATTGTCAATTTTTAATCCCAGTTTATACGTCTAATATACTGCAATACGTGTTATTAAATGGAAATTAACATGTGCGTGTATGGATTATATAGAAATTGAGGCTTGGAATATTTTATACATATTATGAATATAATCTTAGTTAAGTAGTCCAAATACAAATACAAATATATTGTTATACAAAATGCATTGTTATAGTACACGGCACAATTATACAATAACTTCTTAAACATAGATAACTAAATGGTATCTATATTATTTATTGACGTCTTAATTGTCAATTTTTAATCCCAGTTTATACGTCTATTATACTGCAATACGTGTCATTGAATGGAAATTAACATGTGTGTGTACGGATTATATAGAAATTGAAGTTTGGAAGATTTTATACATATTATGAATATAATCTTAGTTAAGTAGTCCAAATACAAATACAAATATATTGTTATACAAAATGCATTGTTATAGAACATGGCAAAATTATACAAGAACTTAAACTTAAACATAGATAACTAAATAACTTAAATAAGTTTATAACCTATAACCAATATAACTTAATAATAAAACCAAAAAGACGAAGTAATAGTAGCCTACCTTCTGAGTGAATAGAATTCGCGTTCGGAAGCACAGAAGAAAGAAAAAAAATCTGTATAACAGACGTGTAGTGTCAAAAAATAAGAAAAGATTTCTTGCATTCTAATATTATAAGACTTAAAACGACATCAGAAGCAAATTTCTGTTGGATTGATCCGAAAGATTAATTCTATTTCCTTCTTAAAATAATTTTATTAATATTAGTATTAACAAGGTGAGATAATTTTTGTATAATTTCTTTGTAAATTCTTGGGCTTAAATGTGCATTATGTTTCATTCCTCTAGTAATTTTATACCTAGATTTTTTTAACGTAAGTGAAATGTATATTTGAGGTTTAAATGTAATTTTATTTACAGTTCTATCTATTTTAAATACGTATTACATGGTATACAGAACCTCTAATTTATATTATTTACATAGATATTGAAATTTTAGGTTCAATTAGTGATACAGGAGAATACATTTAATATATTATATCATATCTGAACTGAACCAAAATTAAATGTTATAGGTTCTCTCCTTGTTAGTATTCACATGCGTTATAAACATATTTTTCTTTATTTACAAGATTTGTTATTTTATTTTTATTTATCCGAATGAACAACGTTCGTGTTCGGTCGTAGTTCAGATATATTATTAATATAAGAGGATTATATAAATAAAATAAAATAGGAACTAAAAGTAAACTTATAGCTACAATGTAATTACATAATATAATATTAACTTAGAGAAGAAGAATAATAACGTACGTGAATCAAGTAGGACAATTTATGAAAAATTTATATTCAGAAATTATACAATACAAATATAATATAAGCCTAGGCTGATTAATTCATACACATAGGCTATACATTTATTTAATCAAATTCAAGACATTAACACGTTTCTAATTTTCTTGTTATATGTTAGTGGTTTACATGTTAATTGTTTTGAATGTAATTTAGCTAAAGAATTACACAACAGAGGACCAAAATTAATGATTTAGACCAGCAAATGTGAAACATTTAGGTTCTACTAATGTATAATTAATATTTCGTCTTGTGTCATGATTATGTGCCTGCAATATAAACTTATTACTATTTTTATGATAAAATTTTAACAGGGTATATTTATAAATTAGTTCAATATTAAATACATTAAATTCAGAATAAATTAATTTAGTTGGATAATCAAAACGTTTCTTCAAACAAATTTTAATTATTCGTTTTTTGTAGTAAATTTAACGGACTAAGATTGATTATTGTAACTGAAACATCAATGATTCCATAAAAAGTCAAGTGCTAGGTTTTGTAGGTGTTAGACTTTACCTTCTACAATTTGCAAACTAGTTCAAAATTAAGGTTTCATCTTCTGTTTTCAGTTGTTATTTGCATGAGATATAATTACAAATAGGCCTAATTATAGCTGTAACAGTTCCATGTTAAATGCAAATTAAAGTCCATGATTCTATTATGAACTTCTAATCACTCCCATCTAATTAATCTATATTAACATTTTGACAGGTAATGTGTCTATTATCGGAAATACGTGTCACAAATTATACTCTTAAAATCCACTAATTGTACAAAATTAAAGTCTCAGATCTTTTAAGCGATTAAAGCTACATCTCCATTATCTGTAAATTGAATGCAAATTTATATTTGACAATCTATTTGTGGTTAGTGATCATGTTATTTGCAATACCTCAAATTAGTATTAATTACTACACAGAGATAAATTTGTAGATCAAATTAGTGATATACATACATACTTTCTCCTATCGTACGTGAAGTGAAGGAAAATTAAACGTTATAGATTCTTTTCTTTACTGTGTAAATGCTTTATAATTATATATAACTGAAACGTCTATCAATTTCATAGTAATTGAAGTTTCAGGTTTTATACACGTCATCACCTAAAAACAAGGTCAAGGTTAAAGTTTGAGATTTTGTTTCCAGTTGTTACTTAGATTAGTTATAAATACGCATTCTAAATTACAACTATATAAATAAACATTCATGACTGCAAAAGTGTTATGACTTTCTACTATCTATCTAATCCAAATCGATGTTACAGCGTTACAATTTTATTGACAGATAAAAAGTTACTTGAAATATGTGCTATAAAAATTATATCTTTAAAATTTCAGATCTCTTGGGTGATATATGTTATGTTATGTTTTATTTAACGACGCTCGCAACTGCAGAGGTTATATCAGCGTCGCCGGATGTGCCGGAATTTTGTCCCGCTTCTTTTACATGCCAGTAAATCTATTGACTGTCGCATTTAAGCACAAAATGGAATCGAACCCGCAACCTTGGGCATAGAAGGCATATATCTCTTGACATCTATAAATGGAAACATAATTAATGTTTAAAAGTATTTATGTTGCTAATTGTAGGTACAAAAAGTGTTGTAACTAAAGATGAACAAAACTAACTGCCGCTCTCGCTCGTGTTCTGTGTTCGTTGCATTTGTCTTTCGAGTCTCGCTCATCATTCTCGAAATAGCATTTGGTCGGCGTGGAAAGATTTCGTAACTTTGAATAGCATACATCATTGAAATATATAATATTATAAATGTTTAAATGAGAAAAAAGACAAACAGAAGAGTAACTTAGTTATCAAAATGTTCTGGTTCTATTATGTGATAATACCTATGGTTATATAAATAGAAAAAAGAAACAATTCTCAAATAAATTTGCATTTCTAAGAAACATAAAACATAACGTTAATATCTTTTTACTTGAGACTGCACACTTGATCTCAAACGTATGAAAAGAAAATTCCTAGCCTTCAAATAAGGGCCTAGTAATTAAATAAAGATTGAAGAACGGATTATTATACACTGAAAGATAGAGATGATGTTTCAAATAGGCTACTTGACTGTTTATGCATACAGTATATAATAGCTGTCAAACTAGATAAAAGTTCAGTCAGGTATAAACAACTGTGGCGATTCAAGGCTGCTTGACGTTCGGGACTTCGGGAGTGATCATTCTCGGCGTCTCGAAACACTCACAAGCAGTCTTTACGTCAACGGACGCGACGTATACAACATTGTCGTGCGGGTTTTCGGCTTTGCGGGCGCTGTTAGTCTTGCTTTCTCGATCGTTGTTCATCTCTAGTTATAACATTAAAACTATTATACTTGAATTATACAGATACAGAAATATGTAAACGATGCGTAATTAGATAAATATGAACGTAATCTGTCAAATATCGGAAATTATATTGAGGGTGAAGTGTGATACAATATTTTATTTACTGTTAATATAGGTATATACAGTATACATATTATTTTATTTTCAATACATATTATATGTTATGCCTCTAATTAATATTACCTATACACATATTAAAATTGTTGATCCAATTAGTGATATGAAATATTAATGTTACAGGTTCTCTTTTAATTAATATTTACATATGTTGTAATTTATTATAATAATTTAAATATCTGTAAATTGCATAGAAATTAAAGTTTTAGATTTCATATTTATCAACTTCATCTTCATCTACCTCCTGTAAACTACTTCGAAATTAAAATTTCAGCTTGTATTTCCAGTTGTTATTCTCATTAATTATAAATCTGAGTTACAAGTTAATTATAAATGTAATAGCACACATTGCGCATTAATAAACGCTCATAATTCTATAAATATTATTAACTTTCATCACTGCCATCACAATAAAATTAATCCGCATCAATGTTAAAGTATTAACATTTCATAGACATAATAATTTAAATCCTAAAATCCACTAATTACACAAATATTAGTCCCTACGCTTCTAATTAACATAACCTGCATTCCTATTACCAGTAAATTGAATAGAAATTAATGTTTAAGACCATTTATATGTTACTCGTAACTATAGGCTAGTAGGTGTTATAACAGTACAATGTAACGCTAGCATATTTGAATGATATAAAAATTAAACTATTTGAACTTTTATACAAATAGGGAACGTAATCTCAGTCAAGTAATGGAAACTACACTTAGATAAAAGACTCAAATTTTGTTTAAGTTTAACATATAATATTTTAAATAATTATTATACGTTATAGCTACTATAATTTGTATTAATTATACGGATATTACAATGTAGCTAGATTCAATTCTATTGCATGTCAAGAAGAGTAAATGTAATAATAAGAACAAAATAACGAATTTTCCTTGTAAAAACTGCATTTCTATGTTTTGACATCTTGCGTTACCTATAGGCTTTTTTTACATACTAAACTAGGACGTAGATTAACACATTGTTTCTTTTAAATACCTAAATCTTTCTTACAGTTACTAAGAAAACAAGTGTAAACTTTAATTGTATTTTTCTCTAAAAGTACATAATGTAATATCAACATTCAATAAGTAATATATTAAAAACTATAGCACCTAGAACCATTATTTTTTTAAATGCTCACCACTTCATCCTCTTTTTGTAATCACAAAAAAAAAAAAGTGAAAAATCCGACTTTAAGTCCCATTTCCTCAACTAGTCACATATTTGTTATATAACATATTTATTAACTTCATTGACAGTTTATGCATCAATAATGTACAATACATGTTATAAATTATGACGGCAGCGTAATATGTTCATTACACAGATATGGATGTTTTAGATTTCCTGAGTGTCATAAACTATATTTCTACTACCTGTATTTATTTACATTTACATATAGTGGCATAGGTATTTGGTGACAATAATTTGACTTTAAAACATAAATTGTTGGCGATAATTTGAATTTATCTCGAGAAATAAATGCAGGTAGTAAATCGAAATTTGAAGCTATTGTGTCTAATTGAAATCATTCGCAAAACTGTTTTTTTTTTCTTTTGGAAAACAAGAATTATTTACGACTTATTTATTTATTTATTTATTTATTTATTTATTTATTTATTTATTTATTTATTTATTTATTTATTTATTTATTTATTTATTTATTTATTTATTTATTTATTTATTTCAAATATACAGAAAGTAAGAGTTTGTAATTGTGCAAATGTAACTTTCATAATCATATTTTCTGAAGTTTCTAGCCATGTATGGATACCAACAGACAGATAGAGCACTTATTAATATCTAAATTTATTTAGATTACTGTTGTATTTTTTTACCGACGACAATTTCAATGCCGAATTCACAACTAATATTATATAAAACAGACAAAATGTCTTTATTTCATCGTTAAGAGAATAACCGTGAAAGAATAATGTGTAAGTTGCGTAACTACAGCTGTAGTAATGGCTTTGCTGAGTGAAAGTTTTTCAGTTATATGAATCGGAGCTAATAGAATTATTTATTACATCCCACTGGAACCATTACAACATCAGAGTTCTTACGAGGTCTACTTGTTTTTTCTCATTTCAAATAATTTATTTACTTCAACTTAATAGAATCCGTATCAAGCTACGTATTGCGGCAGTGGGATATGTGGAGTCAATGGATCGATTCCAGACACATGACGTTCTATCCAGGATTTCAAGAGGGTTTCCGATTCAAAATAAACGCTTGTAACAGGATACGTCCTATTGTCGTAATAACACTATTAATGCAAACTAAAATCTTATTTTGTGAAGCTTTGAAATAGTATGCAGTTAATCTAACAAAAACAATTGAAGATCAATGAAAAACGTAATTTAAGAACATTTAGGACAATGTGAAAGCTTTGAAACCCAGATGGCGGGACCAGTTTTGATTTGATTGGAGTGGTGATACATAATTAATCTAACAAAAACATGTGGAATATATTGTGATATTTCCCCCAACCCAAGATTTAGAATATATCACAGAAAGATTGTAAACAGAATATTTCATGCTAATACTTCGAGGTTCTGTCCCAGGTTATGGTAATCTGTTGAGGTGAACGGAAAAACATAATCAAAAATAAAATGTGATATTAAACTGTAAAATATTGCAGTAATTGTGTTTTCAGAAAATACTAAAAATATTTAATTTGATTTCAAAATAATTCTTCTCGCTATTATTTTATTAGAATAGCCTATTTATGTAATTTGTTAGTCAATATCTTGTTACTGTGTAAAGAAATATATGATAATTTTATAATAGTATTTCGTGTTATATTATTATACTAATACTAGTATAAATGTACAGTAATTATCTGAAATTGATATTTTGGAGTTACATCTCTTCGTCTGGAAGGCAACGATATACGAAACTTTTCTTAAAATTTAGAGTAGTAGGTTATCCCTGATAAGAAATGCATTATTCTATGTTTTACAGAAGCTGGGAAAAGTATGTAAAATTTAAAATTATAGACGTAATGCTTCCTGAATCGCTTTACATGATCCTTCAAAAAATTCACCAATGTGATACGGAATAGGCTAGAAATAACTCATAGGTAAATAAAATTTATTTCCAAAAAACGCAGATATGCAATTATTCACGACCAATAAACAAGGATATGACTACATATTACATGCATCTAAATAAAACAGGTAAATGTTATCCTTCAAAAACAATAGTCGGAAAGAAATGAACGTATTTCAGCTGCATAGTCATAATTATGGAACCTATTCCGTATATTAACACATCCATCATATGTAATTTGAAAGCTGGCAGGCAAGTTGTGGGCGGTTTCATTACGTATTCCCGCTTTCTTGTGGTACGCCCTAGGACATGAATGAACATTGCCCTAACTGAGAGAAAAAAATTAGCAATAGAAAGATTCTGCAAAACTAAGAGAGAGAAGAAAAATTCTGAATACTAGTAAATCATACAGATATAGGTCACAAACTAAGGAAATCAGAAACAGAAAAAGGATCAAGAACGCTGTGACTTGGCCAGCAATCTGAAATGGAAGGGTGGTAGATGCGTTGTGCAACTGAACTCAGGAACAATACTGACTTACAGACCAACAGCTGCATGAAATCCGAAAACATCTTAGTCCTATAAATAAGAAATACATAAAGTACTACAAGTCGACAGTCACCATGAGCAAAAATAAAGGTATCCCTCTAGATGGCATGAAGTTGCATGGGTGGCACAAGGGGGGCGCAGGGGTAAGACATACTCTCTCTCCCCTTAGCCATCATTTGTTTATTCAATGTTAAGCAGTTGGGTATCTTCCTCCTCCTACTACTTTCCCCTTTGCTCTGTATATGAAGCAATCTATGCAGACCACTGATGTAAAGTGTATCTGTGTATCTTCTTTGAAGTTCCTCAGTTTGTCGCATACGAGTTGGAATTTTTAATATACAAATAGGGCAGAGAGGTAAGATATGATCTCTCTCTCCTTAGCCATCACTTGTTTATTCTATGTTAAGCAGTTTGGATTCCTCCTACTCCTACTATCTTCCTCTTTGCTGTGTATTACGGGCTGCATTTTATATGAAGCAATCTATGCCGACCACTGAAGTAAAGTGTATCTGTGTATCTTCTTGGAAGTTCCTCAGTTTGCCGCATTCGAGTTGGAGTGTTGCTATCTGGATTCCGATGGGAACACTGGTAATAAGAATTGCCAATCTGACAATTTTAAACAGATATTAGGCTACAAATATAAATTATTTATAGGATTTGCGAGCTTTATAATATAGATGTATTATTAGTATTCTAAAAGTAGGCATTTAATGTTGTAGTTCCATATGTAAAAGTTGAATCGATGTGAAATATTCAAATATAAATAACAAAACATTTAACTGTTACTTGGAACATTCGAGCTACAATAGGACGGTGATTAGTAATAGTGATCCAAGCGACAAAAACCTGTTTCGAGACATAGGCCACTGAAATAATTTTTTATAAAACATTTTATGCAAGTAGTACTACTGTACTCCAATCAGGAGAAAGTCTAAGGGGAATGAGACGCAGCGGGGTACTGCTGTGAATGAATGTAGATGTCATAAGATCACACACGTGGGTACACGCATCTCCATTATCTAAGTCTCAAAATACAAACGATAACACTGATACACACACATACTTATACTATCCTAGTTACAAAATTAGATCACGGTTAATCTCCTGATCTTTTAATCTCTCCATACAGGAAATAACATATGCAGGAGAGCGTATGTTTTTAAACTGACGTTATAACGGTAATATTATCTATCTACTTCGCTCCAATAGATGACGCAATAGCAAGCACATACCTTTCACGGTTAATCTCCTGGTTTGAGAACAGTAACAGTCATACTATTACAAGAAATACCACAAATAATATCAAAAAAGGCAAACCGATTTTTAATAAGAGACCACAAGTTGAATTAATATTTCAAACCAAAATAAATAAATGAATGTTATGCAATAAACTAATTTTTGCTTATAAATAGCAGCAAAATTCAGATATCGCATTCTTGATTTTTTCCAGAGTTAAATTAGCCTGCCATCAACAGATTTGTGCAAATATCTCATTTTTTTTAAATTGTCGGTTGGTCTATTATTGCGTAACTCCGTCCAATTTTCATAATAGAACAGTCCTCTCGTTTCCCACGATATTTCCATAGTTTGTACTACTGTATGTTTATTGGTATAGTGTTTCGAGTATACTTCAAGACCTGTAGGAATTATAGATGTAACAAACATTTCACTAAAGTGCCAGAATTTTGATATATAAATAATTCTTCCCACTCAGGTTCGCAATTTTTATTTGCTAAGGTACCCAAGTCTCTAGTCCCGGGACAGGGACATTTCGACTCCACCAGAGCACTAATGCACGCAGTACAATAACTTTTCAACAGAGGCGCTGAGAGTCTAGTGGCATGCTACCGTAGCGTAATTCGTGCTATAGCTACGTATATGTGTCCTTGACACCACTGCTGCAAGGTCATAGAACCTGTTTAAGGTGCGAAAGGGCGTATTAATCGCTGAGAGTCTCGACTGTATGGTGAGTGGTCAAGTAAGTCCCACTTGGAACGTCGAAGCAGCTTACAAGTGTGCTGTGCAGACCGGGGGTGT